>BLBF01000044.1:7667499-7719724 GCA_015471245.1 Laticauda colubrina
ACCATCCATACAGAAGCCTGATGATGGCAGATGAGATTCTGCTGAAACGTTGCTACAACTTTAAAAGCACTACAATGACGTGGGATAATACCCGAAGGAAGCTGAACAGCACACATGTAAGAACCCGCGAAAGCTTTAAAAAACATGTGTGTGTGTGTGTGTGTGTGTATGTTTTTTTATTTTTTTAAGTTTTTGAGGGTACTTACATGTGTGCTGTTCAGCTTCCTTCGGGTATTATCCCACGTCATTGTAGTGCTTTTAAAGCACTACAATGACGTGGGATAATACCCGAAGGAAGCTGAACAGCACGTATATGTTCTTAATGTTATTGTATTAGACTGCTGAACATGTTATCTGGTCCCATCAAAGATTTCTCCCAGGTTTTTCACATCAATATGCAATTATAGTATCTTATGTTATTTTGAATTCCGTCTGAATTGGAATATCAATAATTTTGGGAAAGAATAGAAATTTTATCTCTCTAATTATACTGAATTAATGAAAACTTCAAATTGGCTGATAGTAAGTCAGTAACAGTGTGACTGTATCATTTCAGCCATTTAAATGCCTCCTTGGGACAGAGGCCTAAGTTTTCCATTATTCTCCCTTTAACAATCAAATCAAAGTTGCCCTTTTTCCCAGTAACTACTGATACCAATTGATTTTATATATTTTATCAGTATATTTATTATAGTTGTTTTAGTACAGTGTTCATTTTATAATCTTTACATGCATATATATGTATGATTTTACTTTAAGCTACATGTAAACATCCAAAATGTCTCAAATATATTATGTATATATTTCACACAACAATGTGCTAGGTTAAAATTTACCAGGAAACATATATTCTGCTGTAGAAATGCTTATGGGGAATGAAGATGGCATTCACTTTTCTTTTTTCCCACTGCTGCCTGTCATGTGGCTTTTCAAACTGCTCAGGAATCCTGCCAGAAAGAAAACACATGTGCTTGGGAAGGTGGGTACATTCCAGGGTATTTAGTCATTCCCTTGTTAAAGTGCACTGCTTCCAGGTTAATCTACTTGCTTGTACTATAAATAGGAAGGTGGAGAAGACCACACCTTAAAAGACAATAGCCAGGGCTGAAATAACTAGGAGCAACTGATAAATGCCAAATTACCTTCTCTTAAGTTAGAGCTATCCTTTTAGATGTAACTCAAAACTGCATGGGAGAAATAGAAGTTGTATTCATTATGCAGATGAACATTTGGGTTGAGAGAATTTATATTTAATTACCTTTTTTTCTTTCAGCTTCTACCTGGATCTAACCCAAAAAGTTTATTTCATTTTTTTGTTTGTTTGTTTATTAAATTTATATGCCATCAATCTCAGTTTGCAAAAGTTCTGGGTACATTTTTGAACAATAAAAGAAACAAAATATAAATTTAAAATTAGCCAAGCAGCTTAAAGGTCATAACTGATATAATTTTCTGGGCTATATACTGTAAACCTGCTGTCTGAAAAAAGAAAAAGTTGGTAGAATCTTGTTTGAACTTATCTAGTTTGTTCATAGACACATCCATTAAAGCCCATGTCAAACTGCACCAACGGATGCAAAGAGGTTATAAAACAGACAAAAATGCTTGCCATCCATTGGAAAACGCGATGCATCCATTGTGTACTCACTGAGTACGTCTTTCATACGCTCTATCCATCAAACATCCATCTACTGCTATTTCATCCGCTCAAAAAGTTTTGAGTTGCCCAAAACTTTTTGAGCAGATGAACTTTCGGCCGCGTACGATCTACATCCATGACACATACGGGCAACAAACGTTCTACGTCCGTTGTCATCCGTTACACATCCGCTGTATCCTCTCGGCATCCTCTGGGCATTCGAGCAACTCACATCCGCTCCAGCGGAAAGTGGAAAGAGGGTGGAAGCGAAAGGTGCGTGGAACATCCACACAGCATAAGTAGCACGGACATAGAAAGGATGAAAGCGGATGCAGCTCGGATATAAAGCATTAAAACGGACAAAACGTTTGCATATGGGACGTATCTCGGATATTTAGGGTGTCTGGAGGATGTCTAGAGTATGTGGAAAGACACCTAGCGGAAAACCGAAATTTCCTATAAAAAGGGGGAGGAAATCACCTGGATCTCATTATCAGTCCAGCAGCCGTGGTGTACAGACCTCTTCAGCCTTGCTCTTGCTCTTCCACATCATCCATTGATCTCCACCATGGATCATCACACACTCCTTCTGGTAGCTGCCATCATTCAACACCAGAACCAAGCCCTGTTCAAACCATTTCACCTGTTCTACGCAAGGAAAAGGAGGCATCCAAGAAGTGTGTGGGTCCAAAGATGGATCGGGAGAAGAGTGAAGTTTGGACTCTATGACAAGCTGATGGTGGAGCTGAGGAATGAAGACCCTTGTGCATTCCAGCACTTCATGAGGATGCCTCTAGCCATGTTTGACGAACTTGTAGACCGTCTGAAACCCAGGTTGACCAAGCCAAGCACCAACTTCCATCCCAGCCTGTACCCTGGACTGAAGGTGGCACTGACTCTGCACCACCTGGCCTCTGGGACCACATAGAGAAACATGCAGTGTGCCTGGAGGGTGCCACACAACACCATCAGCATTGTGGTCAGAGAAGTGGTGCAGGCCATCATTGAAGAATACGTGGAGGAGCTCCTCCAGTGTCCCATCACTGAAGAAGGCTGGAGGAAAGTTTCAGAGCAGTGGTATCAGAGGTAGAACTTTCCCCACACCGTTGGAGCCATAGATGGGAAGCACGTGGCCTGCAAAGCTCCAGCCAACTCAGGGTCCAATTATTACAACTATAAGGGCTTCTTCAGCACCATCCTCTTTGCCATGGTTGATGCTGACTACAAGTTCATGTACATCGATGCTTCAGGCAACGGGTCAGCTTCAGATGCCCAGATATACAATGCCAGTGACCTCAAGGATGGTCTGAAACGCAACCTCATCATGGGGTTTCCAGATCCAGACCCCTTACCCAACGACACACAAGATGTGCCCTACTTCATCGTGGGTGATGACGCCTCCTCCCTCGGGACCTACCTCATGAAGCCCTACACTTCCAGATACCTCACCCGTGAAGAGAGAATCTTCAACTACAGGCTGTCCAGGGCAAGACGGGTGGTGGAGAACACCTTTGAAATCCTGGCCAACAGGTTCCAGGTACTTCTCACCACCATGCAGCATCGCCCACAGACTGTGAGGAGCATCATGGAAGCTTAATGCATCCTGCACAATCTCATGCGCACCCGCTACCCAGTGTTGCACAACAGGCTTGTGGACCGTCAACAAGGGAATGGGGACATGGAGCCTGGTGAATGGAGGCAAGGACGAAACCTGATAGACACTGTGGATGTACAAGGCCCCAAAAGAGCTTCACATAAAGGGAAGAAGCAGCGCAACCTCTTGAAACACTGGTGCAATTCCCCAACTGGAGCAGTGGAGTGGCAAGACAGGATGGTAGATGCTTAATGGATGCTTCCTTGAAGCTGTCGCATAACACTGATGAGATTGTGCCATGTATGTTGAGTGGCCCTACAATGAATAGGGCATTAATAAAGAGCTTTGTTTATTTTAAAATGTGTTGATCAATGAATAAATTGTTATTGATAATAAAGGACCATATGTGTGGCAGCTGGGAGGGTGGACCATACAGTCCCACTATGCTTGCACTGGAGGTTTATCTATCCCACAAGTATCCTTACCCATCCCACAATTATCCTTACCCATCCCATAAGCATGCAAAGGTTTAACCCTTTTTTCAAAGTTTTCACCAACACTTTACTAAGTGGAAAAAATGAACCAAGTGTGTGAAGCAAAGATAACCTTTATTAATAACAAACTGTATGACTTTATTAAAAAGCAAAATGACCCAAGTAAAATGTCTTAAGCAAAGATAAAGTGAACAGGTAACAACTCAGTCTCTGACACTCTTCTCAGTCACTCTGAGTCATGTCCATGGTCTCAGATGTAAAGGGGCCAGGGACTGTGGAGGTGGCTGTAGCTGGAATGCTGGTCTGAGGCGCCATTGGGGTGCCTGGCCCCGAGAGTACAACAGGAGATGGTGTATGCAGGAAGCTCTCAGAGAGCTGACTCAGTCCCGTGAGGTCGAGAGGCCATCAAGTACCTGGGATGTGAGGCCCAAGACTGATGACAGATGTTCTGACAAAGGGCTTGGCTGTGGGGTGGAGGAAGGAGTGTAGTGGGGCTATCTGGTCTGCAGCTGGGTCAGGTGAGGTGTCTGTGGCGTCTATGGCATGCAATGAACCTGGGGCTGGACTGGGAAGGGCTGCCTCTGCTGTGGGAAGTCCTGGTAGTGGTAGGCTTCGTCGGTGAGGGGCTGTTGAAATCTGTGGAAGGGCTGTGACATCGCCTGGGGTGGAGGAGCAGACCTGGAGTAGGTAGGAGCAGGTTCAGCTGGGCCTAGAGGGTGGTGCAGAACAGCTGTGATCCTCTCTTTCATCACCTGGTACTGGGCCTCAGGCATGTCCATGACAGTCTGGCTCACGTATGTGATGAAGGGCTTGCGGTTCGAGGATGGTATGTCGAAGTGGACCAGCTGGGAGAGAAGATCTGTACTGGCTTTGATTGTGTCCCTGATCTCCAAGAGGACAGTGTGGCTCTGTCTCTCTGGTCTGCCTCTCTGCCTGCATTCTGTGGAGGTGGAGCTGGGGGTGGGGGTGGGTTGATCTCTGGTGGCTGCTTCTTCTTGCTCCATCTGAGATAGGGGATCCTCCATGTCCTCCGGAACGGGGAGTGCAGCTGTCAGGGGGGTCTCTGTTGTGGGCCCTCCAAAGACACCTGCCTGGACATGGTAGCTCTCTCCTGGCTGGAAGAGGAGTGGCTCTCTGTGGGCTGTCTGAGGGAGAGGATTGACGGAGGGGCTGCTCCTCAGTGGTGGATCTCACCCTCCAGGAAGCTGCACTTGGCCATGACATAGGTCTCCCGGTCAGTGAGCTTGACAGCGGCCTGCCCGGATTTCTTCAGGTGCAACTTGCCATATCAGGTGTGCATATGCTTCCACCATCCCAGGAGGACATCTGAAGTGTAGCCCAAGCTCTGTACCTTCTCTCTCCAAGCTGCCTGCTTTCTCTTGGTGTCGCGATAGAGCCTGTGACCCTTCCTCCATAGATACTCGTTCTCCCTCAGCCATTCCAGCACCTCCTCCTCATGGTCTTCGGAAATGGAGTACTGTTTCCTCTCTCCCTTCTCCTTCCCTTGCCTCTTCCTCCCTCTGGCAGGGGCTTCAGGGCCTTGAGCAGCAGGGCTTTGAGGACCTTGGGGCTGGTCCACCACAGCAGCAGCAGGAGGAGAAGTACCAGCAGCACCAGCAGCAGGAGAAGCACCAGCAGCAGGAGAAGCACCAGCAGCAGCAGCAGCAGCAGGAGAAGCACCAGCAGGAGAAGCACCAGCAGGAGAAGCACCAGCAGCAGCTGCAGCAGCAGCAGAAGCACCAGCAGCTTCAGAGTCAGTGCCAGGGGGTGGGATGGTGGTTCTGTCCTTCTTGCCAGGGCTGGCAGGAGTAGGCACAGGCTTCCTCTTCTTCCCCATGGTGTTCTCTCAAGATGTCTCTGGCAGCATGTCTTTCCTCTGAATGGTGACTGCTTGCGAGCTGCATCCTTTTATATCCGTGGAGCTGACGCAATTCATCCTCCCCGCATGTGCAGTGAACGCTTTGCATCCGCTATGCATCCACTATGCATCCGCTATGCATCCTATAGTTGTCCGTGATGCATCCGCATCATCTGCTACGCATCCGCTCCTTCTGCTATGCATCCGCTTCGCTATTCTCCCCCGGAAGCCCTGCAGATGTGTCACCCGCTTCCATCCGCTTCCATCCGCTAGGCTTCCTATAAACATCCGCTTTACATTCCCGCTACATCCTGCCCACGTCCGTTCCTTTCCATTGTTTTCTGTTCTGTTTATGTAAATTTGGGGCACTTTTGAGAGCAGATAACAATGGATGGAGCCACCCCCGAAATTTTGCTCGGCCACTGTGTCCTTTTTGCATACTTTTTGCATCCGTCGGCCAGTGTGACCTAGCCTTAAGTTTTCCTAGAAACAACGTAGGAGTGATTTCCCATTTCCTTATTCCAGGTAGCATAAGGTAACATGGCCTGTCCCAAGTACAGATAAATTGGAATGTTAATCCCCTCCTGAAGGATTGTAAAATGAAGCATAAATCTGCAGAACTGTTGCAGAGAAATGTTTACTTAATAAATAAGTTGACATATGATTAACAAGAGCACGATGCCCCTGAAAAGTTAACTACTGGTCAAGATGAACAATTGAAAATTCTCAGCTCAAAGAAATAGCTGATACTAGACACCAAAATTTCCATACTGACTTCAGTGCTAGTCAGTCAAAGAATTCATTACATTTCAGAATATAAATAACTACATTATCTGAACAGTGATTGCTGGCTTAGGCAGCATTTGAATCAATGTTCTAAACCAGTGTTTCCCAATCTTGGCAACTTTAAGACGTGGGAACTTCATTTCCCAGAATTCCTTATCCAGCAGTGAAAAGAAATAGTATTATATTATTCAGGAACTGTCCAGGACACCAAATGTATTAATTTAACATAGACCAAAGATATTTTTCAATTTGGGTCAACCTGCTGTGTTCACGTTATTAAAAAGGATTCCATACATTTGATCAACGTCTATGCACTGACAGGGTGAGCTTAGGTGAAGCAACTCCTAGCTCAAACTTTCTTGGACTCCCCAACCATTCAGTATTATGATAATTACTGCAATTGATCTGGATGCCTATGTTAAGGTAATTTAGCAAGAATGGAAGAGACACCTGGAACTTTTGGCCTTGGAAGACATAGATGCACATCTATTACCATTTGCAGCACAAAATGGACTCCTTATTGGAAATAATATACTCCAATATTCAACACAGTATTGATGGTGTGGACATGGATTACTTCATAGTGCTCAACTGATCAATAATTTCATTTAAATATATTCATGTATTACAATGTGCAGTCTTTGGGTCTCAAAACCATCTTATATTATACATGCAACTGTGTAGTTCTAGTTGTAAAGACCCCAACCAAAGGCAAAACTGTAAAAACCTAGAGAATTATCTCAAGAGACACCTCTAAATTTAAGCAACATCTTCAATTGTCCTCTATAACTGCTTTGCAGCATCAGAAAATATGAGAGATGAAAATCAGTTTACTATAACTGTAAGTGAATGAGTTAAGCCTCTCTGCCTAGTTTCTTACCTAGGTCTAAATGTCAGTTAAAAGTGTGGACATAATTGACCAAAAGGAGAGACATAAATTAATCCATGCATCCCAATTCAAACAACTCCAAAGTGTTATTTACCATCATCTGTAATTGGCTTAAGGCCCTGTCCCACTGGCCGACGGACGCAAAACGTATGCATAAAGGACACAGCGGATGAGTAAAATTTCAGGGGTGGCTCCATCCATTGTCATCCGCTCCAAAAAGTGGCAAATATTTGCATAAATAGAATGGAAAAGAACGAAAAAGAACAGACGGGGGTAGGATGTAGCAGGGATGTTAAATGGATGTTCATAGGAATCCTAGCAGATGACAGCGGATGGAAGCGGATGACACATCCGCAGGGGTTCCGGGGGAGAATAGCGAAGCGGACGCATAGCGGAAGGGGTGGATGCATAGCGGATGACACGGATGCATCACGGATGCCTATAGGAAGCAAAGCGGATGCATAGTGGATGTATATCGGATGCAAAGCGGTCACTGAGCATACGGGGAGTATGAATTGCATCATCTCTGCGGATATAAAAGGATGCAGCTCGCACGCAGTCAGCATTCAGAGGAAAGACATGCTGCCACATACATCTTCAAAGAACACCATGGTTCGTCAGTCAGGGATGAAGAGAAAGCCCGTGCCTACTCGTGCCAGCCCTGGCAAAAAGGACAGAAGCACCATCCCACCCCCTGGCACTGACTCTGAAGCTGCTGGTACTTCTCCTGCAGCTGCTGCTGCTGGTGGTGCTTCTCCTGCTGGTGCTTCTCCTGCTGGTGCTTCTCCTGCTGTTGCTGGTGCTGCTGGTGCTGCTGGTGCTGCTGGTGCTGCTACTGCTACTGCTACTGCTGCTGCTGTGGTGAACCAGCCCCAAGGCCCTCAAAGCCCTGCTGCTCAAGGCCCTGCTGCTCAAGCCCCTGAAGGCCCTGCTGAAGCCCCTGCCAGAGGGAGGAAGAGGCAAGGGAAGGAGAAGGGAGAGAGGAAACAGTACACCGTTTCAGAGGACCATGAGGAGGAAGTGCTGGAATGGCTGAGGGAGAACGAGTACCTGTGGAGAAAGGGCCACAGACTCTATCACAACACCAAGAAGAAGCAGGCAGCTTGGAGAGACAAGGCAAAGAGCCTGGGGTACACTGCAGATGTACTCCTGGGATGGTGGAAGCACATGCACACCTGGTATGACAAGCTACACCTCAAGAAATCTAGCCAGGCCGCTGTCAAGCTCACTGACCAGGAGATGTACATCATGGCCAAGTGCAGCTTCCTGGAGGGTGAGGTCCGCCACTGAGGAGCAGCCCCTCTGACACCCTCTCCCTCAGATAGCCCAAAGACAGCCAGTCCTCTTCCAGACAGGAGGCAGATACACTGTCCAAGCAGGTGTCTTCAGAGGGCCCCATGGCAGAGACCCCCCCGACAACTGCACTCCCCATGCCAGAGGACTTGGAGGATGATGCCCTGCTGTCACAAATGGAGGAAGAAGCTGCAGCCACCAGAGACCAACACACCCCCACCCCCACTCCCAGCTTCACATGATGCAGGCAGAGAGGCAGATTGAAGGGCCAGAGCCACACTGTCCTGTTGGAGATTAGAGACACAATCAGGACCAGCACAGAACTGCTCTCTCAGCTGGTCCACTTGGACAGAGGATCCTCCAGCTGCCACACTTTCATCACCTACATGAGCCACACCTTGAAGGATATGCCCAAGGCCCAGTACCAGGTGATGAAGGAAAAGATCACAGCACTTCTGCACAACCCTCAAGGCCCAGCTGAAGCTGCTATGACCCAGTCCAGGTCTGGTCCTCCACCCCAGGCAATGTCACAGCCCTTCCATGGCTTTCAAAAGCCCCTCACCTACCAAGGCTATGACTACCAGGACTTCCCACAGCAGAAGCAGACCTTCCCAGTCCAGGCCTAGGTTCATCACATGCCACAGATGCCACAGACGTCTCACCTGACCCAGCTGCAGACCAGACAGCCCCACTACACTAGTCCTTCCTCCACCCCACAGCCAAGCCCCTCAATGGACAATCTGTCATCAGTCTTGGGCCTGACATCCCAGGTACTTGATGAAGGGCCTTTCAACCTCACAGGACTAAGTCAGCTCTCTGAGAGCTTCCTGCATACACCATCTCCTGTTGTACTATTGGGGCCAGGCACCCCAATGGCACCTCAGACCAGCACTCCAGCCACAGCCACCTCCACAGTCCCTGGCCACTTGACAGCTGAGACCATGGACATGACTCAGAGTGACTGAGAATAGTGCCAAAGACTGAATTGTTACTTGTTCACTTTATCTTTGCTTAAAGACACTTTACTTGGTTCATTTTGCTTTTTTAATAAAGTCATACAGTTTACTTCAGACAGTTATTAATAAAGGTTATCTTTACTTCACACACTTGGTTCATTTTATTTACTTAATAAAGTGTTGGTGAAAACTTTGAAAAAATGGTTAAGCCTTTGCATGTTTGTGGGATGGGTAAGGATAGTTGTGGGATAGGTAAGGATAGCTGTGGGATAGATAAACCTCCAGTGCAAGCATAGTGGGATTGTATGGTCCACCCTCCCAGCTGCCACACATATGGCCCTTTTTTATCAATAACAATTTATTCATTGATCAACACATTTCAACATAAACAAAGCTCTTTATTAATGCCCTATTCATTATAGGGCCACTCAACATACATGGCACAATCTCATCAGTGTTATGCGACAGCTTCAAAGAAGCATCCATTAACCATCTACCATCCTGTCTTGCCACTCCACTGCTCCAGCTGGGGAGTTGCACCAGTGTCTCAGTAGGTTGCGCTGCTTCTTCCCTTCACGTGAAGCTCTGTTGGGGCCTTGTATATCCACAGTGTCTATCAGGTTTCATCCTTGCCTCCATTCACCAGGCTCCATGTCCCCATTCCCTTGTTGACGGTCCACAAGCCTGTTCTACAACACTGGGTAGTGGGTGCGCATGAGATTGTGCAGGATGCAGCAAGCTTCCATGATGCTCCTCACAGTCTCTGGGTGATGCTGCATGGTGGTGAATAGTACCTGGAACCTGTTGGCCAGGATGCCAAAGGCGTTCTCCACCACCCGTCTTGCCCTGGACAGCCTGTAGTTGAACATCCTCTATTCATGGGTGAGGTATCTTGAAGTGTAGGGCTTCATGAGGTAGGTTCTGAGGGAGAAGGCGTCATCCCCCACGATGAAGTAGGGCACATCTTGTGTGTCATTGGGTAGGGGGTCTGGATCTGGAAAACCCATGATGAGGTTGCATTCCAGTCCATCCTCGAGGTCACTGGCATTGTATACCTGGCTATCTGAAGCTGACCCGTTGCCTGAAGCATCGATGTACATGAACTTGTAGTCAGCATCGACCATGGCAAAGAGGATGATACTGAAGAAGCCCTTGTAGTTAAAATAAGTGGACCCTGAGTTGGCTGGAGCTTTGTAGGCCACGTGCTTCCCATCTATGGCTCCAGTGGTGTGGGGAAAGTTCCACCTCTGATACCACTTTTCTGCAAGTTTCCTCCAACCTTGTTCAGTGGTGGGGCACTTGTTCAGAGGTGGGGCACTCCACGTATTCTTTGATGATGGCCTGCACCACTTCTCTGGCCACTTTGCTGATGGTGTTGTGTGGCACCCTCCACGCATACTGCATGTTTTTGTATGTGGTTCCAGAGGCCAGGTGGCGCAGAGTCAGTGCCACCTTCAGTCCAGGGTCCAGGCTGGGATGGAAGTTGGTGCTCGGCTTGGTCAACCTGGGTCTCAGATGCTCTACAAGTTCGTCAAACATGGCTGGTGGCATCCTCATGAAGTGATAGAATACATGAGGGTCTTCATTCCTCAGCTCCACCATCAACTGGTCATAGAATCCAAACTCCATTCTTCTCATGATCCATCCTTGGACCCACACAGCTCTTGGACGTCTCCTTCTTCTCCTTTTGTGTAAAAGGTGAAACAGTCTGAACAGGGTTTGGTTCTGGTGATGAATGATCGCAGCTACCATACGGAATGTGTCATGATCCATGGTGGAGAACAACGAATGATGTAGAAGAGCAAGAGCAAGGCTGAAGAAGTCTGTACACCTCGGCTGCTGGACTCATACTGAGATCCAGGTGATTTCCTTCTCCTTTTTATAGGAAATATCGGTTTTCCACTAGATGTCCTTCTACATACTCTAGACATACTCCAGACATCCTAAGTATCCGAGATACATCCCAGATACAACGTTTTGTCCATTTTAATCCTTTATATACGAGATGCATATGCTTACATCCTTTCTATTTCCATGCTACTAACGCTGTGTGGATGTTCTGTGTACCTTTCGTTTGCTCCCTCTTTCTGTTTTCAGCTGCAGCAGATGTGAGTTGCGAGGATGTCCAGAGGATGCTGAGAGGATACAGCGGACGTTTCATGGCTGATAACGGACATTGAACGTTTGTTGCCCATATATGTCGCGGATGTACATCGTATGCGGGTAAAATTCATCCGTTCAAAAGGTTTTGTGCAACTCAAAACTTCTTGGGTGGATGAAATCTCAGTGGACGGATGCTGGAGGGATAGAGCGTATGAAACACGTATGCAGTGATTCATACACAACGGATGCATCGCATTTTCTAACGGAGGGCAAGCTTTTTTTAACGTTTTACATCCTCTTTGCATCCGTTGGTGCAGTGGGACAGGGACTTTAAAGACATCATTGAGATAATATTGCTGCAGAATTACAAGAAGTTATACACTAACAATCCTGGGGCAATGTACCACATATTGTATATATTGGAGTTTATACATATAGTATCAATGACAAAATTTTAGCCAATTTGGCTACCTGCACGGCTTGATGCTCTCTCTCTCTCTCTCCAATTCACCATCTTCATGAAGTCATTGAGCAAGATCTTCCATCGCCTTGGACTGAAATATCATCAATATGCTGATGATACTCAGCTATGTATCTCAGTCTTTTGTGAGTTAAGCAATGCTGTGACCTCTCAAAGTACCTGGAGGTGCTTAGGGACTGGATGGGGAACACTGGTTAAAAATGAATCCTGGCAAGACCAAATGGCTCTTGGTTTAGGGTTCTTTGGTCCATGGAAAATTGCCACCTTTGGTCTTGGATGGGTGGTACTGCCCCAAACAGATCCAGTGCATAATCTGGGAGGTTGGAGTCCAAATTCCGACTCAAAGAGCAAGTGGCAGTTGGGGGCTTTTCAGGAGGGCCTTTGCACAACTGCAGCTTGTAAACCAGTTATATCCTTTCCTGGACCAACCATCCCTACTCAGGGTAACTCATGCCCTACTCGCCTGCCATCTTGACTCTGGGTCTACATGGGGTTGCCCTTGAAAAGCATCTGGAAACTAGCTGGTTCAAAATGCAATGGTTTTGTGCAGACTTTGTTGAGCACATATGTCACCTCTCCTGTGGGAGCTGCATTGGTTGCCAATTTGCTTCCAGGTGCAATTCAAAGTGCTGGTTGTCACCTTTAAAGCCTTCATGGTTTGGGACCAGGTTATCTGAGGGACTGTCACATCCATCTGACCAAGAGTAGAGAGACAAGGAATGTTGTAGATCCCATCTCCTAAAGAGATACATCTGGACCCAGAAGAAGGGCCTTCTCCATGGTGGCCCCCTCCCTACTGGAACATCATCCCCCTGGAGATTAAACTAACCCTCACTCTGACTGTCTTTCAGAAAGCCCAGAAGACTTGGTCCTGCCAATGTAATCCAGAACAGGATAGAGCTTATTAAATGTCCAGTATGAGTGTGTGTTGTTGCCGGGATGGAGGGATGAGAAGGGAGTTATTATTTTATTATTTTTATTTCTTTTATATTGTGTTTGTATTTCCTGTAAGCTTGCCTTGAGTCGCCTGTGAGCAGGTAGGCAGCTGTGTAAAATTTCCAAATAAGCAAATAACCTCTATTCGTTGAGCAAATTAGGAATTGAAGGTAATAGTTCTGCATACTCTTAAGTAGCTTCAATCAATGATAATAGAGGAAGATTGGCAATTCAAACATATGCCTATTCATGGGATGTCTGAGATATCATCTTTCTTTCTGTGTTTAACAATTAATAGAGATTGTTTAGCATGAAGCTACTTTAAGCCCATGTCACACTGGCCAACGGATGCAAAAAGGACACAGCGGACGAGCAAAATGTTCCATCCATTGTTATCCGCTCTCAAAAGGGGCAAAAATTTGCATAACCGGAGCGGATAACACGGACGCGGGGAGGACGCAGGGCGGATGCAAAACGGATGCAGAACGGAAGCCTAGCGGATGGAAGCGGATGGGAGTGGGTGGCACATCCGCAGGGCTTCCGGGGGGCCTCAGCAAAGCGGACACGGAACGGAAAGAGCGTAAGCAGAGCGGACACTGAACAGATGAAGCGGATGCATAGCGGAAGCCTAGTGGATGCACAGCGGAAGCCTAATGGATGCCTGGCGTTAATTGCGCATGCGGGGAGGATGCATTGCATCAGCCCCACGGATATAACGGAAGGAGTTCGGAAGCAGGTCGCCATTCAGAGGAAAGACCTGCTGCCGGACACATCGACTGCCTTGCCTGCCCTGCCTGCATGTCTGCCTGCCAGCCTTGCTGCCAGCCTTGCTACCAGCCTTGCTGCCAGCCTTGCTACCAGCCTCGCTGCCAGCCTCCCTGCCAGCCTTGCTGCCAGCCTGCCTGCCAGCCTTGCTGCCTGCCTTCCTGTCAGCCTTGGTTCATGTCTGCCTGCCAGCTTTCCTGCCAGCCTTGGTTCATGTCTGCCTGCCAGCCTTCCTGCCAGCCTCCCTGCCAGCCTTCCTGCCAGCCTCCCTGCCAGCCTCCCTGCCTGCCTTTGTTCATGTCTGCCTGCCAGCCTTGGTGCCAGCCTCCCTGCCAGCCTTCCTGCCGGCCTCCCTGCCAGCCTTCCTGCCGGCCTCCCTGCCAGCCTTTCTGCCAGCCTTTCTGCCAGCCTTCCTGCCAGCCTTGCTGCCAGCCTCCCTGCCAGCCTCCCTGCCTGCCTTTGTTCATGTCTGCCTGCCAGCCTTGGTGCCTGCCTGCCTGCCAGCCTTGGTGCCAGCCTCCCTGCCAGCCTTCCTGCCGGCCTCCCTGCCAGCCTTTCTGCCAGCCTTTCTGCCAGCCTCCCTGCCAGCCTTTCTGCCAGCCTTGGTTCCTGCCAGCCTCCCTGCCAGCCAGCAACCCCACAACCATGCGGAAGCACAGCAAGCCTCAGCCATCTGCTGGCAGCCCTGGCAAGAGGGACAGGGCTACCATCCCACCCCCTGGCCCTCACTCTGGTTCTGCTGGGGCTTCTGCAGCACGGGCTCGCTCTTCTGGGGCTGGTGCTTCTGCTGCTTCTGCTTCTGGAGGAGCTGATGACAAGCACTCCAGCACCAGCCACCTCCACAGCACCTGCACCCTTCACCCCTGGGACTGAGCGACCAAGAGGAGTGCCAGAGACTCATTTTTGTTTTATAGCTTCTTGTTAATAAAGTATATTTTTGATTCATACACTTGCTTCATTTCTTTTTTTTAATAAAGTCTTGCTGGAAACTGTTAGAAATGGTTTAAGCCTTTGCATGCTTGTGGGATGGGTAAGGATAGCTTTGGGATGGGTTAGGATACCTGTGGGATGGGTAATAGCTGTGGGATGGGTTAGGATAGCAGTGGGATAGATAAACCTCCAGTGCAAGCATAGTGGGACTGTATGGTCCACCCTCCCAGGTGCCACACCTACGGCCCTTTATTATCAATAATAATGTAATAATTATCCACACACGTCAACATAAACACAACTCTTTATTAAACGCCCTGTTCATTGTAGGCCAACCAAACATACATGGCCCAATCTAATCCGTGTGATGAGACAGGCTGAAGGAAGCATCCATTAAGCATCTACCATCCTGTCTTGCCACTCCACTGCTCCAGCTGGGGAGTTGCACCATTGTCTCAGGAGGTTGCACTGCTTCTTTGCTTCATTTGAGGCTCTGTTGGGGCCTTGCACATCCTCAGTGTCGATCAGGTTTCGCCCTTGCCTCCATTCCCCAGGCTCCATGACCCCATTGGCTTGTTGGAGGTCCACAAGCCTGTTGTGCAACACTGGGTAGCGGGTGCGCATGAGATTGTGCAGGATGCAGCAAGCTTCCATGATCCTCCTCACGGTCTCTGGGCAATGCTGCATGGTGGTGAGAAGTACCTGGAACCTGTTGGCCAGGATGCCAAAGGCGTTCTCCACCACCCGCCTTGCCCTGGACAGCCTGTAGTTGAAGATCCTCTCTTCATGGGTGAGGAGTCTGGAGGTGTAGGGCTTCATGAGGTAGGTTGTGAGGGAGAAGGCGTCATCCCCCACAATGAAGTAGGGCACATCTTGTGTGTTGTTGGGCAGGGGTTCTGGATCTGGGAAGCCCACGATGAGGTTGCGTTCCAGCCCCTCCTTGAGGTGACTGGCATTGTATACCTGGGCATCCGAAGATGAGCCGTTGTCTGAAGCATCGATGTACATGAACTTGTCGTCAGCATCGATCATGGCAAAGAGGATGATGCTGAAGAAGCCCTTGGAGTTGAAATAAGTGGACCCCGACTGGGCTGGAGATTTGCAGGCCACGTGCTTGCCATCTATGGCTCCAACGATGTGTGGTAAGTTCCACTTCTGATACCACTGCTCTGCAACTTTCTTCCATCCTTCTTCAGTGGAGGGGTACTGGAGGAGCTCCTCCTTGTATTCTTCGATGATGGCCTGCACCACTTCTCTGACCACAATGCTGATGGTATTGGATGGCACCCTCCAGCCGTTCTGCATGCTCCTGTAAGAGGTCCCTGAGGCCAGGTGGTGCAGAGTGAGTGCCACCTTGAGCCCAGGTTCCAGGCTGGGCCTGAAGCTGGTGTTTGCCTTGGTCAACCTGGGTGTCAGGCGCTGCACAACTTTGTCAAACATGGCTGGAGGCATCCTCATGAAGTTCTGGAACGCCCAAGTGTCTTCGCTCCTGAGCTCCACCATCAGCTTGTTGTACAGTCCGTCCTCCGCTCTACTGGTGAACCATCTTCGGACCCAGACTCTTTTTGGGTGGCTCCTTTTCTTCTCGCAGTAGTGTTCACAGAGCTGCAGATGGCTTCGCACTGTTGCAGAACGATGGTGGCTACCGAAAGGACTTTGTTACAATCCATGGTGGACATGACTGGATGCTATGGAAGAGGAAGAGTCAGATGAAGGCTGCAGAGGTCTGCACCGCTGGGCTGCTGTTCTGAAAGTGCGATGCTGGCGAGTTGCTCCCCCTTTTTATAGGCAGTATAGGTTTTCCTCTAGGCATCCTCTAGGCAACCTCTAGGCATCCTCTAGGCATCCTTAATATCCGAGATAAGTCCCCTCTGCAAAAGTTTTTTCCCTTTTAAACGCTTTGTTTCCGTGCTGCATCCGCTAGGCATCCGTTCTGCATCCGTTCTGTGTCCGTTCCGCTTCCTCCCCGCGTCTGTTTACCGCTGGAGCGGATGGAGTTGCGCGGATGCGTAGCGGATGCCTAGCGGATATAGCGGATGCGTAATGGATGCAGAACGGATGCCTAGCGGATGCCTAGCAGATGCAGAACGGACGAACTGGATACATTTTCCGCGCAAAAGTTTTAGGCAGCCCAAAACTTTTGGAGCGGATGAAACGTCCATAAACGGAAGCTGGAGGGATAGAGAGGAAGCAAAATGGAGGCAGTGAGTACAGAAAGGATACATCGCGTTAACTAACGGATGGCAAGGTTTTTTGTCCGTTTTACATCCTCTTTGCATCCGTTGGTTCAGTGTGACATGGGCTTAAGTAGGTTAACTATTAGTGTGGAATGCAGTAATGTTACCATGTTAATGACACATCACTTCTTAATGTTACACAGATGTAATGTGGAAGTCCTGCTGGATTGCCTGAAGGCCATTAGAGCCAAAACAAGTTTGAAGATAGAGATGCTGTTTCTTCAGCAATAATTTGGCAAGATTTTGTCAATGTAGCTTTAAATAGAATTAGCTCATCTAGTTATGGTTCCTGCCTGGACTACCAAATAAAGTAAATATTAATCCTGCAGGTTTAAGAATGCAATTCTCCTACCATTTTCTTTTCAGGAGGAGCCTCTTCTAAGCTTCTTACCATGCCCAGTGTCTAGTTGTGGGCTATGCAGTCACTCATCTGACTCTTCCTTAGGCAGTCGTCACTTAGTCCTGTCTCCTAGTTCCAAGATCTTTCCTACATAGTATTACACATCCAGACAAATCAAGAGCAAGAATTCCAAGGTTACATAGATGTTCCTCTAAAATGTTTATGAAAAATGGTTTTGAAAATGCACGTTTACTAGTAGAAGACCCCAAATACTTAAAGAGTTGCATTACAATGGGTAAAAATAAAGGAGAAAAGAAACAAGATGCACACACATTCTTTCAAACGTAGCATGGCAGCCTTGAGAGGTTCTATGACTCTAGGTTACTCTGACAATTAAACATGTGTGTGCAAAAATAAATACACCAACATTATTTAAAGTAAAAATAACCTATTCAATTTACAACATTCTTATATCAAATTCAACAAGGTCTTGTGAAAAAAATAATGGAAGAGGATTTGGAATTTGAACTCTTGTTCTTTATTATATATAATTATTTTAAAGTCTATTTCAGGAAAACATCAGACTATAAAATAAGTTATTACAGCTTCTTAAAATTATATTATAATCATCTATCTAGATTTCCAGGGTTGTAATTATATTGCTGCATATTAACTTGTATAGTGTCAATGTCCTTTTTTAATTGTTCATTGCTGTTGAAAGATTTTCATGATACTGGAAAAACACTTTTTTTTTTTAAAGAGGAACCTTATGGTAGCTTTTCTATATCTTTTCTCATTGGAATATAAAATGGTGGAAAATAGTTAAACTTTTGTTGCTAGCTACAAAGTTGTTCTTTTCAAGCTAGGAAAATAAAATACATATTTATTTGGTTCAGTGGTGGTTAAAAAGCATTGAAAAAGCATTGACTGAAAGATAAACAGAGCACAAGCATGTTTTAAGAATTTTTAATGATGGTTTATTTTTTGTTTTATAATTATACTAAAAAGTAATTCATAATTAGAACTATTTGCAGCTTTATATAGTAAGTCTATTTGTAATTTAATAAACCTATAAAATAATTGCTGCAGATATTTTAACAATAGTAGACACAAACTGTAAAGGAGGAATATTGTTGATTTTTCCTTCTAAAGTAATCATAGCAGCCTTGATTTGAGAGGGTCTATCAATTATTACTAAATTTTAGGTAACTACTTTTATGATACTATGCTCCTGTTTATTATACACTCCCTTAAACAGTTGGAAGGCTACAGGGAACAGAAGGTAAAAAGTGGAGAATGACTGACCTGAGCCAGAATAGCAATGCTTTATTCTTATGGATCTTCCAACCTCAAAACAAGACTTTCAGATGAGCAAAATAACACAGTGTATAGCAAAACAATATTACTATGAATATTTTTCAGATGCAAACTTTTGTCAGATAAACAAGCTGATTTTTGCAACCCTTTCAAAATATTACCTTAAGTAATAACCATGTTTTCTCAGAAAGAGAGGGAAAATGTAATGTTTATACCACATGAAACCATAATTTGTTTACTGAACAAGCTATAATTTGCTAAGGTAACAAACTAAACCATAAGATTATATTCACAATCTACTGTGGCTCCATTTGCACAATAAGCGATAAGCCATAAGTAAACAAACCACTATCTACCATAACAAATTGTATGTGGACATTACAGGTTGTCCTCAACTTACAACAGTTTGTTTTGTGACAACAGCACTGGAAAAATGATTGACATGATTGTTTTGCATACTCACAACCATTACAGTCTCCTCAGGGCCATGTGATCAGAATTTGGACACTTGGCAATTGGTTTATATTTATGATGGTTGCAGTGTCCCAGGATCATGTGACCATCTTTTGTGATCTTCTGGCAAGCAAAGTCAGTGGGGAAGCCAGGTTCTCTTCACAACTGTAGCAAGAAAGGTGGTAAAATGGAGCAAAACCCACTTAACAACTATTTCGCCCAGCAGCATAAATTTTGGGCTCAATTATGTTTGCAAGTCCAGAACTACCCTTATCAGATCTGGCCTGTCAAAATTCATATGGCCATCAGATGGTAGCAAAGTTAGGGTTTTTTTTCCCTGTACAATGCAATATTATATCTCCTTCCCCTCTTTTCTGGTCATTTGGCATTTCTGAAGCCCAGATTCAATAGCCCCAAATTGATAAAAAAGCTAGATATTTTTTGTAAACACATTTTCTTCTAAGTATACTTTTAGCTAGTGTTTAATTTGTAATATAATTGAGCATTTCTGGGAATCCTGCCTTCCTGGCAGTTGCCAGTTTTAAGTTTGACATACCTAGTCTCCTATCCTAGATTTTCTGGATTGGTGGCATATAAGGGCATTGTGCTAGAGCCTCACATTCTTCTCTCCAAAGCCAACTATATCCTCTTTTCTTTGAGTAGTCTCCTAGCTACAATTTACAAATATGATTCATTAGCAAAAGAACCCGGAGCCGATGGAGCAAGAGGTACTGAAAGGGTTAAGCTAAGGAAGCCTCACTGAGTTTCTTCCCTTATGCAAATGATTTGTTTCACCTGTCCCAGGAGGTGGGGGATAAGAAAGCTCAAGGGCAGGGTGGAGCTGTTAGCTAGAGGGGGAAAAGCCAACTGAGTGAGATAGCAAGGAGCGAGCAGCCTCTGGTGACTTATCTTTACGTCTTAGGTAAGTAAAAGTCTGAATGTTAAATACTTGCTGGATATTTTGAATAAGAGGCTGAACAGGGAGGGTGTGAACCATGGTTACTTTCCTCTGGCTGAAAGGGAATCTGGGGGTAGAGGCTACACTGCACCTAATGCTCTGTGTAACATAGCATTCCTTGTAAGATGTTCCAAGATTTTTTAGTTTTCTCACATAATACTTAAAAGAGCTTAATTACATGCAGTATCAGTTTTGACAAGTATGATAAATCCTTTACAAACTTTTGGTTGTTCAGTAGTTTGTGTCAGAGCAGGTAAGATAGAAACCTGATAGTTTCAAATAGTGTAATTAGCCATGTCTGACAATCTTGCTAGCAAGAACTTTATTTACGCTGGAGTAGAATGATAAAAGTGTGAAACTTTCCACTTTGCAGTTTATATCTGAACTGTATTCTGATCCAAGGAAAGCCTACTGGGTCTGATTAAAGCCTTTTTACATGTTTACTTAGGAATATTCAAAGTAATTCCTTAATGTTTTTCTCTTGGCATATCTGCATTTAATTGCTGCATAATATGCTAAGCCAGAAATGTTAAATATTTATTTATTAAGCAAATATAATAGCCTAGTTTGAATAAAACACTACATACAGTACACCAGGGGTCTTCAAACCTGATAGCTTTAAGACTTGTGGATTTCAACTCCCAGAATTCTTCCTCCAGTCAGGTTAGCTCAGGAATTCTGGGAGTTGAAGTCCACAAGTCTTAAACTTTCCAAGTTTGCAATACACCCTAATGCTTAAAGGAGGCAACTAAGCCAAGTGTCTGCCTCTCAAACATTTGTTAAACTTTTGGTTATTTTATTCTGCTTTTGATATCAATTTCACCAGAAGAACCTGATGCAAATTGTAAAGCAAGGTGGTGAGAATGTTATAGTTTGGGTTTGCTGCATCAGGAAAGGTCCCTACCATAGAAAGCACTGTGAATTCTTCATAGTACCCCAGGGCACTTGAGGATAATGCAAGATCCTTATATCAGGGTTAGAAGTTTGAAACTCAACATGGACCTTGCGATGTGACAATGTTTCTAAGCATTACAGTAAATCCATCAAAATGGCTGAAAAGCAAGAAATGGAGAGTCTAGGAAGGCCAAGTTAAAGCCTATATCCAAGATTTGGATATATATATATATAAAACCCACACCCAATGTTTTTGCCTCTTATTTTTTCCCCACAGCAACAGCCCTGTGACTGGCCTAGTCACCTCACCCCCATTCCCCAGCTTTCATGCCTAAAGGAGGCCTAAGCACTCTGGCTCTTGGTTTCTAGGCCAACACCATCAGCATTTTAAATGAAGAATTGCAGTCTTTGAATTCCCCCCCCCCCCAATATGTCTTCTTATATTGTAGCCAAACAATTTTTTTTTTAATTTATCCAGTTTATATTGTTCCAGAAGTCTTTGTCTTAGGTTTCCTTTAGCAAACTTTAGATTTCTTTCTGGATGACCAAGATTTCTCCTTGGCATATCTCTCATGGGGATTTAATTTGTGCAGCTCTCTATTGGTAGAATTATTCACCTTCAGAGCAATAGTGTTGAGATTTACCCTTGTATATTATGAAAATTTGGGCACCTTGGAATCTTCTTTCAGCTTTTTGCATTCTATTCTTCAGCTGAAATTGTTGAGATGGCCTGTCCTGAGTAAGTTGGCATTTGTAGGAAATTTCCTCCTTCAGTGGAATGATTGATGTCTAATTGTTTGGTAATCTTTTTTAATTCCTACCTAGGTTCATAGGCATTTATATCTTTCTTTCTGAAAACTCCAAAGAGCACTCAAACAGCAACTGCACTCAAACTAAATACCTGGGATTTAAATAAGACAAGTTGCTCCCAGATCCTTTCTAACAGTGTTCTAATTATTTTCCCCCAATCAGGTGCATCTGATTCTAATTTTAGGTATTTGAGTATCTGTAATGATAAACATATTTAATGTATCTTTTCCACATGCAAATTTTATTTTTATTTAAATTATACAATTATCACACGTAAATGTTGCATGATATGTGTAATACCAGTATGCCCCTTAATCAGTTTTGTTAAATGAAGATCAAATATCTATATGATAAAGTAGATTGAAAAAGTTTTTAAAACAGTGGGGATGTACTCACTGTTTCATTTAACTTTATGTGAAGTAGATTCTCATTTGCCTTATCCAGCCAGAGTTGAGCTTCTAGGAAGATGCCCTTGTTTCATGATTTCATTTCTTGACTTGCATACTACATCCATGATTTTGAACATTGCTGCAGTTTCTACACCCATATCATTGTTGATATCAGGTCAACAATAACATACTTTGGGGGAAGATCTAGTATTTCAGCAATTGTTCAAAGAACAACAATGTATTAATGTAGGCATCTCTGTTGCACTTCTTTTTCTTTCCCCACTCATTCCTTCAGTGCCAATCTTAGGAGAAATCTAACAGTAAAATAGCAAAGTCACATTTGATATTTGATTATCATCTCACAATTTTCTCCTTTTTTAATAGCATCCATGTCTTAAAGCAATGAGCCCAGTTTGCATGTTGGAAGAACTAACTGGACTTGTTGTATAATCATAACTCAAAAGTATATTTAGCTAACATTTTTCTTCCCATCAACTCTTAAAGATGATAAGCCATTTCTAAACCAGAGGTGTTTTTCAGCAGGTTCTGACCAGTTCTGGATAACTAGTAGTGGAAATTTTGAGTAGTTTGGAGAATCAGCAACTACCACTTCTGCCTGGAGATTTTACAGTATCCTTCCCCTGCCACGCCCACCAAGCCACACCCATAGAACTGGTGGTAAAAACATTTGAATCCCAGCACTGTTCTGGACTTATCAATACTTAGGTCTTAAGAACTATACTATTCATAATTGTCTTTTGGTCCTATGGCTTGCCCCTCTTTTAATGCTGCAAAATAATTTTTCCTTCTGACTTTTGGAAGTAAAAAATAATCTCAATGATCTCAAAGCCTAATATAGTATGCATTGTCTGGTTCACTGAATAATTGTAACCTATCTTCATTCAATTAAAATTTAGGAAGGTGCTCCCTCATTTAAAAAGTGTTGACTTTTTGGTGTTCTGGCACATAGGTAAGTTTTCCTTTTATTCCTATTAGCATAGAGAAAGAGGAAGGGATTTTAGTGAGCTACCACAAAATGCTAGAAAAGAACATTACATCTAACTCATTACCACAGTAACCATTTTATCCCACAAACCCCAACAGGAAGCATGTGAAAAGCAAAGGGTTGAGTTCTTGTTTTGCACTTTATGTTGTGTTGCTTTCTG
Source organism: Laticauda colubrina (assembly GCA_015471245.1). Lineage (NCBI taxonomy): Eukaryota > Metazoa > Chordata > Lepidosauria > Squamata > Elapidae > Laticauda > Laticauda colubrina. The sequence continues at coordinate 7,690,788 of BLBF01000044.1, forward strand.
TCTCTTGATTGGCCTGTGGTTGAGAAAGCAATTTTTTTTCCACTCTGCCATTTTCCTTCCGTTAAGGCACTGCTTCAAAGCTTTAGACGGATCTTCTTGGGTTGTATTAGCAATGGGTGACTGGATTCCTAATTCACTTTCCTGGCGTACATCATCCCGGACATCAGACTCACCTGAGGTATGGCAATGAGAAGGGTAGGAGATTACCTTTTAAGTCAAAAGAGTGCTAAGCTTTGCTTGAAGACTGTACAGAACCTATTGAAAGTACTGGACTAGAAATGAGTGGATAAATTCAGACCAAATCTTAATGAAGAAATATCATGCTGCTTTCAAAATGCAGGAGTGTAGAAAAAACTTGCAAGAGTGGATCTTGGTTTAATTCTCTAGGAAAGTTCTTTGATCCTGCACTAATGTATCTACTCAATTTCTGTCTATCACTGAATCTTCATGATCTACACACTGAATTTTTGCTTAACTGAGATAAAAAAACAGTGTTCTATAAAAAAAGGGGGGAGGAATCTTAACTACAACTAAATATACCACATAGTAGTAACAATGATGAATTTACATGCTGCCTTTTAATATTTTGGTTCCCTATTTTCATTGCGTGTTAAAAAGATATTCAGTGTTAAAAAGGTATTTTGCTGCTTAAGGCCAGTCTAATAGCTATCACTACATCTTGGAGGCAGCAAAGTCCTTATATTAATTATGCACTATGTAAATAAACATTTTCTTTGATATCCTGAAGTTTTTGGAAATACAGTAGCTCATAAGAGCTGTGAATAAATGAGCAACATACAACATGGGCTGTGAGGATACTTTTGGAAGATAGGAGGAAGAGACACAGCCTAGATTTTTGCCTGAAAAATAGAGGAATTGGGGGTGGAGCAAGCTTCTCAGAGGAGACTCCTGAGGAGACTCCCAAAGTTTACAAAAAATACTTTCAGGTTTGCAAGATTCAAGTTACCATAAGCTTATAATCAAGATAGCTTTAGTGCTCATACATTTGGCAGTTTCTTGTCTTTGCTAAATCCATAATGTGTTCAGATGGGAATGACTGTTCTTAATTTTGTCTTTCTAAAATGTACAAATTACAATGTACTGTGATTTGTTCTTAATGCCAGAGCCTAATTGAAACCAACAAACCAAAATAGAAATTGCTGGAACAGGATAGGCAATCTGTGATATCCTTCAGAAGTTTTGAACTAAGTCTCTGTGATTATTAGTTAGAGTGTAGATAGGTCAAAGATTGACAGTTTATGTCAATAAAGTGTGCTCCCTTACTTGATCCTTCCGTTATTGAAGAATATTGGCAAAAATGAGAAATTGGCATGCAAAAAGTAAAGGAGAAGGAATAGTTTAAGAGGCTAATTATCTTTACAGGAAGTAAGAGAAGAAGCAAATTAGTTATTTTGGGCTGTCATTCTATGTAAATGAAGAAAAATGAACTCCAGGGGACACTGTTGAACAGATATACATAACAATCTCAAGTCTGCCTCTCCTGTATAAAATATGGAGTTTTCATGCCTTTCTGTCTGTAAATGTCACCCCCCCCCCAAGAACCCATCTTTTTATGGTAATTCTAAGGGAGAGAAAAGGAGAAAAAAGAATGAGATTAGAATGTAGGAATTCCTCCTTTCACCACTTGATCAGATCTCCAAAGGTTTGCAAAAACACATGCACTCCTCAGTAGATTACAGCTGATCTAGACAGGGTTTAAGCAGGAGAGGTTCTAAATATGTACAATCCTTGTTTTATTGTTTGCATGTAATATTCTAATTTTCTGAGATTGTGGATTTGGAGTTTTCATGAGCTGTAAGACATCATCATCACAGTTATGACAAGTCATGGCTTGAATTATCTTGCTTTGCATGTAATGAGTCTATCTCATATATTAGTTTCACCTTTTAAGTTGCATTACTGAAATAAATGAACTTTTGCACGATATTCTAATTTTTTGAGTTTCACCTATAGTTATTTCCTTTCTAGACCTGAGAGAAAGTGGCCCAAGGTCACTCAGTTAGCTTTGTGCCTCAAATAGGAATAAAACTCAAGGCCTCTAAATTTCTAGCCTGATGCCTTAACCACTGCACTAACGTGGCTTTTCATGCAATACAGAGTCAGGGATAAATGTTAATGTCTGCACATATCAAACAAATGCAACAGTCACATGATTTGTAGTATATCCTCTTCTGTCCACGTCCACCTCTGGAATGAGATCCTCTGACAGATTTTCATAAAAGTAGTAGGTACTATATCAGGGGAAATAATTTCTGTGTTCCCTTCCTTGTAACTGATGAAGATTTGATGAGCCATGGAGTTGATCATTCTGCTTAACTCTGATAAGTTTTCCTTTGGCAGACAACCCTGTATTAGTTAGCACTGAATTGTTGAACAACTTGGATATGTTTTTATCTCCTGTCCTCAGTACTTACATGCCAAAGAATAAATCAGCAGCTTCCCCATTCAAAGATAGTCCAGTGTCTGTTAGCTTACTTATTGCTGTTGAAAGTAATTTGTGTGTCCACTCTGTGTGCCAATATATGGCAGAAGGGTGTTATTTCTCTGTCCAATGTCCATATCAAACATTTCTAAGCCTTAATTCTCTAATATCCATGACTTTGTGGCTATCTTTGTTAATCTTGATTCACCACTTTCTTTCTTTTGAAAATCTGTCCCCTTAAGTATCTTTATTTCTATGGATTCCTTCTACTCAGTATGCTCTAAATTGCTAGGTTATAATTTCCCTTATTCTCTTCCATTAATACAAACTGCTGCACTGAGTAAAGATGGCTAGGAGAAGAGTCCACCAAATCAAGAATATATTAGGCTGAGGAAGACTATTCAAGATTGTAAGCAGGAGCTGATCTATACCATAGCCCTCAATGATTTTAGTCACATTAGAAGTTTGTAGTCATCAGATTAATTCTTACTAAATTAATTCCAGGGGCTTGAATCTGGCCATTTTTTATTTTTATTGATCTTCATTCTAATCTAGATCAAAGGTAAACTGTGATTTCAGTTAAACCTCATCTGGGCACTGTGATTTATTTTTCTTGTCATAGTTTAAGTGGTAAAAAAATATTGAAAGGAAAAGGTTTGGAAAAAAAGACTTCTTCATTGAGCCAGTTAAGTGCTTTCTCATTTCTGACCAGGAAAATAATCTAAATTTCTATTTTTTTTCTTCTGTATCTCTCTTACATAATGGGTTGTCAATTATGGGAACAAAAATTCAGTATATCTAAGAACTGAATTTGGCAAGGTTGCCATAACACTGCAGTTGATTTGGAAATATATATTTAGTGGATACATATGCTAAGTAGAGCAGTACAAATTCCAATTTTAGCATCACAATTTAGTTGAGATCAATTGAAAGGGAGAACTGAAGATCAGAGTTAAAAAGCAGAAACCAGAGAAAATATTTTTGTCCAACTTTTATTTTGGATTTCAATATTTTTCTTTGCTATAGATCTACAATATACCTAATGTATAATTAATATTTACTGGAGTTTATCAGTAGGTCGTTTGACTATCAGTAGTTTATCAGTTTGACTGTTTAATAGAGTTGAAGACAGCAGGTGAGAAAACATTGCATCTTTGGCAAAATAATATACATGTTAATTGCTAAGTTCCACACACCTAGGTATTGGTACCTAGAAAGACACAAGTACAAAGGTGAGAATAGGGGAATTAGATGGAATAAACTCCAATGTTATAGAAAATGTTAACAATCAAATTTAAAAATCATCCAAGCCAAGGACAATTGTCATGGTGAAACTAAGGGAAGCTGGAAGGTATAAGCTGTTCTGTAAATATTACTCTATTTTTGAAATGTTAGAAGGGTACTAATAAAAATATAATGAGTCATCAAAAGGAACAGTGACAGATTTGAGGGGTACATTGCTGGTTTGATTTATTTTTGAGTGAAACAGAAAAAACATTGGAGTGGATATGTTTAATGAATTGTTTGCTTATGAATATAAAAAGTTCAGGCCATTGCAAGCAAGCAGCATTGCATCTCAAAATAATTGTAGTCATGGTATTTCTGCCAAGATTGTTTTCCACACTTAATACACAAAGAGTTTTTAAGATTTCTTTATACTATACCAATATCTTTTGGAGCAGAAATACTGAGTACAGAATAATTAAACTATTGTATCTACTCTTAACTTGTATGTTATCTTATTTCTTTTGCTGTTTATTATATTGTTTTTTGTTTTTTAAATGAACTTTATGAGACTATTTTAAATTATGTATTACTTAGATGTTTTATGTATTCCTTAGTAACTAGCCAGGAATTATAGATGTTTAAGCCATTCAGAGAGCTGGGTAAGGGACAGGTTTCATACAGTGAGGTGGTTGGATTACTTTTCTTTATTGTTTTCATAGTTGCTTGAAGATGTGGCTACAGATCCAATATATGTGAACATACAAGAACTTCAGTTGGAGCACAGTACTACCACTGCCAAGGATTCCCAGTCCCCATTCCAGTTGTGCCTCAGCAACTCTTTGAACAACTGGGAAATTCACACCGACACCAAAAGTGGTCATTTCTTCTATTATAATTCTGTGACTGGTCAGACAACTTGGGAGTCTCCCTTTGGGGCTCCCTTTGGGGCTCCCTTTGGGGATAGTGTGAGTCTTTCCCACTCTCACTGTCCCAGCCCTGTCTCATCTGCTGAATGGAACCAATATGTAGATGGGGCCAGTGGGCAAATATTTTTCTATAACGCAGCAACAGGTGAGACTTCGTGGGAGGCACCCCAAGAAACTTTCAATCCCCCAGAGATGCGGCCTGCATTTACTAGACGATCTCCGGATCGGAGGGTAGGTGAATGGGAGAAGTCTATTAAAAACATCAAATACAAAGAAAAAATGATAAAATAATAAAGTAAAATAAGCTATGTTGTGGTGGAGATCAGTCCCACAACTCATAATTATAACTGAGAAAATATCTGGAGAAAAAGCAGATGTTCAGGACCTTTTTAGAGGCCAGCAGGACTGGACTCAACTGGATTTTGGGGTGGTTGTTCCATAATTCTCAAGCCTTGGGGGAAAAAACCTCTAAGCCAAAATCCTTTCAACTGTGTGGGGAGGAAAAAAGGTTGTTTGTGTATTGACCTCTTTTCTAATATTTTTTCAGCCACCAACTCCAGAAACTGACTACCCAAAATTTTCTCCTTATGAACATGAAGTCTCTCCAGAGGAAGATTATTCTCCAGATGCATCCTACAAGCAATTTGACTATGCTGGTATTCCTTCATCAGACCAGGGTTGTGTTTCCCCTGGCATTTCGGAAACATCAATATTTGAGGTCCCAGACATGGTAAGAATATCTTGGAAAGACTGGGAGTGGGGGCATGGAGAGATATCCAAGGAAGAATTTCCAGACCATGAAACTATTAGCAAGGGACTGGCCTACTTCCTGGTATTCAGCATGCTCCATCACTAGAGGTTTTCAAACAAAAGCTGGGAAGCCAGTTGGGCAGATCTGAGGATTCCTGCCCTGGGAAAGCTGTTGGATTAGGAGACCTCCTAGGTAATCCTATGCTTCTGCAAATACAATATTAATTTTACAGTGAAGCAGAGACATTCTAATGGTAGAATCAGAGCTGTTTAAATTAAAACAATGTAATCGCATAGAACAAGGGATTTACTTTATAATCTATACCGAGCCATGATAAGTTATTCAGAAACCCATGGTTAAGCAAACCACCATTTGCCTCTATGATCCCAGTCACTGAATGAGATGGACACAGTAAAAATGCCAATCTGTAAAACAAATTCTAAAGTTTAATCAATTGGCATACAAATTCCATCTGCTTGAAAGTAAGAGGAGATAAAATGGGTTATCTACTGATAGGTGTAAATACAAATTTCAGTGTAACAATACAGTAGATCATGATCCTGCAGAAATGTGGTATGAGTGCCTGTATGTTGTTTACTGCTGCTAAAATTATTATACTTAGGTGACCACTTCTGGCAAGCGCCAGAGCACCAGTAGTGGATCTAGTCGTGGCAGCAGTCCTTTTGCAAGGTGGTCCCCCAGCCAGTCAGTTCACCCTGGGTCAAAAGATAAGCAGGTATGAAAGAAAAGGTCTCTCCTTGCTAATAGCAGATAGGGTGGGGTTTTGATAGATAAATGGAGAAGCCAAGAAGCCAAACTTGGGGCTGGCTGAGAAATTCTGGGAGTTGAAGTCCACAAGTCTTAAAGTCAGGGTGGGATTCAAATATTTTAACAACAGGTTTTGTAGGCATGGTTTAAGTGGTGGGTGTGGCTTGGTGGTCATGTGATTGGGTAGACATGGCTTGGTGGTCATGTTATTGGCTGGGTGTGGCCAACTCAATATCACTCACATTGAGGCACACATCTCCTTGCTTGACCTCTCATGACTGTGGGGATGCTGCAACAATCATAAGTGTGAAAAATGGTCATAAGTCACTTTTTTCAGTGCCATTGTAATTTTAATGGTCACTCCACACAAGCAAAGTACCAGCAAAAGAGGAGAGAAAAACTCCAGAGAAGTTCCAGAGACAGGAAATCTAGCCCTGCCAAGAATGTAATAAGGGTTCATGAAGAGGCAGTTTCTGTAAGCAACACCAGAATGTTTCCTTCCTGCCTTCCTTACAGGATTAGGCCAGTACTTTCTTCTAACAGCAGGTTCTCAGAACTGCTTTGAATGTTAACAACTGGTTCTAGCGAATAGGTGTGAACCTGTAGAATTCCACCCCTGCTTAAAGTTGCCAAGTATGGAGACATCTGGCCTAATCCTTTGCATACTTTGAATGAGGAGAATCTTTTGGAAAGATGGAATGATGGGAATAGGATGGCCAAAATAGCTGCCACTTTCAGCCACTTAGTGCCTACATTACCATTTCCATGTTGTCCATTTCCTGATCTTATTTCCTTAAATTATAACTGAGAGTCCAAGCCCAACCACAGTAGAAGAAACTCAACAATTATTTTCTCTCTAAGGAAGGTGAAAAGGGGCTATTTTAATGAGTTTGAAAATGCAAATATAAAATGTCTACCAATAGGCTCCCAATTTTTAGCATCTTTCCTGTACTCTGGATTAAATTAGACAATATTTGAAGTATTGTATTGTCTTAATTCCTAGATTTATTTCTTAAACTTACAGTGGCCTAAGCCAAATGAAGATAAGCACGCTTGGGAAGTGAGAAGTGCTGAACCCTTCTCCCAGTAACTTTGGATTTGTTTAAAAGCAATCCTTAATGGCTCAAGATTGTTGCTAGTCAGCTACTGATCCTATGTAATAGCAGCACCACTCTTTACTCTGATGATGGGGTTCTCCCCAGCAACTAGGACATGATTAAATTGCCATTTCTTTTTCTCCAACTTGCCAGCTGAAATCTCTTGAGAAAGCTGGGATGCTATATCGGACAAGAACTGTTGATAAAGGGAAACGGCTGAGGTAAGAGGGGCCTATTGTGTGTGTTTTATGGATTTACTTCAGCCTTTCTGATGTAGGAAGATCAGTTGAGGTTGCCTTCTAAGGTTCTGCTTCCTCCTTGTTCAGTCATTCAAGGCATAAGATAAAATTTCTTTCTCTAGTCAAAAGCAGCCAAAGTATTAGATAATTCTTAGGTGTTTTAATTCCTTGCCTTTAGATTGGCATAAGTCTTTAGCCATTAGTATGAGGAAGAGTTGGAAATAAAACCATGTTCCTGAGTCATTACAAGGAAAGTAGTGGTAGCCATTAAGTTTCGCCCCACTCCACCCAAAGAAATCTTCTTTAAACATGTAAGTGTTACCATTGAATTGAAAAGCAAGACTCTAACTAAAAATGTCTAGTGGACATCATAGTTCTGTAAGACTTTTGAAAAATGCTGGTTCAGGCAAGGTAGAGCATAATTCCAGAGACTTAAACATATTTTGGGGAGGGAATGCATCACTAATAAATTAACTAACAAATCATTACTGATCAAGCAAAAGCAAGCAAGGTTGAATTTAAATAAAGCAAACAATCAGTATAATTAAAAGCAGCTTTAAGCCAAGTCAGAGGGGAAGGTCAATTGCCAGTTGCCTTCTTTGGCACATTTTCAAGAACAAAATGAGTCTACATTCCCCTGAATAAAATCACTCATTGCAGCATTGTTAGCCACTTCTCAGCTTTTCCTCCCATGCCTTTTTTATTTACTTGTGAGCAATTTGGAACTGAATTATTGACTTTCTGATTGTGTCTCCCTCTCATTCTTCAGCTATATATTGTCTATCTGTCTTGCATACTATTTTGAGCCTCTTTTCTCATGATGACTGATCATTCATAGAGACATACTCCTTTTGTATGTTGATTATTAAGAGTAATGTGTGTTGAAAAATGATGAGAGAAAAATATTGCTGTCTGTTTGTATAGTTATACTATTTTTTTCCCAAAATCTTACTTTCAGTTTATGTCTACCCAGTTAATTCTATGAATGATGTGTCCTTTATCTTCTTTTAGGAAGAACTGGGCCTGTGTATGGACAGTCTTGGAAGGTGACACCTTAATATTTTTCAAGGACTCCAAGCGTTCATCTTCCAGTGGTACAGTAAGTCTTCAGCCTTAGATTCCTACTTTGAGATAACCAGTTGATATTACAGTAGAATAGAGAGTAAATGAAGAAATTCAAATTTATAAATACAGTTAATTTAAAAATAATCTTCCTTTATATGAAGCTGCCTGATTCTTGAGGTATCTTCAGGACTCTTTTCTTCTCATCTCACAGTTGCATTTGGTTAGCAAAAATCAATTTCCAAACTTTGAAATATGTGTTTCTCTATGAATGAATAAAAATTATGTTTGGCTCATAAATTTTTACAAATTATTTTTAAACATATATGTCCAGTCAAAAATAAACATCTGTAACTATGTTAATAATATGACACAGCATTAAAAGTAAAGCAAAACTAGTATGAGGAAGACTTAGACAATTACACCATGTATAAAATAACAAAAAAAAACAAAAAACAAAACTGCTTTGAAGTTTTCTTTCTTGTCTCTTTCTTGGATAAAACTTAATTAAATGATAATAAATTTCATATGAGTCATCCTGATGTGGAATTTTAGCAGAAACTTTTCCTTCATTTTGCCTCACACCTTTATTTTACACATTTGATTCATAGTTTTTTCTCTTTTTTTGGAAGCCCTGCAAGTTGTTACTACAGTATGCCCAACTATATTTGCTAAAATTTATTTGATCTTTTAAATGATGACCCTTTTTTCTTTAAATCTATTTTTTGCTTCCTGAAGCTTTTTATTGGAACAATAGGATAAATGTTTTTTATAAACAATGCCAAAAAGGTTACTGTCCCATGCCTCCTCTCTGATAAAATTAATAGATTATTTCAGATACAGTTTTGCCATATTATTCCCAACCATCTTGCCATTGTTAATGTTAGCTGTGCAATAAAGTACTATTTTAATGTTTCTGGAGGACACAATGATGAAGATAGTTGCCTTTGTGGATTTTCATCTCTAACAGCTAACCTTACTTTAAATTAGAAACTTTTCTGTTTTCATTTATATTCACACCAATTGATTAGAAATATGTATGCATAACTAAAATCTTACACGGCATAGTTTGGCCCAAAATATAGATGTCTGTGGAAGCAAGATACATTAGTCATTATAGAATAATTTGTATACTGGATAGAAATAATGTAATAAAGGAAGATGGGGAGTCGGGAGTCCAATCTGAACATTTGTGTTACTTCTACTTTTTTTCTTTGCACATTTAGAAATATCCCTCTGTGCCAAGCAGCCCAGAGTTTAACGTGAATCTTCATGGTGCATCTCTTTCCTGGGCCCACAAAGACAGGTCAAGTAGGAAAAATGTTTTGGAGGTAAGAAACAATGGCCATCATTGTCAAGTATGCCAGAGTTTAGAGAGAAGGAAAAAATGTCCCTATTCCCTGGACCATCTCTGCTGCATAAGGCAAAATTAAAAGGCATTTCTCTTATTGATTCAGTCAATACATTTTAGGAAATGTATCTTATGCTATTTGAAGAAAAATGATAAGAGATAATAGGCAACCAACCAATGAACCTGTAGTTATGATGGGGAGGGCAGTCTCCAAAGCATCCAATTCTTTTTTGTTAACGAATCAGTTTAGTTATTTCTTGATATGGATTACTATTATGGAAATGCAATGTGCTTTATCCTAAGTCACTCATAAAATAAGTCTAAAAACCAATGAAGACTTGCAAGTGCAATTTGGTAAATTAGAACAATTTCCAATGTTTGTGGAGAACAACTTTTAGATATCACATACAAATGCTTGTTCTGTTGTAGCTGAAGACACGGGATGGCTCAGAGTATTTGATCCAACATGATTTGGACTCCATTGCCAGCATGTGGCACAATGCAATTAGTCATAGAATTGGCAGACTGGTAGGTCTCTTGTTACTGCATCTATTCTATCCCAAATGAAGCCCAAAACTTTTTCATATACTGTACAGCCAGGGTGGGAATCATCAGGATGATATGTACAATCAACTTTCACTTAAACTCTCAAAGCAGAGAGATATAGCTCTTGTGTTATGGTTCCATATCTAGCCTTTTCAGAGGTTACTAAAGTACAGCAATTCTCATCATTGGCTGTGCTAGCTGGCATTGCTGGGAGTTGAACCTGGAGGGATACATATGTTTTATTCTTAACCATAGTAAAGTTAAAATCTCTGGGTTATTTTTTATATTGTGGTTCCTGAATGTAGGTAAATTCCATGCAGATCAGGGGCATTTAAGAGCATCAGAAGAAGGATTTTTTTTATATAAAAAAAATTCCCTTATGTAAAGCAATACAAGTATTTTCTTTCTGCTAGAAAAGCCTCTTTCTCTCTTTTTTTACAGTGAACAGTTTTAAACACTTTGGTGGGGAAATGTAGCAATTCCTGAGCTTTAAGTCCTGCAAATGTCATTTTGTTTTAAAAACTTTCTTTTTGTGAGCTCAGATAAAAGGAGAAGGGATGGTAACTGATAAAAAAGTTTCTCCTTCTCTTCAGCAATGAGCAAGCTGGTACGACATAAATGTATGCAAAACTTGTCATTGAACTTAACATGCACTCAAACTTCCTTTGTGATTTTTGCACACAAAGTGATGCTTTTTTTCTGCCATTGCTCTGCCTCTTTAATTGGATTTCATAGGAGCATCCAGATGACTCTCACTTTCATTTATAAACCTTCCATATTTTTTAAAATTATAGTTTTCCATGCCTGACCCTTTATTTCCTTTCCTATCCACTTTTCTTTATATATTGATCTTTGAATATTCATTATTACTGCCATTGTTGCCTGCCCCCCCTTCCCCCAAAAAAAAGGAAAAAAGGAAGGAAAGATAGAATATTTACCAATTGCTAGTGGGACTGACAATATTAGGATTTCATAGTTCTAGCTTTTTTGGCAGGTATGATAATAATTGTTCTGTATTTCTTTTGTTCAGTCTATAGATTTCCCTTTGGAAGTGGGTGATGATAATTTAGCAGCTGTAAAATCCAAGGAACAAACCAGAGGGAGCAAAGAGAAAGAAAGTGAAAAAAAGCACCTAGGTCTGTGCCTGTTCATTGGCAACTGTATATGATTTGAGTTGACAACAGTGATACAATACATGATGAAAACTAAAATGGAAACATCACATATGTTTGCAGCCTAATTCAGCAATACTATAGACATACTTATCCACAGATACATAATAGTTTTTCAGGATTAGGATTTGTTAATCCCTCTTTTACCTAAAATACTTAAAGAGGATTTAGTAATCAGCAGTCTTTTTTAGGACTTCAAGTTACCATAAAATTAAAGATTGCTACTGAATTAGAATCTGTTTAATATTTTTTTTCAACAGTGGACCTTTGTTTTTGTTCTGATATTCAATATTGAACAATATTCAACTTGAACAATATTCAAGTTTCACCAATGAAAACTTGCAATGCAAGCTATTTCTTTGTTTTCAAGGGATTTGGTGCAGAAATGGCAAAATGCATGCTGGCCGTTAATTTTTTCTCTCTCTTAACTCGGTAAAATTAACAAAGATTTCAACTAAATTTCTACAAGTGACAGGAAGAACTATTGTAAAAAATTATTCAATCTACTGAAGGCATGCCAACAAAAACAAAAGCAGTTGGCATTTGCTTTCATGAATGGGAAGAGAAAAGAAATAGGAAACAGATCACCTGACTATTAGTGTGACCAAGGGGGAAAATGTGATTGAAATCCAGACAGGAATTTTGTAAGCCAGTTTAATTTCCAGCTAGTTTATATACAGATCAGCAGCTGAAGGCTGCAGTGTGGAAAAGGCTAAGGAGGAGGCTAAAACTATAGTATGCTAAGCCACGCATATTGAAAAAGAGTGTGTTTCTTTACAAGTCATGAAACAGGTTTGAATATGAATTAAAAAGAAGCAATCCTAGAACATAAAGATTAAAACAAACACATAATAGACCAAACTCAGTTATATATCCAAGCTACTTTCCTCTAAATGGGTGAGATGTATAGAATGTCTAACTCTATACCCCTGAAGAGCACAAGGTTAAGGAAGAGTGCCTTACCAGACTGCAAGAATTATCTTCTGGATAATTTGGATCCGACAAATTTTGACCGGTCTGCTTGCTCAGGAAAGGAAGGATTTTTACATAGAAAATTCCCATATTGATAAAGCTCCTGATGTTTAAGAGAAAGAGTAGCATCTTTGTAAAATAAATATGACTAATGGCATTTGTAGTATGATAGCAATTACAATATTTTTAAAAGTAATTTTGCCATGCATGATAGTACAAACTTTTTATTTCCTTTCCTATCCTCTTTCCTTCATATGTTGATCTCTGAATATTTGTAAAAGTGAATTCTCCTTCAAGCTGAGCTTCATTTTTACTGATTTCATGAATGTACTTCATGCATTTCATAATATTCTTGGCAGCAGCACAGAATAGAAACCAGTAGAAAGGGATTTGTGAATTGTTTTATGTATTTATGTATGTTTTTATTTGTCAAGCGATTATTCGGTAACAGGTATAAGTATAAACATGGTTATGAATACATGAAATGGGTACAAATAAGAAAAAGAAACAATAGGACAGGGACAGTAGGCATGTTGGTGCGCTTATGCACGCCCCCTACAGACCTCTTAGGAAAGGGGTGAGGTCAATAGTAGACAGTCTAAGGTTAAAGTTTTAGGGATTTGGGGTAGAAACCACAGAGTCAGGTAGACTATTTCAGACATTGACCATTCTATTGCTGAATTGATTTTATTCTTTCAGCTAAAAGACTGCATACCCTCCAAAAGACTTATTTTCAATACAAGTGAACATACTATGTAAAAAACTTCTAAAAATAACCTTGATGGAGAAACTTATATTTTCTCATTTTGCTGCTTCCCCCACCCCCTGCGAGAGATTCAGTAAAAGTTTCAGCATACTTTTAAAACAATGCCCACTCCCTATTTGACTATTCTAATGCCAGTTGTCTCTTTGCAGGTTTCTGGCACTGTCCTAGTTCTGATAGTGATTCCCACAAAATCCGCAATATGCTCAGGAAATTTCTGCTGAGGCGTCCATCTCTACAGTACCTGAGAGATCGAGGCTACATTAAAGGTAAATTCCCTGCAGAGAAAGCATGCTGCTTAAAAAAATGACCTTGGAGTGCCACTCAGGCCCACAGTTGGCTATCATTTGTTGTTAATTTGTTGCTGTTTAAAATGCTTTTAACATTTAAGTTAGAAGGGGCTCAACCACCGCTTGCCAAGTTAATACTGCCCTCTAAATAAAAGCATATTCATTTAGAAAATAATGTGATCCATCTTTCTTGCCTGAGTTGACATGGGTTTTTTATGTTATTGTTTTTGTTTAAATTCAGATCAGGTATTTGGATGTGCTCTTCAAGATCTTTGTGATCGTGAAAAAAGTAAAGTGCCTCACTTCGTTAGGCAGTGCATCGCCACTGTGGAGAAAAGAGGTATGCAATACTCTACATTTCATCTAAACTGAAAATCTGAGCCCAGACAGCCCACATCTTCAATTCTGTGATGTGCATCCATTATACAACAATCAGAATTTCCATAACATTTACATTTTGAGTCCTTCGTTCTGGTTTTGTGACTCATTAAAAGTGCTTGTTGTTTTTTGTACTGAAGCAAAATAAATGCAAAGTGTGAGAAAAGGCCCTTAGTTTGCACCTATTTTTCTCTTGTGGAGATACTTATAATAATTACCATTTCTCTGTCTCTCAGGCTTGGATATTGATGGACTTTATCGGATAAGTGGTAACCTGGCTACAATACAAAATTTGCGCTTCAGAGTTGACCACGGTAAGCTACTGTGACTTGCAAATGGGATAGTTAAGCGAGGCATAATGTCCATTGCCTGTAGAAGATCCCAGGTTGTTCATTTCTGTGAATACTTTTGAGATGTATATAGGAGGCTTCCTGAAACCTGGACAGTGTCCAGGGATGTTGGTATCAACATCTTTGTCTGAATGCCTAATGGAAGAATATTATGCATGATATTCTAGCATGAAAGAAATGTTTCCCAATCCCATCCTATTGCCCAGAACCCACATGGACATACTAGGATACATGGAGCAGCCCTCAAGGGGTCAGATCCTTAGAGCCACTTTCTCATGTCATGACATACACCAGATAAAGCAAGGTGGGGAATATTTAGCTCAGTGTTTTTGAAACACAGCAATTTTTAAGATGTGTATACTTCAGCAGTCAGAATTCCATGGCCACCATAGTGGAGTTGAAGTCCACACAGTTAAAGTTGTAAGGATGCCAAGGTTGAATAACTTTGATCTAAACAAAACTTTCTAACATTAGAATAGCTAATCCAAGTTACTTTCCAATGGAACTAAATTTGATCTTTCTTCTGAAAGTTAAGTGCATTTTGAGAGAGTTGCCTTTTCTTCTTCAGCATGGTTCTGGAGCAAATATTTCTAAATTATTCTCTGGTCCAAGGATTGTGAATAAATGTTGGTCTACAAATCAGTTATGGCTGTATTGCTACCATTATCTTCAGTGCTAAGGGACATGGGATGAGACTGGGAGTGTATATATTGTGTTGTAATTTTCATTAATTTTGCAGATGAATATCTGAATCTTGATGATGGCCAGTGGGATGATGTTCATGTCATCACTGGGGCACTCAAACTCTTCTTCCGGGAACTACCCGAACCGCTCTTCCCCTTCAGCTATTTCAACAGATTAATTGCTGCTGCTAGTAAGACAATCTTTTACTCTTAGAAAGGATAAAAGGATTGTTTAGTTAATTAATTATTTAATTAATTTAGCTAATTTTGAATATATTTATCAAAGCCAATGTTTTTTTGACTGTAAGATTTATCTCCCATAGCTAAGCTGCAGTCAGAATGTTCTTACTGAACATCTTAGATCCACAAATCATAATAGGGCAAATTTAAGAAGCATGGTGGGTGGGTGGGGAAGCGATTCGAGTTGGTTTTGACTCCTGATGACTGCCTGGACTAATACTAGTCCATGAAAATAGCATATTTTCATGGACTAGTATTAGTCCAGGCAGTCATCAGGACAACAATTTCAAAAGCAAATTGCTACTTCTTTGTTCCTATTGACAACCACTAAATTATCAGCTGGTTTCATGCCTAAACTGAACTAATACTTCCAAAATTAAAATTTTGAGTTCAGAAAGGCAATTTGAATATTCTGCATATAAAACTTCATTTCTCCAGGTTATCTACATCTCAGTTATTTCTCTTGTTGAAACAAATGGGAATTAGAAATTGTGTCAATCTAGCACATCACCTAGATTGATAGTAGAAGATACAGGCCCATTCTGTCCTATTGCTTGTTTATCATTTAAAGCAGATTTAGCAAATCTTTTAGCAGCTGAAGATCATATTTATTGTTTTTAAATTGTGAAAATTTAAAAGGTAGTTGGTAGACAGAGTGTAACATTAAACCTGGACATGGCCAGGTCAAAAGAAAAAAAAACTAAAAATAAATGGAGTAATTTTCTGTGGAGGATAGTATTTAAATCTAATTTATTTTTTAAAAGTTTAAATCCAGTCTAAATTTACAGTGTATAGAGCCAGTTTTGTCTAATGGTTACACCACCAGATAGAAAGCATGAGACAATGAGTTCAAGTTGTGCCTTAGCCATCCTCAGCCCAGCCCACCCTACAGGGTTGTTGTTGTGGGGAAAATAGGAGGAGGAAGATGTGTTAGATATGTTTGCTGCCTTGTGTTATTTGTAAAAACAATAAAGGCAGGACACAAATAAATAAATGATAAATAATTTAAAGATCTCCCTTTTACACTCCACTTTTGTTACAAATCAAAAGTGCTTCTTAATCAGCAAATTGCAATGAGGAGATGGTTAATAAGGTCACATTAGAACTCTTTTTAGGAAAAGTAACACAGGTTGCCTTCTCGTGCCTTGTAACAGTATCAATTTAGGTAACAATAACCACAAATATCAAGATCTGATGGTCCAAGTGGTTATTGTCAAGTTGGATGCCATGCAAAAAATCTTGGACAGTGCATTAAAAATCTGCACATTGACAAAATTTCCATCTAACAGTTAGAAAAGATCATTCTGCTGGGATTCACATAAATATTATCCTAATACAATTTCCTAGATTCTTAGGAAAAACTTGATGCATTTGAAGGCCAACATAGCTGAAAGACTGACAGTTGTGATATCATATAATATTTTTACTGAACTAAAAAAGTTGTGAGAAAAAAAATACAGAATTAAAAACATTGACACAAGCAAAAGCAAAAAAAGGAAAAGAATAGGCACTTCATAAAATATACATAGAGACACATATGCATATTTTAAGACATACTCTTTGGTATCTAAGGAGTCATGCCATCTAGCAAACTAAGCTTGGCATAGCCTTTCTTTGTAAAATCAAATTAGGAGAATGTGACTTCTGGTCTAGTATGCACCTTTCCTTTCCCCTTGCTCTTGACTGCTGGAAAGAACAGGGTGGCAAGAAAGTAAATTATGGTATGTCCTGTATTTCCACTGCAGTGAAAAATAACAGTGAAAAGAACTAGACAATCTACTGTTATTTCTTAGAACTCATTATATAAAGAACAGAATGAGTGAAATCTCCTTTTTTGGGGGGGTACTACAGAAGTTATAGACCCCGCAAAGCGAAGGCATCACTTACGAGAGGTTGTGTATTCTCTACCTCCTGCTAATTTCAATACCTCGAGAGTTCTCTTCCAGCATCTTTTCAGGTGAGCAGCATCATTTTCCAGATCTTTTGTCAGTTTGGGCTGTTAAAATACTAATTTTACAATGAAAGCAGTCCTGTGACCATAGATCCTTTGTAAATGTATTGCTTCAACCACAGTGTCCCACAAGCTAGCGTCAATCTTATGACAGTTTTCTTTGCCTTTTGGTCTTCCTATCTTTAACTTCCCACTTGAAAGCAGACATCCACCCCACTCATTTCCTTATCCCTGCTTGCCTGATTGCACACTGTAGAAATTTAGTTGATGACACTTTCAGTTGCTATGCTGCTTGAAAGAAACAATATTTAATGAAACTTAAACAGCCAGATAGGCACAAAAGGGCAAATAGTTAGCAATCATCTTTATAGAAGACTACTAGTACTTCATAAAAGTATTGTAAGTGATAAACTTAAATCCAAGCAAAAGAAATTGGAATTTAAGTCCACTTACTTCTGGTGGCATAGCAGAATTGTTCTTATGGCTTCAAGGTGTTCTTCCTTTTTTTCCCCCCAGGGTTGTAGAGTTCCGGGAGAAGAACCGCATGTCCCTGCAGAGTATTGCAATTATTTTTGGGCCAACTTTATTGAGGCCACAGGATGAAGAAGGAAATATAGCGATGTACATGTTTTTCCAGAATCAGGTTATGGAGCAGATCCTTAGTCAAACCAGTTACATATTCCCAGAAAGCTAGACACAGAGCTGTATAATGGAGTGGCTGCAATGTGAGAACCACTCTTGCTGCTGTAAAGAAAGAGGGGTCATTGGCTAGAGCCACAGATAGGGAAACGAAGCTGGGAGAGAAACATTTGGCAAGCAAGCAAATTTTCTCTGCTGGATTTAAAAAGCTTGTTTCTGTAGGTTGGAAACATGGGTGAGTAAACCCTGTTGGACAAGTAATGGGCTAATTTCCTGGCATGGCATTCTGCATCAGTAATTTTCAACACTTTCGTTGACAATGATTTGGTGTGGATAACATGTGGGGAAAATGGGAGGTTTTGTGAGTGAATCTAAAGATTTATTTTTCAGCTGAAGTAATTATTTTTCAAGCAATACTACTTGTTGTGAAGGAGTTGAAGGAAACAGTATACCAATTAATATATTTTGAATTTTCAGGAGGCTTTTGTTTAATGAAGTATTGTTGAAAATGTGAGATGGGCTTGAAGAAAGTCAGACTTTCATTTGGTTAACATTGATTACTCTGACCCCACTTTATTGACTGAATGGTATAAAATGTCACAGTACTAAGATATGATCACAGTATTGGCATTGTAATACAGAATACAGATTTGTTATATTAATTTCTGTGTATTAGTTGCTTGTTCTAATATATGTGTAAATTATCTGAAGTAAGATAACTTGCACTTTGAGATGAATAAAGTGGAATTCAACTTACCTGTGTATCTGATCCTTGAGTAAACCAAGTTCAATATAATTACATATATGTTTACAGTAAAAGAGGCCATCCCATGAACTGTAGAACCCAACAGTTATATAACAACAATGGTTGGCAAAATGGCCAAAAGTTATAACTCTTCAGAAGATTGAGAGGTTGAGTTGCAGCATCTGACCTCCCAAATACTGCATATTCTATGATTGGAAGCTGCTCAGAGAGCTTGTTACACCTACAGCTGCATCCTAATAGCCTCTCCCATGGGGATGCTTTGGGAATTTTAGCTGGATCTTTTTTTCTCTACCACCTCCAAGCTGGCCCATTTTCAGACATTTTTTATATTATCTTTTATATTATTATCTAATATCCTATTCTATTCAATTTTCAGAGTTATTTTGTTGAAAGGCAAAGACTATAGTCCACATTGACTGATGGCACTACCACCTGCTGATGTGAAAATTTGTTCTTTTCGAATTATTTGGATGGGTTTAGCATTTTTTCCCCATTAAACTAGATCTACTCAACCTTAGCCTCATGCCAGCCTGGGACATAAAGAATTCCAGCCTCCTCCTTTATATGTTTTCTTTCAATATTCCATTAAGCAGAAAAGAAAATCAGAATAGTGAAAGTATGCAGAAATTACTCGGCTGACAGTGGATGGCAAATACATCCTTGAAAATCTATCAACTATTTTGGAAATATTTTTTTCTCTCTTTTGTTTAAATGCAATAGTTTAGTTTTTTTGTTTTGTTTTTTGTCTGTCTTGATGGAGAGAGAAGGCACTGCATCCAGGATTTTTAGTGGGTAATGAACTTAGAAGACCTAGCATATTGTCCAGGTCTTCTGTAGCATTAATTTTTATCTCCGGCTACAACTACCCAGCATTCTTTTACGTAAAACAACTGCCTCTGATTTGTTGATAACATAAGCAAATGTACTTGGATAATTTCCCTAATATAGTTTAATTCTGTGTACTTCTTCAGAAGTTAAAATTAAGATCCGTATAGTATGCCTTAATTAGATAATAAAAACTAGTGAATATAGTACTTCTTTCACCTCCTATACAAAACCTATTTTTAAAATTAGTATTACAGCTGGAAGATTTTTGTTCCATTGTGACTACTTCTAAAGTAAACAGATATCCAGTAAACAGATATACAACACAAACCTTAAAGAAAACATACTGGCTGGGGAATCCTGAAAGTAGACGGTCACAGGTCTCTTAAGTTGCCAAGCACTAATAAAAGCACTAAGATACAATCAAAAGTTTGTGAAATGCTGCTTTACAGTATTTATTAGACAGATTGCAATATACTTCAATCTTGTGTATACTGCACATCCTCCTGCAAGGAAAATTGAACACCACATCTCCACTGAAAGCACCCCACCCCAAATCCCCTATGCATGGCCAGCCCACTTTCAAAGCTCGCCTCTGTCCATCTGGCATCTGTTCAGTTTTATCTTGCTCAGGAATGTAGGCAGGACTTAACAAGAAGGCTGAAAGAGTTGCACTAGCAGACAAGGGGCCTGTCTTACCTTCGAAGGAACTTGCTTGGAGGGGCTCTTGGCAAGGGAAGCAGTGTGGCCTCCTCCAGTACAATATTCCCAGGTAAAGGGACCAGCTATTTTAGTGTGTTCCCTTGTTACCTCTAGACGAAGCCTTTACCTTGTGGGAGGGGATGATTCTGTAGCTACATTTGAGTGCTTTTTCATTTACTTTTGTGAAAAGATCTGATTTTTTTAATCCTTTTGTTTTAAGAGTAAGAAATGATCAGAGTTCACAGAATAATCCTCTTTTAAAAATCAGATGTTTTGCTTCAGAGAAGGCCTCTGTTATAAGGAAGCTGTTGCTAAGGCAAAATTCCTAAGCTTCCTCACTGCCATGTTTCATGTCTCTTTTTAATGTTATGATCTTTACAAAGGAGCTGTGTTGACAGTGGGTTTAGTAATATCCACGACGTTTTTCTGATAAAAGTGAAGTTGTGATGCTTGCATAAAAACTGGAGTATAACAGAAACTGTTAGGAAAACACCTAAAATAAATTAAGACTTTCTACTGTTCTTTGTAGGGGGGGGGGGGGTTCACAATTATTAAGTCACCCAAAACTTCTGAAAGCAGCATACACATTCATGTTATGGTAGATTGCACAATCCACCAGATGTAGATACTGTTTAATAATATTAACTATATCATCACAGGATGTAAGCTGTTCCAGATAAGCCTGCCTTTTGCAATTGATTGATAGTAATTTTGTTAATATTGTTGATGTTCAAGTAGTGCTCCAGATGCTTTGGAAGTGCATCCTAGGTGCTTATTAATGTTGGTATCACTTTTGCATTCTTTTGCCACAGTTCTATTTCTATTTGCAGTTATTCTATTTCTATTACAATATGCTGTATCCTTGTATTTTGTAATTTTGTCCAGTTTTTATTTATTTATTTAATTAATTAATTTATATGAGTACCTACAGTGATTCAGCAACTAAAAACCCATTCAACCACCCCACCGGAGCAGCAGCTTGAGGTCCCCAAGCCCACTGCCAATGCATGTTTTCAAAACATTCCAGAAAAATAACAAGATGGGAGCCAGTCTTATCTTTGGTTGAGTGGTATTCCATTGACAGGAAGCCACCAATTTTTCTTGGTTCCCCTAGGTGTAATGGATGGGACCCACAATTTTCTTTCTATTTCACTGTTTCCAGGTATTGCATTGTCTATTATTATGTAGATTCATAGTTTAATATTGATGGAAACTTAATAATTCAGATCTTAACCAAGAACCTGGGAATTATTGAGAAGGCATCTAAGAATCTAGGCAGTTCCAAGCAGCATGGCTCTTTAAAATTAGAGTGTTCTGTACTGAAATACTGATAAATTCAGTATTTCCAGATATCAAGGTAATCCTTTAAGTATCATTCTGAGGGTTCCAATCACAGCTGGATTTCTTTTCCATAAGCACCCAACTTCAATCTGCAACTCCTGGTATTTCTTAATTTTATCCAATTGCTTATCCTCAATTCTAGAATCACCAGGAATAGAAACATCAATGAAGCAGACTTTTTTCTTTTTAATAATTATCATATCAGGCATGTTACAAATAACTGTAATGAATTATCTCTTTGGATCTTAAAATCCTGTAAGATCTTAACCCACTCATTTTCCAAAACCTTGACTGAACGGTCCTATTACAATAGATTCCTCAATTTTTCACATGTGGATCAAATTAAGACTAAGATGCTTTAAAAGTTAATCCAACTTGTGCAAGAAGGAAGGGGAACTACATTTTTATATTAGACCACAAACACAGAAAAGTATAGCTGACTAACATTTCCAGTGAGAAATTATCCCACTATAAGAACGAATTGATTACAATAATGAGATATGCTTTGTTGTTTAATAGTGCAAGATTTATATAAGCAGTAGAATTTAAGTTCAGAATTGTCTTAATTTTGAAAGTCCTGCAAAACATATATCCTATCAATGGATATCACATGCCTCTACTTTGCATGGTAACTGTAAAATGTGCCAACCTCCTTCTCCATAGTCAATGTACATGTCATCCTTTTTTTCCATGAAAAACCAATTGAGCCAATGTCTAGTGTCTGCCAGGCCAAAAGAGTTTCCAAGGAAGTTATCTTTGTGTTCCATGTGTTCTTGCGCTATTTACTGTGGGTTGGGATGAGGGGGTAAAGGTCGTGTATGACTAATGTTATTTGCTCAGTTGCTTTCTTCACACTAAAGTTCCAGTAATGGTGGCAGATCCTTTATTCCTACAGAGTCCAGGTGAGAATTATTTTTTTTTATTTTTTAAAGCCTGTGGTTTCCAAAGTTAAATTTGTCAGACTTCCTATAGCAAAAGTTCATTTTCCAACTTCTGTATTGTATGCACAATATAACCAAGCAACACAATTATCTTCACCTGATTGCTTTAGCAACTTAGATTGAGTTATTATTTGGGTTTATTTAATAAAATAAAATATAGCCAGTACATCAGCATTGGTGGAACTGATGAATTAAATCACGTTCTCCCTCTACTAAGACTGGCATTTGAGGATGTTGCTGGGCTTATTAGGCTCAGGGAGACATCTTCAGAAAGTAATGCTTGGTGAAATACTGGCCTTCCCATTCGTGGCAAGCGGGTAAGCTGAGGAGAGGTTGATCTTGACATTTAGTAGCTGGAAAAGTGCTTTCCGAAATCTAGATTGGAATTGCATGCCTCTGTCTGACACAAGTGCTAATACCATGCCATGCTAGGAAAAGACATGGTCTAGAAAACGTTAGGCTGTGTCTTTATCTTTGTGAGTAAGTCCTGGTGCAGTTGGGTAGCTTCCAGTCTCTCAGTGGTTGGTGGTGATTGATGAATCTGGAAATTGGAAGATTGTAGGATTGTTGTTGGTTATGGGATCTTTTGAACAACAGAATATACTGGCTTGTGAGAGAACATATCTGGCATTAAGTTCTTGGAGCCTGGGATGCATTTATGTAGCAATAAAAAAATGAGAAGAATTGACTCCATCCAACTTGTCTGGATGAAAGTGGCTTCATTTGTTGCAATAGGTAGATTCTTGTAGTCAGTGTTGATCTCTATGGAAAACGTGCACCATCTAGGAAGAGTTTCCAGTGTTGGAATGCTGATATAACAGCAAGGAGTTCTTTATTAAACATGTCATAATTGTATTGTGGGGCAGAGAGGATTCTGGAAAAGAAGATGCATGGCAAAAGGCATGAAAGAGCTGCTTTAATTTTTCAAAGACTGATTGGTGTGTAGACACCCAAGTGAATTTAATCCTCTTCTTTGTCAGTTAGGTCAGTAGTTTGGCTTTATGAGCAAAGTCTAGTATAAATTTCCTGTAGAAATTAGCAAAGCCCAGGAAACATTGGACATCTTTGGCTTTATGAGGGGCTTGCCAGTTGAGTACAACTTGGACTTTTTGGGGTCCGGAAATACAGTAGTCTGAGAAGTTTAGTTGTTGTCAATCAAAGGCACATTTTTCTGGCTTGGCAAAGAGGTAGTTATCTCTTAGTCTACCGAAGGAGCGTGTGCACATGGTCTGTATGCTGAGCCTCATTCTCAGAGTAAATTAAAATATTATTCAAATATAAGACCATAAATTTATCTTGAAAAACTTGGTTCATTAATCTGGAAAAGATGTCCAGAATATTGCACAGACCAAGAGACATCACTTTATATTCAAATTTGCTGTATCTGGTGTCAAAGGCAAATTAAGTATTCATGGCCTTCTTTTATTAGAATAAAGTAAGCATTGTGGATGTCTCATCTTGTAAAATGCTTGCTTTCAACTGTCTATCTAATAGGTCTGAAATTAATGGCCGTGAATAACAGTCTCTTACTATGACTGCATTTAAAGCCTTGTAATCATGGATTGCCCTCAGTTGTGGAAGGTATCACTGTTATTAGGCCCACTGGGGTCTTGCTTTTTGAATATGAAGAAGGTGGAAGCTGAGGCAAGCAACTGGGGGGTGGAGAGGTCATATGAATCCCTTTTGCAAATTACATCGCAAATATTAAAGGTTCTAATTCTGTAGTAGATGTTTGGAATTGTCTGTTGGCAGGAATTTTGACACCAGGGACCAGGTTAATGGTGCAATCACAATCTCCATGAGGAGAGAGGGCCGAGGCTTCTTCCTCCCCAAACCATCAGCAAAGTCTGTATATACTTGTCAAATTGGGAAACTCTCTGTGAACCATTGGAGGAGGGTTGGGGGCAGGGGCTTTGGAGGGCCGATCACAGTGAGAAAGGCATTCAGCATTTTCAAGGGCAATAAATTGTTTTTTCCACTTAATATTGGGGTCATGGTCTTGTAACCAAATGTTCCCAGCACTAGTGGAAGATCGATATGTTCTGCTACAAAGAGAGTCAAGTCTTCATGCTGATTTACAGCTAATCTTCAACTTTTGACCATAACTGAGCCTAAAATTTATGTTGTTAAGTATTTGTTAAGTGAGTTTTGCCCTATTTTACAACTTTTCTTACCACATTTGTTAAGTGAATCTAGTTTTCCCATTGACTTCGCTTGTCAGAAGATCTCAAAAGGGGATCACATCACTCCAGGACACTTTAACTGTCATAAATGTGAAGGACTTGTCAAGCATCTGAATGTAAATCATATAACCATGGGGATGCTGCAATGGTCATAAGTGTGAAAAATAGTCATGTCACTTTTTTCAGTGCTATTGTAACTTCAAACTATCACTAAATGAACTGTTGTGAGTCAAAGAGTATTGTTGTATTGTTATCTTCAAAGGCACTGTGGCATGAGTATTTGGTTCAGCTTTTAAAATTTGGCCATCAATAGTTAACAGTAAAAGAAAATTTTTCAGCCTGTCCTTGAAGGACTAAGTCATTCCATACATCCTTGAAATGCTGATCTCACCTGTTAGAAGTGTTTATATAATTTTCCCAGAACTGTCTAATTTGTGAAGTGGAAACCATGGCAACAGGGAAAGTCTGTTTTGAACTTTGAAAGAACTGGAGGTAGTTTGGCAAAACTCATCCTCATAAACCAGTTAAGTGCTCATTAGAGATCCCAATTTCCACTTTTGGCATCTCCAGTTGATAGATGTATTTTATATCCCAACACATAAAAAGGAGAATCTCTTGGCTGGGCTGTTACTTCCAGGCAGAACCAGCAATGATAAAAGACTGAGATATATTTGTTGGGATACTGTTGGTACTGGGAAAGGTGATAGCTTTCGCATCTACTGAAAAAGCATGTGGAAAAAATGATTTAGGATAGAAACTCTTCAATAGACACATATACATCATTCATTTCACTGAAACCTTTCTTCAGTCAGTCTACCATGATAGTGAATTCAAAGGATGTTCCAAAGGTGCTTTTTCAGGAGATAACTGGACTTTTTGGTTTTTCTTTGAAGACATTTCGCTTCTTATCTAAGAAGTTTCCCCAGCTCTGAGTGGATGGTGGGGAATAAAAGGATTTATACTCCTTGAATACAGGTGGTCATCTGCATTCTTTTAGAGAGTCATTGAGGCCACTTGGAGGTTTATCTGTGTCAGATGTATTCAGCAGGTTCTGACCAGTTCTGGAGAACTGGTAACAGAAATTTTGAGTAGTTCGAGAACCAGCAAATACCACTTCTGACTGGAGATGTACAGTATCCTTTTCCTGCCATGCCCACCAAGCCAACCCCACAGAACCAATAGTAAAAAAAATTGAATCCCACCACTGATCTGTGTCATCACAGTCACCTGAGTAGTGCAAATGGGTGTGGGCTTCCTTAAAACTGTTGAAAGGACTGTTGTAGACTGGAGATAGATGATGTAATATCTCTCCCCCTCTGTGGAGGGAAGGTTGTTCAATTTTGACATAGATGGCCTCTGACCTCTCTTTCAAACCAGCAGTTCTCTCTGTCCAAAATGTGGACTTTGCTGTCTTCAAAAGAGTGGCCTTTGTCTTTTGAATCTTGTCCTGGACTGCTGAATCCTGTCCTGATGGGTTTGTTCTATGTTGTGCCATGCATTTATGAAGTGGTTGTTTTGTTTTCCCAACGTGCAATCTCCACATGGCTCACTGCATTGTACTGCATATACCATGTTACTCAGTTTGCTTCTGAGTATTTTATCGTTGGAGTGGACAAGCTTCTGACAGTGTATTTTTGGGTTTGAAGTGTGCATGTATTATGTTTTGGCTGAAGATCCTCCTAAGCTTTCCAGTATTGCTGCAATGTATGTAATGTTGATGTTGCTTCATTTATTGTTCTCTTTGTGTCTTCTTTGGAGGAGCTTTTGTAAGATCTTTTTGAGATTTGATGAAAGCCCACATGGAATAGCTACATGTTCTGAGGGATCCCTGGATGTATTTTTAGTTCTTTTTCTGGTATAGGATTCTGATGACTCCCATTTTGTGCTCCAGTGGGTAGTGAGAACCAAAATATAAATACTGATCTGTGTGTGTGGGTTTCTGTAAACTTTAATGCTAAGGCTTCTGTCTTCCTTAATGTGTGCTGCACAGTTCAGGCCAGCTAGACTATTTCCGTTAACATTTTCCCATGTGAACTTGATATATCAGTCCACAGAGTTGATATGTTTTGGATATAGTGTTGATATGTACAGGAAGAGGAATGCTTCCAATTCCTGTGTTTTGATCTTGACCCAAGTATCATCCACATGCCTGTACCAGTGAATGGGTGGAATTCCTGTGAAGGAGTCTAAGGCTTTGGTTTCTACCTTTTCCATATAGAGATTGGCTACAAGGGGGGCAACGGTAAACCCATGGCACAGCAGCTGTTTTTGTCTATAGAAATCTTCATTGAATTTGTTATATATTTATTATTATAAATGACCAGCTGTCTGCAAGGAGTATAAATTTGTCCATTCCCACCATCCAGTCAGAGCTGGAGAAGCTTCTTGGTTGAGAAGCAAAATGTCTTCAAAGAAAAACCAGAAAGTCTAGATGCCTCTTGAAAAAGCACCTTTGAATCCACTATCACGGGACAACCATGACCTTGATGACTGAGAATCTCCACAGACATTGTTCAAAGGATAAGACAGTTAACAAAACAGATAACAAAATAACAGAGTTTGAAGAGAACTTGAAGGTCTTCTAGTCCAATCATCTACTCATGCAGGAGATCCTGCACCATTTCAGACAAATGGCTGCCCAATCTCTTTTTAAAATCCTCCAGTGATGGAGCACCCACAACTTCTGAAGGCAAGCCATCCCACTGATTTATTGTTCTCACAGTCAGGAAATTTTTCCTCAGTTTTAAGTTCTGCTTTCCTTGATTAATTTCCATTCATTGCTTCTTTTTTTGCCTTGTGGTACTTTGGAAAATAGGTTGGTCCCTTCTTCTTTGTGGCAGCCCCCTCAAATATTGGAACACTGCGATCATGTCACCGTAGTCCTTCTTTTCACTGGACAACATATACCCAATCCAGCAACCATTCTTTACCTGTTTAAGCCTCCAGCACCATAATCATCTTTGTTGCTCTTTTTTTTGGCTCTTTTTTGCATGCCTTTTCTGCTATGATACCCACTTCTCTAAATTAGATCAGTTCCATCACTTTTGTTATTCCAAATGGCACTCAAGATCTGATTGTCTGTGGCTTCTATGGAACCAAAGATGTATTTAGATGGCTCCATTGTTGAGGTGCCATTTTTATCCTGGATTCGGCTTCTTAAATCATATTTGTCAGTTTCCAAAAGCTTCTTGAGTTGTTTTCCCCTTTAAGGTTTTCATCCATGGTATCCTTCCCAAGTTCTCTCTAAATTTGTTGAAATCAGCTCTTTTAAAGTCTAAGACATTAGTTGATTATGTACTATTGCTTGTGTCTGTATGATATTGAATTGTAATATGGGTCACTTTCCCCCAAAATTCTTGCAGTTCAACCCCTTCTATCATTTCTTCTCTGTTAGTAAGAATTAGGATAGGTATACCAATCCCTCTGGTTCCTTCCTCTACCTTTTATATGAAAAGTTGTCATCTAGGATAGTCAGAAACCTGATTGATCTCCTACTTGATGTAGAGTTGGTCTCCCACTTGATATCGAATTAACTAATGTCTTCTATTACTATTGTGCTGTGTTTCCCACATACATTTGTTAACTCATTAGCAAACAGTTCATATATTTCTTCTGTTTGATTGGATGGCTTGTAGTATATGACAATGTTATCTTTATATATATGTATGTATGTATGTATGTATGTATGTATGTATGTATATATGTTTTCTTAGGTTTTCGCGGGTACTTACATGTGTGCTGTTTAGCTTCCTTCGGGTATTATCCCACGTCATTGGAGTTCTGTTAAAGTTGTAGCAACGTTTCAGCAGAATCTCATCTGCCATCTTCAGGCTTCTGTGTGGATATGGGTCTTACAGCTCCTGGTTTTAAATTTGAGGCTGGTCCATTTTGATTGGTTGGGAGCCTGGACCTGTTTCATTGGACTTGGAGTTTGATTGATTGGTGTTCCTGGTTTCTTCTGTCTGTTCTGTGGCCTTGATTGGCTGGCAACAGTCTGTTCTTGTGTTGGAGGCTTTTAGTGCAGCTTGGCTCCGTGTGAAGGGACGGCTGCTCTTCATTAGCAAGCTGGGTTTCACCTGGGTGCCTGGTGGGGGGGTTAGGTTGGAGCTATCAGAGGGAGTCTGTTTTTGCCCAGGTGTTTGCCTGGCTTGTGGCATGGAGATCTTTCTCTTTGAGAGTGCAGGTTTCCAAATGATTGACAGTCTGGTGGAATCATCTCTTCTATTCATGCTGTCAGGTCTTTTTTCAATTTCTATGGCTTCTCTGATGATTCTGTGGCTGGGATTTTCTATAGTGGCCAGGGTTTTAGTGCCATTGAAGTTGATGTTGTG
>BLBF01000044.1:7719734-7742517 GCA_015471245.1 Laticauda colubrina
TCTATGGCTTCTCTGATGATTCTGTGGCTGGGGTTTTCTATAGTGGCTAGGGTTTTAGTGCCATTGAAGTTGATGTTGTGACCTGTGGTTTTCATGTGTTGGACTAGTGAGGAGGTTTGTTCCAGGTATATATATATACCCATATTCATTCTAGGAGGTTTCATCCGTGGTTTATGCATTTTTGTAGAGATTACATATAATGCAATTTCACCTCCTGTTTTGTTAGGCCTGATTCTTTCGAATAATTTATATCCTTCCATTAGTATATTCCAATCATGAATTTTATCACACCAAGTTATCCCATCAGTTTGGGGGCAATTGGTTTGTTCCCCATATACCTACTCATAAGCTGCTTCTTAACTATTCCAGCACTTTAAAAACAGTTGTTCATATTTACTTTTACTAACTTTCAAATGGTGAAAAAGAATACTACAGTCAATTAGTACTCATCGGCAACTTTCTTGCCTGAACACACAGCCTCATGTTAGCAACTCTACCCCCTGCTTCTAAGTATGGGATGAAAGGGAAGAGATAACCATCTTTTTACGATTCTGTTCTGTACAAAGACAGATAGATAAACTCCACAAAGAACCCATACAAAGTCTTTTTTATTGGTTCATCAGGCATTCTCAATAACTACAGTTATGATGAGATGCTTCTTAATGTCCAATCCTTTGCGTATCTGTCTTTATGGGTAAAAAGATGGTTATCTCTTTCATCCCATATCGTAGAAGTAGGGGATAGAGATGGTACCATGAGGCTGTGTTCAGGCAAGAGAGAAGAAACCTCCCCCAATCCACCAAGGGTCAATTCAGTGACCAATCAGGGTTATAGATGTGGCCACATGACATGAACTAGATGTCCTCAGATACCTTAACTACATTTACCATGATGCATTCCCTTAAGGGGACAGCTCTCAATTCCGAACTAACTATCCCAAATCCCATTAACTCTAAACTGTCTGGACAGCACAGAGGGAAATAATTGTTTTTAAAAATGTTACGATTTTTAAACCTGGCTAGCTGACTGACATAAGGGTAGGATATTGAAACTCAGAAGCAAGAGGTGAGTTAAAGCAAGAAAAGCAACCAATAGGAAAAAACCAATTTCAGAAAAACTATCATAGAACCAAGGAGGGAAAGGGCTCAGCTCTCAAACACAAGTGACACAGTGGGAAACTGCAGGAATGCTTGGGGTTGGAACGTATTTTAAACTGACACAATGAGGTTGGACAAAAGTGCCCTAAAAGCAATGAAAAAAGCAATACAGAAAGAAAATATTAAACTGCAATCTGCCAAAGAATTATTTCATTGGAAAGACATTTTAACTATAAAACATGATGGATCAGATGAGCCATGATTTCATTTTGCTAAGCACATACGTAAGGAAGATTGCATACTACATTAATTGAAGTATTACCAAATATTGTTGAAAAAAATCTGAGAAAGTTATATAATACTTCAATAAATCATAAAGATAGTCAAAGAAGGGAACAGATCATTTGAAAAATGCTAGCAAGAATAAGTGAAGATGGGCACAATATAAATATTTGGATATATGAGTAGATCGGCCAACATTTCAACATATTAGCAAGAATTTAAATCCCTATTGTTCAAAAAGCAACTTCATAATGCTTGAGAAAAAAGTTAGTGTGATCCGTGTTATTGATTGGAGAGACTATGAACTCTGTTCAATACTTATTCAAATTGCTTGACACACAATTCTTCTGAAAGCCGAATATTTCATTATTCCTGGTATATTTAACCAGCAAGACTTCATTTTATTCAGTTTTAATTCAGGAAGAAGTGTTTTTGAAGACATCTTGCTGTTGAACTGTCCATTTCCTGAGGTCACCAGGAGCATCAATGGAGACAGTTGTGATTGTAGCCATTGGGGTATTGGCAACCATCTTCCTGGCTTCTTTTGTGGCTCTGGTTGTGGTATGTAGGCAGCGTTACTGCCGACTCAAGGACTTTTTGAATCATTATGATACCAGGTGAGATTATTTTTCAGCTGTGGATTCTAGTAATTCATTCACTCTCCTGGGATGTTTTGGGACAACAATTTCCAGATTTTGAAACCAGGATCACCAAAATTAAGGAGTCAAGGCACTGAAGGCACAACACATCTGAAGGATTCCAAAATGGGAATGTCTAATCTATGACTTTTGTTAATAATAAATGACAATCAGTTAAGAGTTCTATGAGTCAATTTTGATCACAAAACATGCTGAATTTATTGGTCCAAAGTAAGTTTAATTAGGGATGTTTTGAAACACACAATGCCTTAGATTTCTTTTGTGCTTCCTCCGAGGCCTATTGTTGACCTAATTGGCACAATGGAAACACAGTCTGAACCCTCTGAATTGGAGATGGATGATGTGGTAATAACAAACCCACATATTGAAGCAATCCTGGCAAATGAAGACTGGATTGACGATGCTTCGTAAGTTGGGCAGCATAATCTGGAAGGGATTGTTTTTCTTCTGCTGCATGGGACAAAATGGGACCAGAGAATAAAGTCCAAAAATCTCTTCAAATTCTTCTCTTTAAATGTTTAGTACGGAAGTAATATATTGAAAAGGATTAATAGTCAAGTATTTCACAAATATAGCTGAACCAAACTCACACTTTT
The DNA here is from genome assembly GCA_015471245.1 of Laticauda colubrina. Classification (NCBI taxonomy): domain Eukaryota; kingdom Metazoa; phylum Chordata; class Lepidosauria; order Squamata; family Elapidae; genus Laticauda; species Laticauda colubrina. Next base: position 7,722,369 of record BLBF01000044.1, read on the forward strand.
TCACCCATTTTTAAAGTAATGTTAGTGGGGAGAAGAAACTGCATAGGAGTTAGCTTTTGAAAATACCATTATCCAACAATCTTTGTTTTTAGCATTCAGCTAAAAACTTAATACTTTCCTTTCATTATCTGAGATGTAATTATTCAATACTCACAACACAGGAACAAGTCTGGCTCACAATTCAAAGGTTTATTAAAGCAAATAAGTGTTTGCAAACCGGCTTTCAAGTCCCTTCCAAAGTGAATTGGGGTACAAGAAGAGCAAATTTCTATATTCAAGTAATACATTTTATACCCCTGCACAGAACATGCCATGCCTAAGAGGCCCTCCCCATACACCCCTTATTCTTTATATTCTAAAATGAGATAACCTATAATTTTGAGAGTCAGCAAGGCATTGTTTTCAGTGTCTTATCCTGGTTTTACTGCTGGGCTGCTGGGCTTTACCTTGGGAGGATATTCCCTTGTTGCCTAGCCTGGACAGATCTTCCCATTCTCCAAGAAGATTATAATAATGTATCATGTAATTGTGACTGAACATATTTTAGGTTATAGGGCGGGGGTTTTAAGCAGAAAAAGAAAAAGCTGACAGAAAAGCATCAGAAAGAGCAAAAGAGAATCTTCTAGTCTAAATTCCATTATAAAAGAGTAACTTATAATTTTTCTCTCAATTATGACCACCATTAACCTTAAAGGCCCTATCACATAGGCCGATGGATGCAAAACGTATGTAAAAAGGACACAGCGGACGAGAAAATGTTCCATCCGTTGTTATCCGCTCTCAAAAGTGCCCCGAATTTGCATAAGCAGAGCGGACAACAACGGAAAGGAACGGACAGGGGAAGGATGTAGCCAGGATGTAAAGCAGATGCTCCATGGAAGCCTAGCGGATAGAAGCAGATGGAAGCAGATGGCACATCCGCGGGGCTTCCGGGGGAGCATAGCGAAGCGGACACGCAACAGAAGGAACGGATGCAGAGCGGATGCAGAGCGGATGAAGCGGATGCATCACGGAAGCCTAGCGGATGCCTAGCAGATGCCTAGCAGATGCAAAGTGTTAACTGCGCATGCGGGGAGGATGCATTGCATCAGCCCCGTGGATATAAAAGGATGCAGCTCACAAGCAGGTCACCATTCAGAGGAAAGACCTGCTGCCAGACACAGCTCCAGCCAGCCAACAACCATGGGGAAGAAGAGGAAGCCTGTGCCTACTCCTGCCAGCCCTGGCAAGAAGGACAGTGCCACCATCCCACCCCCTGGCCCTGACTCTGCTTCTGCTGGGGCTTCTGCTGCTTGGGCTGACTCTTCTGGTACTGGAGCTTCTGCTGGCGCTGCTCCTAGTGCTGGGGCTTCTGCTGGGGCTTACTCTGCTGGCGCTGCTCCTGATCCTGCTGGTCCTGCTGGTGCTGCTGGTGCTTACTCTGCTGCTGATGATCCTGGTCCTGCTGGTGCTGCTGGTGCTCCTGGTGCTGCTGGTGCTCCTGGTCCTGCTGGTGCTCCTGGTCCTGCTGGTGCTCCTGGTCCTGCTTTTGCTGTTACTGTTGTTGTTGCTGCTGCTGCTAGTGGTGGTGTGGTGGAGCAGCCCCTAGAACCTTGAAGCCCCTCTGATGAGGGCCCAGATGGCCCTGCCAGAGGAAGGAAGAGGCATATGCATGAACGGGAGAGGAGGCAATACTCAATCGAAGAGGAACATGAGGAGAAGGTGCTGGAATGGCTGAGGGAGAACGAGTATCTATGGCGGAAGGGACACAGGCTCTATCGAGACACCAAAAGGAAGCAGGCTGCTTGGAGAGAGAAGGCAGAGAGCCTGGACTACACTTCGGAGGTGCTCCTCGGCTGGTGGAAGCACATGCACACCTGGTACGGGAAGCTGCACCTCAAGAAATCTGGCCAGGGCTCAGTCAAGCTGACGGACCGGGAGACCTACGTGATGGCCAGGTGCAGCTTCTTGGAGAGTGAGATCCGCCACCGAGGAGCAGCTCCTCTGACAACCCTCTCTCTCAGGAAGCCCGCAGACAGCCAGTCCTCTTCTGGCCAAAAGTCAGCTCCTGTGTCCAGGCAGGTATCTGTGGAGCGTGCCACGATGGAGACTCCCTCGACAGCTGCACTCCCTGTGGCAGAGCGCGTGGAGGACCCCCTGATGCAGTGGGAGCAAGGAGAGGGCACTTCCACAAGAGACCAACCCACATCCACCCCCAGCTCCACCTCCACAGAAAGCAGGCAGACAGCCAGACCGGAGGGGCAGAGCCACACTGTCCTGCTGGAGATCAGGGACACCATCAAAAGCAGCGTGGATCTCCTCTCTCAGCTGGTATACACCGACATACCATCCTCAAACCACAAGCCCTTCCTCACCGACGTCAACCAGACCCTCCTGGACATGTCCGAATCACAGTACCAGGTGATCAAGGACAGGATCACCGATCTGCTTCACAACCCTCCAGACCCAGCTGAACCTGCTCCCACCCAGTCCAGGTCTGCTCCTCCACCCCAGGTGATGTCACTGCCCTTCCAAGGCTTTCCACAGGCCCTCACCTACCAAGGATACGGCTACCAGGAGATCCAGCAGCACCGGCAGCCCTTCCCAGTCCAGGCACAGGTACATCGTACACCACCGGTGTCACCGGTGCCACCAATGTCACCCACGCCACAGATGCCACCCATGCCACAGATGCCACCCACGCCACAGATGCCACCGACGCCTCACCCCGCTCACCTGCAGACCAGACATCCCCACTACACTCCTCCTTTCTCCACCCCACAGCCAAGCCCGGCCTCAGAACATCTGTCATTGGTCTTGGGACTGACACCCCATGTCCTGGAGGAAGGGGCTCTCAACATCACAGGACTGAGCCAGCTCTCTGACAGCTTCCTCCACACACCATCCCCTGTTGTCCTCTTGGGATCAGGCACCCCAATGGCACCTCAGACCAGCACTCCAGCAGCAGTCACCTCCACAGCACCTGGACCCTTCACCCCTGAGACTATGGGCATGCCTCAGAGTGATTGAGAAGAGTGCCAGAGACTGGGTTGCTACCTGATGACTTTATCTTTGCTTGGGACACTTGGGTCATTTTCTTTTACAGTTTGTTATTAATAAAGCTTAATAAAAGCTTTGCTTCACACACTTGCTTCAGTTCTTTTAGTCAATAAAGTCTTGGTGGAAACTTTTAGAAATGGTTTAAGCCTTTGCATGCTTGTGGGATGGGTTAAGATAGCAGTGGGATGGGCAGGGATACCTTTGGGATGGGTAATAGCTGTGGGATGGGCAGGGATACCTTTGGAATGGGTAATAGCTGTGGGATGGGCAAGGATACCTGTTGGATGGGTAATAGCTGTGGGATAGATAAACCTCCAGTGCAAGCATCGTGGGACTGTATGGTCCACCCTCCCAGGTGCCACACCTTTGGCCCTTTATTATCAATAACAATTTAATCATTGATCCACACATTTCAACATAAACACAACTCTTTATTAAATGCCCTGTTCATTGTAGGGCCACTCAACATACATGGCACAATCTCATCAGTGTGATGAGACAGGCTGAAGGAAGCATCCATTAAGCATCTACCATCCTGTCTTGCCACTCCACTGCTCCAGCTGGGGAGTTGCACTAGTGTTTCAGGAGGTTGCGCTGCTTCTTCCCTTCATGTAAAGCTGTGTTGGGGCCTTGCACATCCACAGTGTCTATCAGGTTTTGCCCTTGCCTCCATTCACCAGGCTCCATGTCCCCATTGCCTTGTTGGAGGTCCACGAGCCTATTCTGCACCACTGAGTAGCGGGTGCGCATGAGATTGTGCAGGATTCAGGAAGCTTCCACGATCCTCCTCACAGTCTCTGGGTGATGCTGCATGGTGGTGAGAAGTACCTGGAACCTGTTGGCCAGGATGCCAAAGGCGTTCTCCACCACCCGTCTTGCCCTGAATAGCCTGTAGTTGAAGATCCTCTCTTCACAGGTGAGGCATCTGGAAGTGTAGGGCTTCATGAGGTAGGTTCTGAGGGAGAAGGCGTCATCCCCCATGATGAAGTAGGGCACGTCTTGTGTGTCATTGGGCAGGGGGTCTGGATCTGGGAAGCCCACGATGAGGTTGCATTCCAGCCCCTCCTTGAGGTGACTGGCGTTGTATACCTGGGCATCGGAAGATGACCCGTTGCCTGAAGCATCGATGTACATGAACTTGTCGTCAGCATCGACCATGGCGAAGAGGATGATGCTGAAGAAGCCCTTGGAGTTGTGATAAGTGGACCCTGACTTGGCTGGAGCTTTGCAGGCCACGTGCTTCCCATCTATGGCTCCAACAGTGTGGGGGAAGTTCCACTTCTGATACCACTGCTCTGCAACTTTCTTCCAGCCTTCTTCAGTGGAGGGGCACTGGAGGAGCTCCTCCAGGTATTCTTCGATGATGGCCTGCACCACTTCTCTGACCACAATGCTGATGGGTGTTGTGAGGCACCCTCCAGCCGTACTGCATGCTGCTTTACGTGGTCCCTGAGGCCAGGTGTTGCAGAGTCAGTGCCACCTTGAGCCCAGGGTCCAGGCTGGGCCGGAAGTTGGTGCTCTGCTTGGTCAACCTGGGTCTCAGCCGCTCCACAACTTTGTCAAACATGGCTGGTGGCATCCTCATGAAGTTCTGGAATGCACGAGTGTCTTCGTTCCTCAGCTCCACCACCAGCTTGTTATACAGTCCGTACTCTGCTCTTCTTGCGATCCATATTCAGACCCAGACACTTCTTGGACGTCTCCTTTTCTTCGCGTAGAACAGGTGAAAGAGCCTGTAGATGGCTTCGCACTGTTGTAGAACGATGGTGGCTACCAAAAGGAGTGTGTGATGATCCATGGTGGAGATGACTGGATGCTGTGGAAGAGCAAGAGCCAGATGAAGGCTGAAGAGGTCTGCACAGTAGGGCTGCTGGACTAAAAGTGAGATCCAGGTGAGTTCCTCCCCCTTTTTATAGGAAATATAGGTTTTCCGCTAGGTGTCCTTTTTCATCCTCTAGACATCCTGCAGACATCCTAAATATCCGAGATACGTCCCCTATGCGAACGTTTTTTCCGTTTTAATGCTTTGTATGCGAGCTGCATCCGCTTTCATCCTTTCTCCGTCCGTGCTACTAACGCTGCGTGTCCGTTCCGTGTCTGTTTCGCTTCCTCCCTGTGTCTGTTTTCCGCTGGAGCGGTTGTGGGTTGCGCGGATGCGCAGCAGATGCCTAACGGATATAGCGGACGCGTAACGGATGACAATGGACATCTAATGGATGTCCCCCGTATGCGTAGCGGATGTCTAACGGATGCGTTGGATACATTTTCCGCTCAAAAAGTTTTGTGTAGCTCAAAACTTTTTGAGCAGATGAAATGTCAGTAGACGGATGCTGGACGGATAGAGAGGATGAAAAACGGACGCAGTGAGTACAGAACGGATGAATCGCATTAACTAACGGATGGCAAGTGTTTCTCTCCATTTTACATCCTCTTTGCATCCGTTGGTGCTGTGTGACAGGGGCTTAAACATCCATTTTGCCTCCATACTAGAACTAGGCCCTTCCTGGCAGATTCTGTTTTTTAATTACGTCTGCCACATAGGTTGTTTTTTTGCTTCCCCTCAAAATCCACTAGTAGTTGCTGTCTCTATCCTTCCATGCTAACATTTTGCACGGTCTTATCTCATCTGATGTCCCTTTGCTTTGTCTGAGAATGCTGACTATTGCAGGCCCTGTACTTCCAATGCATCTTATCTTTGAAATATTAATTTAAATGAAATAACAAAGAGTGATTTGGAGGTAAGACTAGACAAACCTAACTTATTACTTTTATGTAAAATATTGGTATAAATTTCATTCCTGTTAAAAAAAGTAGGTAATATTTTTTTAACTTAACATATATGTATCAAGGTTCCGACTGACGAACCCAAACGAGTCAGCACTCCAAGACTTTCAGTTTCCTCAGAGAATGTCTTTATTGAGTACATCATTTCAGTACGGATGATCTTAAAACCAGCTGTGGCTATTTCCCATGCTTTCAATACAATTAAAAATTAGGCAGCTCCCTCCCTCCTTGTCACAGGTCACATTTTCCAATTAGGTGTTCAAGCATCTCCTTAGTAGTTAGATGTTCTGGTGTCTCTTTCCAATCTCTGGCCAATACCTGCAGTGATGACCTTGGTTCACACGAAATAGGAGCTGTTGATGTCTGGTTTGACATTCCAAAGCTCCCTCCTCCTTCCAAAGTGTACTAAACTGAGTGAGAAAGGAGAAAATTGGCTGTGACTGGCCCAATTCATTCCAAAGTTAACAAGGTGGATTTTACATGTGTATAATAGCAATAGCACTTAGATTTATATGCACTTAACAGTGCTTTACAGCCCTCTCTAAGCAGTTTACAGATTCAACATGTTCCCCCTCAACAATCTGGGTTTTCATTTTACCGACCTCAGAAAGATGAAAGGCTGAGTCAACTTTGAACTGATGATAAACTGCTGAACTGCTGGCCATTGGCAGTCAGCAGAATTAGCCTGCACTACTGCATTCTAATCACTGTGCCTCTATACCACCAAGGTATAGAGGAGAAATGCATTCTTATAGGAGAAAAAAAAATCTGTGCTTTAGAAGTGCTGTGCCAGTTTCTTTGCACTCTTCAAATCACTGGCTGCAGAATGTGCATTGCTTAATCAGTTCTTGAAGGGAAACTTGCCAACTTTGGATGACAAGAGCCAAATTATTCAAGTGAGCTGAGAACAAAATGTCGTACTCAGAAATAGAAGATCTTGTGTCTGAATGAAGACCTGAAAACTGAAGACCAGAAAATTATGGAAGAGTCCAAAGACTTTTGGTGAAATGCTTCTCTAATTTGCTGCTATTTTCTTTTTCTTTAGGGGCCTGGTCTCTCACTGCATTGCTATACTAAAGGTACATTTCTTTTTTTTTTCTTCAAAAATCATAATGTGAAGATAGAAGGTGCATGGAAGCACATGTAAGTCAAGTACAATTAAGTCACATACTCCCATGTAACACTCATTTATCTTACTTTCTGAACAGATCTGCCACACTCTCACCGAGAAGCTTGTTGCCATGACAATGGGGTCAGGAGCTCAAATGAAGTACCCAGCAAGCCTGAATGACATTATTGTGGTGGCCAAACGAATCAGCCCCAGGTGCGAGTTATAGAGAACTTATGGGGAACAGGACTCTGGAGTGGTTTGGGGAGAAAAGGTCCATTTTAGCCTGAACAAAAGGTGGGATACAAACCAAATGAATAAATAGAAGGAAGGATGTACAGAACATTATTATACGATTGTTTAAAAAATTTACTTCTTTATGGAAAGGACTGTTTCAACTGGTCAAACTTTGGGGCTGGGGATTCTTCCAGTTGCCCTCATTGTTCTTTGCCTTCTCTGTTTTTAATGCCCTTGGATTTGCAGGATAGAAGAGGAGGGTTTTAGAGAAGGGGATAAGGTTTTAGAGAAGGAGAAACTGGGTTAGAATTCTGTTCAAGATGCTAAATGTATCTGGGTATATCACAGGAGTATAAGAAGAACGAAATGCAGCAGGATACCTCAATGTTCTGTCTTGGGTACAATGCTCTCAAGCATCATAAATTACCTAGGTGACAGAGTTAAAAAGATGGATGACACAAACCTGGATGGGGGAGATGTTAACATTTCGGAACACAGACTCAAGATTCAGAAGGATCTTGACAGACTTTGAGCATTGGTCCCTATCCAATAAGATGCAATTCATTGGTGAGAAAAGTAAGGTCCTACACTTAAGCAGGAAAAACCAAATACACAGAGAATAGTATTGATGGGACCTAACTCAACAGTAGTACTTGAGAAAGGGATCTAAGTGTCCTGATGGACCATTGCTTAAGTAAGAGCCAGGAATGTGCTGAAGGTTCCAAAATGTCCAATGCCGTCTGACAGCATCAACAGAAGGAAAGCATCATGATCACAGGAAGTGATAGTACCACTCTATACTGCAGAGATGAGGCTGCACGTGAATACTATGCCTAATTCTACTCGCTACAATACAAAAATGATTTTAAGACCCCGGAAAGAGTATAGAGAAGAGTAACAAAGGGGTCTGAGGCCTAAATCATACAGTGAATGGCTAGGGAAACTAAGTATGTTTAGCCTAACAAACAGAAGGTTTAAGGGTGATGTAATAGCCATCTCCAAATACTTGAAGAGCTGTCACAAGGAAGAGAGAGTCAGTTTATTCTCCATAGTACCTGAGGGCAGGATAGTTTATATTTCATAGCACCTGAGGCAAAGCAATGGATGGAAGCTTGTTAGGTAATCCAACCTGGAATTAAGGAAGAATTTTCTGCCAGAAAATTAATCAATTGGAGCAGTTTATCTCTCAAAGTTGCAGGCGCTCCATTGCTGGAGGTTTTCGGGAAGATTGGGCAATCATTTTTTCCTGCTTGAGGATCCTGCCTTGGGCAGGGAGGGTTGGACTAGGTGACCCCCAAGATCCCTTCCTACCCCATGTTTCTATGGGTTTAAGATACAGTGAGATATTTATCTTTCTATCTCTCTGTGTCAGGTGCAAGCAACTAGATCCACATATGAATGATTCAGGTTGACTATTTTATTGTGTTCTACAAAAACTGATTGTCTGACTAGGAACTTTACAACACCTTAATTTTATCAGCTTCATCTTAACAACTTTTGCCTGAGACATAAGGTCTACCCTCTATATGAAAGTAGGCAGAGGTGATCTTGGTAATGTTATGTCCTCACTAACAGTAGGATAACAATCTTTAGTGCACTTTGTCACACTAAGCTAATATACGGAATGCAAGAAAGACGTGCTGATGAATATTTTGTCAACAGGAGTAGAAGGGAGCAAGCTATGCTGCTCCCCTGCCATCCCACTTATACTAGACAAAGAAGGGAAGGGAAAAGTGGATGGATAGATGGATAGACAGATGCATAGCAGTTTTTATTTCACTTCCTTAATATGTACATTGTTCAATAACAACTAGCCATCTTTGTTTTCCTCATAGGGTAGATGATGTGGTTCGATCTATGTATCCACCACTGGACCCCAAACTGTTAGATGCTAGGTGAGTAGGCATTGCTTGGGATGGAAGGTGTGATACTTATACATTATTTTAGAGAACAGAGGGCCTCTGTTTGCATTGTATAATCAACCTTCCTGAGCCATCTTTTCCTTTACAACAAATTTAAATTCTAATTATGTTTTGAGAAAAAAAAAGCAAAGAGAAGTGTTGTTATCCTCTCCAAACAGACCTACAACTTGTGCTTATTTTTGAAATGATCACTCATGAGAAAAATGTCTGCTTTACTTTCTAACTATATAATCTAGAAAACAGTATATTTCTTGGAGAAATGTTCCCTTGCTTTCACTCCCACATTTTAGGATGTCTGCATATGTGGTCCTTTGGGAGTTCTTCATCAAGTTCCTTTTGGAATGTATTTCAACATGTCTCATCGCCTTTAGAAAGGCTTCCCTTAATCAGTACAATCTTTTTTAAAATAGAATTTTATTTTTAAGTATAAGTTTTTAAGTTTTAAAAACAAGAGTAAATATCAATACAAACTAAAATAAAGAAAGGGAAAAAGAAAAAACAAAAGAGAAAACTAAAGTAAACAAAGAAAAAAGGCAGAAGAAAAATAGAAAAGAAAAAGATATTAAGAATTGGTTTCCAATCTTCTTTACAGGAATCATAATTACAGCTATAAATTTATCTCTCTCTAAAGTTAGCTTGTCACTCTCTTCTTTCTATAATCTATTCTGTCTAATCATCAAAACTAGGTCATAAGTTTTTTTTTCTTTTTAACACTAAAAGTTGATGAAGAGTTTCAATTCAGAAATAAATATTCAGATAGTGTCTTTTCTCTAATCAAGCAAGTCAATTTGACTATCTCAGTAAATTCTATCATCTTCGTCAACCACTTTTCCATTGTAGGTATTTCCAAATCTTTCCATTGTTTGCATACAAATCTTGCTATGGTTATTGTATGCAAAAACAAAGAGTCATAATTTTTCCCAACTGTTATCCATTAGTCCAAAGAGAAAAACGTTAGGTCTCAATTATACACTAATCTTCAAAATCCTCTTAATCAGTATATGTACCGTATGTGAATCCAATTTTTTTTAGCTTTTTACATGTCCATAATAAAATTACCCTTCTTGCCGTTCACATTTCCAATATAAATTTGAAATGCCTTATACATGCTAGATAATTCTTCAGGTGTCACATACCAATGGTACATCATTTTATAAAAGTTCTTTTTAAGATTATAACATATTGTAAATATTAATTTCTTCAACATTTTCCCATTGTTCCATTTGTATATTATAATAAAAAAAATTAGCCCATTTTAACATACATTCTTTCACTTGTTCTTCCTCTTTCATATTCCTATAAAGGTCTATATATTTTAGCAATCATATTTTCATCTTTGGACACAATTTTATTTCAAAAAGAACATTCAGTACCATACATTATTTTAGCCACTTTGAATCTTTCTGATTAATCATAAATAGGAAAACTATTGACAATTAGATCCTTGTGATTAGATTGCTTGATTAGAGAAAAGACACTATCTAAATATTTATTTCTGAATTGAAACTCTTCATCAACTTTTAGTGTAAAAAAAATCAATTTTGTATTTCCTTTGACAGAATTTTATTATCTCACATTATGTTAACCAGTTGTGTGTGCCTATTATTTCTCAGCATAAGTAAAATACTTATGTTTTGGGGTGCAACCTGGATTTATATCTATTCCATACTCTCAATATGGCACATCTAATAGTGATTTTTAAAACTGACATTAAACTTAACTTTATCATACAACGAATATTCGCACCATTCAAATCTAGGACATTCTTTTAATTCTAAAGGTGTTCTATTTCTCAACATCCATCCAAATAATAAACTGCAAATTACAATATCAAATAACATAAACCTAATCTTTCTCTTTCCTTTGCTTCTTGAAACAACTTAATGTAAGTCTTGTTTTTTTTTCCTTTGACATGCAAACTTAGATGTATCCTTTTGCCAGTTTAAAATAGTACATCAGTTGTCAAAAATAGTATTGTCTGTAACAAAAATATCATTCTAGGCAAAATATTTTTATCACAGAAATTCTCTCCAACAATGTAATTTCTCCTATCTTAACATTTTTAACTTCATTTCATATTTTAACATATTCATCAATCCATCTTGTTTTAGGCTGCTTTCGTGGATGCTTTTTATTAAGTGGAATCCATTCTATGACCACCTTAGACTACCTGCCATCAATTCTTCTCACCAGTCCATTTGCATTTCAGTTCTTTTACCTCTTGGAAATATTGTATACTTTCATTTGTCACAATTGATACAAGGCTACAAGTAGCACAAAGAGCCATGGAAAGATACGTGCTCAGCATTACAATAGAAAGCCATGATAGAAAGACCTGTCCATGGATTAGAGAATTTGCTATTAAGTCACATGAAATTCATGAAAGCTTTGCTTGCATCCCAAATCATTCTTACCTTTATTAAGATTATTTTCAAAAACCTCTTTGAATTTATTTTTACAACCCTCCACTATTGTTTATTTTCCAAACGGTAGTTCATTTAATTTCCATCTAAAAAAATGGATTTCCATTTAAAACCAAGTTCACTTTATTATGATCCAGAAGAGATCTTTCCTGATATCCTTACTTTATGAGCCTTATGTCATCAGCCTTACACTTTACACTAGGGGTCCCCAACCACTGGGCCCCAGACCGGTACCGGTCCGTGGATCATTTTGTACCGGGCCGCAAAGAATGAATAATCGTGTTTAAAATATATATAGAAATATGTTTTTGCTTCCAGGTGTCTTATTTTGAAAGACAACTACTTCCGCCCTCGCCTAACTTCCACGCAAACTTCCGCGCCTAACTTCACGGACCGCATTGCTAAAGCTAAGAAGCCCTTTACTATTGGGGAAGAATTGATTTTGTCGGTCCTTGAAAAAGTGTTTCTGCGTGAAACTGGTCCCTGGTACAAAAAAAGGTTGGGGACCACTGCTTTACAACATCCATTTTTCACTGAGCAAAGAGCTCTTCCTGTTTGACTGGCTTGTGGAGATTGTGCTGCAAATTAGTTTTTTTCTTCTTCCATTCAATCTTACCTGCTTTCCTGTGAGTTTGGTGAGTTTTTTCAGAAGTGGTTTGCAGTTGCGTCCTTGATTAGTGCAAGATCACCCAGCTAGCTTTGTATCTAAAGTTGGACTAGAATTCAGCTTCTCAATTTCCAGCCTGAAGCCTTAACATCAAACTGGCTCTGTGCAAAAGTGCTAGAGCTGCATTAAAAATGTAATCATATTAATGTTAAATAGTCACTTAAAATCAGACAGTATCAAACTAAATAAACAAATACGGTAATTAAATATTAGTATTATAATATCTTTCACATTAGCAAATTGAGCACATGCCCATGCGTGTCTTAAATACAAAAAAAAAGTTGAAAAAGGCTTCTTGGTGGCGGGGTAGGAAGGGCGGGGCTTCGCTTATCAGCCCTGCCCCAATTCCTGTTTCTTTTTTCAGGACGACGGCGCTGCTGCTCTCGGTGAGTCACTTGGTGCTGATCACGCGGCATGCCTGCCAGTTCCCCAGCCGCATGGACTGGATCGACCAATCCTTGTCCGCGGCAGAGGAGCATGTGAGTGTGCTGCGCGAGGCAGCCCTGGCTTCGGAGGTGGAGCGAGTTCCTTCTGGGTCAGAAGGCTTTCTGCATGAGCAATCTACAATTTGAGAACAAGGGGAAGAGGCGCGTTGTCGTAAATGGCTCTGGGCTTCCTCTTCTTCATTGAGTATTGAGCAGCGGCTGATGATTTGGCATAATGTCTGTTATCCTGAGGATGACAGAAGCACCACCTCCACTGTTCTAGTCTTTCATCTGGATTAGTGATCCTGAGATATACTCGTGCTGGAGGGGTAGAACTGGGAAAGAGGACATGGTATTATTGTTAGTACTTTTTGTCAGCAATCAGAAATATTTTGACTGTGGCATTTGTTGTTAATTATAGTTAACAGCCAAGAAAAAAGGGAGTTATATATAGATAGACCACGACTTAAGATCACAATTGAGCCCAAAATTTATGTTGTTAAGCAAAGCAAATGTTAGATGTTTTTCTCCATTTTACGATTTTTTTTATCACACCTGTTAATCAAATCACTGAAGGTGTTAAATTTTTAATATAGTTGTTAAGTGGACCTGACTTCCCCATTGACTTGACTTGTCAGAATATTGTAAAAGATAATCACTGGGACACTGCCGTGCAGTCCCCATAAATACATGCCAGTTGCAAAATGTCTGAATTTTGATCATGTGATCATGGGGCTGTTGCAATTGTTAAGTGTGAAAAATGCCACTTTTTTCAGTGCTGTTGTGACTTAATGGTCACTAAACAAGTGGTTGTAAGTCAAAGACTACCTGTACCAAAACTCATGTGGGTAATTAAGTGACAGTGGCCCATGATTACAGTAATAACCCTGGTCCTTGGCGTCTTTGATAGTAATTCCCCTACCCATTACCTACCTGATTTAGAAATACTTTCAAGTTTCTGCAAAACTAATCCTATAGTTCTTTGGATTCTAACTCATGTTTTCTTTCTGTATGAAAATAATGTGTACAGTGTAAATTGGGAGATTGTAGAGGAATTAGCAGCTGATTGAGTCAGTAAATTCCTCTTGAACAACTGCAGGTTGAACTTGAAACCATTCAGATGTATATAGAGGGAGTTTTCACTCTCATTCAGATTTTTGTAATAAATAGTCCTCTCCATGTATTCAATATCTCTTATTGCTAATATTAATGTATGACAAAAACATATTATGAAGTTATATCTGAATGTTAGCTAACATCTATTGTTCATCCAAGTATTTCTAGACTGGGTCGTTTCCTGGTTTGCCTTTTGCGCAGATTTTTGTTTACATCTATACTACCCATTATCACTACCACTTTCATGTAAATGTAATAAAAAATTAGTTTCAGCTACTTCAGTTTGAAAAGGAAGCATTTATTGACCAAGCTGAGTCTTATTTGCTTAGGCTGTTCACAGAAATCAGCAGCATTTACTGAAAAAAAATACACATACATGCAATACAGATAATAAAATCATTCACTTTTTACAAGAATCTGTCTTTTCTAACCTTTAACCTTCCGGATGTACTAAGCTACAACTTCCATAACTCTTAAGCCACAATTCTGCTTCATTACAAAATAACTGCTAGAATAATTGCAGCACGATCTTAAAATTAACTTTGTAAAGTAATGCATTCCAGAGCGCATAATTGCAGAATTCTGCTGAAAACAATCACATTTTCTGCCACACACAAGCATATATTGCTTAGATATTATTTTTCTATAACCTTCATATACTGAATCAAGCTATACTTTGCTGAGTTCATATTTGCAGAGTTGTGCCAACATTTGGAAAAATAATCGAAATGCTAGTTTGACTATAAATGCCATTTATAGAAATTGGCAACACTGTCAACATTACTTTTGAAAGCATTCAGTAGTCTCTCAAAAAAGACACAGACTCAACATATAGTCAACAAATGTAATGTTGATAATTGGTTTTTTTTGCCAATTCAAGGATAGGACTTTCATTCAGCAGTGGTCAGACCCTGATGTAATTTGTTAATGGCCACTTCAACTTCCAAAAAGGAAAAATATTTCGATAATCTTAAATGACATTGTCTGACATTTACATTACTATCATATACATTATCATGTATATCTGAATCAACTATTTCCCTATATATGTTATCTGTTCATATTAAAAGGTGCATTTCAATGAATCTGCTATAAACCAATAATCTCAATTCTGTTGTTTTTGTTTTGTGTTTTACTATACCATTCCCTCTTCCCATGGAAATAAATCAGTGGCATAGTCCAGTAGATTCCATGATATGACAGTGATGTTGATGAGAAGATAAATGCTTGTAGGATCATTCCTGCTGGTAAGGTCAACAAAGGAAGGAGATAATGAGAATTATCCTGTTGAAAGAAATATCTTTCTGGGTTCAGTTCCAAGTGGGGAAAAATAAGTGGGGGAAACATGGAGGCTATTTGGAAAGATGGTTTAATGGTGGACAGCAGGACCACATGGCTTGGAGCTCCAAAGTGAAAAAGAAAGGATGATCACATACTTCAAGGTGAGAAGGGAAGGTCAAGAAGGAAAGACCAAGATGCTGAAAGACCCTTATATAACCTCTGTTGGGCCCCACCTTCGTGTTTTCTGTTCCTGTGTAAGAAATATATCCCATTGGCTGTCAGACTGTCAGGGGTGGGGGTCTTAGCTAACTTTGTAGGCTTTGTCTGGACCACATCATGGCTTCACCTGAGTGTTGGCTGATACAATCTTCCCAAGCCAGGTGGTGAGATAGGTAGACCCTTTATTATGTAGAATACTCTGGCCTAGGCCTTAATAGCCCATTAGCAGAGGTAGGGGGGGTCTGAATTTCTGCTTCTCTGAGTTTCGACTTTACTCTTTAGGCGAAATATTCTGCCTTTTTAATATTTCTCAGGATATTTCATTTTTCTAGGAGAGGGGTGGGTGCTAACTTCCTACAATCTAAAAGTGAAGACAGGTGAAACTGTACAGGTATAAGCTTACCAAAAATCAAAGCTTGAAGAAAATAATGACATGTAAGTGATCTGTTTTTGCCAAGAAAAGTAGACTGTTGTAATCTTTAGATGAATCTAGATGGCAACTCATCCAGAATGTGCCTCTGGGTATTGAGAAAAATCAAAAAACTTTCATAGGTGAAATTTGGAAATGAAATAACTGGACCAAAGTTGCAAGTATAATATGTAAATATTGTGATTCATTTTAGCCTTATGTGACATGATCTCTCTCCTTCCATCTGCAATCAAACTGTTACCATGTTGTTTTGACTCGAAAGAGCCACGCACAACAGCACTGTATTTGTGGTCCTTCAAATTTGTATAAGAGGGATAGAGGTGAATCTTTTAGTATGAAGGTCCTTTTGAGTTAGTCCAGCAACTGTGCACCAACAGTGTGCAGACAGCTCCCTGCCATGTATCAACATTAGGAACATCTTCTGTGGAAAAATCATTGATCAGTGCATTAAAATGGTTATCATGTAACTATCATGGGCTAGACTATTCTGTTAGCACTACAGTGACAGCTTTCATTCCACATTTTGAAGGGATTTTTCCCACAAAGCTGTACATCGCTGGATGGATGTACATCGCTGGACGAAACAGTACATCGCTGGATGGATATTCCTCCTCTTCTCTCTCCTTCAGAGGAAAGCATTCATTTCCTTTATGAAGAAAAGGAAGAGGAGGAAAATTCTAAATAAACAGACAGCTTGTAGTCTCCTTCGTGAGACTGACCTCTTTCATGACTGTGACATTGCTATAATTATTTTATGTAGCAGATGTCGTCAAAATGGAACCTAGGAGATAAGGAAGTCCTGCAATCAGACCAACCCTTAGTTCTCAACCAATGTGCTGCTTGACCCATCTCTCTACATGCTTTCATCTATTTCATGATGATGAATTTTATGTGTATGGTCAAAATGGAGCTTAAGAGGAGATTAAGCAGGAAACCAAAAGTAAAGGAACTTATAACTAGACCTATCCTGTTCCTGAAGAAATTCTATGACCGGTGCCTGCTAGCTGTTTGGGTGTTGAAACACAAAACAGTCAAGCCAACACAATACAAATCATGTGGTTTATCTTGCAATTGTGAGAAATCACAGCTTCCTGATAGATGCAGATTGAGTGGAATCCTTTGAAATGAAAAAGAGGAGGGCATGGAGAAAGAAGGTCTTTTTCCTCATGTGCTGATTACTGCTTTGCAATTTACCTAGAGAGCTGTTCTTATGGCTTCACATGGACAACTTAGCACACATATAAGGAAGCTCAGTTCATGCATGCAAACAATACAGGCACTAAATCGTAGCCAAGACGAAAGATGATCTGATTATGTAAGTGCTTAATTGCTTCTTTCATTCTTTTCTAATAAAAACATCAGGGAGACAGAAGGAACAAGAACTGCTGTCTTGAGGAATTAATTATTTTGACTGCTTAGAAAGGAAGTGGACTTTAAGATGGTAAAGCTATAAAAATAATATGCATATCTCAGATTTCCAGAGATTGTTATGGAATTTATACACATTTATTTATATATTATTACTAAATTCTGATTAGTGAGCATTACTGTGCATGTTAAATTTAAGGATGTTAAATTTAAAAAAAAAAAAAAAAAAGCACAGGCAGGGGGCACCCGGATTTGAACCAGGGACCTCTTGATCTGCAGTCAAATGCTCTACCACTGAGCTATACCCCCTGTTCTGCTGCAGATGTTGTTGTTACAGGTTTTTTTCAAGGGAAGGAAGTGAAACTTAAATGTTCCGTTTAATGATAGAATTTCTTCTTGCTTTTTCATTATCTGCCCGAAAATCCCTTGTTTTTCCCCAAATCAAATACATATTGTAGGGCTTTTTGTTTAGTGACAATAGGAAAGACCCACATAACACAGGATTTCAAATTGTTCCATTTTGACCCAAAGTTGTATATTCTCTCCTTAAGTACTGAGCCTACAAATATATGTGGAATATATACTGAGAAAACCTGGACTAGAAGATCAGCATGATTTTAAAACTGGATGAAAAAATACAGGATTAATTATCTGCATGTGACACTTGTAACACTAAAAATGCAAATGATCCACAAGCACAATAAAAAATTAAAATTAAAAAATGGGACAGTTAGATATGATGAAGATGATAATAGAGCAATCAAGCTTGGAACTGACAAAAATATTGAAGCTGTGGAGACTTCTGCTTTTTAGACTATCAGTAATAAAGTAATCAGCAATCAAGACACAAATTGCAAGCAAAATTTGGAAAAATAACAATGAAGGTGTTGGAAAAGATATGCAGGTATTAGGGTGTATCTGTCTATAAAGATAAGACTCATGCAGACAAGAGTTTTGCCATGACACTTTATTAAAGCAAAGGTTGGATTTTGAAGACTGGGATAAAAAGTGTACTGATATTTTGAACTTTGTGTTCCCCAAGACTTCTGAGAATATTGTGAACAGCCAAGAAAATAAACAAATAATCATCAAAGATATCAAATAATTCTCACTCAAGGCACAAAGGACCAGGCTCGATGTCTCTTACTTTATATTATGTGAAGATCTAGTTCCCCAGGAAAGTTTCATGTTACAAAGGCAAAAGGAGAAAGAAGAGGATTCTTAGGAGGTGTGCAAAGGGAACTTCACGAAGACAGTAGTGTCACAAAAACAGGAAAAGCCCAAAGGGAACATCAGGTCAGCCATAAAACAAACTTACATAGGAAAAGGAATCAAATAAAAAGGTATTAAAGAATCCCTATAGACAAAAGCCTGAGTAATTAAGACAAATAGACAAATAAGAAAAGGAAACAAAAAGATAATTTAGAAAACCCTTACAAACACAGGACATACCAAATAAGCAAAGCAAACAGACAAAAGACACAAACTATAAATTACAAAAGGGACAGACAAGAGATTGCCACAGAACAAATATGAAAAACTATCTTAAAGCTAAAAGAGATTAGAGAAGACCAATAATACAATGTGGCCATCTCGTGGAGTTTGCCCTCTGGCAGAATAAACACAAACTCAAACAGGGTTTGAAATATTAAGCACAAATACAAACATTAATACAAAATCAACTTACAAAGGGAGAAAAGGGTATAAAAACCAGGGTTTTACCATAAGAAGCTAGCTAGCCCAGGAACACAGACTTCTTGCTGTTCTTCGCCTTCCTGAAAAATAAACAGATCCAGCTTTCAAGCAGTTGTCCGTATCATTGTGCCGGAGCTCTCCCACCGGGAAAATCGAATCCTCGAAAGAAAGGCATTTTGGCACCTTTCAACAATTGGCGACCATGAAGGTTTCCCAGCCAACCCTGCCACCAGACCGGGCCCGCGGATCCAAACCCAGCTGACATGGACCTTCTTTATCCATGGACAACATCCACGGACCCAGCCCAGAAGGTATAGGGTAGTAAAGGGAGTCCTTGGACTTTTCTGCTCAACAGCTGCTTGAAAGCAGGTGAGTACCACTTCAAATTTATAATCTTACTAATGAGGGGAGTGGAACCATGAGTGGATCAGGTGTGTGATTGTGGGTTTTCTCTGCGGAAACAGCGGGACCTTACCTCCTCAATGATTGCCAGCTGCACCCCAGCCAGCTGCTAGCTCAAACACGAGCCGTGACCGGCTGGATTTGGGAACGCAAGTAGTGTGAGTCCTTCTGAAGGACCTAAGAAAAACTGAGCGGGCTGCAAAAGAAACTGTTGTTAGGAAATAAATAAAAAGCACAGGAAAAATAGTCCCGGTGCATCCCGCAAGCAAAGCCCTGTGCATTTAAGAAGGGGCCCATACCGGCTGCTGGCAAACAAAATTGGAAATAGTTTGCCTTAAAAAGCAGAGCAGGTCCTTCCAGATCCCCACCTTTAAGGGAGTTCTGAAAACTGGTGGCTGAGTGTGGGGAGGGGCCCATACCAGTGCTGCTAGGGGGCAGACGGTCCTCCAAGATCCCCGTTTTTTAGGGGGGGGGGTTCTTAAAACTGACAGCTGAGTTTCCCTAAAAGAAAGGGGCCCGTACTCCATGTGGAAGGAAACCGGAGTCCTTCCCAGACCTTTTTTGTCTGAAAACTGACGGCGGTAGCCCGGCTAAACCAAAGTAATCCCCACATGAGGTAGGGACTATGGGAAGTTGTAGCTTGAGGGCAATGGAAGAGACCTCCTTGGATAAATTACTTGAGGCTTGGGATGAAAGGCAAGTACCTGTCCTGACTGGAATGCATAAAAAAGAAGCGAAAAGAATTTGCAAAAAGTGGACTTTATTGCGAGATGACATGGCTAGATAAATTTGGCCTGATAGCGGTTCTTTAGATTATAAAACCCTGAAAGCACTTAGAACACTCATTAAACCCAGCCAAATACCCTACTGGTACTTCTGGGCTGAAATGGCTAGGACCAAAGACCTGACTGAGGGAAAAGATCAGGAAAAACCTGAAACCCATTCCCTGGAAGGAAAGGCTGAGGATTTTGTCCCTTCCTTCCTTCCTTCCTTCCTTCCTTCCTTCCTTCCTTCCTTCCTTCCTTCCTTCCTT
>BLBF01000044.1:7742527-7855048 GCA_015471245.1 Laticauda colubrina
CTTCCTTCCTTCCTTCCTTCCTTCCTTCCTTCCTTCCTTCCTTCCTTTCCCTTCCTTCCTTCCTTCCTTCCTTCCTTCCTTCCTTCCTTCCTTCCTTCCTTCCTTTCCTTTCCTTTTTCCTTTCCTTTCCTTTCCATGGATTATGGCTCCCCTTTTAAGCAGACCAGTGCCAGGCAGAAATAGGGGACAATTAGAGTATGTTTATACCCACACTCCCTTCTCTGCCTCTGACTTGGTCATCTGGAAAAAGGATACCCCAGCTTTCAGGCCTGATCCTCAAACAGTAATCCAAACCCTGAAATCTATCATAGACAGCCATAATCCATCCTGGGGTGATATGACCCAGCTGCTACAAATCTTTCTAACTAAAGATGAACTATTAAAACTATTTAAAAAACAGACTAAATAGCTAAACTACCAACTATCCGTGGACAGGCATCCCCAGCCCGCATCGCATGGCCAGTACATCGCCCTGACTGGGACTACAATGATACCAATCACTGGGATGAATATACAAGAGCAAAAAAATAATTTACTGGAAGCTTTAGAGGAAATAGGTAAAAAGCCTTTAAACTGGTCAGAATTTCAAAAAACAACACAAAGAGAAAAGGAAAACCCTTATGCCTTTTGGGTCTGCCTGTCAGAAGCAGCTATTGCAAATGCCCATCTAGACCTTAGCGGTCTGAAGGACCAAAGGATTTTAACTTCAGCCTTCGTGGACCAGTCCACCATGGATATCAAAGAGCATTTCCACTGCTTTGTCTCTAACTGGCCAACCTTAGAAATAGCAGAGTTGTGCAGGATCGCTAACTTTGTCTATGATCAAAGAGACAAACTGAAAGAGGAGGAGAAAGATAGGAAAAGGAGGACAAAAAGACATGAGGATTTAAAAATGCTTGCTATAATGCAACATGATACCAAACAAATGCCAGGTAAAACCCCCTATAATTCAAGGAAATGCTGGCATTGTGAGAAAGCAGGATGGTCGCAAGACAAATGCCAGCATTGCTATAGGTGCGGACAGGAAGGGCATTTCAGCAGGCAATGTAGGCAACACCTTTCCCATAACCTGTATCACCCATCATCTAGAAACATGAAGCCAGGCAATAATCCAGTCCATTACACTGAACAACAGAATTTTAATCATCATGCACCACCCAGCGCTCCTTTTCCTCAAATAAATCATAACAATGGACCTCAATGGGAGCAAAGAAGGGAAAATGACCTGCCCCTTTCCTGACTACAACATGAGAATGAAAACACTGAATTCATGGCTACCTTTAATGGGCTGGCTATTCCCCTAAAAAACGGCCCTGAAGGGGAACCCATTGTCACCATTCCTATAGGAAGAAAAAAATACAATAGTTGATACTGGGGCCACCTTCTCATTAATTACTGAACCACCATATAAAGCTTCAGTAGCTGAAGGGACTTGGGACAGCATAATGGCAGTGGGGGGGGGGGGAAATAATCCCTGTAGAATTTACTCACAATGTAACAGTAGAACTAGGAACTTTCACAGTAGACCATTCCTTCACTATTTGCCCCCAGTCCCCACTATCCCTACTAGGAAGAGGTCTCCTATGTAAAATTAGAGCTACCATAACATGTGGAAAACAGGAACTGCAATTGGAGATCCCAGGATAAAGCACACACAAGACAATCATGCTGATAACCAGCAACACAGGGCTTCATGAAGATTTAAAAAGCCTGCCACCCTCCTTATGGGGCTGGGATGCATCAGAAGTGGGACTACTTAAAGGAAACTATCCAAGTGAAACATGGACCACCTCTATGTGTGCCCCTCATAGCACAAGTCCTCACACATATATTCCAGGTCCTGGGCATTACCCAAAACCTCCATGTGCCCTATTCTCCGACATCATCAGGAGCCGTGGAGAGGTGAAGACTCTATTGGGCAAACTCTGTCAGGAGACACACCTCTCCTGGCCACAAGTGCTCCCAATTGCCCTCTTTTATATCAGAACTAGACCAAGACAAGATATAAGTATTTCCCCCTTTGAGATCCTTTTTGGTCACCCCCCCCCACAATACCCTACAAGGCCTAGATCCTCATTCCCTTTGCTTAGATAGGGGGGATAGGGTTCTCTCTTCTTATCTTACAGCCCTGCAAAAGAGACTACAGACCCTCTGGACCCAGAGTACGCTGACACAGACCTTACCCCTGGAAGAAGCCCTGCATCCACATGATCCAGGAGATTGGGTATGGATCAAATTCTTCACCAGAACCTCGCCCTTACAACCCAGGTGAAAAGGACCCTACTAAGTTTTACTAACACACCGCCATAAAGATTGCAGAACAAGAGTCTTGTATACATTGGACACATGCAAAGCCAGTAGTCATAGACCATAGCCAAACTCCACCACCGTCAATCCCATCCATCAAACTCAAGAAAAAATCTGGACACAGATCAATGAACACTTGCAGCATTCTCCAACACCATTGAACCACACAACTGTGAGGAACCAAGTGCAAATGTTGAATTACACAAAACTGGATTTCCAAGTGCTGAGTTATAAAACTCTAATTTTTTTGTATTTTTTTTAAATTTTTCTCTCACCTTCTCCATTTTTTTCTTTTCTCACTTTTTTCTTTGTATTTTTTTAACAAGGAAGAGACTTCAGCCATACCTTTCAGTAATTTTTTGAGACTTGACCTATACCTTTTTTTTACATTTTGTTACCTTTTTTTACATTGTACAAAAAAAGGGGGGGAGGGAAGAAAAGGAATCTAGCAATGGGAAACATGAAATGCAATATATACTATGTATTATTATCTGTAACACTTGTAACACTTGTAACACAAGCAACTGCATTCCTGGAACCAAAGCTTATCCCAGAGAAAGGAAACGTATGGGAATATTTAGCAAGGGAAATACTCAACACCACTAACTTTTGCTGAGCAGGAGGGAAATCAGTCAAGGACTTTCAAGCAGTTGTCCGTATCCTTGCGCCAGAGCTCTCCCAGCAGGGAAATTGAATCCTCAAAAGAAAAGCATTTTGGCACCTTTCAACAAAGGAAAGTAGGACTCACTTATATGGCGATGGGTACACTATTGAAAGACCTGAATAACTAGGCTAGATCACTTTGAAGATCTGCACAAATCTGTGCAGTCACAAAGTTAAACACCAATTTGTGGAAGTAATTAACCAATCAATTGATCATTCTGGCCATTTAGGAAGGGAATAATTTAAAATATAATGTCCCAAGACTGAACTTAAGAACTAGAAATGGATGTTTTGTTTATTGTTTAGTGAAGTTTGTTACACATGGAGTCCTGTGAAGAATGCACAGGATTCCTTTTAGGATACCATAGGATTGGGCATTGCATTATAAAAACTGTCTGCAGCCTAGTACTTTGAAGAGGTATTGACTATATAATATTCCCTCCCAGTATAGCAAAGAAATGTGGTGAGAGTTGTAGCCTGATACATATTGAAAGTATGCATTCTGCCACTAAACCTTTTCTGACATCTTAACAAATAAGCCACTTATTGCTATCAACATTTTCACCGGTCACAAGCCTAAACTTTGGATCTTTCAAATATAATTCCTGAGAATTATATATACAGTACACAGAGTTATTGGGGTGAAGGAAGAAAATGAGGAATATTTTAGAACAGGTAGTAGGACAGTGAAAATAATTTTGTACAACTGCCTTTTCATAGTTTTAATACATTTACGCTGGATGATTAATTTATTGTTCAATGCATCATGTCAGTATAAGAGTCTGAGCTGAGAAAATCATGTTCATTTAGTCGTGTAAGCATGATTAAATGCAACCTACTTATCTTTAATTAACAATTGATTTCAATGAAATGTTATTATAGCTAACTTGCTGTTTAATATTTGTTCAGTCCATACCATTTCTCACTTCACTAATCATTTCCCTTCTCTCTCTATCCAGATATACATTAAATATTGTACAACAGTAGCATTCTTGATCTTCAAAGCATCATAGAATTTGCTGTATTTGCTGTATAAACATAAGATATGTTTATCTTCACTTGTGGTGGATTCAGAAATTGTAAATACAAACTGAAAAAATTGACATCGTGTATGATACATGAAACAATAATTGTTGCCCCAACACTCAAAATGCCACCTTTGTTCGTTTACTAAGAAAGCAAGGATTGTTGTAGCTTCTAGAATAACCTAATTGATTGAGAGCCATTAGTGGAATGGAATGAACACTTTCAGCAGCACTTTCTCAACTTGGCACATTTTCAGACTATTATATTCTAAGATTATCCAACCATCAATCTTATAATACTTCTAGATTAATAAAAGACATATTTGAGGGTGGTTTTTTTTGCATAATCCATATTGTTTATAGATTAAAAGCAGATTGACCAAAATATTACAGTAGAAATATTCTTAATACAGGTTAGAATTAATTAATTCATATAAATTACACAAGAAAATTTTCCTCTTCCTCTTTTCTTTAATCACTGCCACTTTTTATAGTCCAATGATATCTTTAGAATATTTTTTCTTGTAAAAGTATGCAGAAACTATTTTATTTCTGTGCTTTTTTCAATTGTCTCTTTACTCTGTAGACTTGAGACAATATGCAAATCTAAACAAAAACACAATACTATAGGGCAAAATGAAAAAAGGGTGTGAAGCTGCTTCCCCTCCCCCAAAGAATGAAATATTTTGAGGAATATTTAAAAAGACAGATTATTATATTTTCCTAAATAAGAAATAGAGAAACATATTCTTTTAGAGGCAGGAAACAGATCCAGTCTTTCTTAATAGACCCTAGCAGATATTTTGTGCCCATTAAGAAAGATTGCACCAGCCCAGAGCAGTGCAAAGCCCCTTCACTGCACCATTCCCAGAGCAGTCTGAATTTCAACCACACTTAGTTCAGACAAGTACATAGGATTTGTATTTCCTCATTTGCTTATAGAGCCAGCTATAACTCCTACATGATCCATAGGAATCTTGGCAACAGCCAATAGAATACATGTTCTTGCACAGGAAGAGGAAGCTCAAGTGCAAAGCCCAATGAAGGTATAAAAATCTTCCACTCTCAACTCCATTTTGGTCAGCTTCCCATGTGGTTCTGCTTCATCAATAAACCATCTTTCCAATCAGCCTCCCTGTTTCCAGTATCCTTCTCCCCACTTGGAACTGAACCGGGATATTTCTTTCCAAACAAGCAATCCAGAGAAAAATTTCAATTGAACAATTGAATTTTAAATTTCAATTTAACTAACCATCTAAAAGATAAAAGAATTATCATTCACTGCACAGAGGAAGTTTTACTACCAGTAACTTGGTAGTAAATTACTTGGTAATAAGTAAGTAAGGTTGGAAGACTTTATTTGCATAAACTATATTGTTTTTCAGAGCATAGGCAGATTGAGAAAAAACTTTATTTGCTTTCACCTGTTCCAGAGGTGCTTTTTCAGGAGGTAACTGAAATTGTTTTTTCTTTTAAAGAAGTTTCACTTCTCATCCAAGAAGCATCTTCAGTTTTGATAGGATAGTGGGGAATGGAAGGATTTATATTCCTTGCAGGCAGCTAGTAATTTGCATCCTTTAGAGGGTCATTGAAGCACTTGGGAGGTTTATCTGTGTCCTCAGGGTCTTCTGAATAGCGCTCCTGGTTCTTGTAGTCTGCAATTTTTCCTCTGCAAATTTTACCTCGACATTAAAAGCCAACTTCTTTTTGAAGTGTCTGCACACACAATCCCTCTTGAGTTGACCATCAAGTCCCTTTTTTGTGTTTCTGCTCAGCACTTCTCATCTTTATTAGCAAAGCATCTTTTAGAAAAGCATCCTCTGTCTTTGTCTGGGCTGAGGACTGTTGCAGCTAGAATGGCATATAAAGGACTGCTCTACAGAAATGCTAGTGCTGCACAAAAACATCATACTACTTCAGTGACTCAAAATTAGTATTATTCTTTACAAATACTCTTTAACAACTTTTTATTTAGTTTGAAGTAACCATTTGAAGTTACAACAGCAGTGAAAAAAATGACATGACCATTTTTCAGTAATGACTGTTGCAGCATACCCATGGTCACATTATCAAAATTTGGATGCTTGGCAATTGGCTCATATTTATGATGGTTGCAGTGTTCCGGGATTATGCGATCATCTTTTATGTCCTGAAAGTCAATAGGGAAACCAGATTCACTTTACAACCTTATTACTAATTTAACAGCTACAGTGATTCACTTAACCACTGTGGCAATATCATAAAATGGGGGCCAAATTCAGTTGTCAACTGTCTCACTTAACAGCATAAATTTGGGCTCAATTATGGTCATATGTCAAGAAATGTCTATCATTATAAATTAAACTGCATGTAATTGTTACATTTTAAAATACACATATATACCTTGACCAAATCCCTCTTGTTCCTTTAATATCTTTTCAGACTTAATATTTTTTTTAAAAAAACTGTAGGTCAGGAGCTACCACTCCAAAACCCTATCTCACAATCGGGAAGGAGGACAAGCAGAACAATGATATTATAAGGTTTCTCCCTGGTGGAGAAGGAGCGTCTCAACTCCTGAATCCTTGGCGAGACGCCGCTCTGCGAGTCACACGGCGGGCCTGCCAGTTGCCCAGCCGCCTGGACTGGATCGGCCAATCGTTGCCCGCGGAGGAGCACGAGGCAGCCCGATGCTGCGGAAGCGAGTCGCGAGGCCGTCCTCTCGAGCCCTCTTTGGTTTACAACGGTGTTTCACAACCCGAGAAATTTTAAGATGTCTTCTGTACTTCAACTCCCAGAATCCTCCCGCCATGTTGAGTGTGGTATTCCACACAGGTTGAAAAACGCCGATATGCAGTTCATTTAGCGGCGCTGACTTTATCCTTAGCATGACAGAACCGCACGTCGGGTCTTTTGCATATGGATTAGTGATATTGAGATATATAGATCCTGGATATTTGTAATTGTGTTAATTAAAAATGAGTTTGATTGGTCGCTTTAAAGAATTTAGAGCTGTACGTTTACGGTGCTGCCGAGATTCCGGTTGTGCAATTTGCGTAAATTAGCTTCATGGAATTTATATTAAAAATTGTTATATATTTTATAAATTGCTTCTGCATTTTTCCTAAATTCTGGTTGGTGAATATTACTATTTGGTTTGAATTTTGAACAAAAACTTATTTTTGAGGGGGCACCCGGATTTGAACCAGGGACCTCTTGATCTGCAGTCAAATGCTCTGCCACTGAGCTATACCCCCTAGCTTGTTTTTTCTGGTTGCTATCGTTTCTCTTCAAAGGAAGGAAAATAAATTATATCCTTCCCCCCCCCCCTTTCTTTTTTACAACAGGAAGATTTTGAATCCTAACCTATTAATTAGTATTTGGGAACAATCCACACATTTATGTAAACAGTTTATTTTGGCGTTTGCCTTTTCAGTCCGAAAAATCCTTGCTTTCACTTTGGTCACTAATATATAGAATTGATTTTTTTTTTTGTTAATGCTTAGTGATGATAGGAAAAACTCATACGTTTTAGTATTTCAAATATGTTTGATTTTTGACTATTTGACCAACAGGAAAGTCAAACATTAAAACTGTAATTTCTTGAGACTGAATCTGAGAATTTGTACAGGTTAATGGATTGAAAACTCATTACCCCTCATAAAAGGAGGGCATAGGGTTCCATATGGGATTCCACATTATATTGTAAAAATAATCTATAGCCTGATGCTCTGAAGACATATTAGCTTTAGTATCCTCCACCAGTAAATGGAAATTATGGATGGCAATAATGGGAAGTGTAGTCCAACATACATAGAAAGTATGGGCTTTGGCAGTCTTATAACAATCAGTAACAACACTTATTGCAATTTACATCTTCATTATAACAGAATAATAGACCTTGGAAGGGACCTTGGAGGTTTTCTAGTCCAACCCACTGCTCAAGCAAGATACCCTATACCATATCAGACAAATGGATGTCCAGTCTCTTTTTAAAAGCCTCCAGTGATGGGAGCACCCACAATGTGTGAAGGCAAACCAGTGCATTTTTACAAGACATTTCTCCTTAGTTCTAGATTGCTTCTCTCCTTGATTAGTGTCCATCCATTGCTTCTTCAGGTGCTTTGAATAGGTTGACCCCCTTTTCTTTGTGGCAGCATCATTCTTCATATGTTCTAGTTTCTAGCACCATAATCACCTTGTTGCTGCTTTCTGAACTCATTCCAGAGTCCCAACATCTTTTTTATGTTGTGATGACAACTGGATGCAGTATTCCCATGTGGTCTTACCAAAGTCTTATAAATCAGTACTAAGTGTTGTACCTTATGATTCTTGACTCTTGACCAATGTATCTTTTTCTTTATGTATACAGAGCATTTGCACCAAGACAAATTCCTTATGTGTCCAATCACACTTGGCCAATAAAAAGAATTTTAATTCTAAAAAGAATTCTAATTCTTGACATGATCTTGATTCCATGCTTCTGTTATTGCAGCCTAGGATAGCATTAGCTTTTTTGGCAGCTGCAGCACACTACTAGCTCATATTAAGTGGTTGTGTACTAGGACTCCAAGTAACTCCCTCTCGCAGTTACTTCGAGTGATGTTTCATCTCATCTCTATCTGTCATTTGGTTTTTCTTGCCTAAGTGTAAAATCTTACTTTTCTCCACATTGAATTTTATTAGGTAGGGCCCAATATTCAAGTCTGTCAAGATCCATGTGGCTCTTGAGCCTATCTTCTGGGTTGTTGGTTATTTCTGCCAGCTTAGTGTCATCTGCAGATTTGATAAGTTCCCCTTCTATTATCTCATCTACACAGTCAAGATCCTCTTCAGATGCTTCGATAAATCATTCAGAAACATTAGCCTCAAATCCTCCTCAAATTTTCAAGTGTAGTCCTGAGAATATTATATATTTGTACAGCTAATTTTGAATGGTGTAAGAAGAAAAAAAGGAAAATAATAGAACAGATAATGAAAAGCTAAAGATTATCGTACAACTGCATTTTCATAATATACTGAACTATAAATTAATCACGTTTAGCTTATTTTGTTATACAAATTAATCCTATTTAGTTAATCGTTCAGTATATCAAGTCAACTCAAGAGTCTGAGCTGAGCCAATGCAATCTATGTTCCAAGCAGCAGTTTGATCTCATGCCTAAATTGCTGTTTAAATTTTGGTCAACACTTCAGTTAATCTGCCTTAAGTTTTCCTGTTCCTCATTTCACTTTCAAAATATTAAATTTTGTACAACAGTAGTCCTGTTGATCTTCACGCTGTCTAGAGTGTTTCCTATATTTTTGCAAAATATTAGCTTAACTACTCTTTTTGTCACTATAAATAGTAACTAGAATTAAACCCGTACCTGTTTAGGACAACTTTTATCAGGAATCGAATAATTAAGATTCAATATTTTAAAATGACCGACTCAGTTTGAATTTTTTTTAAAAAAAAATAAAGCTCGATTGCAAGGAACTACAGGTATAGAATCGCCTATACGGGAGATGGACGACTAATTAAAAGTACTTCATGAGGGCGTTTCTTTGAATAAATACATATTTAAACTACAAAGTCAAACAAGAAAAAAAAAAAAGATGCCTAAAGCCCTGTGATTAAATTCACTTTTAACAGTATATTACTTTAGCGTTAAAAAAAAAAGTAGGGCTATTTTTATATCCGTTTCCGGTATCACGTGAGAAGGTCGTCTCACGTGACATGGAACTTTGAAAACGTATTAGTTATCCCGGCAAGCCTTGCGCCTTCTTTCCTTTTTTTTTTTTTTTTGACTCAGCCTCCTGAGCAAGATGTCTAAGCGAGGTAAGGCCTGTTAAACCGCGAGATGGTCTGGAAGGGAATCCTCCTTCATCGCTCTAGTTTGGGAAGATATTTCAGTCTCTCTGTCGGGCATTATTGATGGGTGAAAGTTAGGTTTCTGACGAGATGAATATTTTCGACCATCCAGTTCAAAAACAATATTTTTTGGGGTTCGTGGGATTTGAGAAAACCATTGAGGTAGGGCAGGAAGGTGAGAAGTTAATTGGAAAGCATTACACTTGTAACTTCAGCTGCTTTAGTAGGATTTTACCATATAATATATTTGCGACATAATATTTTCCAGACTTCGTACTCGGTACTGGCCTATCATCGTCCCCTGTTTTATTTCTATTGTTATGTAGGTTAGTATTTCACAACTGGAAACTTTTAAGATATTTTGAGATCCCCAACCAGCATATATCTTAAAGTTTCCACGGTTGAGAAACCCTGCCTTAGATATTTGAGAGGACAAATGAATTATTTTTGCTTCTCCCATCTTGGCGATGAGGGATATGCAAATCCCTTCTTTTTTAACCACAGTATGGAGATAGGAAGGGCTTCATAGATCAATAGAGTAATTACTTAGCTACCACTAACAGGGGTTTTCAAACTATTAGAACAGCAATTAACACAAAGTGTAAATGCTGTGTAAGTATGTGGAAAACAGTGATTTCTTAGGGAAAATTTACCTGATTTTAAGACTCAAACAATTAAAAAAAGGTGATAAGTATTGGCATAGTTTTATTGTTTTAATGAAAAAACATAATTCATCCAATTTCTTTTTAACAGGACGTGGGGGTTCCTCTGGTGCGAAATTTCGCATTTCACTTGGACTCCCAGTGGGAGCTGTGATCAACTGTGCAGATAATACAGGTATGTCTTGATTGGGTTAATTTGAATGAATAGTTCTGGGTAGCAAGTCTGGGGGTTTTCTCACAACACTTTTAAACTGATCCTTAGCCAAAAGGGCTCCTAAGAATAGCTTACAGATAACAAGGTTCAGACTTTTTCAATACCTTGATAAGGCAACATAATCAGTCCTGAAGTAAGTGGGAAAATGCTAGTTCTAAGGTTTCCTTAATGTTGGATTGATAAATATTTAAACTTTGTAGACAATTGCAATATTCATGGTAGGAAATCATGTTTCCACTACTTTTGTATAATGGGAGGTATTTCTAGAATTGGATGGAGCTTCAGTTTGTCCATCATGAAACACCCTAGGTGGTGAACAATATATTACATAAATGAAGAAACATCCTTAAGTTCAATTATTTACTGCAAAAATCTAGATCAATAAACATTTTTCTTAGATTTAAATAATTTTTGTAGATTATTTTTTACTCTCCATAGAATGAAAATAATCCAGAATGTGGTTGAATTTGGGCTGTATGATATTTGGGTGCTTTGTTCTAGTGGAAGTGGAAAATATACAAGCTAATATTTGTGGGAGTTAATTTCTTGTACTATTTCTTATTTCTTATACTGAGGAAAGGGTACCAGTTATCAAAACAATAAACCCGCAAACTGCTATCCTCTGTACAAGAAGTACAGGCAAGCAGCCTTCTACATAAAAAGTGTGAGAAAGTTTGATCATGACAGCATAGTAATGTAACAAATAAAGCAGGCAGGAGTTTTGCCATTTTAAAATTGCCATATATAAGTTGAAAGTAGAGTACTCACTTGAATTACTTCCCTTCTAATATATATTAAAGCATTTAATTCCCTGAATTAACTTTTTGCAGTTCAGAATCTAAGAGGAGAGAATTCTATCCCTATCCAGTTCAGCTGAAAAAAACAATCCTAGTAAGTTCAGTTGTGAGCCATAACAGTCATGTTAAAAGAACAAGTGATGCAGACTAGAAGCAGTGAGTTTTCCCTCCAAAAAGCACTTGTTGGGTCTGTTTTTCGATGGCCCAGGGAGTTGTCATGGAAGGGTAAAGAAACAGCATTACTTTTGGGTGAGGTTACAGCTTGTGCTGTTGTGCCTCAATCAGTAATGCAACAAAAATTTTGAGAAGTTTTTATATCTTTTATATCTTTGATACAAAGTTTTTATTAACAGCAGTAACTCCCTTTTTTTCACAGGAGCCAAGAATCTGTACATAATATCAGTGAAAGGAATTAAGGGGCGTCTGAATAGACTGCCAGCTGCAGGTGTGGGGGACATGGTAATGGCTACTGTTAAGAAAGGCAAGCCAGAGCTGAGAAAGAAGGGTGAGTGATGGAATAAATAAGATGTATTGATCTTGTTTATATTACTTTGGGACTGTAAGTGAAAAGTAGTTGGAAGAAACTACAATTATGATCTTATGATTATTTATCCAACATTTTCACCATTAGAAAGAATTAGAAGTAAGAGGGTTGGATGCAGTGATCCTTGTGGTATATTGATGGGATCTATATTAGTTGTGAATTAACTGTAAAGTGTTTTAGCTTGAAATGATTTAACATTGGATGGAATCTAGTTTGGGTTTATTTTAATTTATTAATTGGGTTGTGTTTTCATCTTCTGAATTCATATATTCTGGAAAAACATTTTTTGGGGGGGGAAATCAATTTAGGCTAATCTATCTAGTTTGGGTTATATTTTAGAAGAGTTCATTAATTTAGGACAGAACAGAATATAATTTTATGCAGAAATACTGAAAGTAATGCATGTGTATTCCATCTATATTCTTCAAACGATAACTCCCAAAGTTTCCAGAATATGGGGGCTGACTGAGCTGTAGTCCATACAAAGTTGCTAGATAAGGAAAGACTATTTGTTTTCCAATTTCCCCAAAATATGTATGTTTTATAGTAAAGTAAAATTGTATACTTTAAAGTTCTATTAGAAATCTTGTATGAGCACCAGAACCATACTAGAGGCTTAAGAGATGATCTTGCTAGAGCAGAGTATTTTTGAAGTGCTATTAATAAAATGGCGTAAGCACATAATTACTGTAACTGTTGCTGATATCAGTAAGTCATACAGAATTTAACTTGGAGCATGTCTTCATTCTAATTTTTCTGACATACATACATTTAAGGTTTTACATTTTATTCTGTGCTGCCATAACTGGCATTTTAATAAGGTTGATTGATTATTTTCAGTTGCGGAATTTTATTTTATAATAACTCTAAAACCAATGCTTGATTTCAAATTCAGGTGTTGCATACTAAACTACTGATTTTGAACTTTTTCATAGTACATCCAGCAGTTGTGATTCGTCAACGGAAATCATACAGGAGAAAAGATGGGGTATTCTTGTATTTTGAAGACAATGCAGGAGTGATAGTAAACAACAAAGGAGAAATGAAAGGTATTGTTACTGAAGGAATCAAAAAATTAAAAAGAATATCATATTTTGCTTCTTGCAAAAATACTCAGTCTGTGTTAATGCTTTATTCTAGTGAGCTACAGAATTGTAATTCACAGTGAAGCTAGTCCTTCTCTGGAATGGTCTTATTGCTATAGAATGATTTGTTAAAATGTCTTGGGTGCTCATTACTGTTTTACAAAACCAGCAAATAAAGAGAAGACGTAAGCAACAAAGAAAACAAAAGTGTAGAAAAAATAAAAAATAGAAGTTTACAAATTTATTTTGCAGCAAACATTAAGTACAACATTTCTTTATGATTGTAGTAAACCCTTCATTTTCGATGTTCTGATACTTTTCTAATCAAAATCAAATGAATTTTTCTGTTTCATGCAAAAAAAGTCAATAAGGAATATCCAATTGATCATAAATGTAGATATTTGTTTTTATGATAGTGTTGGGCTGCTGCTGCTAAGTAATATTTCTAATTTAATCTTTATCTGTTCCAGGCTCTGCTATCACAGGCCCTGTTGCCAAGGAGTGTGCAGATCTATGGCCCAGAATTGCATCCAATGCTGGCAGTATCGCATAAATATATTTGCTCTTTGTTAAAAAATCAAATAAAAGTGATTGGCTCAAGGTTTTGTGATATGAATGTTTTCCATATAGGGAAGGAAAGAAACAGATGTTCTTAATTACCTTGGATATTATTAATAGAATATTGAATCAGAAAAACTCACACTTGGAGGTGTTATTTTAACAAATTTTGGTGCAAAACCCATTTTGATAGATTTTTGCTGTTTATTAAAATCTCTTGGGTCAGTAGACAATCTTAATTCCACCTTTTAAAAAGTTGTAAGGTTAGAAATAGGTGAAGGAGAACCATATTTATATAATCTTATTCAAAACAAGAGAGGTATACGGTAACTATGACTGTAAAAAAGGAGACACCAGAATTATTTGGTCTGTGGTTTTCCACTGATACGCTAACTTCTTTTGAATGTTTTTAATTGCCATAAAATATACATTTGTGTAGAATTCTATTAAGTAATTTACATTCTTTTACATGTATGTTGGTAACATTGCTTTGATTCATGCGGGTCCTCACGCCTCAGCTGAATACAGTATATTTTTGTGCTAAGAGTATCCCCAAGTTATGCAGGATAAGCAATGAAATGCTTGCTGGTCTATCTTTTCCCTTGCCTTTCCCACTGAGTAAAGTTGAGCAGATTGTACCATTTGAGCAAATTAAATGAAAGAAAGCGTAACAAAGATACATCCATGTGAACTTAAAATTGAACAATTAACCAGCATAGGCCAATATAAATTGTATTGCAAACACTCCTGTTCATAACATATTAATGATTATTGCACTGTACATCTTTATTTATTTTATCTTTATTATTGCACATCTTTGGACAAAGGACAAAGAATACCTAATTTGAATTGCAGTCAAATATGTAAATCTGGAAATCAGAAAGGCTTATACTTTTTTCTGTGTACCATTTATACTGTTATTCAAAAGTGGGAACTTAAAGTCTGACCAATTTCACTGACTAATAAAACCCATGGAACTGGTTATTCATTTTTTTTTAGGCTACAATGCTACTTTGAATGTTCCATAAATATATCTAAAAAGATAGTGTCTTGCACTACAGTTAATATATCAGGAATTGTAAGCTTCACAGTATTAAAGGAAATTCTCAAAAGTAGAAGGGCAAGCTTCATGTTGTATAAAATAAAAGCAATGTTACTTAAATTTAAATATAAATTAGCATTTTTTTAAAAAAATGCAGGAACTATGGTAGATTAATTCAAATGTAAAACTAATACTAAATGAACTATACTAAAATAAACTACTGCACTAATGAAAAAGCTATGCCAGCTTCAGGTTGTTAAGGAACAATTGTCTCTTGGTAACATCATAGAGACTCTAGTAGGGTAATAATGAGAGTTGCTAGGAGAGCGGTAGCATATATACATATATGGTGTGGTATGATGTGAAGATTAGTGTGGCAGCTTTTTCTCTGGCTAATCATGACTTGTATTACACGGAGATACCTACAAAAGCAAAAGGAATTCATCCTTGATGGTGTGGCAGTGGACAGCATTGGTAACAGTTATGCCCATATTCTGCCCAAGCTATGGTCTGCGTTGCCACCTTATAATGCTCAGTTAGATATCCACGCTGCTAGCTATTTCTCATCTCCAGTGGTCAAATCATTGCTAAAAAGGACGGAGCAGGTAATGGCATTTGAAAGTTGAAATGGAAATCAATGAAGTAGATGATTAGCAGGGCTAAGAGATAATAATGCAATTTAATATGCTAGAATATAGTCCAAGTTCCCATGACTTGTAGACGGTATGATACTTTAAAAATTTTGCTGAAATCAATTTCTGATAAATTCCTGTGGGAAATGGGTCAAATAAGG
This sequence comes from Laticauda colubrina, assembly GCA_015471245.1. Taxonomy (NCBI): domain Eukaryota; kingdom Metazoa; phylum Chordata; class Lepidosauria; order Squamata; family Elapidae; genus Laticauda; species Laticauda colubrina. Next base: position 7,758,051 of record BLBF01000044.1, read on the forward strand.
ATATATAAAATACTTGAATAGCTTAATATATTTAAAAGGGTGGGACATTAGCATATTAGGCTTGTTGAATTATTGGCAGTTTGAGACCCAAGTACTATATGATAAAGTGAGCTCATATTCTTGCCCCAACTCCTACCAACCTAGGAGTTGGAAAGCATGCAAAATGCAAGTAGATAAATAGGTACCACTGATGAGAAGATAACAGCATTCCATGTATCTTGGTGTATAATCATGCTGGCTATATGACCATGGAAGTTTCTTTGAATAACATTAGCTCCCTCAGCTAGGAAATGAAAATTAGCACCAACCCTTAGAGTTAGACAGGACAGGAAAACTTTACCTTTAATATATTTAAAGTAGAATTCTACCCAACACAGAGTACCTAAAACTCAAAACAAAACCTGAAGATAGAGCTCCAGCTGCTTTTATATTATTGCATTGGCTATCAAAATTGGCTCTGGTTGCAAAATGTTACTCTGATAATCCACAGAGTTTTAACACATTTCTTTCTTCAACTAAAAAAAACACCAAATAATTTATTTAGATTTCTAAAATAACTAAATACCATCCATCTTACCTCTAGTCTAGAAGATATAAAGACAACCTGTCTTAAATATGGGGAAAGCCCAAGTAAAAACTGTTTATGCTTCCAAATTATCAGGTGCTGGTTCCTCCTAAATTATAGAACAGAATATTCCTCTTTTATGTGTTCTTACATACAACTTAATTTTTTTTAGAAGAGAAATGGGAAATTGTGGGCAATGATGTTCTGTTCCTTGGGCAGAGATAATTGGTAACTGGTTCATTACACACATTTTAGAGGGCTATTAAATGTAAATGTATCGTGTTTCCAATATTTAGATTTTCTTTTCTTGGAATGTTTGGTCTTCAGGCTTGATGTCACAATTCTCTTTATGATCTCACTGTAGACATTACTCATTGCATCACATTTAAAGAAAAAAGAAAATATTCCATAATGATAAAAATTAAAACCAGTCTTGTATCTCTCATACTCTGAATATCTTACTACCCCTGAATAATTACTTGTTTTAAAACTGAATTAACTGGACTCTGCTTTTGTTCGACAGACTCGTGGCGGGACCTCTAGGGATGGGTGGATAGTGGACTATTTCCATATCTATGGGCCAGGCCAGAGGTATTTGAACAGGAGAAACTGGGCAGGAGCAGGTGAATGAAGCATTGCACCCATCTCTTTCACAGTCTTTGATTTCACCAGCAATTGTTTATCTTCCAAACTTTTAAAGTAATTCAGGAACTATGAATGTCTATGTCAGTGTACCAAGTAAAAACCTCCAAAGCAAATGACTCCAAGACCATTACTGATTCAAAGATCCGTTTTATTAGAGACGTCATATTGGCACATCTGGGGAAATCCTGAAATTAAGAGCTCCGGGCTTTCCCCATTCCCCCCAAAAATCAAACTCCATCCCCTGCACCCATATCCCCTGCATCCAATCATTTCTTCGTCCCAACTGGAGACTACCCCCAGTCACTCCCCTCCAGGTGTAGGGCAATCATCCTTAACCCCCAGAGAAAGGAATGTTGTTTTGGCTAATCTTCCACTGCTCCTTGTAATCCCCCCTCCCAATTTCCTATGCATTAAATGTGGCAGCACCGAAGCCACAGTCAAAAATGGTGTTTGAGCTCTATATTGAAACTGCATTTCATGACACAATTGAAAACGATTGTTTATATATTTTCATAAATATATTAAATGAGACACCATGTTTAAAATCAGCACCAGGCATACCAAACTGAATAGAAACAGGCAGACAAGTTCATGTAGTATTAGGAACAAAAGATTTTTGTTGGTTTAAGGAAGATACAGCATGATAACTCCTTAAAAAGCAAATTTGAACAATTTCTCTCCTTAAACTTAGTATTAATCTGTATATCACAGGACTTCTTTTATGGTGTGGAACTGTAGTTACCTGCTGAAGGCTAGTATCGGCAAGAAAAGGAACAAAATGGAGAAAGTTTTGATAGTGTGCCCTCTTTAGTGACAAAAGTCTGTCCAGCTTTTCCTGGACTAGCTATTTGTTTGCATGAACAATGTGGGAAAAAATGCCACAGCAAATTTTTAGAGTGATGCTACTTTGTCTATTTCAAAAACAAAACAAAAAAACCCTGGGCAACTCATATAGGCATCTCCCCAAAATCACTGAGCCTCCCCAAGGTTCTCTGACTTAAAGCATTATCCACAGAGGAAACTCAATTCTAACTGTATAAGCTAATGTCCTACTTTGCCTCCTTTTTACTCACGTCACTGAGGGCTATAGAGTAGGATTTTTAAAAGATAAAACTTTGAGTTTCTGAATAAATACATTTTGAAAATGAATGCCATGTTAATTGCGCTCTGGACTGTGTAAAACCTCTCAATATTTTTCTAGGGACAAGGAAAAAAAGACACATTGTATTTGTTTGTTATTGTATTCATATATTAATGACTCTGTCCATTGAAAGCGCTGTTCCACATTTTTTTTTAACTGAATATCATTATTTAGAAATAAGTTTTATACATGTTTAAAATTTTATTATACAGTTTTTATCATATTTGATTGACACTCTAAACCATGGTCCCCAATCTTTTGGGCTTCATGGACTGGCAGCAGCAGCAGCAGGGGAGGGAGGATGGTTTTGCACATGCAACCTGGTTCCCACACATATGCAATGAAGCTTCACAATTCACACACTCATACACCACTTGCAAGGCCTGGTTCCCAACAATACATAGACCAGGAATTGGGGACCCCTGCTGTAAACAATGAGTGATTAAAAATGGTTGAAACTAATAAAGTTCCTGGTGGCAACAAAAGCAAATTATATATAGTATGCTTTATGTCAGGCTCATAGTTAAGAATAACGCATAGCAATTTTTCCAAGCTGAGTTGGAATACAAAACATTGCCAGACTGAAGATTCTATTTACATCTACGATATACTCTGTGAACCATTAAGGAGGGGTTTCTTCACTCTCGTCATTTCACATATATCTAGGCTGAGTTGCTGCTTATTCCTTTATTCTAACTTTATTCTCTCTCCCTCCCTACTGGGGATTCATCTCGCGACATCCCATCCAGTTTTCCTGTCATAATTCATATGGGCACTTAAAAATATAATAAGAGTGACTTTAAAGCTTGTTAGCTCTCCATCTTAGTATTCCTCCCCTTACTTGTTTTTCACACAGGAGCCAAATGTACAGATCATGAAATTAAAATGTAAATTGAAAAGTCGGCTGATAATATATTTTTGTTTATGTGGATCAAGATGACATTTGTTATAATAAGAGAACTGCTGTGGCTGGTAGGACACAGCAATATTCTTTGTTTTTGGGTTGGGTGGAGAACAACACTGATTAATCATAATCATCTCTGGAGATTCTCCCATTGAAGGCCACAGAAATGAAATTTAACTTTAGAGGGATTATACAGTGGAAGTGTGTGTGTGTGTGTATAGATATTTAGGATACAATAATCCATTGCTCATAGGGCAGTTAGATTATACAAAGTAGAAGAAAAACAAGGTATTGAAGAAAAAGCATCAAGAGATAAATACTGTAAGAAAAATGGTGTGTTTTTGTATACAGATTGTACTTTTCAAAATTATAATTCAACATACTTTGGGTGGATGATCTTTAGTGTTTATTTTTATACAGGTCACTCACCAGAGCAAGTAGCTGGTCACCATATATACTTGATGGGTGCAAAGCCAGCAACAGGTTGGAACGGCCGATATGGTTATCGCCGCAACACTCCTGATCTTCGCACACGCTCTTCTTGCTTTGGTGAAGTAACATGGCTCCCCATCCACTGAAGAACATCAGATTATATCAATCTGTCTCTTCTTCTAACTTAAAAGCTATTCATATGTTTTCTTTGTTCTTGATTTTTCCAAAATAATAAAAAACTTTTAATTTCTTATTTAACAGTTTGTTGCTTGTGGGGAAGGGAAATTCTGGCAGAAGATTATATTAGGACAGCATTGTCCTAACATGGCATTGCAGATATGATGCTTCAGGAGAGGATGAAAGCTGTACTACAGTTGAAGTTGGGGAAGGAAAAAAGTGGTAAACCAATGTTGGAAGAAATGTCCATCTGGGTTCAATTCCAAATGAGGAGAAAGATGCTGGAAATATGGAGACTGGAAGGACGGTTTAATTATCCTATTGGTTGTCAGACTCCCAGGGGGGCTATGCAGTGGTCCAGATAACCTTGTAGGCTGTCTGTGTCCCAGGCTTGGTTGAATCTTGCTGGGTGATGATGTAATGAAGAAGTTTGTGTTCTGAAAGGTTTATGTTGTGAAAGCAATTATCTCTGTATAATGTATAATATAATGTATAATGTGTAATGTGTCTCTGGACACCTACATAACTGGATAGAAGCATTCCTATAAAACAGACAACAAATGGTCAAAATTGGGAGCATCCTATTAAATTTCTGTACCTGTCAACAGTGGTGTCCCCCAAGGCAGTGTTCTAGGACCAACTCTCTTCATACTCTACATAAATGACCTCTGTGATTATATTAAGAGCAACTGCGTTCTCTTCGCTGACGATGTAAAGCTATTCAACACCACAGACAATACTGCCACCCTTCAAAAAGACCCTGACTATGTATCATAATACATAAGTTGCCAATGGTCAAACAAATGGCAACTTCAAATCTCAACAAACAAATGCTCTGTCTTACATATTGGCAAAAAAAATCAGAAAATAAAATACAGGCTGAATAGTCAAGACCTTGTTGATGATCCAAACTCTTTCAAGGACCTTGGAGTACTCACCTCTAATGATCTAGGTGCTGGAGCCCACTGTAACTACATAGCCAAAAAGGGCATTAAGAGTTGTTAACCTAATCTTACGTAGCTTTTTCTCTGGTAATATTACACTACTAACAAGAGCATACAAAACATTTGCTAGACCAATAGTGGAGTGGAGGGCTGGATCCAAACTCAATTTCTGGCTCAGTGAATGGAGGGTCTCCTCTGGAGGCAGTATATGGATCAGCATTATCTGCTTCCACAGGTTGCAGAGTCCACAAGCATGAGAACAAGACCCCCTGATCTTCCCAGGAAAGGCATTGCAAGAGGATTAGAGATGGGGGGGGGGGTTTGGAGTGGAGGTAGGTAGAAGCTTACAGGCAAAGTTTGAGGGGGGAAAACCATCAGTACTACAGCTATTAAATAGATAAAGCAATTATAACAAAATAGAGACATCACAGATGAGGAAGGTAAGTAAAACTGGATTCACATGCTTCAGAAAAAGGATGGACAAATAAAACCATTTAAACACACAGTATATCAGGTTCCAAGTAATGCAATCTCTGTGAAGCCTGAATTTAATTTGATGGTAGCGTTGGAAGAAATATCCTTCTGGGTTCAGTTACAAGTGGGGAAAAAGACACTGGAAACATGGAGGCTGTTTGGAAGGTTTAATATCAGGACCACATGGCCTGGAGCTCCAGAGTGAAAAGGAAGAGATAAATAAAAAGGCTGAGGTGCTAAGAGTACCTGGGTTTTATACCCTCTGTTGGGATTTGAATTTGAACTTGTATTCTGATTAGTTGTCAGACCCCCATGAGGCTATGCAGGGGCAACTCTGTAGGCTGACCTGAGTTCCAGACTTGGTTGAGCCCTGCTGGATGGCCGTGCTCTTAAAAGGGCTTTTGGCAATTGCCACAGCCCTACCTGGAGATTTTTGCTATGTAAAGTATTCTGGCCCAGGCCTTAATGGCCCACCCATTAACAAAGGTGGGGGTGAGTTTTTGCTTCTGAGGTGAGTTTCTGCTGAGTTTCTACTCTTTTTAGAGGAAATATTCTGCCTTTTTAATATTTCCTAGACTATTTCAATTTTCTAGGAGAGGGGTGGGCGCTAACTTGCTACAGTAGAATTCAGTTTGACACAGTAAATACAAGAACAAATTTTCCTTGTAAATGAAATCAAAATGTTCCCTAATAAACTTGGGCTTCTCTTAAAGGTACAGAGAGGAAAGTAAAATGAACTCAGTTTTCTTCACCCTGTTTTGTGGGCCAGACAAAACAGGATGAAGGCATTTTCTTTCAATGCTTTAAGGCCCTGTCACACTGCAAAAACGGATGCAAAGAGGAAGCAAAACGGAAAAAAAACTTTGCCATCCGTTCTAAAACGCGATGTACTCACTGCCTCCGTTTGGCTTCCTCTCAATCCGTCCAGCATCCGTTTATTGACGTTTCATCCACTCCAAAAGTTTTAGGCTGCCTAAAACTTTTACGCGGAAAATGTATCCAATTCGTCCGTTCTGCATCCGCTACGCATCCGCTACGCATCCGTTCTGCATCCATTACGCATCCGCTATATCCGCTAGGCATCCGCTGCGCATCCGTGCAACTCGCATCCGCCCGGACGCAGGGAGGAAGCAGAACGGACGCGGAATGGATGCAGAACGGATGCAGAAAGGAAACAAAGCGTTTAAAATGGAAAAAACGTTCGTAGAGAGGACCTATCTCGGATATTAAGGATGCATAGAGGATGCATAGAGGATGCCTAGAGGATGCAAAGGGACACCTATACTGCCTATAAAAAGGGGGAGCAACTCGCCTGCTTTGCACTTTCAGACCAGCAGCCCAGCGGTGCAGACCTCTGCAGCCTTCCTCTTCCTCTTCCACAGCATCCAGTCATCTCCAGCATGGATTGCGACAAAATCCTTTTGGCAGCCAACATCCTTCTGCATCACTGCGAAACCATCAACAGTCTCTGTGAACTCTACTATGGCAAGAAAAGGAGGCACCCAAAAAAAGTCTGGGTCCAAAGATGGTTAGCCAGAAGAGCACAGTACCAACTTTACGACAAGCTGATGGTGGAGCTCAGGAGCGAAGACACTCGGGCGTTGCAGAACTTCATGAATATGCCTCCAGCCATGTTTGACGAACTTCTGCAGCGCCTGACACTCAGGCTGAGCAAGACAAAAACCAACTTCCCGCCCAGCCTGGAACCTGGGCTCAGGGTGTCGCTCACTCTGCGCCACCTGGCCTCAGGGACCCCCTACAGGAGCATGCAGTACGGCTGGAGGGTGCCACCCAGCACCATCAGCTTTGTGGTCAGAGAAGTGGTGTGGGTCATCCTCGAAGAATACAAGGAGGAGCTCCTCCAGTGCCCCACCACTGAAGAAGGATGGAAGAAAGTTGCAGAGCAGTGGTATCAGAAGTGGAACTTACCCCACACCGTTGGAGCCATCGATGGCAAGCACGTGGCCTGCAAGGTTCCAGCCAACTCAGGGTCCACTTATTTCAACTACAAGGGCTTCTTCAGCATCATCCTCTTCACCATGGTCGATGCTGACTACAAGTTCATGTACAACGATGTTTCAGGCAACGGCTCATCTTCCAATGCCCAGGTATACAACGACAGTCACCTCAAGGAGGGGCTGGAAAGCAACCTCATGGTGGGCTTCCCAGATCCAGAACCCCTGCCCAACGACACGCAAGACGTGCCCTACTTCATCGTGGGGGATGACGCCTTCTCCCTCTCAACCTACTTAATGAAGCCCTACACCTCCAAATACCTCACCCTTGAAGAGAGGATCTTCAACTACAGGCTGTCCAGGGCAAGGCGGGTGGTGGAGAACGCCTTTGGCATCCTGGCCGACAGGTTCCAGGTACTTCTCAACACCATGCAGCATCGCCCACAGAGCATGAGGAGGATCGTGGAAGTTTGCTGCATCCTGCACAATCTCATGCGCACCCGCTACCCAGTCTTGCAGAACAGGCTCGTGGACCTCCAGCAAGGCAATGGGGACATGGAGCCTGGGGAATGGAGGCAAGGGCGAAACCTGATTGACAAGGAGGATGTGCAAGGGCCCAACAGAGCCTCACATGAGGCGAAGAAGCAGCGCAACCTTCTGAAAGACTGGTGCAACTCCCCAGCTGGAGCGGTGGAGTGGCAAGACAGGATGGTAGATGCTTAATGGATCCTTCCTTCAGCCTGTCTCATCACACAGATGAGTTTGGGCCATGTATGTTTGGTTGGCCTACAATGAACAGGGCGTTTAATAAAGAGTTGTATTTATGTTCACATGTGTGGATCAATGCTTACTTTGTAATTGATAAGGGCCATAGGGGTGGCAGCTGGGAGGGTGGACCATACAGTCCCACTATGCTTGCACTGGAGATTTATCTATCCCACAGCTATCTTTACCCAAAGGTATCCCTGCCCATCCCACAGCTATCTTAACCCATCCCAAAGGTATCCCTGCCCATCCCACAGCTATCTTAACCCATCCCAAAGGTATCCCTGCCCATCCCACAGCTATCTTAACCCAAAGGTATCCCTTCCCATCCCACAGCTATCTTAACCCAAAGGTATCCCTGCCCATCCCACAGCTATCTCAACCCATCCCACAAGCATGCAAAGGCTAAACCATTTCTAAAAGTTTCCACCCAGACTTTTTAGAAAAAAAATAATGAAGCAAGCGTGTGAAACAAAGATAAACTTTATTAATAACAACCTGAAAAGTAAACATGAACCAAGTAAAGTGTCCAAATAAAGTCCACAAATATCCAGGCAGCCAGTCTCTGGTACTCCTCTTGGTCACTCGGAGGTGTGTGCCCAGTCTAATTTTTAGGGTGCAGGTGCTCTGGAGGTGGGTGTTGCTGCTGTGCTGGTCTGAGGTGCTGATGGAGTGCCTGGCCCCGAGAGGACAACAGGGGACGGTGTGTTCAGAAAGGTGTCGGACAGCTGGCTCATCCCTGCGATGCTGAGAGCCCCTTCCTCCATGACATGGGGTGTCAGCCCCAGTACCGAGGACAGATGTATTGAGGCCGGGCTTGGCTGTGGGATGAAGGAAGGAGTAGTGTAGTGGGACTGCCTGCTGTGCAGCGAGCTGAGGAGTGGCGTGGCTGGCATCGATGTCGTCAGTGGCATCATTGGCGTGGGTGGCATCAGTGGCATCAGTGGAACAGCTGGCAACGGTGCTGCCTGATGACTCTGCGCCTGGCCTGGGAAGGGTTGCTGCCTGTGCTGCTGGACCTCCGGGTAGCTGTAGCCCTGGTAGGTGAGGGGCTGTTGGAAGCCTTGGTATGGGAGGGACATCACCTGGGGTGGAGGAGCAGACCTGGACTGGTAGGAGCAAGTGCCTCTGGGTCTGGAGGGTTGTTAATCAGCGTGCAGATCCTCTCCTTCACCAGCTGGTACTGGGGATCCGGCATCTCCTTCAGGGTCTGGTTTAAATAATTGAGGAAGGGCTTGCGGTTGGAGCAGGAGGAGTCGATGGGGACCAGCTGAGAGAGGAGACCTATGCTGGTGCGGATGGTGTCCCTGATCTCCACCAGGACCTTGTGGCTCTCCCCCTCCTGCCGTCTGGCTCTCTGCCTTACTGTGGAGGTGGCGGTGTGGGTGGATGGGACTTCGGCAGCGGTGAACTCGATGTTACCTTTCTCCCACCGCACCAGGGAGTCCTCCTCGCTCTCCACCAAGCTTTCAACACCTGCCTGGGGTTCTTCGCCATGGCACGCTCCACCGAAACCTGCCTGGAGACAGGGACTGACTCTCGGCTGGAAAAGGACTGGGTCGCAGCAGGCTGCCTGAGAGTGAGGGTAGACAGATGGGCTCCTGGTGCTGCTCGGTGGCAGATCTCACCCTCCAGGAAGCTGCACCTGGCCATGACGTAGTTCTCTCTGTCTGTCAGCTTGACGGCGACCTGGCCAGATTTTTTGCGGTGCAGCTTCCCGTACCAGGTGTGCATATGTTTCCACCAGCTGAGTTGCACCTCCGAAGTGTAGCCCAGACTCTCCGCCCTCTCTCTCCAAGCAGCCTGCTTCCGCTTGGTGTCCCTGTACAGCCGGTGTCCCTTCCGCCACAGATAGTCGTTCTCTCTCAGCCACTCCAGCACCTCATCCTCGTGCGCCTCCTCAATAAAGTACTGCCTCCTCTCCCGTTGACGTGAACGACTCTTCCTCCCTCTGGCAGGGCCATATGGGCCCTCATCAGAGGGACTTCGAGGTTGTAGGGGCTGCTCCTCCACACCAACAGCAGCAGCAGTAGCAGCAGCAGCAGAATCATCATCATCAGAAACATCACCAGCAGGATCATAATCTGCATCATCATCATCAGCAGCAGCAGCAGCAGAATCACCAGCAGGATCAGAATCAGAATCAGCAGCAGCAGCAGCAGCAGCAAGACCAGGATGAGCAGCAGCAGAGTAAGCACCAGCAGCAGGACCAGCAAGACCAGGAGCACGAGCAGAACAAGCAAGACCAGCAAGACCAGGAGCACGAGCAGAACGAGCAGGACCAGCAAGACCAGGAGCACGAGCAGAACGAGCAGGACCAGCAAGACCAGGAGCACGAGCAGAATGAGCAGGACCAGCAAGACCAGGAGCACGAGCAGAACGAGCAGGACCAGCAGGACTAGGAGCAGCTTCAGCAGAGTGCACAGCAGCAGAAGCACCACTGCCAGGAGCAGCTTCAGCAGAGTGCACAGCAGCAGAAGCACCACTGCCAGGAGCAGCCACAGCAGAAGCTCCAGCAAGAGAAGAGCGAGCCCAAGCAGCAGAAGCCCCAGCAGAAGCAGAGTCACGGACATGGGGCGGGAGGGTGGCCCTGTCCCTCTTGCCAGGGATGGCGGCAGGTTGCTGAGCCTTTTGCTTCTTCCCCATGGTTGTGGGGTTGCTGGCTGGCAGGAAGGCTTGCAGGATGGCTTGCAGGCACCAAGGCTGGCAGGAAGGCTGGCAGGAAGCCTGTTAGGAAGCCTGGCAGGAAGGCTGGCAGGAAAGCAGGCACCAAGGATGGCAGGCAGACTGGCTGGCAGGGAGGCTGGAAGGCAGGCTGGCAGACTGGCTGGCAGGGAGGCTGGAAGGCAGGCTGGCAGCAATGCTGGCAGGGAGGCTGGCAGGGAGGCTGGAAGGCAGGCTGGCAAGGAGGCTGCCCAGGAGGCTGGAAGGCAGGCTGGCAGCAAGGCTGGCAGGGAGGCTGGAATGCAGGCTGCCAGCAAGGCTGGAACGCAGGCTGGAAGGCAGGCTGGCAAGGAGGCTGCCCAGGAGGCTGGGAGGCAGGCTGGGAGGCAGGCTTGGAGGCAGGCATGCAGGCAGGGCAGGCAAGGAACTCGAAGTGTCCAGCAGCAGGTCTTCCCTCGGAATGCTGGCCACGTGCGAGCTGCTCCCTTTATATCCGGGGGGGCTTGCGCAATGCATCCCCCCCGCATGCGCAATTAACGTGCGACATCTGTTAGGCTTCCGCTGTGCATCCGCTTCATCCACTGTGCATCCGCTGTGCATCCGTTTTTTCCGTTCTGCGTCCACTCTCCTGAGACCCCCCCGAAGCCCTGCGAACGCACCATCCGTTCTGCATCCGCTGGGCTTCCGTTCCGCATCCGCTTTGCATCTGCCCTGCATCCTCCCCGCGTCCATTTCATCCGCTCCAATTATGCAAATTTTTGCCCCTTTTGAGCGCGGATACAACGGAAGGAACATTTTTCCCTTCCTTTGTGTCCTCTTTGCATCCGTTGGGCAGTGTGACACGGCCTTAACTTTTTTGTAGCAATTTTTTAAAAATTGTCTTTTGGATTAGAGACATTTTACAGTAACAATTATCTCAAGGGCTCACAAAGACTTAGACACACATATATTCAATCATAACAAAGAGCACACAATAGATACAAACTCAGGTAAACTGCACCAAACTGGATTGCAGGAAATATGACTTCAGCAACAGAGTGGTCAATATCTGGAATACTCTACCTGACTCTGTGGTTTCTTCCCCAAACCCCAAAAACTTGAACCTTAGACTAACTACTATTGACCTCACCTCTTTCCTAAGAGGTCTGTAGGGGGCGTGCATAAGCGCACCAACATGCTTACCATCCCTGCCCTATTGTATCTTTTTTATTTTTCTTATATATATCCATTTCATGTATTCCTAACTATGTTTATACTTATACCTGTTATCTTATAATCGCTTGACAAAATAAATAAATAAAAATAAATAAAAGAAATATATACACAAAGACAAAAGAAATAAAAAAGAAAACGAAAACAGAACTCTCAGCTTTACACATACTGGTCATTCCCACCATAAATCTCAGTTAAAGTAGGGAAGGAACAAATCTTAAACATATAACATGGTTGCATGGAAGACAGAGAGCAAGAGAAATAATCAAACAGACAAACAGACAAACCTAAAAACCCCAAGATTCCTATTTATATATTTCCCTTTTCTTTTAAGTACCTTTATTTAGCCAAATTGGTTTTCCAGCTTTGTCTCATTCCTAAGGCCATTCTTTACACAATTTGCTCACATCTTCCTCTTACCAGCCAGGACAGCCCTTTGCTGTTCATCCTAAGCAAATCTCCTAGGAGGTTTCTATCACAACCCTTGAGCTACAGCTTCCCATGTTCTTTCTCAGATGTGGGGTTCACTTTGGCCACAGCCATTAGTTTTCAGACAAAAAAAAGGTATGAGGGGACTCTGTTCCCTCACAGAATATGGTCACCTGCTTTCTAGGAAGCTATTAACAATGGTGGCGACTGCTTTCCAAGAGCATGTTTCTCCTTTTCTCATCCAGGGAGGTATAATATTCTGCCTTTTTAATATTTCCGAGAATATTTCTTTCTTCTAGGAGAGGTATGCATGCTAACCTTCTACATCAACATTCTGCTTGTGACAAAAGTGGCTTAACTGTATATTTTGTGCTTTGGAACTTTTGTTTTTAGGCCAGAAAATGTGTTCAGATTTTATAGCATATAACTGTACACTACTTTCAACAAGCATTGAACAGTAAATCTGAATATTTTTAATTAACTCTGTCTGATTTCCATTCCTGTCGTTTCTACTCCTTGCATATGAACTCTGGTAGAAAATATATATATGTACTAGTGTTGAAAGGCTGTCAAAGTGCCTTTCTTCGAGGATTCAAATTTTCCTGCTGGGAGAGCTCCAGCGCAAGGATACAGACAACTGCTTGAAAGCTGGATCTTTTTATTTTCAGGAAGGTGAGAGACAGCGTGGCTCCGTTCCTGGGGCTAGCTAGCTAACTTCGAATGGTAAGTTCCTGGTTTTTATACCTTTTCCCTCCCTTTGTGTATAAATGTTCATTTAGTGTTTAATGTTTAATGTTTAATGCCAGAGTTTATTTTTTTCACCAGAAGGCAAACATAGCGAGGCGTGAAAAATAAACTCTGCGGGGTGGCTTGATTGTATCATCGATTTTTTTTCTAATCTCTTTTAGCTTTATAATGGTTTTTCCTATTTGTTTTGTAGTAATCTTCTATTTGTTTCCTTTGTGATTTATTTTGTAATTTTTGTCTGTTTGTTTTGCTGATTTGGCATGTCCTGTGTAAGGGTTTTCTTTTCCTTGTTTCCCGAGCTTTCTTAATTACTTGGCTTTTGTCTAGGGGGCTTCTTTCAATACCTTTTATTAAATTTCTTTTCCTATGCAAGTTTGTTTTATGACTGGCCTGATGTTCCCTTCAGGCTTTTCCTTCTTGGGTGACACCACTGTCCTCGTGAAGTTCCCTTTCCACAATCCCTCTTTTTTTTTTTTTCTAAGGGGTGGTTTCTGATTGAATGTCTGGGTATACTTGATATTCATGATCAATCTGGATCATCATCATGGCTGCCTGCCCCCTTTTTAATTTTCTCCTTTTAGAGGGAATACAGGCCTTTAGGCAGCTGAGGCAGGGTGGTATGCACTGACAGAGGCAAAAAATGAGTGCTCCAAAGACACAAATGGTGACTGTGGTTGTTATGAAGATTTTGAGCCAATGGAAATCCGGCATCCATGAGAAGAGCCATGAAAAGTCCAGGAATGATTGCTCCTGGCCAATATTTTGAGCTAGCTCTTTCAGGTGGTGGATGTCCCTCCCTACGAGTTCTGAGGTTTCGTTCAGATTGAAGCAACACATCCCTTTGAATGTTTCGCAGCCAAAGTTATGCTTCAAGAGAAGGAAGTCTATTGCTGCCCTATTCTCCAGAGTGGCTTCTCTGACCTCCCTCAGTTCTCTGTTAAGGCATAAGCATGGTTAACCTTCCTAAGGTGCATGGGCCATTTGTGGCATTTGCAGGAAGGTATGAGTAGGCTTTTAAGCCACAAAGGAAAAACCATCCTGGTGGGAGCTTCAGGTAACTATATGAAAATGATATGGTCTCTGTGTAGTTGCATTTTAGGTCTGTGTTGCTAAGACTGGTGCATTCTGTGACCCTAGGTGAGCTGCACCCAATGACATTAAAGCATCTCTCAGAGGTGGTTACTGCAGCAATGTGTAGGGTGTACATGGTATAGTCTTTGGTTTTTGTAGAGTGGCCCCAGCTAAAAATGCTTTCATAGGAGTCAGGAAGGTTTCTAATGTGGTATAGTTAATTATGTTATGTGGCCTAGTTGCTACTCCCATTAGGCATGTGGTTAAGAAGATATCCTTGACTGATTTCCCTCCTGCTAGGCAAAAGTTAGTGGTGTTGAGTATTTCTTTTGCTAAGTATTCCCATATGTTTCCTTTCTCTGGGATAAGTTTTGGTTCCAGGAATGCAGTTGCTTGTGTTACAAGTATTACAATTGTTACAGAAAATAATAATACATAGTATTGATTGCATTTCATGTTTCCCATTGCTGGATTCCTTTTCTTCCCTCCACCCCTTCTTTTTTTTTATTTGTACAGTGTGAAAAATGTAAAAAAGATATAGGTCAACTATCAAAAATTATAAAAGTCTCTTCTTTTTAAAAAAAAAGATACAAAAAAAGAAGAAGAAAAATGGAGAAGGTCAAAATAAAAAAATATATATTTTAAAAATAGAGTGTTATAACTCAGCACCTGGGAGTCCAGTTTTATGTAATTCAGTGATTGTCCTTGGTTCCTCAGAGTTGTTTGGTTCAATGGTGTTGAAGAATGCTGCAAGTGTCCATTGATCTGTGTCCAGATTTTTCTTGAGTTTGATGGGTGGGATTGATTATGGTGGAGTTTGGCTATGGTCTATGACTACTGGCTTTGCATGTGTCCAACGTATCAAAGAGTCTCGTTCTGTGATCTTAATGGCAGTGTGAGTAATCAGTAAAACCTGGTAGGGTCCTTTCCACCTGGGTCGTAGAGGTGAGGTTCTGGTGAAGAACTTGATCCACACCCAATCTCCTGGCTCATATGGGTGCAGGGCTTCTTCCAGGGGTAAGATCTGAGTCAGGTCTGAGTGCTTCCAGGGGTAAGGTCTGAGTGCACTCTGGGTCCAGAGGGTCTGTAGTCACTTTTGCAGGGCTTCAAGATAAGAAGAGAGAACCATATCCCCCCCCCCCTATCTATGCAGAGGGAATAAGGATTGAGACCTTGTAAGGTATCCAGAGGCCGACCAAAAAGGATTTCAAAGGGGGAAATACCTATGTCCTGTCTTGGTCTAGTTCTGACATAAAAGAGGGCAATTGGGAGCACTTGTGGCCAGGAGAGGTGTGTCTCCTGACAAAGTTTACCCAGTAGGGTTTTTATCTCTCTGTTAGCTCTCTCCACAGCTCCTGAGGAAGTGGGAAAATTGGGTACATGGATAATGTTTTGGGTAGTGCCTAGAGCCTGAAATATATGTGTGAGGACTTGGGCTATAAAATGTTTTCCCCTATCCATGTCCAGAATGGTGGGGACCCCAAACCTAGGGACAATATTCTTAAGGAGGTGTCTGGCTGTTTCTAGGGCAATCGCATGGTGGCATGGGAAAGCCGCTACCCAGTGAGTTAGTTGGTCCTTACAGACAGAAGCATATTGATACCCATTTGCCTTAGGTAGTTGTATATAATCCATTTGGATCTTTTCAAATGGTTTCTGTGCCCAGGGTCTTCCTCCTTCATGAATTGTTTTTCTGGAGGTGGTATTATTTGCTTGGCAGGTTTGGCATGTTGTGGCTATTCTTGTAGCCTCATTATAGGCTCCAGGTGCATACCATACTCTCCTGATGGCGTCCACCATAGCTTGCGTGCCACAATGTCCCTTTGTATGTAATCTTTGGCAGATCAGCCTAAGGAGATGTCGTGGGGCTATAGGTCTGCCATCTGGGACTCTCCAAAATCCTTGGTCAAAAACTGCTTAAAATTTATTTTCCCATTGTTCAGATTCCCCTTTGTCTGGAAATTGTGTGTATGATATTTCTGGTTTTGTTGTTAAGGCTGGTGTGATGATGGTGTGAGGTAGAGGTTTGGTTGCCACCCATTTGGCTGTTGCATCTGCATATTGGTTTCCTTTCATTATTGTAGAGTCATCCATTTGGTGGGCTTTACAATGGATGACTGCTAGCGCTTGTGGTAATTGGATGGCTTCTAAAAGTTTGGCTACTAATGATGCATGTACTATTTGTTGTCCTGATGAAGTTAAAAGACCCCGTTGTTTCCATAGGGCTCCTGTTGCATGGCAGACTCCAAAAGCATATTTGGAGTCTGTATAGATGTTGGTAGATCGGTTCCTAGTAGTTTCACAAGCTTTCGTTAAAGCTATAAGCTCAGCTGCTTGGGCGCTATGGGAAGGAGGAAGCGGGGAAGCCCAAATAATTTATTGTAGAGAGACTACAGCTGCTCCTGTTACTCTTTTGTTCTGGTGCATGTAGGAGGAACCGTCTGTAAAAAGTTCCATGTCGGGGTTTTGTAGCGGGGTACCTGTTAGATCGGAGCGGGGTAGTTCAGCGTCATGCACTAAATGGAGGCAATCATGGAGATTGCCTTCTTCCTGTTCTGTGGGGAGCAGGGTAGCTGGGTTTAGAGTGTTACATCTTTCAAATGTAATGTGATCAGAGGTAAAAAGTTCAGCTTCATATTGAGCCAAACGCTGCTGAGTAAAGGCTTGTGTCTGGCTCTTTAAGAGAATTTCAAAACTTCATGGGGAACTTTTAGGAGTAGAGGATGTCCTAGTACCAAATCCTTAGATTGTTTCACCAGTTCAACTGTAGCTGCCACTGCTCTTAATCAGGGGACAGCCCCTTGAGCTACTGGATCTAGGGTTACAGAATAATAAGCAACTGGTCAGTGTGTGTGTCCAAAAGGCTGTGTTAGAATGCCAGAGGCAACACCTAATTTTTCATGGATGAATAAAGTAGAAGGTTTCCTATAGTCAGGTAGCCCGAGTGCTGGGGCTGATGCCAGGGTTTGTTTCATGATCTGAAGTGTTTTGTCCAGAGATTTGGACCATTCAATGGGGTCAAGCATGTTTTTGCCTGTTAGTTGAATGAGTGGTCGGGCTAATTCTCCAAATGAGGGGATCCATGGGCGGCAGAAGCTCAGTACTCCCAGTAAATCTCTTACTTGATGTTTTGTCTGGGGTGGTTTCATGGCTAAAATAGTTTCTACTCGATTAGGGGCCAGTCTTCTAATTCCTGGTGCAATAATGTAGCCCAGATATGTTATTTCTTGTTTCAAATATTGCAATTTGGAGGGAGAGGCTTTGTGACCCCTTTCTGCCAGGGCTTTAAGTAAATGCAAGGCATCTGTTTTACATGCTAGCTCAGTTTGAGATGCCATCAATAAACCATCAACATATTGGATTAAGGTAGACTGATGTGGAAGGGAAATGGAGAAGTCTGCCTTTAATATTTGTGAAATAGGGTGTAGGACTCAGTATAGCCTTGTGGCAATCGAGTCCAAGTATATTGTTGTTCTTGCCAGGTAAAGGCAAATAGATATTGGGATGCCAGGTCCACTGGAATGCTAAAAAAGGCAGGGCACAAATCAATGACAGAAAAATAACTGGCTGAGGCTGGGACCTCAGTGGATTATAGTTGATGGGTTAGGCACTATGGGGGCTCTAGGTATCACGTGATCATTTATGAGCCTCAAATCATGAACAAATCTAAAAATGGGGTTTCCATCTTTATCTACTGTAGATTTTTTCACAGGAAAAATGGGGGTGTTGCAGGGAGAGGTCCATTTAATGATAACTCCCTGTTGCAGGTATGCTTGGATTAATTTCTTTATGGGGAGAATTGCCTCTGCAGGGATTTTGTATTGGGGCACGCATGGAGGTGGTCCCTGTTTTACTTGGATAGTAACTGGTGTTGCTCCTTTAAGTAGTTCCACCTCTGATGCATCCCAGCCCCATAAGGAGGGTGGTAGGCTTTTTAAATCCTCTTGAAGCCCCGTGTTGTTGGTTATCAGCATAATTGTTTTGTGCGTGCCTTTTCCTGGGATTTCTAATTGCAGCCCCTGTTTGCCACATGTTATGGTAGCTCCCATTTTACAGAGGAGATACCTTCCGAATAGGGATAGTGGTGACTGGGGGCAAATAGTGAATGCATGGTCTATTGTGAAAGGTTCTAGTTTTACTGGTATGTTATGGGTAAATTCTACAGGGATTATTTCCCCCCCACACACACACACTCCCATTATGCTATCCCAAGTCCCTTCAGCCACTGAAGCTTTATATGGTGGTTCAGTAATTAAGGAGGAGGTGGCTCCAGTATCAACTAAGCAATTGTATTTCTTTCCTCCAATAAGAACAGCAACAATGGGTTCCCCTCTGGGCCGTTTTTTAAGGGGATAGCTAGTCCGTTAAAAGTAGCCATGAATTCAGTACTTTCGTTGTCATGTTCTAGTTAAGAAGGGGGTAACTCATGTTCTCTCCTTTGCTCCCATTGATGTCTATTGTTAGTGTTTATTGGAGGTAAGGGAGCACTGGGTGGTGTCTGGTGACTGAAACTTTGTTGCTCAGTGTAATGGATTGGAATATTGCCTGGTCTCATATTTCTAGGTGGTGGGTGATTCCGGTTGCAGGAGGGATGTTGCCTACATTGTCTGCTCAAATGCCCTTCCTGTCCGCACCTATAGCAATGCTGACTTTATTGTGACTACCTTGCGACTACCCTGCTTTATTTCAATGCCAGCATTTCTTTGAATTATAAGGAGTTCTACCAGGCATTTATCTGGCATTATGTTGCATTACAGCAAACATTTTCAGGTCTTCCTGTCTTTCTATTCGTCTCTTTCTATCTTTCTCTTCCTCTTTCAACTTGTCTCTTTGGTCATAGAGACAAAGTTAGCGATCCTGCGCAACTCCGCAATGTCTAAGGTTGCCCAGTTAGAGACGAAGCAATTGAAATGTTCTTTAATATCTAAGGTGGACTGGTTCACGAAGGCTGAAGCTAAAATCCTTTGGTCTTTCAGGTAGCTAAGGTCTAGATGGGCATATGCAATAGCTGCTTCTGACAGGCAGACTCAAAAAGCTTTCAGGGTTTTCTTTTTCTCTTTGTGTGGTTCTTTGGAATTCAGACCAGTTTAGAGGCTTTTTTTCCAATTTCCTCTAAGGCTTCTAGTAAGTTATTTTTTGCTCTTCTGTATTCATCCCAATGACTGGTATCATTGTAGTCCCAGTTAGGGCGATGTACTGGCCATGCGATGCGGGCTGGGGCTGCCTGTCCAGGGATAGTTGGTAGTATAGCTATTTGGTCTGTTTTTTCAAATAGTTTTAATAGTTCATCTTTAGTTAGAAAGATTTGTAGCAGCTGGGTCATGTCACCCCAAGATGGATTATGGCTGTCTATAATTGATTTAAGGGTTTGAATTACTGTTTGAGGATCAGCCTTGAAGGCTGGGGTATCTTTTTTCCAGATGACTAGGTCAGAGGCAGAGAAGGGAGTGTGGGTATAAACATATTTTAATTGTCCCCTATTTGGCACTGGTCTGCTTAAAAGGGGAGCCATGAACCGTGCCTCAGTTTGTCCATCCAGGTTTTTCCTGATCTTTTCCCTCAGTCAGGTTTTTTGTCCTAGCCATTTCAGCCCAGCAATACCAAGAGGTATTTGGCTGGGTTTAATTCGTGTTCTAAATGCTTTCTGGGTTTTATGATCTAAAGTACCGCTATTAGGCCAAATATGTCTTCCTGTGTCATCTCGCAACAAAGCCCACTTTTTGCAAATTCTTTTTGCATCTCTTTTATTCATTCCAGGCAGGACAGGCACTTGCCTTTCATCCCAAGCCTCAAGTAATTGATCCAAGGGGATCTCTTCCATTGCCCTCGAGCTACAACTTCCCATATTCCCTACCTGATGTGAGGATTATTTTGGTTTAGCCGGGCTACCGCCGTCAGTTTTCAGACAAAAAAGGTCTGGAAAGGACTCCGGTTTCCCTACACACGGAGTACGGGCCCCTTTCTATTCGGGAAACTCCGCTGTCAGTTTGAAGACCCCCCTTAAAAAACGGAGATCTTGGAGGACCATCTGCCCCCTAGCAGTACTGGTATGGGCCACTCTCCACACTCCGCCATCAGTTTTCAGATCTCCCTTAAAGGTGGGGATCTGGAAGGACCTGCTCTGCTTTTTAAGGCAAACTATTTCCAATTTTTTTTGCCAGCAGCCGGTACGGGCCCCTTCTAACTGCACAGGGCTTTGCTTGTGGGATGCACCAGGACTATTTTCCTGCTTTCTATTTATTTCCCAACACCAGTTCCTTTCTCAACCCGCTCAGTTTTTCTTACGTCCTTCAGAAGGACTCACACTCTGTGATCACCCCTTGCGTTCCCAAATCCAGCCAGTCACGGCTTGTTGGAGCTAGCAGCTGGCTGGAGTGCGGCTGGCAATCACGGAGGAGGTGAAGTTCTTCTGTTTCCGCAGAGAAAACCCACAATCACACACCTGGTCCAGTCACGCTTCCACTCTCCTACCTAGTAAGGTTAGAAATTTAAAGTGGTACTCACCTGCTTTCAGGCAGCTGTTGAGCAGAAAGGCTCATGGACTCCCTTAACTACCCTTATGTCTTCTGGGCTGGATCCGTGGATGTTGTCCCTGGACAAAGAAGGTCCACGCCGACTGGGAATGGATCCGTGGGCCCGGTCCAGTGGCTAGGTTGGCTGGAAAATCTTCGTGGTCGCCAATTGTTGAAAGGCTGTCAAAGTGCCTTTCTTCGAGGATTCAAATTTTCCCGCTGGGAGAGCTCCGGCGCAAGGATACAGACAACTGCTTGAAAGCTGGATCTTTTTATTTTCAGGAAGGTGAGAGACAGCGTGGCTCTGTTCCTGGGGCTAGCTAGCTAACTTCAAATGGTAAGTTCCTGGTTTTTATACCTTTTTCCTCCCTTTGGGTATAAATGTTCGTTTAGTGTTTAATGTTTAATGTTTAGATATTAAAATGCTGTCAGAGCTTTTTTTTTTTTTTGCCAGAAGGCAAACTTAGCGAAGCGCGAAAAATAAATTCTGCGGGGTGGCTTGATTGTATCATCGGTTTTTTCCTAATCTCTTTTAGCTTTATAATGGTTTTTCCTATTCATTTTGTAGTAATCTTCTATTTGTTTCCTTTGTGATTTATTTTGTAATTTTTGTCTGTTTGTTTTGCTGATTTGGCATGTCCTGTGTAAGGGTTTTCTTTTCCTTGTTTCCCTAGCTTTCTTAATTACCTGGCTTTTGTCTAGGGGGCTTCTTTCAATACCTTTTATTTCTTTTCCTATGCAAGTTTGTTTTATGGCTGGCCTGATGTTCCCTTCAGGCTTTTCCTGCTTGGGTGACACCACTGTCCTCGTGAAGTTCCCTTTCCACACTAGAGTGACCAGTATTGGAAGAAAAATCTGGGCTGGTTCAAAGCCTGGAGAAAGATGCTGAAAATAAAACGAAGGCTGGCTGTAGGAAAGAAGGTGTCTTGTTTATTTGAATGACAGACATTTCAGTGACAGCAGAATGTTTCTGGGCTGGCTGACTAAATGGGGTTGAGATTGGTGGGCTTTTATACATTCTTTGGATTTTGTGGTTGAGATGTCTGTTCCTATGTAAGAATTCATTCTTTAATATTTTAATAGCTGCTGTCAGATTCCCATGGGGTCATATAAGGTCATGTAAGGACTCTACAAGCAAAAGAGCTAATCTTGTCAGTTTGCCTAATTGTATTCCTTATTTGGAGACTCTTTGCTTATGAATAGATTGGCCCAGTCTTTCTGAATGGATACCAAAATCTCTGCTTGAGGCTGTTTCCTATGGTAGGAAGATTGGGGCTGCTTTCTGCCTGTGTTGGGATTTTTCTCCTTTGGGGAAAATATTCTATCCTGCCTCTTCTTCATATTAAGAATTAAGAATATATAAATTGACATATCAGAATTATTTATTGTAATTAATATAAATTTTGCCCACAAAAGAAAAAAAAAACCCTGCAGATTCGACAGCGAAAATTTTAGACGTAGCTAACCATTTTTAAATCCACCACTTCCGCTTTGGGAGGAGCGACGTTTGAGAGCGGTAAAAATTTGTCGTCATCACTCTGCGCCGGTCTAAATTCAGCAGCCCAAGAAGGAGAGGAGGTGCGTTGCGGCTGCTGCGGCTGCAAAGGAAACTGAGCTGCCGCCATGGGCGGAGGCGACCTGGTGAGGCAAAAGGATGGGATGGAGAGAAACCGGGGTGGAGAGCGACGAGAGATCGAGAATTGG
Organism: Laticauda colubrina; assembly: GCA_015471245.1. Lineage (NCBI taxonomy): Eukaryota > Metazoa > Chordata > Lepidosauria > Squamata > Elapidae > Laticauda > Laticauda colubrina. The sequence goes on from BLBF01000044.1 coordinate 7,780,392, forward strand.
ACAGTCGGGAATTGCCTCGAATTTGAGTTAATCCAAACTAAGAGCCGATTTCTTGACTGCATCTGGGGTTCACTTACTATGTGCACATCTGGATGAAAATACAGAGATATTTCGTATAATTATATGCTATATTATTTTATAATTGTATTATTGAAATGTAAGAATGTATTTTACGGTGGAGAGACTTGATCTGGTGTGTGAGGGGGAAGTCTTAATTGGATTTCAGTTACGGAAAGCAGTTCAGAAGAAATGGGGTGGGGAAGCAGCATACCTTCTTCAATTTAATCACTTGCTAGATGTAAAGAGCATCTTTATAGCAACCTGAGTGGCTTATCACTAAGTCATTATCTAGTTTGTCTAGTTTATCCGGGAGTGATACCTTAGCTGTATCACCTCATGTATCACCAAATTCATAATCTGTTTAGTTTTGCTTTAACAACTTATATTTAGCCATTGTTTACAAGGCATGGTTTTTGGTTTAATGTATGTGGAGTGCCCAGTTAGTATTCAAATGGTATATTCAACAATTTCTATGGAAAGCATAACTTTCTATGATGTGTGGAAACATGCTCTTAATGAACAGATTATGAGATGGGGAAATCTCATGTGGAGTGGAGAAAAAAACTGCATAGCTCCATAGTCCAAATCTTGTAATGTGTTATTCTAAATCCATGATATGAAATTGACTGTTGAAGCAAGCTGTATGTGTTGTGGAGTGGTTAGCTACCATTCTGTTATAGAACATTTACTGTAAAGTATAAATTGAGGGAACTATTTGAATAGAAATATGAATGTGAATCAAGCACTTCTATGTACTTAGTTTTAGTTCATTGAGGTTTGCATTCAGATGTTTTTCTAGTTGATATTTGATATTTGGTACAGCTTTTGTAGAGGAAATTTTCAGATTAAATCAAGGTAAATTTAAATGCATAATCTTGTCTATAGAATCTTAAAAAAAGCTGGCACCCACAAACCCTCCGTAATGTGGAAAAAGTTTGGAAAGCGGAACAAAAGCATGAAGCCGAACGGAAGAAAATTGAAGAGCTACAACGGGAATTGCATGAAGAGCGAGCACGAGAAGAAATGCAGCGTTATGCAGAAGATGTAGGCGCTGTCAAGTATGTTGAGGTGGATTTGCTGGTTTGTAAACATAAAATTGTAGCATAGGAAAGAACTATTTAGGCTATAAATTCTCTACGCTAATTCATATTAAAGTATCCCTGACAGAGACTGTTTAAGTCTCTATTTAAAGAATTGAAGCAAAGAGAAAACATCACATATTTGCATAATTGATTCCATTGTTGAATTGGCTTTATTACAATATTAATTTACTTTGAATGTTCGGTTTGGAGATTTAAACATTGACCTTATTGTCCAATTATAGTACTTAAAATTTGATAGTATTCTTAGCACCCAAATTGGTGAACTTCTCTAATTCAAAAAATTAGAATTAAAAATAAGAATTAAAAAGGGGATGGTTACAGAAACAAAATTCTCACTTGGAAATCTAATGCTTCTTAATAAATAGTTTTAATTCAATTGAGAAAAATGTGTTTAATATTAAATTCACTTTGATAAAACTATGGAGATAATTGGAAAAATAAAATATACTCCTTCCTCTAACAATTGTATTTCACTTCTATCAGCCTTGTGGAAATTATGATCTTGATAAGTATCAGTATGTGTTCATGAGCCTTTTGTTTTCTCTCATCCAAGAATTCAAAATTTTTATTTCCTCCATCCCAAGGTCTAGATAAATCCTCATATGTAATGTGTTATCATCCTTTTTGTAACCTCAGCCCTCAAGAAATGTTAAATATTTTGCTGCTTTACGTATTAGTCATACCTCTTTTTGCATCAACTTTTCTTTTATATATATTCTTTCAAATAAATTAGAAAAAAAGATGAGAAGTTGGAATGGATGTACCAAGGACCAGGTGGCATGGTGAATAGAGATGAATACCTTATGGGGCGTCCAGTTGACAAGTATGTCTTTGAGACAACAGAGGACAAGGAGGCAGGCTGTTCTTCTGAGACTGGCCTTCTGCCAGGTTCTATCTTTGCCTCCACGGGTGCCAATTCTGCCTTGGATATGGCTAGCAAGATTCGGGAAGATCCTCTTTTTATGATAAGGTAATTAGTATTGTTTTCAGTATGAAAAAGGGGCAGAAAGTATATAAATAAAATAATCAATGCATGACTGATGAGTAAGTGTGGTGATGGCCAGGATGATTCATAAAGTGAAAGCATTGAAGTATCCCTGATATTAACATTTTAAAAATCTAAATTATTCCCATTAATGTCTAAGGTGCTTCTCTCTGACATTTTTATACTCAATTTGATGAGAGATGCTAATCCTATAGATTGAATATTGGGATGTTTCAGATGTTGTAACTATATTAGAAAACCTGAATGTTCACTTGTCGTATACAAGATAATCTAAATCCTAAGGTAATCATTAAAAGCAAAATAAATAAAGCCAACCAAATTTTAATAGAAGATAGAATCCTATACTTATAGAAGATAGAATCCAATCCCTATGGAAGACCATAGGTGTCACCCTCTCATCATAAATTGGATTATAATATTGAAGTAGAATATCTGAGAATTTCACGTGAATATTACTTAATAAATTAATATTTTGTCTGTATAGGAAGAGGGAGGAAGAGAAGAAACGTGATGTTCTGAACAATCCTGTAAAAATGAAGAAGATCAAAGAACTGGTATGCTAATGTTGGATGCTCTGTGAATGTATACAATCAAATTGTTTTGAATTCCATGATGACAATCCTGCATATATTGAGCAAAATCCAGTGGTGCTTTTTTCCAGTTTGATGTAATTGTTAAGACGTTGGCATGGAATTTGGAAGACTGAGTTTCAGTTCTGCCATGGGCATAGAAAATTGGCTGCCTAACTTTGGGCCAGTCATTCTCTTTCAATCTGACTCATCTCACAAGGTTCTTGTTACAGAGAAAATACGAGAAGGCAGGAATATTAAGTATGTTTACCATTTGAATGGTGTATAAAAAAGCTAGATAAAAATAAAAATAACAAGATATATATAACTTACCAATATCAAATTATTATAGACAGAACTGAGAGTTTATCTTTTTTTGAGCTGGAGAAAAAGTAATTCCAACGCTATATAGACAGTGTGAAGTTTAATTTAGTCTCCACTGATCTTGGTTTAGAGAGAAAGAATAATGTGCAGGAATAATGACTCAACTAAATAGATACCCAATCCAGTCCAAAGTCTTTTAATAGTGATATTTACAACAAAAATGGTTATAAATTAGTACAAACTGGAATTAGTTTTTTTTTCAAACGTATACAAGATTGTAGCTGGACTAAGATTTCTAAATAATACTACTGAAGATATGAAATTATTCCAAATATAATTAATGTAGAATAATTGCTATAAATCTTCACTCTTCTTAAGGGCAACCAAAATGTTCAACAAAATCTTCATGAAAAGTATCAGAAAAAAATGGAAAAGAATATTGAGGAATGATTTTGTGACTGGCCCTTCTGCTATGACAGCTGTTTTATGAGCATGCTCATAAATATACTCTCAAAATTGTAATAAGTACCTGTTAATCCAAAAAGAATTGGGTCCATATTCTAAACTCTGGTGATTTTAATGAAACTTGTACTTTTTCAAATGTTTCAGTTGCAAAACAGTTTGGAGAAGAAGAAGAAGAAAAAGAAAGAGAAGAAGAAGAAACACAAGAAACATAGGCACCATAATTCCAGTAGTGGTGAAGATGAAGAGATTAAAACTAAGTATGTTTTGTACACGGTATACATTTATTCATTCAATGTAATTTAGAGGTTGGGTGTGACTACTGTTCATAATTGCAGAGGAAGGAGTCCTCAGAGGAAGGAGAACTCAGTCCCCCATAAATACATGCTACTGTTTAAGGGGCTTTTGATATTTTAAAAGTGGTACATGTAGTCTCTGTTTAATAACCATTCATTCAGCAATCATTCAAAATCATGAAGACACTGAACTTACAACCTGTTCTCAAAGTTGTTGTAAGACAGTGGTACTTACAACCTGTTCTCAAAGTTCTAGTCATCTTAACCTCCACTCAATCACATAGTCACAATCCATATACTTGGCAACCATCTTGCACTTATAATACTGGGAGTTGCAGTATCCCATGATCACATGTTTACCACTTGTGACCTTCTTTGCTAGTTTCCCATAAAGTCAATGGGGAAGCCAGTAGGGAAAGTTGCAAGTCACTCCCCTAAATCATCCCCACCACTTTTTCTCCTGAGGAACCCAACTGTAGAATACAAAAATACTCTATAGCTGGGATGCCTTTGCAGCCTATCCCCTGACTTAGTAGCGTAGGCTCACCCAGCTATACTCATGCTGCAGCAGCCACGTGCAGCACCATTCTCCTATAGGCTTGCACTGCAGCAGCCGCCTGCTTGTTAGCTGCTTAGAACTTGCTAGTGGCTTTCCAATTGATTTTACTTTTTGAAAACTGGCAGGAAGTTGCAAGGAAGTCCTCATTTAATAACCCATGATCTTCACTTAACAATGGAAATGAGAACTCAGGATTGCTATTACTAAGTAATGGGTCCCAAGAGGTTGTGCTTTATAATTGCATCACTTAGTACAGAAATTCCAGTACCTATTATCATTAAGCGAGGACTACCCATAGCGTGAATGGGCAGTGTATAGAGACCATTGATAAAGATTGTTTATCATGCTTTATATCCCAGAGGTGCCACAAACAACATATTTCTCTTCATATTGGAGCTAGTGTCTGTATATGCTGGGTTTCTATTCATATGGGCTGGAATTGGCATGTACATTACCTCTACATTTAAAATAACAGGGGACTTAGACCTATCACAGTAATGAAATGATATAATTTAATTTTCTTTTGCTTTAGGTCAAGGGAGAAAATAGAACGTCTTCATTCCAAAAAATTAGGATATGGATTGCAAGTACGTACTCTATTCTGTAGTATTTACTACAATATAAAATAGAAATGCTATTCATTGGGGTCAATTTGACTCAAGTCATAAAGTATGTGAAATCACCTATTGTCATTGAATTCCTTGCTAGTATAGATTAACTTCCAATATCTTCATAGTTTGGAACAGTTTGGAACATATGTGTGCTGTCAATTGAATATAGCAATATTTATTCCCTAATAAAGCAATATTTTTCCATGCTTAAACTCTTTAAGAACATAGCATTTTCCTCATAATGTTAGATTTCTGATAGTGGCCATGAAAGGATATCCCATAAACTCCAACAGAGTTTACGATCAGAGCAACAAAGCCATCCTGAAAGGCATGTCAACAAGAACATAAATCAGGAATCAAGCAGGCATAAGAGATCAAGATCACCTAGAGACAGTAAACAGTAAGCAAAAATTGGGCAACCAATTCTCCTTTTCTATGATATGTTATCTTAATTGCTGTGGAATTACTCAAATTTTAAATTAGGAGGTTTTTTCATACAATAAGATATAAGGACTGAGAACATTATTCTAGTATCTATTGTAATTTTTAATGTAAATGTTTTCAGAATATATAATTCGTTGTTTAAAATTAATAATTTAAGGTCAATCAAAAGAAAAGTGCAGTCACTAGATTGAAAAATATGCATTCTGGTAGTATAAGGTGAAAAATTAGTAGCAGAACAGCTTAAACTTAACAATTATTAATCATTCTTATGGAGGAAATAACATTTTTGAATTGCAGGGACAACGGTATGGAACTAAAGGCAAAAACAGAATACAAAAATTTTCATAAAGAACACAAATATAGAAGATCACAGACTTCAAGGTACATGAATGGGTATGACATTGGTGTATTTTCAGTGGGTTGTGACATAACTTTATAGTGTAGGCAGAATATTTTGGAAAAACATGCATGCTATAATGCTTGGCAATTAAAAAGGTTTTTAAAAAGATTCAGCAACTTCCTCTTATTTAAAAAATCATAATTGCCCATTATTTAAAGATCCCAAATGTCCAACTTTAAAAGATCAATCTCCTCCAATTTGATGGGTGAATGATCCACGTTACTAAGAAGACTACTGAGGCTCAATCTCTGTGTATTTATGAAAATTCTCAGTCATCCAGATCATGGGTGTCTCAAAGGTGCTTTTTTTTGTTCAAAGAAAAAGCAAGAAAGTCCAGTTGCCTCGTTGGGGGGAGGGGGGGGAAGCACTTTTGGGAGTGTCTCTGTACTTGCTTCCTGCTGATTTCCAAGCACTTTGGAAACTTAAATACTTTTGATAAGCTGGATGCATTAGATCTAAGGTATAAATTTGTTTAAGATTCATTTGGCTATTAAGTAATCCCATAATCATAGCTCTAGAGAACCCTATTTCCCTGCATACAATAGTCCATAAGTTGATGATGATGATTATCATTTGAAAAGCCACTACTATTCTGTCTAAAATCATATTAATCTATTTTAAAAAGAAAATTATCTGCAGAAGAGCTGAAGAAAAGACGGAAGGAAATGATGGAGAATGCCAAATGGCGAGAAGAAGAAAGAAAAAACAATGTAGACAAACACAGAAAAGAAGAAGAAAGAGAGCAAGCTCTAGAAAAACTTTGCCAGTCCAATGGGAAGTTTATACAGTGAGTGGCCCTTTTCTTTCTAAAATTAGGGAAGAGCCATAGCTCAATTGGAACAGCATACATTGAACACAGAAGGTCCTGTTCAATCTTCCTTAAAACACTCAAATGATCATTACACTTGATACAAAGCAGCAACATCCTATATCAATTTGATAGCCTGTGCTGCATGCCTCACCTACCAAAGTATTAGATATAAGGAGGAAATATTTTCCTTAATTTTTAACAGACACATTTGGAAGTTTCATACTTTTGTTCAGGGTTTTTAAACCTCAACAACTTTAATGTGGATTTCAATTTCCAAAATTTCCTTGCAAGTATACTGGCTGGGAATCTGGGAATTGAAATCCACATATCTTAAAAGTTGCTAAAGCTGAAAAGCAGTGATCTAGTTTCTTTACAGGTAGTCTTCAACTTATGACAATTGAGCCCAAAATTTCCATAGGTAAGCAAGATGTTTGTGAAGTGAGTGTTGCTCCATTTTACAACCTTTCTTGCCATAGTTGTTAAATGAATTGCAGCAATTTTTCAGTTAGTAACACAGTTAAGTAAATCTGATTTCCTGCTTGTCAGAAGGTCACCAAAGGAGATTACATTACCCTAAGACACTGCAGCCGTCATAAATATCAGTCAGTTGCCAACCATCTGAATTTTGATCACATGACCATGGAGATACTGCAATGTTCATGAGAAACCCATTCATAAGTCACTTTTTTCAGTGAAGTAGTAACCTCGAACAGAGATTAAATGAACTGTTGTAAGTTGAAGATTACCTGTATATGCATGTAGATGGTGCTTCTAAAAGATGGAGTTTCTTTAACAATTTGAGAGATGCTTCATTTTCAATAGAACCCCTTTTAAATAATTTGCAGAATTGCAATCATTTCCTCAGCATTTTCCAAAGTGCACTGATTGTGTATGAATTCGAGCTTAAACATATTAGAGCAGAACTATAATGTTTGTAAACTATTTTAGGATAATATGATCTTGCTAAGGATTAGGTAAAAATCTGGATATAAGGGAGAAACTACAGAGGCATAGAATTATTTTGAATATGAAGAGGAAAACTTTTTTATGTGTTAAAGAGTGATGCAGAAAATAATGCATGTGTAAATTAGACTTGAAAGAGTTCATGTTTTGCATTGCCTCTGTCCCAGATATTATGCAGAAGGGCATCTAGACAGTTTTTTAAAAATATTCTGTTAATTTCTCCTTTTTTGTCTTTGTTTTTTAGTGAGAAATGTTATATGGGATAAAATGGATGTTTTTCTAATTCCTAATGCCCTTCTTTATTTCTTTGACCTGCAGTAATATAAAATTGGAGAGTGCATCCACTTCTCTTGAAGACAGGGTGAAGAGAAACATTCATTCTATCCAAAGGACACCAGCAGCCCTGGAAAAAAACTTCATGCATCGATGAAATTGTTTTGTATCCTATCACTGGCTGGCCCACTAAGGACTTTTGTTGTTGTTTGTTTTGTTTTTCTGTTTGTCTTTTTCCTGAGAACCAACTGACCAGTCACGAAATCTTCATAGGCCAGGTTATTTTTTCTTTGGTCTTTATAACAAAGGAGAGTTCATTGTGATATTCCATTACAATGTTTTCAAATTAAGATATGTTAAATATGTACAGTTTGAGATACTCCTTTAGGCCAATTTGTTAGAAAGCTCAGCCTTTTTCTTTTATATTTTATAATATAGTGTTATAAAAAGGTTATATGAGTTTTGCTCTTCTTCCCGCTGAAAGAAAAGATGGAATTACAACAAGTAATTCTGTTATTTTTAGTGATATTACAAAGAAAAATTACAGAAGTTTTCATTGTCTAGTAATAATTCCTCTGCCTTTCATGTTCTCAAATATATACTTGGGGTCCAGCCTAACTGGGCTTATGCTACTGTTTTTCAGAGTTTCTTTCCTCTCTGGAATGGTTCACATCACTTTATTTGATGCAAAATATATTGCTTACTGTAGAAGAAAATCCCTTTCCTAAAAGTAGAGAATGATTTTATTCTTTTTTTTTAACTGGAGACATTTTGTGTCTAAATCATATTCTATAAGGAGCAAAGTTTCTTAATAAGCAAAAGGGAACATACAGAACTTTAGGACAGCAATCTTTCATATATTCTTTTTTGATATGTAAATATTCATCTTTGTATGTGTAGCTAACATTTAATATATGTAAATATCTTTATGTAGCCTTTTGATATTTTTGTGGTATTTTTAAATATCTAGAAATATATGTAATTTTTTTACATTCTGCATTTTAAATTTATTCTACCTTGCAAGCTGCAAGCTGTACCTTGCAAGCTGGGTAGCTTGCAAAGTACAGTAAAAATATCTACTATATATTTAAAATTTTAAAAACTACTAGATAAAAAGGGCATTAAAAGCCCTAGGAAAATATTTTAAATCTAGGGTCCTCAACCCCCAGGCCATAGCCCACGAGCTGTTCAGAACCAGGCAACAGAAATGGCAGGCGTCCACACTTGCATGAGCAATGGATGAGTGTGTATGCATGTGCCTGCTGCTTGCACCAATGGAGATACACACATGTGCACACTGGCCCACTACTCACTGAATCATCCCCTTTTTTCCTGGCCAGTCTGCTAAGATGGAAAACTGTTTTTAAACTGTAATATGTCCTGTTTAAATTTAGATAGCAATTTATTGATAATATGAACCTCCTCTGGAAAAAGTTGGGTGAGTTGTTGATCAACAACAAATTGTTAACAACTTCTTTGGAAAGATTTATAAAAGATGCCCCTTTAATAACTAACAGCATGATATTGAATGGAGTAAATGGGCCTTAAAGAAGCATGGAACTGAGTCTTGTAAGTAGTAATACACAGTTGCAAGCAGGTTGATCTGGGAAAGCAAAATTTCTTTAGCATGAGACTAATGTTAGACCAAAGAAGATCCCATTCATCACTCATAGAAACAATTCTAGATCAGTTGTGGTTTGAAAACTTGAGTTTAAAGGCTGCAACACAAGGAGTACTTTGCAGTAGTCCCTTTATGAGACTACCAGTACATAATTCACCCAAAAAATCTCTTTCATATAGAAATGAACCTCCTGAATCAGCCAAAGCTAATAAAAAGTTTGTGCCATTTATGTCTGCATTGGATTCAGGACAATCATATATAGCAAATCTATTTAAGAAGAAAAAACAAACATATATAGTCTACAAATCTTTAAACATACCTTCCAACTTTGATTCATTATTTTACACCCAGTCCCTTACAACCTGAGGCTATGGTGTGGGCTACAGTGACTCATAAGCACAGGAAATGAGAAATGTAATTATTGACATATGCTGCTAGCAGTAGATGTAGCATATCAGTTCTGCTGATTTAGCAAGACATGTACAGTCAAGTGAAAAAGTATACCCTCTTTGATATCTGCTTTTGTGTATCAGGATATAGTAAAATCATGTGATCCTTAGCAGTTCTGAAAAATAAATTTAACCTCAGATGAACAATACATAACATACTATACTATGTCGTCATTTATTTTGCAAGACATGTACAGTCAAGTGAAAAAGTATACCCTCTTTGATATCTGTGCTTTTGTGTATCAGGATATAGTAAAATCATGTGATCCTTAGCAGTTCTGAAAAATAAATTTAACCTCAGATGAACAATACATAACATACTATACTATGTCGTCATTTATTTTGCAAAAAGAAAGCCAAAGTGGAAAAGCCATCTGTAAAAAATTAACTATACTTATGATTCAAAAGCTTATAAAATCACCTTTAGCAACAATAACTTGAAGTAATCATTTTTTGTATCACTTTATCAGTTTCTCACATTGTTGTGGAGGAATTTTGGCCCACTCTTCTTTATATGACCTCAGCTCATTGAGGTTTGTATGTTTATGCACAGCTTGTTTTAAATCTCACCATAGCATTTAATAAGATTGAGATCTGGACTTGCTTCTTTTCTTTTTCAGCCATTTTGTGATAATTTCCTAATGTCCTAATCATTGTCCTGTTGAATGATCCAGTGTTGGCCAAGTTTACGCTGCTGGCCAGATGGCCTCCAATTTGACTCTGGAATATTTTGATATATTCATGGAAATTCATGGTTGACTCATTCATGGTTGAGTCATGGTTGTGGCTGCAAAATAAATCCAAATGATCACCCCTCCAAGCTTGACAGTATGAGATGTTTGTGCTGATACTACCATTTGCTTTACACCAAATATGGTACTGTGTAGCGTGACCAAACATTTCTACTTTGGTTTCATCTGTCCAAAGGAAGTATTCCAAAGGTCTTGTGATTTGTTCAGATGCAACCTAAGTCATGCTGCCATGCTCCTTTTAGCAAGAAGAGACTTTCTCTGGCACCTTCCAAACAAACCATAATTGTTTAGTCTTTCTAATTGTGCTGGCATCATGAACGTTAACATTTAACATGCTGAGGCCTGTAGAGTTTGGGATGTAACTCTTGGACTTTTTGCAATTTCTCCAAGCATTGGATATGTCTAATCTTGGGATAAATTTGCTGGGACATTCATTCCTGGGACAATTAACAGCTGTCTTGTTTTCTACTTGTGAATAATCTTCCTCATTATAGGAAGAGAGATTTTAAATTGTTTGCAAATGGTATTATAACCCATCCCAGACTGATGAGCAACAATTGCTTCTCTAGGTTCACTGCTGATGTCTTTATTTGGCATTGTATTAACACACCTCAATTCTGAGGATCAAACTCCTAAAACTTCAGATTTTATAGAGGGAATTATGCTTGCTGATGATAAATTGATCAAGGGTACTTGATTAGCAGTACCTGATTGCTATTTAACCACTTCATATCTATGGAAATCCTAGGGTGTACTTAATTTTTATGCACAGCTTCTCCATTTAGTCTTTCTAAAATAAATGAAGATATGGTGTAATATGTCGTGTTATTGTTCATCTTGTATTGCAGTCCTCAACCCCTGGGCTTTAGCCCACTACTAGCCTGTAGCCTGTTAAAAACCAGGCCACAGGAGAAATGAGGAAGTGTGTGCACATAAAGCTCCACTCGCATGAGTAGAGGGCACTTGAGTGGAGGGTCCTTGTGCTCAGGCACGAAGTTCCATTCATGCAACTAGCAGGCACTTGTGCAAAGCTCCCCTCATGCATAGCTTCACACACAAGCACAAGTGCCCTCCACTCATGTGAACAAGACTTTGCACACAAGTGCAATTCCCTGCTAGTCATGTGAGTGGAGGGCACTTGTGTGTGAAGTTTCATTTGTGTGAGTGAAGGACACTTGTGCTTGTGTGCAAAACTGCGCATGAGACAGATTTTGCACGTGAGTGCAAGTGCCTGCTGCTCGCGTGAATGGATTCACAATTTTAATGCTGACTTCTACATTGATTCTGCTTGTCAGAAGCCAGCTGTAAAGTGCATAAATGGCAATCGTGACTGGAATGCATCATCATTTGTAAGTGTGTGAACTGGTCTTAAAATTACTTTTTCAGCACTTATCATAACTTTGAATGGTCACTAAATAAGTGAGGATGACCTGTTAACTGCTGGCAATTTAATTCCAAATTACAAATGATTCTTCACAATGGATTCATACAGACATTAACACGGATGAGAAAATGGAACCTTGTGGAATCTCCATTCATGACCATTTCAAAGTGGTCAAACAAAAAGTACAATGTTGCTGTCTATTTGTGTCCTCAAAAATAATGGAAACAACATAGGAATGTCTCTGTGTCCCTAGTTTCTCAAACAGTCTAATGTTCTCAATGGCATCAAAATCTGCAAAGAAATATAGCAGTAATACAAGAGTAATGCTTCCCATCTCACTACAAATCATTCAACAGGACAGCCAAGGCAAATCTGGGAAAAGATCAAGATGATCCATTTCATTAAAAGCTCTTGGAGCTGTATTGTTTTCAACTGTTTCCTATTAGCTTCACTTTGAACAAAATATTGGTTATTGCCATGTAGGTGTTAAAATCATATGACTATAATAAAGGCTTTTTAATTAATAGCCTCTTTCTTATAGGGCAATTTACCTGTAAAAGAGAAATAGTGGTCTGAATGACAACTGGAATGATTGAATTTTTCGTGACTTTCAAAGCTAAACTAGATAGGGGTCTAATGAAAATAAGTCACAATCAGCAGGAGACAAGCCATGAAGCTGATTCTACTGAATTAGATAGTACACATCTTAAATAACTGCTCCTAAATGATGACATGAAGCCTAACAAGAAACTGAGTAATCTTGTTTGTTCATAATAAAACTCAGGAAATGTATGGGTGCCAGGCTAATTGGTGGAGATTGGGACACTTGCTTGTACAAGATTTGGATAGCTCCATGTGCAGATAACAATCAGAAAAATCATTGTGTTTTTTTTTCTTCCTAATTGCCTTGGCATGGGCTTTGTTTGTTACATTTATTTATACATATTGCAGTGGAGCTACTCTGGCTTACAACAATAAGGTGGAAAATGATTTTTAAAAATGTAAAAATGACAGAGTAATGAATCCATAAAAATAAACAGAGAAAGTACAATATGAAAAAACAGGGAAGCAGAAGGAAGTGCAGGGGGGAAGTGAGTCAGCTAATTAGTCCAGCAACCACCTCCAGTGACAAATTCCTCTACTAGTTCCCCAGCCAATAGCAAAGCCATGTCTTCAGGCCCTTGTGGAAGGATAGGAGGAGAGGGGAACCTTATATGGGGTCAGGATGTTTCAGAGGGCCAGCACCACAGCAGAATCTTTTCTGAATCTCTTCTGACTCTTTTCAATTGGGAATTCTTTGACTGACAGGATCTTCAGCAGGCTTCCTCTACTAACACAAGTAGAGTGGTCTTCTCTAACACCTTGAACTGCACCCAGAAGCAAATGAGCATCTGTGCAGCTCATGAAGCAGTGGTGTAACATGGGTCATTCTATTTATGATTATGTCTTTACTATATCCAGTCAGATATATCTATGGACTGTCTCACAGTAGTCTCATCACTTCATATTTCATCTTCAGTTGCTTCCTTTTCTCTTTCCTTATATTCTTCCCAGCATCAGGAGGCCCTCCAAGGACCTCGCTACCCATGTTTTTGCTTCAAGACCCTATTTTGATACTGAACTCACGAGATCAGCAGAATGGGACAACTCACCAGTCAATTCGCTGCAGCCAACTCACCACAGTCAACTCATGGCCAACTCATCACGGCCAATTCGCCATGAGACAACTTGCCAAAGGATAACTCATTGCTGGACAATTTAACAATTCAATTATTTAAAAGAAATAAAAAAAATAATTTTTGTCATTCACATTTCATTTTGTCCCTCTTTTTTCAACCTTTAATGATTCTATTCCACCATTTTTTTGATATTAGTGTAACTCTTGCCCTGAAGTGAACTTTCCCATGGCAAGTTGGCCACTGCAAGTTGGCTGGAGTGAGTTGGCTGTGGCAGTTGGCCATAGGGAATTGTCAGACCCCAGAATCAGCTGAGCTTGTTGCTGTTTTACCGATCTCCCTGTTGTATAGTAATTTTCTTGCCTAAGCTGTTAAAGAGTCCGTCTCTGGATTAGCAGTGGAATTCTCCATACTTCTGATTTTGCATGACTTCAATCTGCCTTTCTTGTGTTCAGCTTCAGAAGCAGTTCAAGAATTCATGACCTCCATGATGGCTATGCATCTGTTCCAGATTGTCACAGGTCCAATTTGAAACAGTGGTCACACACATCAATTCTAATATTTTATTGGTGCAATGTCAACATGATTTGGTGAGAAATCTAATATTATCCCCCAACAGCCCCACTGAATTTGAATCAATACTCATCACAGTTCAATTGTTCAGCAGTGACATCAGAATGAACTTTGGATTTGAAAAATGTCCTATATTATCCATGCAGCGAGGAAAAAATAGGAGTAGAACTGGGAAATGGAAGCATAGTGAAAGCATTAGCAAATGAAGATTACAATACCTACGCATATTGGGAAGCAGATAAAATTTTGAATGGACAAGTCAAAGAGTCAATGCAAAAGGAATACATCAGGAGAGTCTGCAAAAAATTAAAATCAAAACTGAACGCTGGATACATAATTAAAGCCAGTAATACATGGACAGTTCCAGTGATATGCTACCCAGCTGGAATCATCAACTGGACTGTGGCCAAACATGGAGCAGAAAACACGCAAATTTTTGAATATGTACCACGCTTTACATCCACGAAGAATAGGGGCAGAGGCTTATTGCAAACCCATCAAACTATAGAAGTAAAATGAAGTTTGAATGACTATCTGAATCAAAGTACAGAAAAACTGCTGCAGGCTGTGAAAACAGAGAACATTATAAAAAAAACAGAGACAATTGCAGAATATAAGAAAAAACAGCTGGTTGACAGATTAGATGGATGGAAAACCAAAGCTTTGCTAGGACAGCACAAAACGGAAGAAAGTGACCAGCAATTAAACTACTAGATGAATGTTCTGCTGAAAACCAGAATTTTTTTCACTTATTCTTTTAGCAACCGCTACTCCTACCAGAAGGGGCGCGGTCTTTAAAGCAGAACGCTTCTGTAACATATAGTCATAATTTCCCATTCATAACTCTAGGTGCTCCGTTGTTGATTGGTTATTTGGTCCGTAAAACGGAGAAATACCAACCTATTTAATACATCACTCTCTTCGGGACAAACTATCTTTTCAAGAAAGGCAATTAAAGAAAAAGTTAGCGGATTTGTTAACTGCGCGTTATTTTGACAAATTAATCCAAACCACTTTACTTTGTCACAATTCCTTGATTCTATTTAAATGAACTATTACTACAGTACTTTTCTCCTTCAATTTCTCAAACAGAAATGGAACATTCCGCTCGCCCCTCCCTTTTATTCGTCGCCATCTTGACGCCTCCTTTGCGCAGAAGTCGATGGCACAACTTGTTCTGCGGTGGAGCAAACCACGGAAAGGGAAGCATGGGGGGGAAGTTGGGGTGGGGCGATGTATTCATAGCGGATGAAACTAATCGAACTATGTTATAAAAGGGGGTTAAAGTTAGGCTCACTTGGGGAGGGAGGTAGACATTACTATTCGATAACTGACGGGGGTGGGGCTTGGATCTAAATATGATGTGAAAGGAGAGTTATGGTGTGGTGCCCGGTTCTCTGAACGGAACTCTTGCTTGTAACGAGGGGAAGGGTGTGTGCCTGTGGGTGGTACTGTTGTGATTGGTGCGTGTGCATGTGCACCTGTGTGTATCTCCTATCTATTTGGGTGATTCCGCTGAATTAGGTGGAGGGAAAAGAACAGAAGAACGAAGGGTGGAGCGAGGTGGTACCGTTGTGAACGCTTTTTATTGGGGGGCGGAGGGCAGAAGCATACGGCTGACTTAATTGCACTGGGACTGGGCTAGGTGGAAACGGGAGGGCTGGGTGGTACCATTTTGGGGGATTTATAGGGAGAATTAAAGAAATACCTCGGATTCGGATGACATTCACCCGCGGTTGTGCGGAGAAGAATAGAAGCGGTGCCTTTAACGGCCCATTGTAATCTGAAGGTCGGAAAAAAGCAAGAAGAAGCACCACTTCAAGTTTAAAAAGGTGGCATCAGTGGTGGTACCAATGAGAGGCTGGTTCTAGTGGTACCTTGCAAGATGGTGTCAAGTCTAACCAGCCTAGGTACCCATTGATGCCATTTTGACCTGGCACAAGCCCTATCCACAAAGAGTGAGAAGGGGGGAGTGCCTTGAGTACCGAAGGAGCAAAAATCTGGGCCTTTTCTTGGAGAGCATTTTGACATGACTGCCCAGGTTGGAGGGGCCCAAGGAGAGGCATGAAAAAACTCTGCTTTTAGGAGGCCAATATTTGTTCTAGCAGCCCCAAGGACCCTCTCTCTGCCATGGCTTCAAACTGTACTGGAGGCACAGCAGCTGCAAGTGCCAGCTCAGCTATAGGTGCTGCCCTCAGTGCTTCCAAGACCAAGACAAAGAAGAAGCATTTCGTTTGCCAGAAAGTGAAACTCTTTCGAGCCTCTGAACCGCTCCTGAGTGTCCTTATGTGGGGAGTCAACCACACGGTGAGCAAGAACTACTTCCCACAGTGCACTTCCCACCTCTTTGAACTTAAGACCTCTCAAACTAGAGAGGCACATTCTGCCATTGAATATTTGTCTCTTCTTACAACTATTATGTAGCATCTCTCGTGTTGATTATTAGGCACAGGGAAAACATCTTTATTTTGGCATCCATCTATTAGAATTCATATCTTGCATGAAAACAAACGTTGGAAAATTGTAGCGAAAGGCATTTTAAAATGGAAAGCAGGTAAACATTTCTAAAATAATTACAAAGGGAAAGCAATTCTGTGTTGAATGAATTTCAAAATCTTCTTCTACAGGAGATAGTGGTTATTTACTATAATCTTTCTTCTCACACATGTGAAAGGGAATTTGGTAGAACTGGAGCAAGTGGATGGGTGTGTATTGTATGGTACGTATTTTTTAAAAAGCTGTGCTTTTCCTGAACTTGATTTAAGAAGGAACAACATTTTTGTTGAATCACCTTTTTCCTTCAAAATCAGGATTGCTGCACAGTTTTAGTTTTTAGAACAAACCAGGAGATTATGTTTATACAGAAGTCAACTCGAGTTTAGGAACACTGCTCTGTATATAGGATTGTAGCTTCAAATCCTCAACAGCAGATTCTGGTTTTTGTAACCTATGTTGTCATTCCAGGTTCAGTACATCCCTCCTTATTCTTTACCAAGGATGAGTTTTGATTTTCTGCTTTCCTGGATCAAGAATGTAACTCCTCTGAATTAAGAAGAGATGACAGATGATCATTTTTTTCAATATCCAAAATAATATTATATAATTCTGAAATGTCTATAAATATTATGATAAATCATTTTGTTGGAATCTGTCTGAATATATTTGAGGATTGTCTCAGTTTTACAAAGTAATAAAAGGCTCTTGCCATTCTAGAGTCCAGGGATAGAACTGTATACATCTTAGAAATCCTAGTGAGCATTGTCAACTAGTAGCCCCAGAATATCTGAAAAGAGGCAGTTTAGAGGAAGGTTACTAAAAAATATTCACCAGCAAACTTTACAAACTTTAGTTAGTAAGATGGTCCCAAAGAAATTGAGAATATTTCTTTCAAAAGTATCAGTCCTGACAAGTAGAGATATTTTTTTGTATCAGTCTTACAAGCCCTGTGTATGTACATATCTGAATGGGAAATTACAATGTTGATGGACTACAAATCCCAGTATTTTTTTTATAATCAATCATGTTTCCTGAGTTTGCTGGGACTATTCATTCAACAACATCTGGAAGATTACACAAATAGTCTACGGTTAACAATGGTAATTGTGACTTAAATTTCTGTTGTTAAGGGATGCAGTCATGACGTGTAACATCACATGACTACATTGCTTAGCACTGACAAGCACTGACTTTTGTCATAAACTGAATTTCACGGGTCATTTGGTGAGGACACATTCTGATCCAAGTCACTTCCAACTTTGTCCCTCCCCTCTCCATGCTTTGGTAAACATAAGGAACTGCCTCCTCTGACACTCTGAACTCTCCTTATTTGCCTAGCTTCTCCCCAGTCTTCCCCTTTTGGCTACCCACTAGCTTAGTCCTTATCCCTACATCGTCCATCACTACAGTACCATCCAGGACCTTTTTTTGCATTTCCTTCTTTTAGGCTAGTGCAGCCTAGACTTCTATTGCACCCCAGCCAGCATTTCTACTTACATGCCAGCCTGGGCCTCATTCATGCCCCAGTTGCCCCACGTGGGGCTTTCTTTCAAGAAAGAAGCCTGGCATGTGAAAGATTTGGCTAGAAAGGTTCTTTTATGATGGGGCTTTTGTTTATATGCCAAACATCTTTTTCAAAAGGCTTTGGGTGGGACATGAGAGAAATCTCAGCTATACTGGTGCAAAACAAGGTTCTGGCCAGTGCACTAGTGGCTTATGATGTAATAGCAACAGCAACATCACTTAGACTTATATACCACTTTATAGTGCTTTACAGCCCTCTCTAAGTGTTTTACAGAGTCAGCATATTGCCCCCAACAATTTGGGCCCTCATTTTACCCACCTCAGAAGGATGGAAGGCTGAGTCAATCTTGAGCCTGGTGGAATTTGAACTGCCAAATTGTAGGCAGCTGGCTGCAGCAGAAGAAGCTTGCAGTATTGCACTCTAACCACTGTGCCACAGAGACTCCTTTAATAGGCATAGTAGCAGGTAGGACCAGCTAGCAGCAGTGGGTAAATGAGCAGTTGTAAATTAAGATGGATTCAAGTGGGCCCAAATTTTGTTCATGTGACAGAGAGTTGCAACAGACAGAACATTGAGGACTAGGAATAAGTCTCTTTATTTGGCACCATTGTTACTAAAGAATAGAAATTAAGCAAGATTTATTTGTAGGTGCTTAACTGAGAGGGAATATGATCTAGTGCCGTGATGGCGAACCTATAGCACGTGTGCCACAAGTGGCATGCAGAGCCATTTGTGCCAGCACACGAGCCGCAGGCAAACTTAACTCACTGCGCATGCGCGTGCATCACAGCTGATTTTTTGGCTGGTTTCAGGCCTTTTCCGGCCTCCCAGAAGCTTGGAAAAAGCCTCTGCACGGCTTTTCAGACCAAATAGGCCCACTTCATCACTTCCTGTAATATCAGAAGTGATGAAACGGGCATATTATTTGACCTGAAAAACCTTGCAGAGGCTTTTTCCAAGCTTCTGGGAGGCTGAAAAAGGCCTCAAACCAACCGAAAAATCAGCTGTGAACCACAGTGCAGGCAAAGGGGTGGTGTGGTGGTGGGGGGAATTGCACATGCATGCATGGGGGCGTGGGGGAATTGCATTCTGGGTGCTGGCATGTGAATGCTCATGCACTAATCGCACACGGTTTTTGGCACAGGAGCCCAAAAAGGTTAGCCACCACTGGTCTAGTAGTTAAGGCAACATCCAGAAACAGGAGACTGAGTTCTAATCCTGTCTTAGACATGAAAGCTGGCTTCTCTTTCAGCCCACAATGACTGGATCGGGAAACAAACCAGTCAGTTTATTCTTAATGGATCAATATTGACTTGATCTGAAAAAGTGGGTCCTACTTTAGGGAAAACAATGAAGACAAAAAAATCTGTAGATGCTTAAATTTGGGTCATGCAATGCAATTGCAATAGGTTTAATTATTTAGAAGTTACTGGTAAATATTTGCAATGAATATGAATATTTGTGAATGTTTGGTGAGTATTATTTATACGAACAAAGTGTCCTCTCCAAGTCACTTTATTTAGGTGTTTGTTTATATGCTATATTATGGGGGGGAAGTGTATTGTTATTGTAGTAGCAATAAATACTATTGAATAAAAATGCTTTGATAATCAGAGTTGAATATATTTAACATCTATCATCTTGTTTAGAACTGGATGATTTTATCTGTGGAAAATTATTGGTCAAATACAAATTTATATATAGTAAAGCACATGAAGTTGAGAAAAAACAAACTAATAAGAAAAATAACATTTTAACAGGTGATTACCATACTTTCAAGCACATCTTAACATCAAAATACAATTGGATGATTAATTAAAAGTATGAGTGATTAGGACAGACCTGAAATTATTAATATAGACATAATTATATGTATAAAAATTGAGAAAGAGGAAGAGAAACGTTACAGTGCCATATAAACAAACTGGAGATAGCAACTGCTCATGATGATGATGTAGATGACTAGCCTAAAACACTTAGATACCTATGATTTCTTTTTTTCAATAAATATCACCCCTTTCATAGAATATAACTATACTTTCTTGACCATGTTCATTTAATGTTGAAACTGCCAATAAACATTAATGGAATTTATTGGCTCCACCATTGTACATTCCAACAATTCAGGTGACTTCCTTTCTTTTTTCCTTCACATCCTGTTTAGATGTTGCATTTCTTTTGCAGATTAATGAGTTGAGTAATGTCCCTGTCCCTGTTATGTTAATGCCAGATGACTTTAAAGCCTACAGCAAGATTAAAGTGGACAATCATCTTTTCAATAAGTGAGTAATAAATATTTTTGATTAAAATATACTTCCCCATTCCCCATTTAACTTCAGTATCTGAATAGATGGCTTGTTATGAATATATAATGACACAAATCAGAATGTTACAGAAGACAATAAAACATGAAAGAAACACAACTATTATAAAAGAATTCAGCACAATTCATTTGTCTGAATGTGCTCTATGTCCAGCAATGAATGGATATGATTGGAAGGCTACAATTCATTTTCTGATAAAACCAGGACACAGAGAGTAAAATCCCTTCTGTACTAAATGACTACTCAAGTATTACTCTATTTTGATGGACCAGCATATTTAAGGGATATCTATTTCTCCTTATGCCTCCCTATTCTTTAGATCTGTGTATCATGTTTGATACAGTGTGTAGAAATCAAATAAATAATAAGTTACAATGCTTTGCAGAGGGCGAAAGGCATTAACGTTTCTGATGCAGATCTCTGTATACTTTAGAAGCCATATTAACTATTCATTGTGGTTTTTAAAGCTAGCTGATAATTTGCAGGACATTTGTTTTCTACTGCTGTTTTTCTGATGCCTTTTTTGAATTTATTTATTTTTTTACTTATATATCCATGTCCTAATCCACTTTTTTATTTTAAAATGCTTGTTGGAAAAGCAGTTTGGAAATATTAAATGAGATTTTACATCCCAACAAACCTTGGGATTCGAATATAGAATAGAAAGCAAACTGATTCCAATGTTAGAAATGTTAGGTTGGGAGAGCTGAGCTTTATAGATACTTGTTAATGCTGATCCTTGACAGCCAACTTGACTTCAGGGAAGGATTGAAGTATAAACACGAGGGGTCAAGGTGGCATCATTGACTCATCCCCAATATGCTTTGAAGGAGACTTAATCTCGAGCAAACATGTTAACCTTTGGTGAGATTACAATTGTCAGGCAACCTAGATCAACTTTTAATAATTAGATGATTCTTAATGTTTTTCCATTAATGCCACTAGTATAATTTGAATAATATGTATAGTTTGGACAACAATTTTTAATGGATCAAGAATGTTTTGTACATATAAAGAGAACTTCTTTCCTTTTTTATTTAGCCTATCACATCATCATCATGGCTTAACAACATCAGCAAGTATTGTGAGCCCAATTGGCAAAAGGAAGCTCAGAGTCATATTGATTGGAAACATACGGAAGAGGCATTCTTTGTGCAGTGAATACACAATGGCTAAGATGATGATGATGATGAAGAAGAAGATGATGATGATAGGCTAAATAAAGAAGGCCTGTTCCACATGTTTCCAACCAATACGACTCTGAGTTTCCTTTTACCAACTGGTCTTGTAATACATGCTGATGTTATCAACCCATCTTGTTTTAGGTCTCTTTTGTGGAAGCTTTTTATCAAGTGGAATCCATTCTATGATTGTCTTTGTCTACTGCCATCAGTTTTTCTTATTATGTGACCAGCCCATTTCCATTTTGATTTTTTCACTCTCTTGATAATATTGTATACTTTCGTTTGTTGTCCAATCCATTGGAGATCTTTCTATCTTGTCTTGTATTGCTGAGCATGTATTTTTAAGATAATTAAGGCAAGTTGTTGCCATTGTTTTTTCATATATTGATTATAGTAGGTTTATGTAAATAATGTCTGTGCCTTGACTGACCAATGCATTAATTATTGCTTTCTGGAATACTGAATCAGACACCTTTTCGTAATCAATGAAAGCCATGAATAGTGACATGGTGTACTCATTGTGCCTTTCAGTGACTTTCTGAACAACCTGGATGTGATCCATTGTGCTGTAGCCACTTTGAACCCTGCGTGCTCATTTGGCTGTGCATCATTTAATGTTCCCAATATTCCTTTTGCTATTATTTTGCTGAAAGCCTTGCAGATGACTGAAAGGAGGATTTTATTTTAAACATTTTATGGCATTAACAAATTATCACTCATTATTTTTGTTTTTCATGATGTGTTTATCATTTTTATATGGTTTTTTCCACACTTTTATCTTCACTTTAGTTTGTATCATTGTATACTCACTTCCAACATTAAAACAATTGATGATATTACAGTTGCAGAATATGATTTTATCACTAGCCATGATGTAGTCAACTTTGCTTTTGTACCCAGATGGACTCTTCCATGTCCAATTTCTGCGAACTTTTTTCTCATAAAATGAGTTCATGATATAAAGTTCCTGTCCTTTAGCAAAACCTGTTGCTTCTATTATCTCATTCACCACTTCCATATGGGCCAGTCACTTTTTCTCTAGGTATTTTTCTTCCTATTTTTGCATTAAAATCACCAGTTCATATTTCATATTGGCATTTTTCTTTGTTTTGAAGCCAGGCCACCTTGTCATAACACTCTTCCACCTCATCATCACAACAGCTTATTGTTCGCATGTAAGATTGGGTGATTTGAAACTTGTATTGTTTGTTCAATTGAATGATGTGTTAGGCTACTCTGTCTGATATACTTTCAAATTTTAGTATAGTCTTTCAGCTTTTAGTTGATGAAAAAAAACAACTTTGCCACCTTGTCCATAACAGAATCTCTAGTGAAGATAATGCCCAGTCCTATCAAGTTCAACTAAAGTTTGGAATTTTTGTCATGTTTCACATAATCCAATGATATCCCAATGCATATGGTTGAGTTCAGTTAACAGTTCCAGTTGAGCATCCGTTTTCATTGTTCTGATATTGTCCATTCCTGCATCCAAAGTCCAAAAATAGCTTGCTTTACTCTGATGCTTCTTAGCACCCTCTGTCTTGGGGCAGATCTTCCCACTGCCATGGGTTGTTGCCAGAGGGCCTCTGGGGACCAAGAGCATAAAATTCTGGAAAATGTCTGGATATATGTCCATGAACTGATGATCAAGACAAAGTGAGTCATGCAGTAAGACAATAGCCCAGGACATAAAAGCATTTCAACCAAAAAATAATTAAAGTAGAAGAAAGTTATTGTTTTGGAATGACCAAAGTCAAAGTTCTAATCTTAATTCTGTAGAAATGTTGTGGAAAGACCTGGAGTGGGCAAGTCATCCCCACCACCATCCCTAAATTGAAGCTAATATGTAAAGAGAAATTGGCTAAACTTCCTCCAAACAAATATACAAGACTGGTTAACAGTTATCAGAAACATTTGGTTGCAGTTATTGCTGTCCAAGGAGGTCACACCAACTATTGAAAGCACAAGTCCATATACCTTTGTCACACAGAAGTATGTTGCTTTGGATCCAGGGATGGGTTTCTACTGGTTCTGTCCATCTCTGTAGAACCGGTAGCTCTGAAGAGCAGCAGACATAGAACCAGTTCTATGTCTGCTGATGTTTTTGCCCACCTGCCCACCCAGGCTCTTACTTGACCTTTATTTCCTGATTTTTCAACTTCAGCTGCCGAACGAGGCACAGCTGCAGTTTAAAAAGCAGGAAAAGAGGGTTGTTTCAAAGGCTGCTTCTCAGCATGCAGGGTGCTAATGACAATTAATAGGCGAGTGGCTCACAGTGAGTAGGGAAGCTCGTAGAGTTAACCCTGTCGTACCCACCCCTGTTTGGATCATCTATCTTTATACATTAGAGAATGTGTAAAATGTTTTTGATTTATTTGTTTTGTTTAACTCTTTAGTTTTTGGATGTAATCACATTTTATATAATTTGTACAGAAATACTGAAAAAAAGCTTCAAAATTTTTAAAAATACTGTTGTAAAATGCCTCGATTATATGAAAAAAGAGATGTTTGTATCTCATAGTTTCATATCCAAAAGTTATAATCACAGAGGGCATAATTTGGAATATGCAAATACTTGTGTTAATGTCAGTCAAACTATTTTTAAAAAGATTGAAGAAATACACATAGGATCAGAGTCTACTAATATTTATGATTATTTATTATTTCCTACAACATTGGCAATGTGCCTTAAACGGGTTTGTGGAAAATGACTATAAAAGGATCTATAGCTTTTCTATCTAAGATTGTGAGCTTCCCAAATGTATCCAGATGGCTGATCCACCATGATTACTCATTGAGTAGATATAGTCTAATCCTCCTACTAATAGTCAGAGGTTGTCAAATGAAGGGGAAATCTAATGAAGGGGAAATTTTAGGACTGTTCATGAAAAGACAAATGTAATTTGAAAGAAAAACCTTAAATTTAAGGTGAAATAAAACTATAATTTACTTGACCTCCTAAAGAAAAGGATGTGAAATGATAAAAAGTTATTTTCATGCTACATGATTTACTTTGAACAATTTTGCCTAGATTTTTCAATCAATATATGAGGTCAGAAATTTTACAACTGCTACTAATCAACTCATATGTTTTAATTAAAGCTGATTAATCTTTCTTTAATGCCATAGTGGAAGATATATCATTTTGCCTTTCTTTTTATTCTTTTAGATTTTTTTTTATTCTTAGGCCTGATGGTGCCTGTATTGTTAACATTTACACAGTAAATGTGTAGTTTAGCAGTGTCAGTATTAACAAATATAACTTCATTACAGCGTAAGCAATGAGCAGCAGTCAATCACAGTTTTTGATTAAGCAGCCAATAGTCACATACCCAACCTAATTTTCATCAAATGTCTTTGAGTTGCTATGTTGCATTACAGTTCCAGATTTCCCAGACAACACAATATGAATTGCAGCATATCTGGGAGAACATTGTACTAGTGAAGTCTGAATTCGTCATCACATAATGTACTGTAGATACACATTTTTAAAAATAGTTATGTATGAAAAATGTAGAAGTAGACATACAGTGCTAAGGTATAGTCTCTTTGGCCTGGGGACCAATAGTTCCTCTGGAAGTGTGGAGATTAGGCTGGAGGTGGCTGCTAGATTGATAGCAAACTCCACCTATCCTTCCTACCCTTGCTCTCTGCTCCCCACTCATCCATCTTTTTGGTTACCATATTAATGTATTATTCTCATTGCATTCCTTTTTCATTGTTTATTTTATTATTTTATTATGCTATTATCTCTGTTCTATTTATACTTTCAATTTTTATTTCCTTTTATTATTGTAATAGAGTAATCCCATGGTGAGATAGGCAGCAAATAAATTTAACAAATAATAATCTAGTATGTATATTTAAAATTTACATTTACACACTAATATTAACAGTATCAACAGTAGAGACTTTCGAGTTTCTAAGGTTCTATATCTCCAAGGACTTGAAATGGACACCTAACATTAGAAACGTCATTAAAAAGGCACAACAAAGAATGTTCTTCCTGTGTCAAATCAGAGAACTCAGATGCCAAGAATCTGCCGATACAGTTTTGCAGAGGAATTATTGAGGTTGTCATTTGTACCTCTATTAGTGTCTGGTTTTGCACAACAACCAAACTGACATAGACTTCAATGAATAGTTATCAACTGCACAAAAATGATCCCAACCAGCCTGCCTTCCACTGAAGATCTGTACTCTGACCACAACCAAATCAAGTTCCACCCAAAAAATTCACAAAATGTTTTTTTCCCACTGCCGATTTCCCCTTTCGTGCCACTTTTTGTAAGTGCCAAATTTCTAAAATTTGGTTAGGATCACCACCAAATTGGGTTGCAATCAAAGTTATGAAACAAATTATGGTCATGACTAGAGATTCTACTGTATACTGCATGAACCAGAAAGAAGACTGAAAATATATCTACAGACCCCTCATATCCTGAACATTGTGGACATAATTTATTTCAATTTCTCCCCTCAGGATGCCACTATAGAGCATTGCAGGCACAACCAGACGTATAGTTTTTTTTCCCTGTGTCATTACTCTGCTGAACACTTAATTCCCATAGCAGTTTCATTTCTCATCTTTTTTCATCTTCTCATATTTCCGTTATCTTCTGTTGGTTTCCTATAATTTATCAATTGTTATTTATAACTTATGATTAATGATTGTAACTATGATTATGACCTATGATCTATTACTTACTGTTTATACAGTGTGAGCTTATGCACCAGAGATAAATTCCTTGTGTATCTGATCACACTTGGCCAATAAAGAATTCTGGTCTGGTCTAATTTTCTAATCTATTTTCAATATTGAATCACCAATTCTTTGTGGCTACTTTCAGAGAGAATCTCCCAAGCCGCTTCAAATTTAAGGAGTATTGTCCAATGGTATTCCGAAATCTGCGGGAAAGATTTGGGATTGATGATCAGGACTATCAGGTAGGGAACAAACTAATAGAGATATATTAATTATCTGAATAATTCAGATATTAAAGTATTTCTGGCTTTGTTATAATTGGAAACTAATCTTGTGCAACAATAGCTGGTATCAGACTGAATTATTTATTATATTGATTGCATTTGTATTTTCCTCAAAACAGGTTGTATATTTGAAATATACCAGGCTGAAAAAAATGGTAGCTAGAAAAAAAAGATGGGTTAGGGGAGAGGATGATAAAAGTATGAGTAAAGAAAGATAAAAAGAGGACAGAAGAAACTTATACTATATAGTATATATAATAGATATTATATGTAAAACAGAGTTACCCATCCTTTCTGGCTTTATGGAATGGTGGCAGGGAGAGGGGATGTTTCCGTCTGTGTGGTGAGCAAGTAAGTGTGCGTGTGCTCATGCAGCTCCATTGGCATGAGCAGTGAGCACGCATGCCTGCCACTTATACAAATGAAGTGCTGTGTGTGCATGTGTTTGCCTACTTGCGCAAATGGAGGTGTGTGCATGCTCATCCATTGCTTCTACAGCCTGGTTCCAAATGACATAAGACCTGATAGTCATATGGGGAGTTGGAGACCCCTGATGTAAAGAAATGTTCTGTGCCCAGAACAAATTACATTGTGGCACAGAGGTTTATCATTTTGAGTGGGCCATATTAAAATCCGGAACATCCTGTTTCGGGTTTCAACCAAAAACACTCAGGCCTGAGATGTGAATAGAGAAAGGTCTAGAACTTCCTCTTGCTCTCTTTGATTTCCTTCTCCACATCATCTATATGCTAGTTTATCCATCAGTGTTCCTAGCACTTTTCTTCCCCATACCTCTTAGTTGTCATCTATATAGTATTAAATTCTCATTGACCTGTTCTTTAATTAGGTGAGATGAAACCTCATACGGAGATAATTTTTGAAGCAACCTCAAATAAGCTAACTTACAGAATTTGTCCAAAATCCAGGCCTCTGCAGGGAATGAAATTTGGGGAAATTGTGATTGCTTCAGTGCTACTGGTTGCTACTGTAGTCACATGCCTAGATGTAATGTTATGTAAGAGTTTCCCAGCCAGTCTCTCAATCCCTTGCTCCTCCCACTCAGCAGCAGCCACTTACCAGCCTGCTGGAAATGGAAGGTAAACTGTCCATTAGGAAACTCTGTGGGGAATCTGGCAGAAAGTTGAAAGTTGCTCCTACTCCCTCTGTTTTTTTGCCTGCCTTTTGTTTTTCTGTGTCTAAACAGAGACACAGAAATAAGGGGTATGGGCTGTCTAGTTTTATACAATTGTGACATACCCAATGACATACCCAGTCCGTCTGCTCTTCTCTTCACCATCATTTCCAAGTATGGATTTTGTTCTTCTCTTATCTCCACACAGAATTCTGTGACCCGGAGTGCTCCAGTATACAATGATAGCCACGGGCGATGTGGAGTTCGCTTCCTTACCACCTACGACCGGCGGTTTGTCATCAAAGCAGTGTCAAGTGAAGATGTTGCAGAGATGCACAACATTCTAAAGAAATACCATCAGGTGAAATATATGTAGGAAGAAAGTATACTGTTTTGGTGGGCATTTTAGTAGATGCTCCTATTTTGGGGGACAATTTTACAGAAATTATTCTTTTCTCTCCCATCAAGAGAAAAAGAAGAAGCTGAAAAGAATTTGCTTCCTTCCAGTTTATGAGATGATTGCATGCATAACCTATGAATTATGCTGCATTATTTTTATTTAGAAAAGACTATCAGATCCAGATATGCCCAGATCGATTTTTCTCAATTTCTTTTTCACTTTCCAGTTATTGGAAAGACCTGCCATAATTAAGTTACATCTTGTGATAAAGAAGCAACCTTCCAAATGGAAGAAATAGAATATCAGAATAAAAAGCTCAATGAACCCTTTTACCATCCAAATGAACAGATTTTGTTTTGTATTGTGGGGATATTTTTTTCTTTATCCTTCATTTATTTTATCCTGAAATTCATTTTATTTTCATTTTTTTCGATTCAGGATATTCTAGCTGCATTATCAAAATGTTCTAAACCAATAGTTTCTCTTGAACAACTCATACTTGAGTTGATTGGTGTTTTCAGGACAGTGGAAGTTTTAGGCTGATAATTAGAAGATAACCTAATTGCAGAAAATAAGTTTTTTTATGATAACTGAAGAGATCTGAGCTTAGAAAAATGTGACTGCAATAATTATTTTCTTGTAATTATCCAATTTCATTCTGGCAAAATGAGGCTCAGAACTATGTTCCCTATTTGTAAGATTAACCATTGTAGCAAAACAATTATGCTTTACCAATGAAATAATTCTCAACCATTCTACAAAATAAAAAGATGTTGTCCGTTTGGTTTTATTTAGTATAAATAATTGAGTATATCAGGTTATATTATGAAATATTGATACTTTAAAAAGTGCCTCAGATGCCCTTCTAAATCTTCCTTCTGTGGCAACCTCAAAAACCTGGCAGCTTTTAGACTACACTAATTTATTATATATTCTTTCCTTTTTTCCCTTATTCCCTTCAGTTCATTGTGGAATGTCATGGGAATACACTTTTACCCCAGTTTCTTGGCATGTATAGGCTTACAGTAGATGGTGTGGAAACCTACATGGTAGTTACAAGGAATGTATTTAGTCACCGGTTGACAGTGCATCGGAAATATGATCTCAAGGTGAGCATCTCTGAAGTTCAACAGTGTCACATTCTGATCTCAAAAAAAGTGCACACTTGTAAGTTTAGAATCATAAGCAGGTACTTGAGTCTTGGAGTTGTGGAAAAAGGAAGATATTGTTTGAAAAATACTATTTTTGTGTAATTCACACGGCTACCACGGGTAATCCTTGACTTACAACCATTTGTTTAGTGACCATTTGAATTTACAACTGCACTGAAAAAAGTGACATGACCATTTTTCACACTTAGGATCATTGCAACATTTGCAACATATCCCATTTGGATGTTTGGCAACTATGATAGTTGCAGTGTTACCTTTTGTGACCTTCTGACAAGCAAAGTCAATGAGGAAGCTGGAATCATTTAATAACCCTGTTACAAAGTTAACAACCGCGGTAATTCTCTGAATAACCTTGGCAAGAAAGGTCATAAAATGAGGCAAAACACACTTCTGTCTTGCTTAGCAATGAAAATTTTGAGCTCAATAGTAATCATAAGTCAAAGACTACTTTTGTATTCATAAGGTTTGATTTCCTTGTATAAAAATGTTGGTTTTCTCTGAGGGTTGAGTCCAGTAGACCATGGCTACACTGAAGCATTAGACCTGGTGTTAATTTTGAGCTTGGTATGAGTATTATGCTGGAAGAGGAAAGCTCTCCCCCACGGAGTTAAAAGGAGAAATATTATTTCCAGATTTTCTGTGTGAAATGAGATGTGGTGGTATTCACTAGTTGTATCATAGTGTTTTTAATTCCTGTAATTTGCGAGCAGAGAAATTAAATTTGATATTTCCCTATCTTCCTCCCCAAAATGGGATTTCTAAATGACATTGGAGAGTAAAGTAAATATTTTGTTTTGAATAACTGATTCAGAAATTTTTAGTCTAATTCTTTGGAAATATTTTGGTTTCAGGTAATCTTATGACTATTTGACAACTTCTGTTTACATATAATGCAAAGAGTAGCTGACAATCAGAACTGAAGTATTATTGCATATATTCCTGCATTACACATCCAAAAAAATGTCATACACTAGTGCATTGATGTACTTGATTTCCTAGATCAAAGGCAATTACTTTATGATTCACTGAAATGAGAAAATTCAGGTGTTGTTTTAGTATATTGTATAAACCTGGCTATCCGTAAAACCATAAGTGTTCATTCATTGGACAAACATAGCAGTTCTATTTTATTTTTCTGGATCAGATTTAGCATGTTCTTTGAATCCTGCTATAGTCTGTCTGTATAAACATTCTGCCTTCAGCCATGGAGAGTAGATGCCTTCTTGCAGGAGAGGATAATGTGATCCTCATGGATCCATGTGATCCGTGAGGATCACAATAGGAAAGTGAGAAGAAGACTGTTGACCTTCAATAAGTCATTTCTGAATCAGAATCATAAAGTTGGAAAGAATCTCAGAGCTTATAGTTCCTTCTTTTTCTGTGCAGCATCAGTTAAAACTAACATAGTAAAGCTGACTTAATGTATTCAATTCTGGCAGTGGTGGTATTCTACTGGTTCAGCCAAACAGGTTCACTCCAACGATTAGCTGCCCACCCACCCTGGCTCTATTCTAACCTTTATTTCATGGTTTTGAAGCTCAGCTGCTTCACATGGCATAGCAAATTGCCACCTGTCAGCTGTTGAAGATGCAGGGAGAGTGCAGGATTGCAGGAGAAAGTCAGTAGCAAACTTGATGCGCGCATGCAAAGCGCACCCATCAAGCCATGCTCACAGAAACGGCGGTAAAAAAAATTTGAATCCGACTATTGAATTCTGGGAAATGTAATCTTTTCCCAGATAAAACCTTTTTATGGTTTAAAGGTTTATAAAATGAAATTAGAGTAAATAAGACAAAGAAAAATGCACTGGCTTACAGTAGCTCTTAATTTATAGATGCATAATCAGTTTTTTTTTTAAAGTTTTTTGCTTTAAATAAATAATCACTTTCTATTTTTTACTTTTCCTTCAGGGTTCAACAGTAGCAAGAGAAGCCAGTGACAAAGAAAAGGTAAAAGGCAATGTTAGAGAAAGATTTACAATAAAAATCTTTGTGTTTTGAATAAACCTAAAAAATGTTACTTCTGTATAAGTACTTCTAACAGGATTAAACAAAAGATCCTATGTTGTACAAGTACCCAACATAACCCAATATCCTCCCAGAGAGCATGATGGGAATTGTAGTCCAGCAGAGTTTTGGAAAATAACAGTTTAGGAAGGATTGGCCTGTGCTATATAAGAGAGGAAAGTGACATATGGGGGGGGGGGGGTGAGAAGATGTATTAAACTGCATTTGGATAGCTACTTTGCATCATGTATGGGGTAGATATAGGAAAGAGCATACAATGATTATTCTTATCCTTCATATGATGACTTTGCATTCTTTTTTCAATTAAAATTATTTTTTGATTTTAAAAAGAAGCTGCTTTTTTAAAGTGTATTTGATAATCAAAATCATATATAAAAATATAAAAGTTAATAGAATCTGGCAATGATGCATAACGTTAGTATCTTGATACAATATTAAAATAAGTGGCAGCTAGTTCTTAAGCAATTAGTACTTATCAAAATAAACATGTTTCTATTCTGGCTTAAGCTCTTGTTTGGGAATAGAATATTTGTTCTAAGCCAAGTAGGATTTTAATGCCTGAGAGTTGACTAAATGCATATAAAAGATTATTAGAAACTCAGACATCAGTCAAAAGTGGATATCCTTGCTCCTTCCATTTCTCCCCTATAGACAAGCATGTTGGCCCAGGCATACATTTAAACATGCAATCATTGATAGTGTCTCTCCAATTATAAACCAAAAAACTGCCAGTGGGTCTGCCTCTGAGACTCCTAAAATACATTTTTTCAGAGATTCCTCCTATTGGGATTGAGAAAAATAAAGACACAGACAAAGGCAATTTAAACAGCATCTTTCCCTTTGGATCTTTTCCCTTTCAGATAGTCCTCAGCTTAATGGTGGTTTGAATTAAAGACGGCCATGGAAAGGATGCCATCCTAACATTACAGTATATTATACCACTTCCTTTAGATACTTCTCTCTCGTCAGGAGGTGCTTTGATTTCAGCAGAGAGGGTTTACAATTTCAGAACGAAGAGACGCTCGCGTGTAGCCTCCTAGGACCTCTCTCATGCCCCTGAGGCAATCTTACCTGGGACTCTGTCCACTTAACAACCTGTGAGATAGCTTAATGACCACAACCAGGAGTACCAAAGCAGTGGTCATTGAGTGAAACAATAAAGTGACATCTTGCTTAATAGCCACTTTGCTCAAGTTTCCAGGTGCAGTTGGTCATAAGTCAAGGATTACCTATATTATAAATTATATGGACACTCAAAATTATTTGCATTTCACTCCATACAGATGTCAAATAGCTTTACAAATCACTCTGGATTCTCTAGTTAAGACAGAAAGTGGAAATTGAGGTATTAGCAGAAAGCATAGTTGAAAGGAGTAAAGTAGGAAATGGGAGAATTGGAGGGGAGTTCTGGGGTGCACCTTGAGGGACCACTGAAGACATATCAACATATGGCTTCTGAATGTTTATAGGTGGCTGAATGTGCCACCTATAAGCATCCATGATTATAATATAAAGAGCTAAAACAGTATTTATTCTTTCTCTTGCTGTTTTGAGCTTCTAATTATGGTACTATTGCCACCATGTCCTTTAATGAATTATTTGAATTAGATTGATTTCTAGATGCATCCATCTTTTGCCCTATCCTCTCTCGCCCCAGTTAATATTAGTGTGATCCCATAGCATATAGACCCTTAACTGACTTAGTTCTATGGTTCATGAACCCAGTCTTTTTTTAACAAAGAAATGTTGTTGTTATTATATTGCATTTTTGCAATTTCATTCTGAGATGGTGCAATAAGGCTTCCAAATGTTACAGAATAAAAATACTGAAATACTATTGCACTGTTAGACATAAGCATTCTAGACAGCCAATAGGATAAGATAAAGATGGTATAGCTCACTGAAATCTGAATCTGAAGTTTACTATAAGTAGAGGACAAGTACTTTCAAGAGCAATAAATATGTTTCCTAATCACTTAATTGGTGAAAGAGCCAGTTTGGTGTAGCGGTTGAGGCACCAGCTAGAAAACATGAGACCATGAATTCCAGTTCTGTCTTAAGCACAAAGCCAGCTGAATGATCTTGAGGCAATCATTTTCTCTCAGCCCTAGGAAGGAATAATGGCAAACCACTTCTAAATACTCTTGCTGATAAAACTGCAGGAATTTGTCCAACAACAACAAAAACAAGGACAAGATTGATTCATATTTGTCCTGAACTAAGAGTTTTACAACTTTTCTAATTATGGGAAATTTGATGTATGTGTGTTTAAAATGGATGATATAATCCAGGAATCCCAAAGATGCCCTTGCTATGTAGCCTCATCAAATAGATCAGAAGAACATAGGTTAGGAAGATGGGGCTTTTTTAAAAGACAGTTAATTTAGTATAGATGTGGTAGGAATAAACATTTCTGGTTTTTATCACAGATATATCTTCCTGAAACCTATATGGCTTTGGTTCCTTGGTTTGCCAGCTGTGTGAGGGTTAACAACAAAATGGAAAGACCAATTCCTAGGAGGAGTCTCTTTTTGAAATGCTTTCTTCAATGGGGCTGTGTTGCTTTTCTGATCTAACCTGCAATCCTAACTTACTTCCCACAATCTCTCACAAACTTTTACTTTTAACTTAGCAGTTTTTCATCAATATTTTCATGTTTTTCATGATCAAAGTTGACTGTAATTCCCTTTGCCCTAACTTCAGCAAACAGGATATTGAGCTGCTTTGGATTGTATAATATGGAAGTAATGTTTTGCACTTACTTGAGTGCAATCCTTCTCCCTAGGCGAAGGATCTACCAACCTTTAAAGACAACGATTTTCTAAATGAAGGCCAAAAGCTCCATGTTGGAGAGGAATGTAAAAAAAATTTCCTGGAGAAATTGAAGCGAGATGTTGAGGTAGGAAAGCTACCATATTTTTCAGATATTAGACGCTCCAAAGTATAAGACGCACCTAGAAAAAAAATCTGCCTCTGCCTCCACCTCCCAGCAATTTGTCTCCTTACAGAAAACAGCAAACAGCTTGATCAGCTTCAGCACAGCCTGATTTAGCACAAGCAGCTGATTGTTGGTTGGATCTACCTCCCGACAATCAGCTGTTTCAGGCTGCAGAGGTCACCATTGCCTATTGCTGCCTCCATATGCCCCATTTTTGGCTTCTGCATCCCATTTCAGCTTCTGTGTGCCCCATTTTAGCCTCTGTGTGCTTCATTTTTGGCCCATTCCAGCGGTGGGGATCAGAACAGGCTGAAAATGGGGTATGTGGAGGCCGAAAATGGGGCACGCATAGGTGGCAATAGGCAATGGCAATCCCTGCAGTCTGAAACAGCTGATCGTCAGGAGGCCAATCCAACTGACAATCAGCTGTTTGTGTTAAATCAGCTGTGCTGAAGCTAATCAGGCTGTTTGCTACAAGAAGGCAAATTGCTGGGAGGCAGAGACCGACAGGTAGGCCAACAATTTTGACAACATTCGCTGTATAAGATGCACAGACAATTCCACCCACTTTTTTGGTGGGGTGCCTTTTATAGACCGAAAAATACAGTAAGTTGTTAATTTTTGGGAATCGGGGCATAACTAAGAAGTGTGATTGACAGAATCTTCACTGTTACAATAGTCTTTAAAAACTAGATAAGGTAGAGATGTCTGTTAGACTCTGTCTCAGACCCTAAAGTGAATTTAGATTAATTTGAAAATTTGTTTTAAAAAGCAGACAGAAGAGTTTTATTTCTCTTGCATTCACTTTGGAGATTTCCTCCTTCACCTTACTCAAGAGTAACTGAGTTTTCCATAACTTAAGATCAGCAGAAGTGAGAGTTACTCCTACACATTGCAGAAGGAATCTGGTAGCATCTTCTGTGACTAACAAGCTTTATTGGATTGTTCAATCATTTTAAATTTAAACAAAATGCAGACCTCAAAGTGGAACAGATCTTAAAACAAGGGTCTTCAAACCTGACAAGTTTAAGACTTGTGGACTTCAACTCCCAGAATTCCTGAGTGAACTTGACTGGAGGAGGAATTCTGGGAGTCAAAGTCCACATGTCTTAAAGCTGTCAAGTTTGAACCCCTGTCTTAAAATGACCATTTTGTAAAAGTTCAGGATCATTGAATGAGAAATTTCTGAACTCATGGAAAACAAAAAGTTTTAGGCAATATTTCTGCAAATACAGTGGTTTTTTTTTAACATATTATAATTGTTAATTGATTCTATACTTGCAATCTGTCTGCTATGTAACCTGCCCATGGATAACTAACTAGTCTTCTCTTCCACCTCATCCCATTTTAAATCTTACAACAATCTGATGTAAGTTGCAACATACAACAATTCATTAAAAACATTTTCTTCTATAACTCTGTAATCCCAAGAATTCCAAGCAATCATATAAAAATGCTTTGAGATTTATGGGATTCAATACTTGGAGCTGGTACCAGGTTAATGAAAGATGATTTAACTCAAATCCCAGAGGTGATAGAGAGACATTGAAAATGAAAAAGAATTTTTTCTTCTGTTGGCTTCCAGTTTCTTGCACAACTGAAAATCATGGATTACAGTTTGCTGGTTGGAATTCATGATGTTGATCGAGCTGAGCAAGAAGAGATGGAAGTTGAGAACCGGACAGAAGATGAAGAATGTGAGAATGATGGCATAGGTGGGAATCCAATTGGTTCCTATGGGACTCCACCTGACAGTCCTGGTAACCTTCTCAACTTCCCACGTTTCTTTGGGCCTGGGGAGTTTGATCCATCTGTGGATGTCTATGCTATGAAAAGCCATGAAAGTAAGTACTGAGATCTGGATGCTGGTAGTGGGAAGACAAATATAAAATTGTGAAAGCCAGTCTGATTGTAAGCATACATAGTGGTTATTTGAATCAACATCATTTTCTCCACTTTTTTGGAAATCTTAAGACTGTTTGGCTCCCTAAACTACAATAGTGTATCCAATAAAATTGCCTTAATTATAGACATGACTTCCAGTTTAATTTTCCTTATAGTGTGCAGCCACTATTTGAGAGCCAGGTGATAGAGAAAATCACTTGGATGTCTTCTCTAATACACAAATGTTCAGAAGATCTTCATGTCCTTTAGGAGCTTTGTCCCATATTCATTATGCCTACAGGTAGTCTTGATTTACAACCATTAATTTAGTAACCATTTGAAATTATAACAGTCCTGAATTAATAACTTGTGCCCAAAGTTATGTCCATTGTAGTCTCCCTGTGGTTATGTGAACAAAATTTGGCAGCCTATTTGCAGACATGACTCCAGAAGTGGATACAGCTCCTTCCCTGCATCCACCTATCTACCCCCAACCTCTGTAGTCCATTAGCACTTGGAAACTTCTCACAGCCCGGGAAGCCTTGATTTGCTACAGGGCCCAATAGCATGCAAAAAATTGCTCTAGCCCAGAAGGACTTAGTACCTAGCCCATCAGCACATGCAAAG
The DNA here is from genome assembly GCA_015471245.1 of Laticauda colubrina. Classification (NCBI taxonomy): domain Eukaryota; kingdom Metazoa; phylum Chordata; class Lepidosauria; order Squamata; family Elapidae; genus Laticauda; species Laticauda colubrina. The sequence continues at coordinate 7,817,426 of BLBF01000044.1, forward strand.
CAACCCATTTATCTTCACAGTTTTCTTTAACTGCTGAAAAGCACATCATTCAGTCCATTCAAGGTTCCTTCCTCTTAAGGATATCTTGCTCCATTCTCCAGATAGGCTCTATTCTTTGGAATTCTCCTTCTCCAAGTTGCCCAATTTGGAGGAGGAAGCTTCCAAAGGATTGTGAGAATAGAGCTGTCTCTCATGGTGCTTTAGAAGCATCCCAAAAATGTGCAATTTGGTGTGTCCTGTAGCTTATAAAGACTCCCAAAATCTCCTAAGCTCCCCCCCAATCCTTATCTTTGACTCTGTTTAACAACCAATAACCTCACTTAACAACCACAACTGGGAGTGCTGAGATTGCAGTCATTGAACAAAGCAGCCACATGATGTCTTGTTTAATGACCCTTTTTCTTAACAGAAATTCCAGTCTAATTGTGCTCATAAGTTGAGGACTACTTATATTTATCTTGAATAGCTAATGTATAACCAACTTATGAGTACAATTGGAACTGGAATCTTGTTGAATGAAATGGTTGTTAAACAAAATGCCCACGTGACTGCTTCCCTCACCAACTATAATACCAGCTCTCCCAGTTGTAGTTGTTAAATTGAAAGAGCAAAAGAGTTACCTGCTGAAAGAGGACAGCTAGCACCACTCTGTGTGTAAAAGTGATCCCATGCACTGGGCTGTAGAAATCAGAAAGATCCTCTTTTTGCACAAATTTTCTCCCCTCCATATATAGAAGGGATTTCATGTTGGGGAGGAAAGACAAGATGGGGATTGTAAATATTCTCCTTTGTCTCTCCTGTCCAATGCACAACTTCCATGAGTGAAAGGAAACTTGGCTGTTTCACTGGAAATATGATGCAGGGATGGCAAAAATCTGATCTTCAGTTCTGCAACCTGATTAAGGATTTCCAGAACAATTTGTATCTTGTATGGAAGGAAATGTAAATCCTTCAGCAAGTGGTAGCAACTTCTAACCTTCCATGCCAACTTCCCCATTAACTTTCCAAAGAAGCCAGCAGAGAAGATTATAAATGGCAATTGCATGATCATGGGACACTCAACAACTGGTTGTAAATGTGGACAGGTAGATCAGCACCCACACAATTATGTGACTGTGACTGGGGGGCAGGGGAAATGACATAATGTTTTTATGATGGCTGGAAGTGCTTTAAGGGCCATAAAATACCCTTTCAGAGCTGTAACATAAAATGGGCATTAAATGACTGATGTATATTGAAGATTACCTATATTCCAAAGTTTTTCAAAAATAATACTCTCAAGTCTAACATAGTTGAAGAGAAAACTGCTCTGCGTATAATAAAATCATCCATTTCACCTTCCTCAATATTTTCACTGTTTTAAGTGCTGCCTGAAGCATCTGCTGAGTAAAAATCTACATCTTGGACAATTTATTTAACATAAAAAATTCTGGAGTGCTTCAGTTGTGCTTGCAGTTCAATAAGAATAGCAAATCCTAAAAAATGTTTTGTGTCCTCCAGTACTGATAAATTTCTCTGTTTTATTTTAACCAGGTGCCCCTAAGAAGGAAGTATATTTCATGGCAATTATAGATATCCTTACACCTTATGACACAAAGAAAAAAGCAGCACATGCTGCCAAAACGGTGAAACATGGGGTAAGAAAGAACTGTTTGTTTGCATTTATCTCATTTTGCTTAGCCAAACATTTTATAACATATTTCAGAACAACTGAAACCACAGCTGGCTGAGCAGTGGTCCAAAATTGTGAAAGGGAGGCAAGGATGCAATAATTTCATATATAAATTGATGGGGCTAAGACTTCCATGGGTTGTTTTTAAATCTTTCAATATATTATATTCATTTGTATTATATTTTTTATGTGTTATATCACTCAAAAAATGATAGCAGTTTTTCAGGAATTCTGGTTGCAAAGGAATTTGGAATTTGCAAAAGATAATTAAAACCTGGAACAAAAATTTTGTTAAATAAAAGCCACATGCAGTCAGAGAAACTTAGCTTGTCTACCTCTAAAATAGATATTAGGTTTCAGTCATTCAAGTGTAATTGGGTTACCGTTCTGATTTAAGATACTCTGTTTCCCTGAAAAGAAGAACTATCCCGAAAAGAAGTCTAGCATTTTTTTATGAGTGCAGCTAATATAAGCCCTCCCCCTCCCCCAAATAATCCTACTTAAGAACTTGTGCAGCCAGTTGCCTGCCCATTCTATGTGGTTGCTCACGGTGCCGCAGCCACAAGATGGGACAGGGGATGGAGCTGCCCCACGCATCCCACACTGGCTTACCTCAGGGCCCCTGTAGCCAGGCCATCCATGCCCTGACATCTGCCTCACAGCAGTAGCACTGGCAGCCATCTGCAGCAGAAGCTCACGTGGCCACTAGCCTCTTCTTCTACTTGGCCACAATGAAGAAGGAAGCCAAGTGGTGTGTTGGTGCCATGGTTGTGAGATGAGATAGATGTCAGGGTGTGGGTAGACTGCTTGCAGGGGTCCTGAGGTAAGCCAGTGTGGGGTGTGTGGGGCAGCTCCACCCTCACTGCCTCGCAATGGTTGCACTGGCGCACCATGCAGCTCCCTCTCCTGTGTGAGCAGGCAGAAGTGAACCCCCCATACATGGGAAGAAAAGTCACCCTCAAAAAAATAAACCCTAGTAGTGGACATAATTATTTTGTGGTCAGGGATACATGGATACATCATAGCCTTTCATCTTCTAATCATTTTGGTTGTTGTTTTCTGACCATTCTACAACTTCTAAGTAAATTCATCAGGAATATTTTAATATGACACACCAAAGATACATTTTGATATGATTTTTCTATTGCTATTATTGATTATTCTATTGTTTTTTCCTCTGTTTCTGTCTGTTCCTGAGTCTTTTACTCCCCCCTCCAAAGGAATCCCCCCTTTCAATGAATCTCTTGCCAGTGTACATGGCTTCCTTCCTAAATAACTTTCTCCAGTTCAGCTCTGCCCGTCAGGACCTCATCATCCAAAGCCATATGTTACAGGATGCTAAATGAGGACCACTATAAAATTACTACAGAAAAACCTTTGGACATTCAGAAGCTAGAGCTGTTGGGATAACAATGCCTCTTTCTGCCAGTCCCAATTTATCTGTTCAAATGGGCATGATCCAATGCCTTTCTGCTATTTTTTTCTTTTCACCTGCCTTAGCAATAATTTTAAGAGGACTCTTGGTTTCCTGATAATTTATTTCCAATAAAATGCTAATCCCAGTTTTTTTCCTGGGCTGTCTTCTAGCCCCAGCCCTTCATTCTAATTGAACACTGTAAAATATACTTTTGCGCAGGTGATGAAGTCACTGTTGGAGAGGCAGTCCTATTCTTTCCATAATCATAAAATAGGCTGCATCATCTTTCAGGCAAGTGCCTTTGTTGTTCCTCTGCCTGCACAAAAGGTATGAGAAAGAGGCTGTAACCATAATTAGAGAGATTGTAACCACATTTTTCTGGTGGCTATATAAGTGTTTGTTCAGATGTTCTGCCTTTCTGCTGCAGGTGGTTATTTGGCTCTCTAAACTGAGTGGAAACACAGAAAGAGAGCTTTGCTCCTTGGGGCATTCAAACAGCACTGGGCTTGGAGAACATTCTTTACTGCCAAAAAGGCTACGATAGTCAGAAGATGTTTGAAATCATCAGCTGAGCAATTTTTCTTCATAAGTATCTATGAGTAATATGTAGATTGTAAATCCTTTTCTTCTTCAGATTCTGAAGAGGATGAATCGGGAAAAGAGCCATTTGCTATCTCTCAGAGTTTTAAAACTTGGAATAACCTCTTTAAAGAAATTATTTTTATGCTTGAATGAAATTATATTTGTTTTAAGATTTTTATTTTGTTTTCTAGGCTGGAGCAGAAATTTCCACTGTCAATCCCGAACAGTATTCAAAACGCTTCAATGAATTTATGTCCAATATCCTGACATAGTTGTCTTCCTGTTGTTGGCAGAAAAGGAGGGAGAAGAATAGTAGAGGGTGAGGAGAGTAGTGTTTTCAGTTCTACAGGAATGCAGCCCAGTCTGCTGGATATGGTATTCTGTGAGTGTGTGATGACAGTCTGACCTCGCAGAAAACTAACCTCTAGATGTGGGCCTCAAACCTGGTGGAAAATGAGACTATTACTCTCTTCTATTTTGATTGCTACAATAAATATCCAAACATAAACCTGAGGAATAAAGTAGTGTTAAGATTTGCACTTTTCTTTGAAAAGCATCAGTTTCCAAATGGTCAGATGTTAATGTGAACACATAACAGAAGATATAAATGATGGTTTCCTTCGATTGAACTATGGCTGTTCTCTCAGAGCAAATTCTCTTTGTTGCTTTCTCTAAGGATTGGACAAGTGATTCCCTGTCATTTCAAGGACAAGAACTGCTATAACAATTAAGGAAAGCCATTTTAAGTTAGTTGAACAAAGACTTTTTACTTCCAGTCTTTTGATATCCCACTTTCATTTTGCATTGTTATTTCAAAAAAAGTGAGAATATGAGGGAATTAGATGACTGCTTAAATTTTTATGCAATCAAGGGAGGAAAAAAAAAACAGTTCCAGAAAAATCCACATTTCTAATGAAATACAATTTCTTGGTGGAGAGCTTGAAGAGGTGAGATAACTTAATGGAAATAATACTTTGATAAGCTGCAGATACATTTGTACTGAGTTGGATTACAACTTGGGTTAAGTTATCTTCAATAATGATCTACCAGAGCTAAATTATTCATGGTTCCAACTTTTATACCTTGATCTGGTTGTAAATGGTGTAAAATGATATTTTCCTGTTTAAAAAAAGGTACCACTTCTTTGTAACATCTTGTGCTATGAACCATTGTGTTAGAAATATTAGCTTTTGATCATTCCATTTGGGAAGAATCTAGTTTCAGAATATAGGGAAAATGTAATAAATTGTTGAAGGTGACTGCTTTTAACCACTAGGACAGATTGTCCTGCTAATCCAGATTTTTTGGAATAAGTTGCACTAGTTCAGTTTTTTTAAAAGAATCCAAACTCTTCTTGCATCATTTGAATTACAACTTTTTCTTGTAATCTACAGACTGATGTTGGATTTCACAACTATTCTTGTCAAAATTGAAGATTTTGACTTCATTTATTCCATTTTTTCAATATTCCTGTGAGGATGGATTGTTTATAGATTTTTTTTAAAAAAGAGGGATATGGCAAATTATGAACCACCAACTTGCAATCAAGACCCTTTGCTTACTCTTTCTGAATGTGTTTCTTACACATGCTTTTTTTTTGTATGTGATTGTTGGGGTGTTAATGTCCTGTGCCTTCTGCTTTGTGGATTTTGTCTTTTTTGGAAGTAAGGTAAATATTTTTTTTCTTTCTTTGTTGCCCTCAAATATGTGTATTCTTTTGGATGAGATTTTTCACATTTATAAATAACAACAAAATGCATAATGCATTCCATGATTCCAAAGTCATATTTACAAGGCTTAAAAATCACGGAATATGTTGTACATACCATAAGATTTTTTAAGGCATAAATTACAAATTAGAGATTCGAACAATTTTTTCACCTACATTTCAAAGCAGATTTCTTTTATTAGAAGTGACAATGTTTTATCTTTCCCAATTGGTTTTATCATAAAATTAATGTGAATTTAGGAACTTATTTTAAAAGGCAGGCATGGATATGGATATGTTGATAGGTTGTAAATTTTTTAGAAACTCAAATGGTGCACTTAAAAGTTCAATGTAAAATAGAAAATTTGATCTACCCCTGCCTTAACTGGGAATTTCATTTTTAGCTCCTTTTGTTTAAATTTTGATTAAAATTGGTAAACATTAACTTAAAATGCTGTTTTTTACAATTTTTACAAATATTTTCCAGCTTTAATCTATTTAGGAGTTAGTCAGTGTACAGTTTTAAAAAACTATGAAAAGATGTGTTATCTGGCTGATTCATTTGTAGAAGACGCTTGAAATAACCAGTAATGGGCACTCAGGCAGAAAGAACTAAATCTCAGTCTTTGCCTCCTCTTACTTTCTCTTCTCAGTCTTCTCTGCCTTTGCCTCTCTTTGTCTGTATCTGTACTCTCTCCAGTCCCTCAATCCATTTCCAGAAATGTTTCTTTTTAACATCCTTGATATCCTGTTCTTTTGTCTTCAACTGCCTTCATATCCTGACAAAAGCCACCCAACCATCTATTGATTCTATTCCATGTTCATTGTTTAAAGTCCTATTTGATGTACATACGTTGTGCTTAGATGTTGAATTTGAGTTTTACTCAGATATCTCTCAAGAGGATTCGAAATATATCTCTAAACTCACCTTTAGTTTCCTGTTTGGTTTTTGTATTCTGTCATACATGCCATTGAGTTGTTAGTCCTTACTACTAAACATTTTGCCCAGTGTTGGGATTCAAATTTTTTTACCACCGGTTCTGTGGGTGTGACTTGGTGGGCGTCGCTTGGTGGACATGGCAGGGGAAGGTTACTGCAAAATCCCATTCCCTCCCCACCCCACTAACCTGATTTCCAGCTCTATTTTCCTGTGCAGGGCAACAAGACCCAACCAATTGGTTGGGACTTAGGAGGCAGAGAATAAATGGGGGCTGGGCCAGTCAGAGGTGATATTTGCCGGTTCTGCAAACTACTCAAAATTTCTGCTACTGGTTCTCTAGAACTGGTCAGAACCTGCTAAATACCTCTGATTTTGCCTTTGTTGATAACATATCCTCTTTGCCATCTGCCATTTCCATATTTGTTCCTTTTGTTTTTCTGCCCTCTATCAGGAACTTTTAAGATTTTCATCTGAATCCATCTTGAAGTCCTATATCAGCAGAACTATAGCTGGCTTTTTTCTCTAATCCCATTTTATCCTTTCTCTATTCTATTGACTTAATATTCAACCTTTGAGCTCTGCTCTTGGGTGGTGCTCAGACCTATATGACACATGTATCTATTAATTAACCAGTTGTGGAATTCCCCACCCCCAATTATTTGCTTAATAGAAAAATTGTTTCAGAATTTGAAATATTCAAAAGGTACAGAAAAAGCTTGGTGGGGAGGTCAAGAGTGATGTCATCAGCTTTTTTACTTCAAGTTTCCCCAAACCAAATATTCTTGAGGTGCTTTCGTTTACACCACTAAACATGGGATTTGTAGACATTATACATCTGGAAGATATCTTTTGGGGAAACTGTTGTTACTTACATCCATGTATGGACACTTGAAATTTGCTCACTGGGAATTTCTACAACTTTTAACATTCCTGTTTCTTTTACACTCAAATTTTTAATCAGAAAATGACATCACATGGAAACCTTTTGTTTCCACGACAGTATTGGAATTTCCCCCTTCTTATGAACATTAAATTGATCTGGCAATGCATTGAGAATGATGTACAGAATACATTCTGATCAAAGCATTGCCTGTAATGCTACAAGAGAAGTAGGGGAAAAGGAAGACACTCAATTTTTTCAGAGTATTGTTAGTTTTGACAGAGAAGAGCTGTGATTAAATCTAGATCTAATCACATGTTCCCATTCTTCCCTGCCTGATATCCTTAAATATATCACTCTAAAAAAATAGTTTGTGGATGTTTTCTCCTGTAACTCTAAGGATAGCACTGGCAATGCAATTTTATTTCCAATTCAGTATGTCCTTGAGGCTATTTAAAACTCATTCATTTGCTTTTTTGCCCCAAGTTTCATTCCTATAAAGGGCATGCATATTGGCACAATTTATCCATCAGTTTAGTCTGAAAATTGTTCCCATCCTTTTTGTTGCAGAAGAGCCCATGTTGCATCAGAAGCAGATAAATACTAAATTATTTGGAGATTTAGCAGTAATGTATGATCATTGGTGCATAGAGCTATCTTCTAGGTCAAGTGCTTTGTTTGGAAATCAAAGAGATTTCAATTTATGCAAGGGAATGCGTATATATTTGGAGCAGATTTATGACTTAAGAAAGTTAGTGACCTATTTGGAGGATTTGGGGGCATCATATGTTAGTCTTCTTCTTAGGTAGACTTACACATATTCATTCTCAGTTGGATCATATCTAGCCAAAGAATGTGTTGTTGATGGTAGTCTTCGCTTTCTTCATCTGTTTTGTGGAATGTACTTCCTCAACCCTCCAGATATATTTTAGCATACTTCCCAGCATTGTTAATTAACATGCCTATTCTAGAGTGAGATGGAGCTCATATTCTAAAAGAAGTTTTTGTTCGTCATCTAAAAATATCTTCGGGGGGAATATATACTAATAGTTTGAGTTTTGGCTATCATGTTTGAGGAAAAAAATCTCAAATCCGTTCAATGTATAGTAACTTCCACTGCAATTATTGATGTACCCCAGTCTATATTGTTAGGTAATTACATCCAGTTAAGATGGAATTTCCTGCACTAGAAAAAATGTTGAACATGGAATTTTTAAGGGCTAAACTGCAGTAGATGGTGACAATCATCTTCAATCATGTCTGTTTTGTTCATATGTGGAGGAAGGGCTTGGGGAGGATATCATTGGAAAGCATTCGGGTGAAAATGGAATCTTATAAACACACATAAAAATTGATGATCAGCTATAAGCCACATGGTCAAATAAAGTTTGCACTTCTTCATTATCTAAGTCTTTTGAGAGTCTGATATGAGTGTATGCAATGCCATCCTAGGCAATCTTTCAAAACTGTATTGTGAAATCATATATTATTTTAAAAGATAAAGGAAACGACATTTGTGTTCCAACCATTGTCAATATCTTCCTAATTGTATGCTTGAATACCATGTGAATATATTCAACATATTAATATATATAATCATATGGCATTTAATTTAAATGTATTATAAAAGCTGGTACATAATGGCAAGCAGGCAATTACAAATTTGAATCTCCAACTAATAAAAAATAATTTAGGTTTTTCATACTTTTTAAAATAAAAATTTTAAATCAATGTGCTTATAAAGTATGAGACACTGTTTTGAAATGCATGTATGTTAACAAGGTGTAAAGTCTCTCAGGTGGGTTGAACAAAATAAAAATGATTTTTTTTGTGTAAAACTGCTCTCTGGATTTTTTCTCCCCAAAGTAAAGTGTTTTAAGAATGTTGAATTTGTTTAACTTAAAAGACTTGACTCAGTGATGCCAGTTGTGATTCTTGGGTGCAATATCACATGATCATTTCAACCTTCTACTAGTTTTTCCATCTACCTGCATGCCAGACACTATCAGCAAAAGTTACAAATGGCAATCTTGTGTGTAGGGATGCAGTGATTATCATAACTGCAAGCTGCTTGTCAAACACCCAAATCAAAACTATGGGACTATAGGGACTCATAATCACTGAATAAATTGTCAGTAACTGAGGATTAGTTGCATATTCCCAAATAAGCCAAGAATATACCCACAAAATTGTGTTCAGTTTATTTGCAAATGGGATTCCATGCTTATATAAGATCTATTGATCCAGTTGTTTTCACTTACCCTATGATTAAAACTTCCCTCTAAATGCTGGCCTTCTGCTTGCCCCACCACTTGAAAGCTACAGCTATTTCTTAAAAGTTCTTTTCAAAAGAACTTTAACACAAATTGAAATCATAGCCTAGTCTAGAAAAAAGTCCCACTAAAATGAGTAAAGGATACTACTTATCTCTGCTTATTTTATAATGCAGCATTTGAGGTTTTCAAAGCTAAATATGAGTTGCCTTATGGTAGGCTCAAGAAATATATATACCTTTGAAGTTTTAAAAATGTATTGAAATGTGAAAGCAAATCAATACGCTCCAAGCATATAAAAATATTCAGTTATGACATTTTGAAATTAATTTCTTTTGTTGAGCGGAACTAAACAAACCTTACCTTGACCTTGTCATCTTTTTGGGGTGTACGTTAATTCTTCAGCCTATAGATGTACAGTATTTGGGCCAAAATTAGGATGCACCATTACCCATGAGCAGCTCCTTTATGACTACCTTGCCAATATTACCTGAACTCAAAGGTATGTTTTCCTCAGCAGTCTCCAGCTGACATGGAAAAGAAGATCAAGTCAGATCTGAAGCACTTTTGCTCACTTTAGATCTGATCTCATGCTGAATATCTACTGCAATCCTACTCAAGTCCATACAATAGGACAAACTGAATTCAGCAGGACTTTTCTCACATCAACAGTAGTATTTAACATTAACAAAATGAGATCTGCCAATTTAGATGGATGGCATTTTTTTTACATTTACAATTTAGAGATCAATTAGGTATGACAACCATATTATAACATCATTTGAAAATTATATTCAGAGCAACCCTTCATTTTGATTTTAAATCAGAATATATACAGCATCTACATAAAAATGAAAAAGTTATGCTTTTAAAAAGTTTATTCCATGAACAGTACATCATTTCCTATTTTGAGAGTTTTCTTGGTAGGAATTTAACTTAATCCATGCGAGCTTTCAGTGTCCTGGTAGTTATTTTGTCTTTCTCACTGGGGAAAAGGGAAAAGGGAGAGAATCAACATGAAAATTGTACTACAGTTAATCCTCTACTTAAAATTAGTAATTTAATCACCATTTAGATTTATAATAGCCTCAGAAAAAGTTCTTTGTACATGCAATGCATTTCTAGCCATTATGAAATGTCAAGTCACACTCCTTTACGAACACATGACTGCATTTCTGGTATTTTAGCTACTGGTTTACGATTGGCTGCAGCTTCCTGCCATCATATAACTATGATTTGTAGTGTTTTTTGCTGATTTTGCCAAAAACTACAACTGCTTAATGACTGCTATAAAAACAGTAGTAAAATAAGCCTATCGCGAGATGCCTCAATTTATGACCATCATGACATAACCAAAAGTTCAGTCCCAATTGCAATCAAGTCAAGAACTATCTTATCTCTACTGATTAACAGTTAAATCACACTTTTATCCACCAACAGGTAAAAAAGGTATCTACAACCATAACTGGTTTCCCAGCGGTTGCCCATAACAACAGCACTATACCCATCCAGAGGGAAGAACAAATTAATTGTGCAAATGATTTTTACTGGCTTAATCTTGCTTGCTGCTAATTATAGCTATTGTCCTTCCAGGCAAGCCAGGGAAATAAACCAGAGAAATACTGCCTCACATTTTTTTTTTAGAATTGATCTTTACCCACTCAGTTTCTACTTACATCACATGAACGGTCACTCCCATACCAGATACAGCATCTCTGTCCACAGCATTGAGCATGGATTGTCCTATGGTTTCAAAGAGGTGATCAGGTTCCTACATCAAAAAAAAAAGTTAACTTTAATTATAAAGTTATTTTTAAGATCTGTTCAAACTTAAGTGAATGAAAGAGTATAAAAAGAATGTGGATTGAAAGACCCTAAAGACCAACAATTTGATGAGGATGGAGAGGAGAGGAATTAGATATTAGATCTCTATTAAGATAGAGAATTTATGAATACAGCTATGAAGCTTTTCAAACAAACTCTCTCTGAGCCACATCAATATATTCATGCATTCAGCATGTAAGGATAAAGCAAAATTCTAAGCAAAGCAGCACACAAACAAGCTATTTCAAACTGAAATACAATTTTGTGCTGAAGAGAGGTTTATAAAGTGAAAAATACTGGGAAGAACTTGTACGTATGCCCTAAAGCCCTATTCACACCTACTTTTTGTAGTCCAGAGCCTGGCTCTTATTAAAAGTGTTCTATTAAAATAACTAACTGCTATATTTCTTATAACCAGTTGTGTATTTTTTTCTTACCATATCTGGCTCCCAAAGTGATTCACACATGCCATACATTTGCTCTGTACAGGTCCCACTGACCACAAAATCATCTGTTATCATTGGACAACCAATCAAGTCTAAGGAGCAGATAAAGGGTTCATAAGTGACTGGATTTAATCCAGCAATTACAGGTTCTGTATAATAAGGTCCAAACCTGAAAGAAGCAAGAAAAGATAGGTAGCAATCAAATTCATTTTTCCCAAGTAATAAAATACATATCAGTATAATTAACTACCATTTTAAAACTATACATTTTCCTTGGTGTGACTAGGAAAGATTTAAGGAAGGATAATTTATCTATCTCCAACACTAAGAAGCTGGGAAAAAAATCCTCATCAGTTCTGAAGATTACCTACTTTCATCTCGAGCAGAGAAATATTGCTATTTAATTGCAACTCCAATCTCTCACAATCTTAACCGTGCAACTGATAGGAACTAGAGTTCAACTAAATCTCAGGGAGCAAAAACTGCCTGCTAATTTAGCAAACAATCCTGATGCAATTCAGGAAGTAAATCCTGGGATGGAAAACATTAAAAGTCACATAAAATAATTAATTTGTATGCTCCTCACAGCCATGATTAAAATGTGCTAGGAATGATTTTGTTAGTGCTAGGCAAGAAATACACCAATTTTAATATTTATACCTTAATCTATGTATCATAGGGGTTCTTAAATTTTGCAGTAATGCAACACCTACTAGTGAGGAGCAACCTCACAACCTAGAATAAGTTCTGACACTTTGTCTATATGAGCCTCCTCAGTTTTAAAAATTAGTGCCTACCAAATAAGTTGCTCTTGACTCCTTCCTAAGGCTCTCAGATTCTCAGTTCAAAATTAACTGCCTTATCAAACCTATTATTGAATTTTTTTAATAACATGAATTATATCCATGAATGCTTGACTCTTTACCGTCTTTCATATAGGAGATTAGACACCATGCTCATTAGGGTCTGTGGTTTAATTTGCCTCCCTTCTTTCAGTTCATAAAGATTTAGTCGAAATTTGAGCCTTTGAGCACTGTAAGAAGAAAAACAAACCAGTTTCAAATCCATGTTAAGGCAAAATGACCATTCTCTTCCATTTACCATCCAAGTGGCACAGAAGCATAATTTAAAGCCTACTAGTTGTGCCTGCAAGTAATTATAAAATAGAAATCTGATGAAGACAAATTGCTTTAAATTTCCCACTAATGTGATTAACATATAAACACAGCCTAGCATTCCTTACTAGAATCAAGGCAAAAAGTCATAAATCAATAGTAAACCAGTTTATGATTCTGGAGTATCAGGGGAAATTGACTTGGTACCTTTCTGTTTTGTTAAGCAATTAATATGGTATACCTCACTTTTAAATTCATGTAAGCAATCTAGAAATGATTGCTTGGAGGCTTTTAAAATAACAATAATTTAAATTGTTCTAAAAGCAAGCAACCATTCTTCAATTCTGAGAAAAGGTTATTGAAATTTAGAAAATGAAACCCACGTTTCTGAATAGTTTTACATTCTACATAGGAGCCTCTGTGGCGCAGTGGTTAGAGTGCAGTACTGCAAGCTACTTCTGTAGTCAGCTGCCTAGAATTTGCCAGTTTAAATCCCACTAGGCTCAAGGTTGACTCATCCTTCCAAGGTGGGTAAAATGAGGACCCAAATTGTTGGGGGCAATATGCTGACTCTGTAAACTGCATAGAGAGGGCACTATAAAACGGTGTACAAGTCTAAGTGCTATTGCTATTCTATCTCATATCGCATACATAAATGATCAGAGTGAGCACTTCCTGAATGCCTTCATTTAAAATGTCCCTGAGTATACACTGAGACTGCAAATTTTGAATATCAGAGGAGTCAGCTGGTAGCTTATTTCACATAAATATTTATCCCTAGCTACTGCCAGATGTTCTTGATTTTAGCTACTTACAGGTAGAACTGTATAACAACAGTTGGGACCGGAATTTTGGTTGCGAAGCATATAATCATTAAACAAGTCATAACATGACTGGGGCTGATCATTTTTACTATGGTTGTTAAGCAAATCAAATTTCCCTGATTGATTTTCTCGTTGGAAGCTGGTGGGGAGGTTGTACAACATGATCACATGGCTACAATATGCTGCAACTGTTGAATATGTGACTTGGTTGCCAAGCCCCTGAATTGCAATCATATCACTGCAAAGTGTTTAAAACTTTGATGACAAATGGTAAGTCATTTTTTCCAAGGCTGTTGCAACTGTGAGCTATTGTTTAAAAAGTAGTCATGGTGATAACTATTTGTATTTTTGGTGAAAAAAGTAATTATATTGTTGATACTTTAAAACATTGTATTGAAAGTTAAACTTGTTTCTGCAAATTGCTGATATTTAGAAGCTGTCTTCCAAGAGCCATAATCTAATTTACCTCCCTGCCTACCACTGTAGATGTGAACAAATGGACTTAGCTTCAACTTTTCAATAACTTGGCCTATCATGACATATTCTTCATTTTCCAATGTTGGCATAAGAATAAAAATAAATAAGAATAAACTAAGAAATTAGCTATAAGTTAGTTACAGCTCTCTATGAATATTCTAGTTTTCTAGTTGCTTATAGCTACTTAATGCAAAATACTTACACTGTCTGCACATCTGTGGCAAGACCAGCTAAACCAATGAATAATCTGTCTCCCATTGGAAAAATTTTCTGAAAGTCTGTGGCCACCATCTGTGCTTGAATACCAAACCTGCAGTCAGCTGCAATAGCCACACAGTTTTTCCCCTTCATGGCCATAACAGCCCCTCCATTATAGGACATAATAGACTAGAAAAGAAAAAAAGTTTAATTGAAATATGTCGAAGGCACTTTTACTAGAGGCTATTAAGATGTGCACATCAACGTTTATCCTTATGAATATGAAAAACGTTAGAATAAGCACATTTAAGCCACAGTGCAAATTAAATTCCAAATTTTAACTGCCATTACAAAGAATGGGCTAAAAGAAATGTTCTATTTTGGTTCACAGAGAGACTTTTTCTCCACTTCATTGTAATCACAAACAAGCTCTGGTAAACACTTTTTTTTTCACAGTTCCCATGATGTTGCCTTCATCCAATTCCTAATCCATGCTCCTGGCAGCATTAAGTTGCCCTTAGTTTTCCCATTTTAAAAATGTTTTTACCCCTTAGTAGTCAATTATGAATATAATTCTACAAATCCCAATAAAACTGATGGTACTGTAAAATCACCTTATGAAAGTGGGATCAGTCTGATGTTTATTGGCCAGTATAGGGTTGTGTATTCTCACTTCTACTCCTTGGACATCATCCTCCAGAAACAGGGAGGGAAAGGGAGACTTCTCTCTGCTACTTCATCCCCCATCCTATCAATAAACTGTTAATTGGTCTATCAGCAATTTGGGACAATCTGGGTCTCTAAACCAGTGATAATTTTGGAAATCTGGTGAATAAAATGTTTCTCTCCTTACACTCGCCATTTTTCCTGGCCCATGCAGCCAATACCCACTCTGGGAAAAATAGCAGATGAAGCCAGGGCAAGTTAATTAATAAATAAACAAATTAATAAATAAATTTATTATAAATTTATAATTTATAAATAAAATATTTTTTTTATTTTTTATAAAAAATATAAATATATTTATTATAAAATAAATAAATTTATAAATAAATAAATTAATAAATGGTTAATATTGTAGGTGTAGCCTTTTGTCAAAATCATGTAAATTATCTGAGAGAGTCTAACTGGATTAAGAGGCTGCATAACTTTGAAAAATAAGACAAAATTCCTGTAGTACAGGGATGGGCAAATCCAATTGGTGGACATGAGGAAAGTGAGGACATGTCAAGATCCCCTTGCAGAGCAAATGAGATCATTGTTTTGCCACAGAACAGAAGCAATTTGGATTGGCAACGGGAGACAACAGAATCTATGCCAATTTAGATTACTGCTGACTCAGAGGTGGCAAGAAAGCATTCTGTAAGGTTGAGCTATAATGAAGCAGTCCCTGATTTAAATCTCCGGATATAAATTAACTACAGTGAACCACTCTTATCCAAAACACTATTATCAAGTCCACAATGTTTTTGATAACGATTTTTATTTTCCAAGCAGAATTCTCCAAAACTGTTAATATTAATCCCGAGGGACTATCCATTACATAGTTATTATTTGTAAATCTATTAAAATAGCATTTATTATTTTCATATAATAGATGTTGAGTGGTGATGGTCGAGGAACAATCTGAAACAACATAAAGGAGTCAATGTGCTGATGAGTTTGAGGAACCCCTGCTTTAAAGCATGATGAAAACGTCAGTTTAAACAGATTTTTTTTTTAAAAAAGGCAAGTCCCAGGGACGCAATGATCACGCCAGGCCATGCAAGCAAAGCGCTTTCACGATCGCCTTCACAGAAATTCAGGAAAGGAAGAAAAAACCTCCCACCCCACCCTCACTCCGCAATTAGCTTCTATGACAGGCGCCGCTGACAAGTCCATCCCAAGAGTTGGGGGGCACAAACCCGATGACCTCGGTATTTTCTTCTCCTCCTCCTAAGCACATTGTCTTTGATCCTGGGGATGGGGGGGGAATCGCACACTGTCATCAAGGAGAGCGGCCAATGATGCCTCCCCGGTTTTTGAGCTCTTTTTCCTTCTCCTTTTACCTCCGTCTCCCCCACCCTTTCTTTGCAACATTAAGACTCACCATGATGAAAACCTCGGGGAAGGAAGAAAAAAAAAAAAAACCTTTCTCACGCACCACTGCCGTAAGACCAACTTCCTTCCGCGGCTGTTCCTAAGACCCGCCTCTACCAGGATGTAGTACTTTAACATAAACTCCTGCGATTGGACAGCCTGCCCCTGCCAATCTAGGACCGGAGATGGACTTTCGGCACAGGAAGTGAAGAGTCATAGCTGTTTGTTATAGAGATAAAATAGAAGAGTAGTTCGTTGCAGTCTATGAACACTGGATTTGTAGCTCGAATTTTAAAGGGCATTTTTAGATAATCTCTACTTTTCCAATTCGGAAATTAAAGTTCCTCTTTAAAGGAAAAATCGAGCTCCGGTACACATAACTTTTCTTGAAAAAAATAAACTAGAAAATATGCCGCAGAAAAATAAAAGATAAAAAGACAATTATGTATTAGCTCATTTTATTATTGAAATTATTTCTGATTCTTTGGAAATAAGGAAATTATCATTCTCTATATTTAATAATCAACTCTTTCTTCGTTCTACAAAGACCTTTTATAAAAATTAAAAAAAAAACAACCAGTGAGAAGAAACATCAGTAACACAAATCAAAAGAAGGAAAATTAGGAAGCTTGTGTGCATCTATAATTTCTCTGCTCCTTCGACTCCGAAGGGAATGGAACGTTTTTCAGACCTTGGGTTCCACATAGCGTAGGAAGTTAAAACCCAGCCCTCTCCTAGAAAATTGAAATATCCTGAGAAATATTAAAAAGACAGAATATTCCCCCTAAAAAAAGTAGAAGCTCAAGAGCAGAAACTCACCTCAGAAGCAGAAGCTCACCCTCACCTTTGCTAATGGGTGGGCTATTAAAGCCTGGGCCAGAATACTTAACAAAGATCTCCAGGTAAAGCTATAACAATTGCCCAAGAGCCCTTTCAGTGCATCATCATCCAGCAAGGCTCAACAAAGCCTGGAACTCAGGAAAGCCAACAAAGTTAGCGAAGATCCCTGCCCCTGGGAGTCTGACAATCTATGGGATACATTTCAGGAAACATTAAGGTAGGGCCCAACAGAGGATATATAAGGGTCCATCAGCATCTTGGCAGGCCTGTTGTTCTCTTTTCCTTCACCTTGGAGCATGTGATCATCCTTCTTTGGAGCTTCAAGCCATGTGGTCCTGTCTACCATTAAACCATCTTTCCAAATATCCTCCATGTTTCCAGTGTCTTTCAGTACCCACTTGTACTGAACCCAGAAGGATATTTCTACCAACAATAGAAAGAACTGAAGAAGCTTCTTTAAGAAGCTAAAACGTTTTTAGGGAAAAAAAACCAAGGAAGTCCAGTTGCCTTGTAGAAAAGCATCTTTGGGACATCTATGAACTACATGATTGAAATTCTCCTTAGACTAAACATTCTTTTATGACTCTGTAATCCCTTAATTGGGAATAGAAAAAAATGATAGAGGAAAGTACTTGCTGAATAAAAAATTGTTAGAAGATAATTACAACAGAATGGGAGAATTGCACCAAGATGTACTTCTGCCTTTAATACTTTTTAAAAGTCTTTCATGTAGACTAATGTATCTCAACTTCAGCAACTTTTCTATATTAAGGTAGATTTGAATGGCAAACATTCAAAAATACAGATGACAACTAAGAGACAGGGTTTTTTATATCTCTATGTTGCAGTCTGGATACAAAGGCCTGTCCTATAGTTTTTTGCAGCATTACAGTCCAGATTGGTAGCTTTATTAAAGCCAGCACTAAAAAGGAACATATCATCTTTGCTAAGTTTCTATTGGCCTGAAAAATTTATTTTTATTTGATTTGTAAATATTTATAAGTTACACTGCTTGATTGGCTGATGAAGAGAGGGAACAAAGGGGAGGGGAGAATAAAGATCAGATGGAATAATAATTTATAGTTATGTTAATATGGCAGATCAAGCTGTGATTCAAAAGCTGTGATTCAAAAATTATGCTCAAAAGCTATTAATATTTCAAATTTTGAAACAGCTGACCTATTTACAAGATAATTGTTCATTTTCCACACAAACGATACAGCATTCAAATATTGCAGAACAATTTTAGTGTTTCAGATTTTAGTTGGCTACTAAATTTTAGATGAATATATTGAACTCTTTCATAAATAATGGCTTTCACATTGCAACAATCATTCTTTTATGTCTCTTAAAAACCTCCATTTTGAAGAGAAGGTAGCAGTTGTTCTGACCAACAGGGACTTTGCATGGATATGTCTTTGACATCACATATGCTGAAACTTTATGAAAATCATAGTTCCACACAGTTGGAAAACCTCAAATCTGGATTATTTTCCTATATTGGATGTTTAAAACAGACTTCTTAAACCTTTTGAGAAATTTTATAAGATGGAAGAAAGAAAAACAATGAAAAGAAATCAAATTCTAGCACCCTATTTTAAGGAACCAAAAATCAAGATTGTTAGAAGTAAAAGAAAGGAAGGTATAGTTGATTTATTTGATCACAATTAAATTGTTATCCCTGATAGCCAGGGGTGGGATTCTCCCAGTGTAACAGTTGGCCCGCTAATTGCGCACTTCATGCTCGCATGCACATGCTTGCACGCACGTGCACAGCTTTTGCAATTACTTATCTTTGATGTTACTTCAGGGAAGTAACAGCTGAGGCACTGCAATCCATTCTGCACACAAATCAGCTGAGCAGATATAGGTAAGTACAAGGGAGCTGATCATGGCAGCTAGGAGTTTGCCTGAACTGGTCCAAATTGGGAGAATCCTATCCCTACTGATGAGTTTTTGCCGACACCAGGACCAAATGATGATATTTTATCAATGTGTTTATTGATAAGGGATTGGATGTGGGAAGAGGGGATATTTGCTGTGCTTTAAGAGAAAGAAATAAATTACTATAATTGTTTATACTTGTGATGAAGATAGGAAGTCACTTCTTTATATATATTTTTTTTCTTTACACTCTTATTTTGTCTTTATTTTCCATTATTATTTCTATTTTTTTTCTTTTCTGAGCCTTCTTTTTTCTTTTCAGTGTTTAAGTATGTATTAGTAATTTTTAATAAAATTACTGTAAGAATATGTACTAAAATGCACTTCTAACGGAACAAGCAGAAGCTGGTAGGTTGGGCTATGGACAACAAAGAATTCTGAGGATCCTTTATCTTTCATTTTGAGGGGACTGAAATTAAGACAAACTGAAAAACCAAAAGTAGCACGCGTCCCTGGGTGGGCTCGAACCACCAACCTTTCGGTTAACAGCCGAACGCGCTAACCGATTGCGCCACAGAGACACCTTTCAACGTCTTTTTGTTGTGGATAGCTATTTCTAACCTGAAAAATGCTTCCTATATCGTCACCAGAGGCAGAGTAAATCGTGAGGAAGACCGGGGGAAGGTACGAAGAAGAGTAGGATAAAAATAAACAAAAGATTTCGTTTGATTTCGACTCCTTTTCCAAATGAGATGATTCCAGGTCAGTTCCATGGTTCAGAGCCCCCTGCGGAACTTCAGTGATTTGCAACTGCCCTGCAAATGGCGCTGCCTCAATCGTCTCTCTGCTTCCCTCCCTTTACTGAAATATATGTGGTTTGTTTAACTCTCTCCCGGAAAAGACGGGGACTCTCCAGGCTCGGTTTCTGGAGTTTTCCGATTGGAAAAGATTTATCCAAGCTATAGAGAGAGAATTCGAAAGCTTTGCCCGCTCTTTAGGCAACTGTCAATCTTCCCATAGAAAGACCTCGCGAACAGTGGCGGTGGATCATTTCTTGAAATAAACCGGCATTTTAAATTTGCTTGGAGTCAGAAGAGGATACTCGTTGCATAAGGATGACGGGGCCTGAATGGGTGACAATATTCGGGAAAAGCCATTCCACCTCACAACGTGAGCGAAAATCTGCCGGTCGGAAAAGTTGTCTTTGTGAGTTTCGTTTCTTGCCTTGCTTCCTGTCCCCAGTAACGAGCGTCGGACTTGGCTTGGCTGCCCCTCGCTAACCAGGGAGAGCGGCTATCGTTAACACCACCTACTCGAAGAGCCCAAAACTGACAGGCCGCTTCTTGACAGCGACTGAGGCGCCCCGCGCAACACCTCAAACCAAACGTCGCCAGATTTGTCTGGGGCGCCGCGTAGCTGTGTTCCTCTGGCGCGTTTCTTTGTCGCTTCTACTGGCTTTCCCCTCCGTGATTGCTGGACGGGCTGGATCCCGATGGGGCCACGCTCAGCGCAGGGATCCCCAAGGGATTCAGAGTTGTGGGTCTCTCCCGCTGGTTTAGCGTTGTTTCGGCGCTGTTTATTGACTCTTTGGGTTCGGATGCGAGTCGTTGGGGCTTATTAGAGCAGACGGGCGATATCTTCGAGACAGGCACCCAGAGAGTGGTATCAAGATATCCAGAATTAGGCTTACTCTTACTCGGAAGAAACCAGGCGGCAAAGGGGAGGAAGGGTTCTGGGAAAATAAGCAAGGAAAATAAAATTGGCATTGCCTTCCATGAGCCGGAAATGAGAGAGGGACGCGGGAAAGCAACACTGCTGTTGCCGAGGTACCTTAATGAGTACCAGCAACAGCCAATTTGTTGGGGTTCTAAGTGGAAAAAAATCTTAGCGACTTAGAGACTCTCTATTGGGAACAGACGAAAACTAACCAAAATGGGCTGGATTCATCACTCTGCCAAAACACAAGCCTCACCCAGATTCAGAGAAGCCAATTGTGTATTGTGCCGTCGCAGCCGCTAGGTGTTTCTCCCAGCCGTCGGGCGAACACAGCCAAGGCTGACGCTCTTTCGGGTGAGGGATAGAAAAAAGGAGCGCCTGTCCCACTCAAAGAAAAGAGGAGGAATAAGTAGGGCTGTGTTGCCCCATCAACAATTCTTCTGAACCCTTTCGGGTTTCTCCCTCGAATCTAACCTTTCCTACCGAGGCGTCCGATGAAAAGTGTGGGTCAATCATTTTAGTGTCTCCAAAGAGCACCCATTTTTCTCACAACCTGGAGGACTGGGTGCGGGCAGTAACGGGACTTTTGCCCTGCAGTCGCCTTTCGGCAAATCTTTGGAAACTTTCTCCGTGATCTCCAAAAGACTTTGCCCTGCAGAATAACACAGGGCGGCGCCCAACCCCCCCCCCCCCACACACACGATCCCTCTCCTCTTTCGTCAAGCAGATCCCCAGGCCAGCAGTTTTCAAAATTCATGTACAGACCTGTCGGGTGGAGCGGGTGGGATTTTTATTTACTGGCAAGACGAAGAGAGAGAAAGAATTTAGTTTTTCTCGATTTCCTCTAGACTGTTTTATCTCGGTTTTCGGAATGAGATTGCCAAGTAAATTACACGAAGACTTATTTCTGCAGTTAGGCGGGAGGAAAACATTTTAAAGGGAAGACTGGATGTCCCTATGCTCTTCTCGTTTTCTGAGGGGCGATGAGTCGATACTCTGTTGTAACTCAGAGATGTTCAGAGAAAATCTTTCTGTAGGACTCTGCTGAAAATATACAACCACACTGATTCATCGGAGAATAAAGTTGAAGAGGTTATTGTCCTGCCGGTAGTTGAAAGGATTTTAGATGTATCTTATGGATGCATCTTAAAATGGGTTTAGCAAATAATAGCCCATATGATCATTTAAACTTGTTAGAGAGTTAGAAATGAAATCCCTTTAAAACAACCTGATTTACAAAAATGGGTTAACTCAAATGCATTTTTGTCCATTAAAATAAAAGTTCCAAGCCGGAGTCTGGCAGTAGTTGACAAATCAAAGTTCTGACAAGAGCCTTTAGGAATCAAGCGGTCTTAAAAATACCTTGTGTCTGTTATTCTGTTAGGAAAACCCTGTTTACCAGAAATCCTAGGGGCACTTCATTGAAAATAACCTTCTTTCATCTAAGTTAAACTTCATGAGCTTGTTGACAAACTTGCTCAGGGTTGAACTACATGTTCCTGGGCAAAAGGAAAGACATGGAATTTTCATCAGGTACAATCAATAGTTTTAACCAAAATACTTTATTTTTCTTGCCTCTAGAGAAAGATGAAGTAGTGCTGAAAATATCAGATCTGAATTATTTAGTAAACAGGATTATTATAATATCCTGGAAATTTTCATAACATTAGGAGTTACTTCTTCATATTGCTAATGATGTGTCTTTTTTCTCAGATGTTCTCACTGAAAGAGTTTTATAATTGTCATGTGTGTAATCGATTTGATTATGTTTGAAAGCAAACAACTTTCAGGCCATTTTCTCACTGATGATTTACAGTAGTAGTGCTCAAATGAAGTAAATTTAAGATGTGTGAACTAACCCCCAGAATTCCCTAGCCATACATCTGAAGTCCATACATCTTAAGTTGTTGAAGTACTGATTTAGAGTGTCACCCAACCATTATTTTGGAGATATAAAGGTTATTTGGCACCAGGCTAGAAACTAGGAAACTAGGCACAAAGCCAGCTTGGATAGTCACTCATTCTCACCCCTAGGAAACAAGGCCAATCAACTTTCAAGATCTTGCCAAATAAACTGCAGGAAATTGTCCAGGCAGTTCCTAAGTATCAAAACTGTTTTGAAGGCATTGAAATAAAAAGGCAGTGCTGTACCAGAACACCTGTAGTTAGGTAATGTTGTGAATCATAATGTTCACCAATAATAGCTCTCCACATTTTGAGGCCCACTTTGGCCTAATGGTTTAAGTACCTTGCTAGAAACCAGTACACTATAATTTCCAGTTCTCCCTTAGGCCAGCTCGGTGACTTTGGGCTTGTAACTTTCTCTCAGCCCAGTTCAACTCCCAGGGTTGCTGTTGTGGGAAAAAAGGAGGAAGGAGTATTATATATGGCTTGAGTTATTTAAAAAATAATACAGAGAGAGAATAAATAAATATATAACTAGCCCATTTCTTATCTAGGAGAATGACCTGTATTTCACATATTATATAAAGATAAGAGGAAAAAGATCAGCTACAGTTTTCTTCATGTTAAAGTGGAGTTAAATGTGGAGGGAACAACTAAAGCAGTGAAGGTTACAATTTGCTTTAAAAACTTAAATCATTTTATTTGAACATAAGTTTTCAGTACTTTCATTTGTTACTGTATCTCTAGTTCTATACTTTAACTCTGTTGGAAAGGAACAAGTTGTCTAGGCAGAAAGTGGGCAAAAAATCTGCTGAAAATTTTGTTATAGTAAAATTTTAAAAAGCACCATCTAAAAAAAAGATATTCCACTTAATTCAATTTAGCATATTATACTAACTCTTAGCATAACAACAACTGGAAATACAACAGATTTCTGCAAGATAACCACTAAGCTGATTTTGTAGGTGTAGTTAAATTTGGGGAAAAGCTTTCTTGGACCCATTGAACTTGTAAACCTGTAAAAGGATCATGTGCCATAGTCTCTTGCAAATATGCAAAGTTTGGCATTGCGGGGCAAACTTTATTTTATTTTATATGTTATCGGTAGATGTATCTAAAATTGTTCCTACATAACTTGTATCGCTGTGAAAGAGAACAAACATCTTTGTTGGGAGTAGGGAGCAAACGGATTATTAACGCGTCCCCTTAGCTTTCTGGAGTTTTATTCTGTCTATCTGATCAGGAATAAGACTCTGCTAATCTCGCCCGGACTAATCTCTCGGGTTGCACTCTTAATTCAGGTTAGTGCGCACACCTAAGAAAATGCAGGGTACGAAAAATTAGACCGAAGGCTACAAAAAATAAAAATAAAAAATCGGCATCAACTCTGAAGCATGATCACCTATTTGCTGTGGGGGGAACCGAGAGGCAGGCACCTGTCTTTATGCAGCAGGATCGCAGGTGCTTTGTTGCAAGTTGCCGCTCCCTCCACGAATCTGGTCCCTGACTGGAGGTTGCCATCTACCTACCTTCCACCCACACTTCCGCACTCAGTAGGCGTGGGGGTCCTGCACTTTTGAGCACCGGCGCAGAGCAAACAAAAAAGGGTGAGGAAGCCTCCTGTTGTAGATTTTAGTGACCCAGCCGCTCCCCTGATCGCTCCCTCAGTGGGTCTCCGGAGGAGGCTGTGGCAAAGTCACTCTGGTCAGAAGACGACGCGGCGTTCTGAGAAAGGACGGGAAATGCCTTCCTCCGGCTAGTTGGGGCTACGCTGTGTACCACGGATAGGGCAAGCCGCGTCCCAGATCACGATCGAATATTTGAAGAAGAAACCGAGAATCAGTTCATCCCATTCAAAGCAGCGGAACAAAATTATGCGGTAGAACCCAGAAAGATTTCAACTTCTGAGATTTTATATATTTGGCCATTGATCTAATGGAGGGAAACAGAGAAAAACATGGCTTCGACATACGCTCCCCCCCCCCCACCCAGCCTAAAAAAAGAATCAGAGGAGACGACACCAACGACGGGCCCCTGCCTTGTCAGAACGATGGGACTCATAGTCCAAACCCTCCAGAGGGCACTGGCTGGCGGGGAAATCTGGCACTTCGAAGGTAAGAATCGCTTCTCCCTGACCCACTCTCTTCGCTTTCAGTTGGAGACCGAAAAGATACGTGAACGAATAGAGAGACGTCTGCACGGGAGTGACAAGATTCGAAGGGGCGGTTTCCGTGTCTCGAGATCGTGACAGATCTCCAGGTAGGTTCGCTGGCCTGGTTTTCTAGCGAGGAAAGGGGAGGAGCTAGAAGGGGGAGTGGAATTCCTCAGCAACTAGCTGGCTCTACTCCGGCATTGATGGGGTGGGGAACCCTGTTTTTCGAAGGAACTGGGTTTCGGCTACTAATCTCTCTGAAAGCAACTCGGGGACCCCGCTTTGATCTCCTTTCTGGCGCTGACGGTGGAATATTCGAGGGCTAGACAGTGGTGGGATTCAAATTCTTTTGCTACCAGTTCCGTGGGCATGGCTTGATGGGCGTGGCAGGGGAAGGATACGGTAAAATCTTCAGTCAGAGGTGGGATTTCTCTGACCTACTCAAATTTTCTGCTACTGGTTCTCCAGAACTGGTCAGAACCTGCTGAATACCACCACTGGGGCTAGAGAAGAGAACAGCTTCCTCCATTCAAAACCGCCTGCCAGGAGGAGTGACGTCTGGCTGACGCGATTGTTCGTCCAGCTCGAGTGCTCCCAGTTGGATGAGGTACTTGGATCTGGCTGCGCCCGAAGCCCTTAGAAGCTCTAGGGCTGGTCTCAGTAGGATGCAAGGCTTCCGGTCGAACAGAAGTTCCTACGCTGCGGAGGAAGGGTAAAGACTGCTATTAGTTTGACAGTAGTTCGTAAATAGCAGCGGTATATAAATAAATATACTTTATTCCTGAGAAAAAAAAGTGAATATGTTCTAATTAGGCCGATATAAAGTTCGGAAGAGGCTTTAATTCTTCCTATTCATGTCCCTTTTTAATTCATTCACCAGCCACTGGATAGATCTAAAACACGCATTGCTCTTCCCAATCACGTTCTTGAGTCGCCGCCAGGACTCTTAAGCAAGGAAAGAATCCGCCGGATTGTCCAGTCGTGGAAGTTGACGACACGAGGAAGGATTTACTTGTGATATGAGTAACTTTTCATGGAACTAAGTGGGGTTGAGGAATTTGACAGCACACAGCAGATCCACAGACGGATAGATTTTAGAATACCACCAACTCTTCGCCGTCGTTACCAGCAGAGAGAGTTACAAAATGTGATCCGTTCAGGAAGGCTGGTTTTGAACTAACCAGGCCATCCTGAGCGCAACAGACGTTGAACTATCCTTTTCTATCCTCTGGAAAGGAAGCTCAAAAGCAGAGCTGGGATCAAAAGTCTCTAAAAAGCAAATTCCAGCCACTCCTCAAAAGGGCTGACAATCGGAAGCCCTCAAGAAAAAATAATAATCCTATTTTAAATTTAACTCTGCTCATAAAATACTCCCAAAAAGGATCATTTGTGACCCAGCAGACTCCAAAGTCCTACCAAGGGTATAAAAATTGGATCGTGTGGATTTAGGTTTTCAGAAAATTATTGACTATTAAGTATGGAGTATGGTGTCTTAAACATGCCCCTGTCCAATAATACAAACACATGGGAAAATACAGTAAATTACTATTGTATTTTGTTATTCAGATACCATTCCCTCCTTCGCGTTTTTTCTCACATTCGTAACGCGTCAGGTTTCGTAAAGGCTTCGACCTATGGAGCGAAATTGTCGCGAAATGCTACATTAAGAGGAAAATGCATGTTTTATCCACGCGGCAATTGTTCAGATTTCAAATAAAAGTCCTGGAATTCAATAGAGCTGGAACCGGGCAGAGTTTATTGTCGCTAAATTAATCTAAGGCTGTCGGACGGGAGGCTCGCGTGTTTCTGTATTCAATATCCAAAGACTACTGGTGGTTTGTGGTTTTTGTTGTTGTTGTTGTTTTGCAATTCAGCAGATTTTCCCAAACGTTTTCTCGATCCTTCTTTTCTTCCTCGCCTTCGCAGAGGCAACCTCTTTTCTCCAGCCGACGCGAGGGTTGACCGGGCGAAGGGACTAGAAGAGGGGGGAAGGGAAGGGCGCATCAACGCCTCGGCTTTTGTTTCTTCACCGGTACAGCTGACTGTGGCTGGCTAGTTCCGGTTCGGTTTTGTTTCAGCTGGGCAGAGGAACTTGACGCCTCTGTAATCTGGCTTGTAGCATTGGGGGCTTGGACCGTTGAGCAGCATTTTCTCTTGTCTGGAGGCGGAGAGACCGAGGAGACCCATTGATTTCTCTCCTGCCGTCCGCCGCCGCTTCTATTTATTGTTTTTTAAAGGGACTTGGCTCTTGGCAAACACCCGAAGGAACGGCGTCACGTGGACACAAAAGGGGGCGGGGCTTGCTGTCCAGAGGACGTGGGGGGAGGGCCCTTTTGTTGATTCCCCAGCCCTTCCTCTGGTCGTTCAGCCGCAGGAGGAGGGACGGCTGCTTCCAGAAGCTCTGCTTGGAGTCTGTTATATACATATGTATATATTTAAATTGGAGATTGAGCAGTATAAACGGGACGAGGGGTGTGCTTTCCCCCCACTCCTTTCTTCCGTCCCGTATTTTGCTGCTTCGGTGCGCCCCTAAAAAGGATCCGCGATCAGGTAGGGCTGGAACACTTTCCGCTCCCAAAACCAATCCCCCTTTCACCCGGGAGAGCTTTCGCTGGCCCCGGGCGGTGCCCTTCCTCTTCCCCTTCGCTTCTCTCTTTGTCACTCCGTCGCTCCTGTTCGCCGTTTTCTTCCTTTCCCCCTCCTCACTTCACGGTGTCCCTTTCAAAATGGCCGATCCCTCTCCCTCCCTCCCTCCCTCCCTCCCTCCCTCTCTCTCTCTCTCTCTCTCGAAATTTGTCAACCTTTCTCGGCTTTCTTTGTTATGGTGGTGGTGGTTGTCGGCGGGGGGTTTATTCGCTGCTGGGAGGGAGGGTGCGGAAGATTTTCCAAAGTGGCCTCTTCGGATTCCCTGATCTTGGAATCATAGGAGCCCCTTCCCCTCGCCGCCTCCCCCGCCCGGCTTTGCAGCTAGGGCGCTGGGCGACAGCTCCGGTTGTTCTTTCGCTGGTGCCTTTGGGCAGCAGCTGGGGGCTTTGAGACCCTTTGAACTCGAGAGGCTTTTTCGCCAAGAGCGGGAGCGACGGGAACTGAGCTCGCTTGAATGTCCAGTGGGTGCTAGAAAGCCCATTGAGATGGGACTAAATCTTGACAGGCAGCCGTCTGTAGACTGCAAGCTGGAATCCAAGGCTCGGCCGGGGAATCTCTCCTTTCTCGCAAGAAGAGAGGGGCAGCTTGCGAGATCCAAATGTCAGGCGAGCAAGTATGCGCGCAGTTTGTCCTAGGCCTGAGTGATCTCTCTCTCTCCCCCCCCCCTCCCTGCGCGCGGGTGGATTTGTGAGGAGGGGAAATGTTATCAACTCTTTTAAAAGGACGGCTTTCCAAAACTCGTGCCTTCCAGAACTACAATACCCATACTCTTAAGTCACCTGCATAGCTGGAGGGGCGTGTAGTCCACAGCGCATGGAATTGCCAGGGTGGATTGGATTTGATAAACGGACGCGGGGGGAAGGGGGGGCTACAACCACAATATGGCGCATTACGTCGAGAAAATGGGGGAAGGAAGAATATAAAATTTCGCTTTGAGTTGAAGTAGAAAATTTTGTGATGTGCCTGCCTGTCTGACTTTCTTTCCTTCTCCTCGGGCCGCAGCGGGTTAAAGTCTGATCTGGAAAATCTAGACTGGAGCGAGAAAGGTGTGTGGGTCTGTCATTCCTAAATCACGTGAGAACACGCTTTTCGGGGAGGGGGTGTACATGAGGGATAAAGGAAACTTCCTGGGGATTTTATGAGGAAGACTCGTGAAAGAAGCGGGAGAAGGCAGAGTAAGGGTTGGCCTTTACCGTCGCGAGGTTTGCCGGCTGAAGATAGGATGAAAAGTAAGGACTGGGAGAGAAAAACACCCCCCACCTTCTCCCTCCCCGCGTCCCTGCCTGGAAGACCGGCTGGAAGGAATAAAAGAGAAGGAATGGCTCAATGTGGGAGGGGCTAGTGGAAATTTTTCAAGGGCGCCGACTGTTTAAAGTGGGTCCGGTCGCTGTGTGCTGTTGTCCTTCACTCCCGCCCCGTCCCTCCAGATATTGTTTGGGTTATGATCGCGCTCGTTCTCAAGGCCAGAAATGGATGTGAGTTCCCACCACAGGGAAATTCCGAATGGAGAAACAGAAGTAACATCAACAGAAATGTGGGAACAGAACCCTCCTAAACATGGGCTATCCATTCTTCCTCACAAAATTCAATTCACTTTCCTGTCTTGGATTCAGATCCTTTTTTTTTTTTTTTTTTTTTTGCTGCAGTAACTTTTGCTTTATTATGGAAAACATTTTGTTTGTTGCAATAAGTTAATTTAAAGAGTAGAAATAGATCTTGTTTTCTAGTATTCAGCAGTTTTCTTGCATTGAAAGAATGCAATTATATCCATGGATATAATAATGGCTACCATCTTTCAGATTTTCTTTGAAAAGTTAGGAGCTGTTTTAAAGTTTAGAATTAAACAAGGAATTATGTGCCTACAACATCCTCATTCAATTATTCCCCTTAACTTGAAAGGGGATACACTTGAAGTGAATGTCCTTGAATCTAAAGTGCCAATCAGCTCCTGTTTAACTTTCAAGGGAAAATGTTTTAGCTAATTCTCCCATCTTTTGCTTTAAATTTCAAAGGAATAATTTTCTATAAAGTCTTTTTAGAAACCCTTCTCTGTGGAAAGAGCCATTTCTCCAGAAATTTAAAAAGCATCCAAAATTCCAGCTGCCACAAGTAAATCACAGTCCAAAGTTCTGTGCTTAATGAAGATGAACCCATGTTATTGTTTCTTTGTTATTGTGCCCCCAATATTGTCTCAAGTCTATCTTTTCAGCTTTGAAGAACAGGTTTGTTTAATAGCACCATCCCAGGTTTGTTGCCGCTCTTGGGATTTTCCTTATGTCATGGATTGGATTCCACCTTTGAACCTGCTGTATGAAAGCTGAGGGAGAATAGTAAGACTAGTGTTCCAGTTTGACAGATGTATTCAATTGTTAATTATTGTGGGTGCCTCTTCTCCTGCTCTGTTTCCCCCTCTCCCTTCCACCACAAGATCAAACAGTCCATGAAAATGAATGGGTTCAGCTATACATGCACACCCATGCACACAAATACACAGGGGTAACCTTGTAAGTAGTGTTTGCCTTGTATGGTGGTTTGGGGGAGATGGACAAAAGAGGTAATTCTAGATCTGGAAAGAAGCCACGGAATTCTTACTGTACTCTGTTCTGGGGTGAGACAAAAATGATCAACCCTTCCCCAATCTGACACCCTCTACAGGTTCTTAAAACTATCCCTCCCATCATGTTCGAAAACCAGAGCCATGGAATTGGTTGGAACTCTAGACTGACACCTATGGAAATCGAACAAAGGTTTAAGGTTTGATAGGAGAATAATTGATTGAGGAAGTGGTGCTGTCAATCCCACTCAGGATGCGGCCTTCCAAGAAACAATAGGCTGTTTAAAGCAGCTTTCTCCAATCTGATATTCTCCAGATGTGTTGGGCTACTTGTCCATAAATCCAAGTTTGGGTCAGATTCGGGAAGGCTAGGTAGAATTCTTCCAGAAGAATAAATGTGGTAGAAGCTAACATAGCCTCAGCTCTGCGGAGGGTGATTGATTTCACAGATGGCGCAATGTACATATTGCGGAAAATATCGCAGTCATATATGCTCTGGATGAGGGGCTTCAAAATCGAGAGGTCCCTCCACACAATAATGAACGGGAGGATCAATCAGAGTGGAGATCAATCAGAACCAAAGCCGGTGGAGCTTCAGTGATTAGTCCTCTCCCGCCAATACACCTAGCCGCGCATTATTGGAGTCGACGGCCAGGTTAGATGGACATGATCCCAGCCGCGGGTCAATCGTCTCCCCTCCCACGCGTTGGCCGACCGATTCCACCTTGCCCACTTGGCTGGGAGAAATAGCCAATAGGAAATGGGCATCTCTAGAAGTAGGAGAGGATGAGCATCACGCAGCACTCGGCATCGGAAGCTTTACCAGAGTTGCGGAAGGAAAGCGGTATTCGGAGTCAGGCAGTGGATCGCACGCAGGGAGAAAGAACATGCTGCTCCTTCTCCCGCTCAAAGAGTTTCCGCGAACCGCCTTTTGGCTGCGAATCACTGGGAGCGGGTACCCAAGAAAGAGGGACCAGCCAGCCTCTTGGAGGGGACATTTCGGGGGCCAGACCCCCGTCTCTCGTCGCCGGGTGTGTCTGTGTCAGGGCGAGGTACACAATTCTACAGGGAGACGCCCACAAAACTCCAGGAATCGGAACTCTGGTAAGTAAGTCCAGCTCTTCTTTCCACCCCGCTCCCAAGAAAACCAGCCGCAGCATTTTCCAAATCCCTTTCTCCCCGCTGGATGAAATAACCGCGATTTTTCAACCAATGAAATTCCCGGTAGAGGCGACCTGAGGTCTCCCCACTTCGTTGAAAAACGTTCACGGTGTCAGGGCGGGCAGGGGCGAGCACCCAGGTGCCTTCAAACAGGCTAGGCTGCCGCCTCCCTCTCCGTGGTGAAGATTGGAGAAGAAGGCGATCAAACATTTGGAGAGCCCCCCTTGGCCTTGAGTCAACCCAGACAGTTCCTCTCCCTCGTCTCGCCCTGTTAAACTTTCGTTTCCAAAAAGTTTGAAAGTGGGTCATATGTTTGCTGATTTTGAGGACTGCACTTCGCCTTTCAATCCGACAGCTTTCCAGGTGAGTTAGGGCAGAGGGCGATACTATTTAAACTTGGAATTGCACCCGGGTTTGGAATTGGAATTGGTTTCCCGGGATATAAATCCGACTATTATTATTATTTTTTTGTCAATAGGTTATTTTAGAAACGGGTGCAGTCCAAGGATGGCGTTCTTTTTCCTCTTGCGGAGAAATGTATATGGGAGATTATGTGCTTGTTTGTGAGACAATATGCACCATTTTGGGCTGAAGATCTCGGATTTGGATGGGTCGAAAGCAAATGCTTTCTTGAAAGCAAATGCTTTGTCACCATCCGATGCTGAACTTGGTTACAATTGGGAAAAAAGCGAATGGAAACTGCGGAGTTTGATGACCTGCAACTAGTGACTGTTAAGCACCACCATTTATCTTTCTTGTGAACAATATTGTATTGGGCAAGGAACTTCTGCCTTTCAACAGGGGTAGATCTCTCCGCTTTCTGTGTGCTGAAAGTGATGCAAACTGGGAACTTAAATTAATTCTTGGTGGCATTTCTAACGTTCTAAACTGAATTCTGTTCTAAGAAAACATTTTCTCCTGGAAGGGGGGAAAATCTTGGCATCCCATATTTGGTTGTAAAAGAGGATATACATTGCTCAGTCCAACATAGCAAATATGCATGTTTGATTAGGGAACGCATAACTGAGATACCCCCAAACAAATCCATCATGACATTACTTCCCTTAGTTCAGAGCATCCCATTGCTTAGATCCTAACTAATCAATTTAAGTGAAACTAAAACCTGACAACAAAAGAAGATATCATCAGAAGGCTGGATTGGACCTTCTGAGCCCATCCTTTCCTGCAGGGAGCCTTCTTTAACTTATTAAGGGACTCCATCTCCAGCCATTTTAGAAACCAGATGAAGAAAGCTTGCCTCTAGTTGGAAAAGACAAGGGATATGCTTTTCACTTCCAGGCCACAGGGTCAAGTTACATTTGTTTCCATTACCAAGCTGTAATCTCTTCACTGCCAACTCTGAATCAGCCTCTGGGAGTTTATTCCTGAGTAAAAAGGTCCCATAAGGAAACAGCAACTTCCTTATTTATTTATTTTTGTTTCTTTTAGATGGAGGGAAAAAATCCAATGTGCATTTTTTTGCTAGTAAATGGCATTGGATTTGGGTGCATATTTAAGAAATCTTTTGAAGAAGTTTATGGAATAATTATAATTGTGAGTTTTAGATGAGAATGAGGGTTTGGCAGGTGTTGGTGGGAGAAATGAATTGAACAAAGAACTGGATGAAAATAATTACAGACCCAAGAAGGTAAAATGCTCCCAATAAGTTGAACTATCATGCACATGACTCACAAGCACCTTCTGATCTTGCTAGGCTGTTAGAGTAATCTTAATCTGTCTTAATCTATCTTCACAGGTTGGGAAAAAGTTTCAGAAATAATCCTGTGGCAACCTGAAAATATTAATTGTCTCTTAATGTACTTTTGGTGGCTTACAACCTTTTCATCAAACCTGGAAGTCTAGTCTGGAAAGCTTGGTGTTACATATACATAGAACTGCTCCGGTGTGCATGTGTCCACATGTTGGGGGAAAAGGAATTGTAAAAGATAAATAAATAATAGTAAATAGTAAGAAAAAGAGGGAATCTGTGTAATTTGCAGAGTGACTTTAAATAAGCAGTCATATGAGAACATACTCAGTATCCTGAGTACATTTTATGTGATAGGACACTTCAAATTTAATTCACAAAAAATGGGGTTGTATGTATGCTAGCGCACTTGTTTTGCAAAGAAAGCTGCCTTTATTGAGTCAGTCGCTGAAAACTGAAATATTCCCCCTTTTGTTTTGTTTCAACCCAGAATGTTGTTATTTTTGGTGTTAAACTAATTTTCTTCTTCTTCTGAGTTTGTAAAAGGTAGATGGTGGCTTATAGAAGCTGGAAGAATGGGAAAGGGTCTGTTTCTCCCCTCCCCCCAAAAAAAAACATGGGGGTTGGAGAAAATATTTTCTGTATCTTAATTTGAAAACTTTTCCAAGCTGGCAATTGGAAGATTCTATTAATTGGAAATCTAGTCCCATTAAGAAGGATAACACCAATGTGTCAGCCAAAATCTTTTGGGGGGGGGGGACTGTGCCTTTTTCAAAACAGATGTGCAACATTTGTAAAATTCGCTTTCTATATATTTTCTATAAAAAGTTCTATCCCACTTCAGTGGTTATTCCAGTACAGCAATTGAGATCAATTGACTATATTTGTAGACTATATATATTTGTAAAATATGTAGGTTAAACAAAAATTATATATATATTATATCTCTCTCCCCTTACATTAATCCTGGAAATTAATATCACCCTCACCTATAAGTAAGCCCCAGTGAATTCAAGGCAAGGAGAGAATCCCTGTGTGGGGAAGAGGTCAAGATATTGGTCTAGGATGGGGAAACCCAGATTTTGTTTCACTCTCAGCCAGTGGAGAGGTCTGTCACTCTTTTTTAACCCAACCTATATCATAAACTTGTTCTCATGAAAAAAAAAAAAAAGATTCCTGGAGGCAGAGTATCAATCAAGTAAATATCACTCTGCTGTGGAAAAGTAATTATAAATCTGAAAATGATTGATTTGTTGATAAGGAAAAAGGAATTTGAAAGTATGCTTTAATAATTAAGTATTTTAGATTTTGTATGATGATGAAATGAATATGAATATGGATACCATACTGCAATCAGTTCTTGTGTGGGGAAGAAGTCAAGATGTTGGTCTAAGATGGGGAAACTCAGGTTTTGCTTCATCCTCAGCCAGTGGAGGGCCAGTCACTCTTTTTCAATTTAACCTACCAGCAATATGCTTAGCAAATACTAGAAGCAAAAATAATGAAATGAGCCTATAACATGTTTTTTTAAATCAGGCATATTGTGAGCAGTAGCACTTCTAATAAATAGCCTGCAGTTTCCTAGACCAAGCCAAGGACTGGTACTTAAACCATCTACTTTTCTAATCATTAGGGCCCCATGACTTTCTGCCATAAAGGTACCATTGATTCAAAGGGGGAATGATTGTAGTACAGTACCCATATTCATTTAATCATCTGGCAAAGTCTAAAATATTTCATCCTTGAAGCATACTTTCAAACTGCTTAAAAAGCACAAAAAGAGAGCTGTCCTTTTCTATAGTTTCCTTCCTACCATTGCCTCTTTGGAGACTGCTTTGAGATCAAAGGGCCACTTGCCTCTGAGTAGACTTTCATTAAATTGCCCCTTAAGTATTATGTGTATTGTGCTCAAATCCCTGGCCTGGCTTTTTCCCCCTGCCTAATTTGGAGTCTCCTAGGAAGGAAGAAGTGTATCCTGGCTTTCTTTGATTGCCTGGTTGGGAGTGCAGCCTATAGCTGTGATTCTGTTCTTTAAAGGCAAAATTTTGTGAATGACAAATGCTAAAGATGGTGGTCAGAATCTCAAGCTCTTTTCAGTCCTCTTTATTAACCAAAACATTTATCTACTATAATTAGAGGCAAGATAATTTTAGGTATGTTTATTCAGAAGTAAACAAAAAGAAGTCAATGAGACTTTCTTGCAAGAAAGAACTTTGGGGGTATGATCTCTTCTTTATTGCTTTAGGTCATTGCTATATCTAGAAGGGAAAATTGTTTGATCTTTTCAACTGTGGCTTGAAAATTGGGCCTGGGTTGGTTGAAATATATTTGAAAACTATATAAAATTAATAAGTCAAGGATGTAGGAAACCTTTATTTCTAATTTCTGCATTTATGGGAGGGAAAGTGATTCTTACCATTTCTAGCAAAGTTTTTGTGAGACACATTCCTATTTTAACCTATGTAGCAATCCATCCTTTTACTTGGTCAATTTTTTCATTTTTTTCTGCATACCTTTATGTATGTTATTCCTTAGTTGATAAAGAAAGGTTCTTTATAGCAATTTTAATTAGTTTATTGCCTGGGTGACAACTCCCAGCAACTGATAAAAATCTTAGTTTAAACCATTTCATGTATTACAGTTTTGGGGATTTTAAAAAAAAGTTTACAAGGCTTTTTATAATACAAACCTGTTTAACAGACTGAATCATCAACTAATAATCTGGATTAGATTGTATAACATGCTGGCTAAAAATATGTGGCTAAATAAGTATTTGTAGGGCATCAGAATATAAATACTGTGATTTATGTATCCCAAACACTGAAATGCAGGATATAAAACTTTGCATCTCAGTATCACCATGTATTTATATATTGCTACAAAGTCTGTAATCCTTAGTTGGCCGAAAAAGTGCCTCATAGGGCAACAATTTTTGATTCAAGATAGCTCAAATGGGCTAACTTTCAGAATTGTTCAAAACCCAGGACCCATGTCTCCCACTGAATTGAAATTTGGAAAATTGTATCAAACATTTTATAAAATAAAAATTATTACAAAGCATTTTATGACATAGCATAAAATATTATAAAACATTTCCTGAGCTCAATTCTTGAATTTTAACTTGCTGCAAAGTTCAGCATGGACTATTTTCAAGGCAGATACATCTCTGAGTATTTCCCTGAATTTTAAAAAACTTTTCAAGTGAATTAGAAACACTGTATTTGTGAAATCATTGAGGAATCTGGTAGGAAAATATTTCTGAACTGATCCCAAAGAACCATGGATTTTTTATTGTACATATAATTCTTGCATCACTCTTTACTATGAACATTACTGATTGTCTATCTTGTATTTCAACATGCCTTACAGTTCAGCCCTTCTGTGTGTATCCATGGAGAATCAATGAATTTTCACTTTCTGTGGACAAAGAAAATTGAGATATTACCCCTTCTTGCCTCAAATGCCATTTCATAGTTAAATCTTTGTGCTGGGGTCAGGGATCCAACCTTAAATCTCTGGTTTATCATAAAACTCACTGGAGGTCTTGGGTCAATAATAACCTTTTGCCTTCTTTCCCAGAGATACCATTGATGCTTGGAACTAACTGAAGAAAATGCAAATTTGATAAATTTATCAAAAGTATATTCCATAGAGGTAACACAATGCTTAAATGTATCAGAGACTTTTGTGAACTTTGACTGCTGTTTATGTCTTTTAAAATAAAATTGGTGTTTTAGAATTAACTTGTAGATTTAATGTTACTATTAATATTTTTTTAAAATTTGAAGAATCAAATTAACTTATTAGATTGCTAAAATGTTGTGAACTGGTTCATTTAAGATTGCAGTTTAGTTTAATGTCTTTAGAATATTCTCATAGCAATATAGTTTATACTTTCCCTGGTAATAATAAATAGACCACTATTTACCCCTTGCCTGTAAGAGTTGGAAAATTTTATTGAGTTAGGTTTGATCCTACCAACATCTCCAAAATTCCTCATATCACCTTCCCCTAAACTCCTGCTGAAATTTAAATTGAAAAGTAGTTCTAAGCTGTTATAACCAATTGTCACAGGGACTGGAAGGAAACTCCCCACATTTCTGCTAGTGCATTATTTTTCAAATTGGCATCATTAGCATTATTTGAACCTCTACATGACAGCAGCATGAGCACTGTTGATACCATATATATTAAAATAATAGTCAGCACTTCTTTACTAAAGCCACTGCTGGGTAATATCACAATAAAGAAGATAAGGTTGTTGTTAAAGAGGATTCAAATTTTTTCTGATTCAGGATTTTTTAAGGATTAAATGTTTCACAAAGGTACCAATGATGGATTTCTGCAATATACATGTTGTATTATCAATTTCTCTGGCATTCCCATTTTATTCAGGAAGAAAAGCAACCAACCAAAAATTCATACATACGTTTCTGGGTGAAATTGTAAAATTTCTCCCCAAATTGGAAGAATCACTTTTAGCATATTATGTTTTTCTCCAGAAAAGCAATGCATTTATCAAAGAGAGAGAGAGAAAGAGAGGGAGGGAGGGAGGGAGGGAGGGAGGGAGGGAGGGAGAGAGAGAGAGAGAGAGAGAGAGAGAGAGAGAGAGAGAGAGAGAG
>BLBF01000044.1:7855058-7873719 GCA_015471245.1 Laticauda colubrina
AGAGAGAGAGAGAGAGAGAGAGAGAGAGAGAGAGAGAGAGAGAGAGATATGAGGTAGGGAAGGAAGGAAGGAAGGATCTGTCACTCTCAGCTTTGAAGGCTAATACAATTCCTATTCAACCTATATAGTTAAGTACAGCATAGAAATTTCCTCATGAAATAATCATGCAGTTTGTAAACATATAATTCTTCTAGATTAGTGCAGAGTGATGACTGAAGTAGTTTTAAGAATGATATAAAACATAATGACTCAAAAATTTTTAATTTAATATTCAATTTATATAATTTGTAATAGTTTTCAGACAGGAAGATAAATGATCTTCCTATCCTTAAATCTTTCCTTACTTAGAAATTTGGAATATATATATGTGCTACTACAACATCATTTACAAAACAAATGCAATATTGTGGAAGATCCAGTTTGAAGATACAATAACTCTTTGATTTATAATTTATTGCAATGACTTCTATGGGTAAAATATAAGCCCCAATGACTTCCCTCTGAACTGTAAATTTTTCCTGTCTTCTATTACTTCTTTTTTCCAAATGAGGTAAAGGAAGAGAAAGATCAAGGAACTGATATGCTGATTTGTCCTTGGTCTTGCTGCTTAATTGCAATTAAAATTTTGATTGTTAAACAATTTGATTGCAAAAATTAAAGTTCCAGAACTATGCTAATCATTTAAACATGGGAGAAATCTGATAACCTCTGAAATTTTTAATCTCAGATATGAGTGGGTGACTTGTACCGAAGTGGCATAATATGGAATAAATTCTGTTTATAGTATTTTGCTTTCTAAAACATAATTTTGAATTTTTTTGCTAAGAGTCACTAGTAATTTTGCTTAGAGTCACTAGTGCTTTTGGGTAATTGTTAAATAAGAATGAATTTGTTATGGAGAAAGGTGATTATATGTTTATATGTATGCTATTGGGAGGATGGTGCAGGAAGAAATTAGGACCAATTCACTGACCCTTACCATTTTTTTAGAGGGAGATATTTAAAAGTATTCTGGGTGCTGTGAATGAGATTCTGAGTTTGGGCATCAGGATTTTATTAAAGCCCCTGTCACACTGCACCAACGGATGGAAAGAGGATGTAAAACGGAGAGAAACACTTGCCATCCGATGCTTCCGTTCTGTACTCACTGCGTCCGTTTTTCATCCTCTCTATCCAGCCAGCATCCGTCTATTGACATTTCATCCGCTCAAAAAGTTTTGAGCTGCACAAAACTTTTTGAGCGGAAAATGTATCCAATGCGTCCGTTCTGCATCCGTTACGCATACGGGGAACATCCGTTCTACATCCGTTGTCATCTGTTATGCATCCGCTATATCCGCTAGGCATCCGCTGTGCATCTGCGCAACTCAAATCCACTCCAGCGGAAAACGGACACTGGGAGGAAGCGAAACGGATGCAGAACGGACGCACAGTGTTAGTAGCACGGACGTAGAAAGGATGAAAGCGGATGCAGCTTGCATACAAAGCATTAAAACAGAAAAAACACAGAGAGGATCTATCTCGGATATTTAGGATGTCTGCAGGATGTCCAGAGGATGCAAAAGGACATCTAGCGGAAAACCTATATTTCCTATAAAAAGGGGGAGGAACTCACCTGGATCTCACTTTCAGTCCAGCAGCACTCTTCAGCCTTCATCTGGCTATTGCTCTTCCACAGCATCCAGTCATCTCCACCATGGATCCTCACACACTCCTTTTGGTAGCCACCATCATTCTACAACAGTGCAAAGCCATCTACAGGCTCTTTCATCTGTTCTATGCAAAGAAAAGGAGGCAGCCAAGAAGTGTCTGGGTCCAAAGATGGATCGCCAGAAGAGCCGAGTACGGACTGTATAACAAGCTGATGGTGGAGCTGAGGAACGAAGACACTCGTGCATTCCAGAACTTCATGAGGATGCCTCCAGCCATGTTTGACGAAGTTGTGGAGTGGCTGAGACCCAGGTTGACCAAGCAGAGCACCAATTTCCAGCCCAGCCTGGATCCTGGGCTCAAGGTGGCACTGACTCTGCGCCACCTGGCCTCAGGGACCACGTACAGGAGCATGCAGTACGGCTGGAGGGTGCCACACAACACCATCAGCATTGTGGTCAGAGAAGTGGTGCAGGCCATCATCGAAGAATACCTGGAGGAGCTCCTCCAGTGCCCCTCCACTGAAGAAGGCTGGAAGAAAGTTGCAGAGCAGTGGTATCAGAAGTGGAACTTCCCCCACACCGTTGGAGCCATAGATGGCAAGCACGTGGCCTGCAAAGCTCCAGCCAAGTCAGGGTCCACTTATTTCAACTACAAGGGCTTCTTTATCATCATCCTCTTCGCCATGGTCGATGCTGACTACAAGTTCATGTACATTGATGCTTCAGGCAACGGGTCAGCTTCAGATGCCCAGGTATATAATGCCAGTGACCTCAAGGAGGGGCTGGAACTCAACCTCATCATGGGCTTCCCAGATACAGACGCCCTACCAATGACACACAAGATATGCCCTACTTCATCGTGGGGGATGACGTCTTCTCCCTCAGAACCTACCTCATGAAGCCCTACACCTCCAGATGCCTCACCCATGAAGAGAGGATGTTCAACTCCAGGCTGTCCAGGGCAAGGCGGGTGGTGGAGAACGCCTTTGGCATCCTGGCCAACAGGTTCCAGGTACTTCTCACCACCATGCAGCATCGCCCACAGACCATGAGGAGGATCCTGGAAGCTTGCTGCATCCTGCACAATCTCATGCGCACCCGCTACCCAGTGTTGCAGAACAGGCTCGTGGACCTCCAACAAGGCAATGGGGACATGGAGCCTGGTGAATGGAGGCAAGGGCGAAACCTCATAGACACTGTGGTTGTGCAAGGTCCCAACAGAGCTTCACGTGAAGGGAAGAAGCAACGCAACCTCCTGAAACACTGGTGCAACTCCCCAGCTGGAGCGGTGGAGTGGCAAGACAGGATGGTGGATGCTTAATAGATGCTTCCTTCAGCCTGTCTCATTACACTGATGAGATTCTGCCATGTATGTTGAGTGGCCCCTACAATGAACAGGACATTTAATAAAGAGTTGTGTTTATGTTGAAATGTGTGGATCAATAATTACATTGTTATTGATAATAAAGGGCCAAAGATGTGGCAGCTGGGAGGGTGGACCATACAGTCCCACTATGCTTGCACTGAAGGTTTATCTATCCCACAGCTATTACCCATCCCACAGGTATCCCTGCCCATCCCACAGGTATCTTAACCCATCCCACAGCTATTACCCATCCAACAGGTATCCCTGCCCATCCCACTGCTATCCTAATCCATCCTACAAACATGCAAAGGCTTAAACCATTTCTAAAAGTTTCCACCAAGACTTTATTTAATAAAATAAATGAAGCAAGTGTGTGAAGCAAAGATAATCTTTATTAATAACAAGCTGTAAAAGAAAAATGACCCAAGTGTCCCAAGCAAAGATAAAGTCATCAGGTAGCCACCCAGTCTCTGGCACTCTTATCAGTCACTCTGAGGCGTGCCCATAGCCTCAGGGGTGAAGGGTCCAGGTGCTGTGGAGGTGGCTGCTGCTCGAGTGCTGGTCTGAGGTGCCATTGGGGTGCCTGGCCCTGAGAGGACATCAGGGGATGGTGTGTGAAGGAAGCTCTCAGAGAGCTGGCTCAGTCCTGTGATGTTGAAAGCCCCTTCCTCCAGGACATGGGGTGTCAGTCCCAAGACCGATGACAGATGTTCTGAGGCCGGGCTTGGCTGTGGGATGGAGGAAGGAGGAGTGTAGTGGGGATGCCTGGTCTGCAGGTGAGTGAGGTGAGGCGTGGGTGGCATCTGTGGCGTGGGTGGCATCTGTGGCATGGCTGGCATCGGTGGTGTGGCTGGCATCAGTGGCGTCGGTGGCATCGGTGGCATCAGTGGCATTGGTGGCACCGATGGCATTCGATGTACCTGTGCCTGGACTGGAAAGGGCTGCCTGTGCTGCTGGAGCTCCTGGTAGCCGTAGCCTTGGTAGGTGAGGGCCTGTGGAAAGCCTTGGAAAGGAAATTACATCACCTGGGGTGGAGGAGCAGACCTGGACTGGGTGGGAGCAGGTTCAGCTGGGTCTGGAGAGTTGTGAAGAAGACTGGTGATCCTGTCCTTGATCCCCTTGTACTGTGATTCAGACATGTTCATGAGGGTCTGGTTGATGTACATTATGAAGGGTTTGCGGTTGGAGGATGGGATGTCGGTGTGTACCAGCTGAGAGAGGAGATCTACGCTGCTTCTGATGGTGTCCCTGATCTCCAGCAGGACAGTGTGGCTCTGTCCCTCCGGTCTGGCTCTCTGCCTGCTTTCTGTGGTGGTGGAGCTGGGGGTGGATGTGGGTTGGTCTCTGGTGGAAGTGCCCTCTCCTTGCTCCCACTGCATCAGGGGGTCCTCCACGCGCTCCGCCATGGGGAGTGCAGCTGTCGAGGGGGACTCCGTCGTAGCACATTCCACAGATACCTGCCTGGATACCGGAGCTGACTCTTGGCCAGAAGAGGACTGGCTCTCTTCGGGCTGCCTGAGAGAGAGGGTTGTCAGAGGGGCTGCTCCTCGGTGGCGGACCTCACCCTCCAAGAAGCTGCACTTGGCCATCACGTAGGACTCTCGGTCCATCAGCTTGACCGTGGCCTGGCCAGATTTCTTGAGGTGCAGCTTCCCGTACCAGGTGTGCATGTGCTTCCACCAGCCGAGGAGCACCTCCGAAGTGTAGCCCAGGCTCTCCGCCTTCTCTCTCCAAGCACCCTGCTTTCTTTTGGTGTCTCGATAGAGCCTGTGTCCCTTCCGCCAAAGATACTCGTTCTCCCTCAGCCATTCAAGCACCTCCTCCTCATGTTCCTCTTCGATGGAGTATTGCCTCCTCTCCCGTTCTCGCATATGCCTCTTCCTCCCTCTGGCAGGGCCATCTGGGCCCTCATCAGAGGGGCTTCGAGGTTGCAGGGGCTGCTCCACCACACCAGCAGCAGCAACAACAACAACAGTAGCAGCAAAAGCAGGACCAGCAGCACCAGCAGCACCAGCAAGACCAGGATCAGCAGCACCAGCAGCACCAGCAGGATCAGGAGCACCAGGAGCACCAGCAGGACCAGCAGGGCCAGGAGCACCAGCAGCGCCAGCAGAAGCCCCAGCACCAGAAGAGTCAGCCCGAGGAGAAGAAGCCTCAGCAGAAGCAGAGTCAGTGCCAGGGAGTGGGATGGTGGCCCTGTCCCTCTTGCTAGGGCTAGCAGCAGATGCCACAGGCTTCCTCTTCTTCCCCATGGTTGTTGGCTGGCTGGCTGGCTGGCTGGCTGGAGCTCTGTCTGGCAGCAGGTCTTTCCTCTGAATGGTGACCTGCTTGCGAGCTGCTTCCCTTTATATCTGCGGGGCTGATGCAATGCATCCTCCCCGTATGCGCAGTGAATGCTCTGCATCTGCTGGGCTTCTGCTCTGCATCCGCTTCATCCGCTCGGCACCCACTCTTTCCGTTGCACGTCCGCTTCGCTGTGCTCCCCCGGAAGCCCTGCGGATGTGCCATCTGCTCCCATCCGCTAGGCTTCTGTGGAGCATCCGTTTTACATCCCCTCTACGTCCTCCCCCCGTCCGTTCCTTTCCGTTGTTGTCTGCTCTGCTTATGCAAATTCAGGGCACTTTTGAGAGCGGATAACAACGGATGGAACATTTTCTCGTCCGCTGTGTCCTTTTTACAAACGTTTTGCATCCGTTGGCCAATGTGACAGGCCCTTAACATCAGCTTGCTCACAGGTTGCTCTTTTGGCTCATTTTCACTGTTTAATTTTTATTTCAAAAAGGAAAAAGTTAGAATTGGCATTCAAACCATATCCTTTGAATTGAAAATTTGAATTCCCTATCTATAAATGTATTAGGGCTTTAGGAAAAAATAGTCTCTTCATTCAGTTCCCTTCTGATGAGAATTGATAGAGAGAAGGAGTTTTCATATGTTCCCCTTTCCCAAAATGTAAAATTTAAGCATTAATAATTCTTTTTTGGTTTTGGCACTGGGCCATCAGGATCAGATACATAAAGTATAGAAACCAGATCACCTTCTTTCAGTAGCCAGAAAATGCAACCTCACCTGAAAA
Organism: Laticauda colubrina; assembly: GCA_015471245.1. NCBI lineage: Eukaryota > Metazoa > Chordata > Lepidosauria > Squamata > Elapidae > Laticauda > Laticauda colubrina. The sequence continues at coordinate 7,861,150 of BLBF01000044.1, forward strand.
CAAAGTCACAAAAGAGCTACTTGTAGATGCTGTAGAAAAGAGAGAGGAGGAAGATCCTTACCCAACATTTACCTTTTTTGGTCCCCAACGAAGTGAAAGTAGGAAGAAGGGGGTTAATTACAAGGTAGAGGGGAAAACATCTGTATTGATCTTTGATGAGAACTGCTCCTGCATAAGGCCAGCAGTGATAAGGTGGATGCATTCGGTTGTTTTATGTTCCGGGTATCACATAGTTCAGCAAATGATTAAACATTACTTACTAGGCCAAGAAAGAAATGTTTAAAATTTTCTCTTCCACATAGAAATAAGTTAGGTTTAGGTAAAGCTAGAAAGATTTATTTTAAACGTTTCTTATTTCCATTATTCAGAGTTGTTTATTTCTCCCCCTTACTTCTCCTTAACCAGAACTTTATTCTCCAAAACAGTATTTCTCAACTTGACAATTTTAAGATGTGAACTTCAAGCCTAAGAATTCTGCAACCAGCATGCTCTTCAAGTTGAAAAACACTGCTCTAAAGAAAGTGAGAAAAAGAAAAGAGTGGGAGTAATGGCATAATAAATAGACTTTTGGCTTCTTCTATTGGAAATGTCATCTTCCTCTTCTCCTTATTGTGGAGCTTTTCCTTTTGAAAAATGGCTTTTGGGTGTATTTTGGTCATGACATTCTAGGAAATACCCAAACTCAAAAGAGATAGACTATACAAAGTCTCTCCCTCTCCCTCTCTCTCTCCCTGCTTCTGTTCCTCACTCCTGTACTTGAAGTAGCTATGCAAAGGACAATATTATGGTCTTCTGTAAGAAATGAAAGGGAGTGAAAATATTGGCAGCGAATGATCAGAAATAGGAGCACAAATCTTGGAGTTTGTGCTTCCAATGCCATTTTGGGGAGTGATGAAACTAATGTTATAGATATAAGGGGTGTCAGTCATCGTATAAAACAAAATATCATGTTTCTCCAACAATATGGCCTCCACCAATGGGAAGGCCCAGCATGATTTCTAGGCATGAGGTAAAATTAAGCCCCATCCCCAAAATTTAGGCCTATTTAAATGATGCGTTTCCCTGCCATTTCTCACATCATTTGTTAGAACTACATGAGGTGAAGAGAAATGGGGGGAAGGGTGGGGGGGTGGGGAGAAAACTTGCCTTTAGGAGTGCCCTGCAGTAGCCTCGGCTAGAATAACCCGATCTACTACCGATAGAACATCAGCCGATAGAAGCTCCCCGAAGGCAGAGTCACCAGCTGCTTCGATCGACCAGTAGAAGAGGCCTCGGGATGAGAACCCACGCACAATCCCCTCACCACAAGGCCGTTTCTATCGGCTGATGAAAGCTCCCCGAAGGCAGAGTCCCCAGCCGTTTTGGGGCAAAGCGTGGCTGCCCACGTCCCTTCGCCATTAGGCAATGTCTTTTGGGCAATGGAAGCTCCCCAAGAGCAGTCACTAGCCACTTTGATCAGCCAATAGAGGCGGCCTCGCAGAGAAGGGAGTGTGCATGGGTGCTCACCCCGAGGCTGCTTCTACTGGCCGATCGAAGTGGCTGGTGACTGCCCTTGGGGAGCTTCAATCGCCCGAAGTACACTGCCTAATGGCGAAGGGACACGGGCCGCCACACTTCACCCCAAAGAGGCTGGAGACTCTGCCTTTGGGGAGCTTTCATTGGCCAATAGAAATGGCCTCATGGAGAGGTACGTGCGCATGGGCCACTCTTGGTGGGGGAGGAAATTAAGTCACCCCAAAAAAAGATGGACGAGCTGTTTTTTCGAGGTCAAAAAAAACACAGTATACAGAGGTGGGCTGCACTTTCAGTGGCAAGGGGTTTGCTGGTTGTGAGCACTCACACATACTGCTTTGGGACTGAAGTGCTTTGGGACTGTGAGCACTCACACATACTGCTTTGGGACTGAAGTGCAGCTTCAAACTGGCAACTAATTGACTCAGGCAGCTCCAGTGAATATATATGGCACGGAACTCACCTGGGCAGCCTGGGCGGGGGAGGGGAGTTAGTTATTTAGGGAAAGCATAACACAAGGGTGTATGGGTGGGCCCAGACAGAGATCACAGCTCGAAGTTTGTCCGAACCTCACCGACCACTCAGCAGCCCACTACTGAAAATATATGTTCCCTTGGCTTTACGCTCTACATTTTCCATTCTCCAGAGCCTCAGTAGAAGCTTACATCATTAGCCATTGTTGAAGTGATACAACATTAATTTTTTAAAAATGTTTCTCTGCAAAAATTTTATTAAAGATTGCAAACTATGAAAAATATAAAAAATAAGGAAAAAGAAAAGTCAAAAAAAAAGAAAATGATGAGACTTTAATGATCTGTTTATAATTGATGATTAAAGATTTATTTAGCTTTATTTCTTAGGAAAGCAACACGTTTGGTGTTTTTTTTTGGGGGGGGAATGAACACTAAAATATAAAACTTTTTGGTAGTCCTCAACTTACAACAGTTCATTTAGTGACTGTTCAGTTACAAAAGCACTGAAAAAAGTGACATGACCATTTTTCATATTTAAGACCTTTGACCTCATGATCATGTGATTTGAAATTCAGATTCCTGGCAACTGACTCATACTTATAACCATTGCTGTGTTGCAAGGTCATGTGATCCTTTCCAACAAGCAAAGTCAATGGGGAAGCCAGATTCACTTAACAACCATGTTATTAACTTATCAATTACAATGATTCATTTAACAACTGTGGCAAAAAAGATTGTAAAATGGGGCAAAACTCATTTAACAAATTCTTAATTAACAACACAAATTTGAGCTCAATTGTAGTCATAACTTTTAAGACTATCTGTATTATTTATGGAAGGTCTTAATAAATTTTTGCTGATAAGGGCTGAAAAATTAGTTTTTGCAGTTTTAATGATCAATAAAGCATGAGATATGAGAAGATGTTAAGATATTTAACTATTTATACTTGCTGGGGTGAAAGGGGGAGTCATCTTTTACATACCGTATTACAGTTATTTTGGCACAAGGATAGTTGAATTGCAATAAGTTGCTAGTGAGGAAATCAGTCCTTCCAAAAGGAGATATACACTTAGGCTAAGGCCTACCTTGACAGTTGAAAGAAATCAGTAATAATCTCATAGGAGATACTGGGGGAATGTTTTTTTATTAATGTATTTGATTTTTTTTAAGCAAAAGTTTTTCTCACTGAAGAATTGAGAGACAGATTTACAGTATGTGGAAATTTTCCGGTCCAAAAAATCCAAATCCTTCTTCCCTGTTTTAATAAGGTTACATGTGTCTGTATTTGCTTTCTTTTCTATTAATCCTGCCTTTGGGATTTACCTCCTTCCTATGGGTACTCTCCATCGTTACTCATTTCCAAGAGCTTTTTTTGCATCCACAAAAATAATAAATCAACCGCCATGGTTGTTTTTTGGAAAATATTGACTGGAAATCCACACATAGTTCTTAAATAGGGGCCTTTCTTTGTTTTCATTTGACACTGTTAAAATTGAATCATCCAATCTCAGAAAATGTGCAAATCTCAAATCAATTTGCTAAATCAAAGACACTGCACATGCTTCGCTGTTTGCCCTTATTGTCCCCTCTTTATCATCCCCACTTTCCTTTTTTTCTACTTTGGCAAGTTGTAATAATATTCTGGCTCCTTGCCAAGTATAAAGGTTACTATGGAAACAGTAAAGCTGCCTGAGAAGGGTTGTGGCTTCTGGTATTTCCTCTTATGTTCAAGTGTGCCAGAGGGAGGGAGGGAGAAAGCGACAGACAGACAGACAGACAGACAGACAGAAATGGTTATAGAATTTACACCGTCCTGTATTTAATGTTACCAAATGAAGAATGAATTTCTCACAACAAAGAAAGGAAGGAGGGGAAAGAAAAACATTTCATATTCTCCTGCCACACCCTTTTGAAAACATCCAATATATAACTATATTTTTAATCAACTCTGAAAGGCAAATAACTTGCTTTCTCTTTTTTTATGTATTATGGGAAGAAAAACTTTTTGTGTTTTTTTTACATCATTTATACTTTTTCTGGGATTTTGTAAAACAATGGTCTAGAGATTCAGGGAATTGCTACTATTGTTCTATGTGTTTGTGCAGAAGTAGTACCTAGTTGCAAGGTTCCCTGTGTTGTGGAGGCAATCTGTGACCTAATTTTCATTAAAGGTGGCTAGAGTTATTTGGGCCACCAAAAACTAATGGCAACGTTTCGTTCTCAAGCTAAACATACATTAGAGATCTCCTTTCTGCCATAAGCCAAACCCTATCCTTGTACTGAAACCCTCCCAAATGTGATATTGTTCAGATACATTGAAGATACAATAGAGCTCTCAGAATTCTCCAGTGTACTGAGCAGAGAATCCAAAGGATGAGTTAACTCCATCTTTCTGCACAGAGCCCTTTTAAACTTTGTTTTTTCTTGTCTGTGTCCCAGTTTTGACTCAGTCTTAGCCCAAAAGAGATAAATTTAACAAGAGTTCCTCAGAGCCAAAAAGGCCATGGAGCCCATATTGGTGGAAACCAAGGACAGGACAAAGATCCTGCCTTGTCTATACAGATGAGCTGACCGTCACTCCACTTTTGCAGGCCTTCCTTTCGGATTGAGCTACTCCCAGAGGACGTACTCTCACAGAGCTGACTGCCAACCGGATAGAACTGGATCTTGGGATAGGAGCAGACAACAATTCCAGGCCAAGAGACCATTTCATGGCTCTGGAGGTTGCCCCTTCTGTTGCTACAAGTGACCCCAACCCTCCCATTGGTGGCCACCTAGCCTATTCGCAAATCAGTGGGAGGGAACTACTTCAGACACCTGGGTTCTAAACACAGTGAGACTGGTATCACACTCAAATTTCTTTCCACACACCTGAGATTCTTCATACGTTGTCCCATATCAAAAGACAACACAAAAAGAGAAGGCCGCAATCCAACATGTGTTGGACATTTAAGCTATCCATTCGGCTCTGGTGGAACAACAGGGGCAGGGATTCTATGCCATCCTATTTATAGTCCCAAAGGTTCTGGACCTGAAAAGATTAACTGACATCTGGTTTACAGGAGGTTCAAGATGCAGTCCCTCCAATCCATCCTGGAGAGCATCTGGGAGGATGATTTCTTAACATCCATAGACCTGACAGGGGCATACCTCCATGTACCCATCCTGCTGTCCCACCACCAGTTCCTCAGGTTCTACTACAAGGGATGTCATTATCAGTACAGGGCCCTACCATTCGGACTCTCTTCAGTGCCCAGGGGTTTCACCAAACTAACGGTGGCACTGGTGGCCCACCTCAGGGCAATCCCAATCCACATCCAGTGTTACGTAGATGACATCTTGATCATTTTCACTTTCGGGTGGCAGAGAATTTAAAAGTCACAATCTGGGTCCTTCAGGATCACAGATTCTCCATTAATTATGAGAAGAGCCACCTGGCTCCTACCACCCATTTATCACACCTGGGGTTAATCATAGCTACCTCATTATGCAAGGTTTACCTATCACAGGAGCATCAGAACACCATAAAAGCATTGGTGAATTGGGTCCGGATGATCCAGTCAGTCTCCTCTCACAGCTCCTGGGTAAGATGGTATCTTGCATCACAATCATCCCCTGGGCATGCATACCTGCCAGAACCTTACAGTGGTTTCTCTTACCCCACCAAAGGTCCAGCAAGAGCAACTTATCTACCAAGGTTCAGGTTACACACAGGGTACTCTAGTCTTTCTAGTGGTGGATGTCCTGGGCCATGACAAAGGGATGTGCCTTCAAAGAGTCCAGCCATAGATGCCAGCCTCTTTGGATGCCCAGTTTGAATCACAGATGGCATAGGGGCAGTGCTCACAAGATGACCAGACAAACAACATCAACTGGCTGGAACTCAGGGCAGTCCATCTGGCCCTCAGATGGTTCCAGGGCAAGATCTCTGGCCATCACATTCTCATTCTGATGGATAATGTAGCCACCAATGCCTACATCAATCATCAAAGGAGCACCCACTCCAGGTCTCTCATTTGAGAGGCAGAGCAACTGGGTCTCTGGGCAGAGAAGCATTTTTTCTCCATAAGGCTGGAACACATATCGAGGACAACTAATGTACAAGTGGATTGGTAAGCAGGACTGCAGTCAATCACTCGGAGTGGTGCCTCTATCAAAGCAGGTGGCAGCTCTGCTGTCAGTGTTGTCATGCGGGGATCTGGAATCACTGGCACAATACCCTATTGTGTGCAGCTTCATTAAAGGAGCAACCAATTTGAAGCCTCTGGTGGTACACAGGTATCCCACCTGGGACTTACCTAAGGTCTTGCAGGCATTCTCCTTAGCACTATTTGAGCTATTACAGGCAGCCAACCTGCACTTCCTCACCTGTAAGGTAGCTTTCCTCGTGGCTATTACCTCGGCCAGACAGATTTTGGAGCTGGCAGCCCTCTCCTTAAGGGAGGACTTGTGTGTATTCCATTCAAACAGAGTGGTTCTGCAACTGAATCCCTCCTTTCTCCCCAAGGTTAATTCCTTGTTCCACTGGGCACAGGAAATCATTTTGCCAGACTTCTGTTCAGGCCCGACCCATGCCCTGGAAAAGAAGTGGCACACCTTGGGGGTCAGGAGGGTTCTCCACATCTACATCAAAAGAACAGCTCCTTTTAGGAAAACAGAATCTCTATTCGTGTCCTTTAATTTGATGACCAGATTGTCATCACTGAACAAGGGTGGCGCTGCACTTCTATGGTCACAGGTTTTATGACTTGGAACTGATTTATCTTCTTGTGGTATAGTCTTTTCACCTTTATTGATATTTTAATTGGTTATTTTCAAACAGTTTGTATAATTATGTTAAATTTTATTCAGTTTATATCCTGCATTTCTATGTGAGTGCTTAAAGTAGCTATCAAAACAATATAAAGATTATTACAGATAAATAAATGGCAACTATTTTTATGCATTTTGTGTGGTATCTGGTATTTTTTTTATGTTGCTGTATTTAAACATTCTATTGAAAAGTTTATGGTAGATAGCCTGATTCTACTTGATGAAATAACAAAGTACATATAGCTAAAAGAAATAAGTAATAAACAGCAGATACAAATGCCTAATAAAATAAGTAAATAAATTGTCTATGTTACAGTTTTAAAATAATTACCAAATTTTATATTTTTTTATAAATGTTGGGTTTGTTTGTAGCAGTTTGGCTTCATGTATTTTATTAGGCATCTGGATTTGCTTTTTGTGAAGAAAAATGGGATTTTATTAACTGAAAAAAGAATTTGGTCTTGAGAATAGCTGATAGAATTTCTGTACTTATCTTATAGGAATAGTGTGACAGACGTGTGACATCTAAGGCCCTCTGGATGCTGGGAATGACATTGTCCTTTCCATGTTTTATCTGATAGCACCAGTCAAAGATTATGTGGAAAAGATGAAAGCTTTTTCTTAGTCCAACATCAGATAATCCTTGCCTATGAGAAAACCTTGTTATAGCAGATAATCACTATGGGATAACAGTTATTATCTTCAATATTGCAGCCTGCTATTGTTCATCAGTTTGTAAAGTGAGATTTCTGCCAAACCATTATCCTCTCAGAATGCATGAGGCTGTTTGATTTACTCTTGTGTTTTTATTTCTTTTCTTTTCCAGAGACAGTTGCCTGAATTCATCAGGATGCACAGAACCACCAGGATAAAAATCACAGAGCTGAACCCTCACTTAATGTGTGCCTTATGTGGAGGCTATTTTATAGATGCCACAACTATTGTGGAATGCTTACATTCATGTAAGTGCCAAATAAGGGAGCTCCCTATTTGAATTTAACAGAATCTCTGGACTTTCTCGTTGACACAGGTCCAATTCAAATGTGCAGGATAATCATGTTATCCATTCAGATCACAAATTTCTTTCACTACAGGGTAGCTAATCTCCCATTCTTCAGATTGTCCTGGTAACCTTGATTTCCCTGATTTTCAAAATATTCTCCATCTCTTCTGTCCAATAAAGATAATTGTGTAAGCAAGACTGGACATGTGTAACAGTTAAAACAGTAAGATATTATTTTAATGCAATGAAAGATGAGTTAGGCTAAAGGCTAATAGACTGAAGATTCCTATTGGCAAGATGCTTATAGTTAAAATTATAAGGCAAGATTTAATTAAGTCTGAGCTCTCATCTTAACCATTCAATGCTATTTGCCAGTTAGTCATCAATGAATGAGAAAAGAGGCAGGAAAGTTATCACTTAACACAATATCATTAGCACAATAATATTCTTATTATTTAATGCTTTATATATTTGACTATATATAGTATATGATGTATGTCTGAATACAGTTAAATGTCAGTTATTGATATAATTAAGGCTCTACTTTATGAAGAGCAAGTAGTCTAAAGATGCCTTCAAAAACTCTTGAGACATGAAGTTATTATTATATACGCATCCTCTGGAGTACAATTTCTCATTCAGATTCATAGCAATTATGCTTACATTCTTTGCAAAAGGGAATGTGTGATTTTAGGAAAGCTAGTAAAATCATTGTTTCAAAAGTGAAAACTGTTGCAATTATAGATGGTCCTCAGAATAACAGAGTTGGAATGGTCCTTGGAGGTTTTCTAGTCAGCTCTTGCTCAACCCATAATATAAAAAATATCTTTTTTTGATATTTTCTTCAGAGCACATTGAAGTTCACTGTAAAAAGTCCACTTCCATCATCATCTGAGTCTACAGTTGGAGCATAGATTTGTAGTTTAGTGATGCCTCAAATATGAATAGCTGTCATGCGATCACTGTATGCTCTGTGATTCTTAACACATTTAGCCTTGTCTGCTCATGCAGAATGCAACTCTTTTCCATTTGATGATATCATTTTCAGAAAAATAAAACATAAAGTCTACTGATTTGAATTCATTACTTCCTGTCCACTGTAATTCACTGATGCCAAAGATGTCTATGTTCATTATAATCTTTTCTCTATTTACAATGTTGAGTTTTCCAAGGGATATGCTTTTAATATTCCATATTCTAATTTGATATAACTTTATACAGTGTAGGCAACCTCTTTTATTATGGGCATCTTCAATTCTTAAACTTCACAAAGACTTTCCTCCAGCAATCCAACAATGCTATGAAAACCTACTAAAAACTGGCCCTTGCTTTTTCCCAATAGCTTGCAGGCTACTATCCAGCCTGGAGGTTCCACTGTTGGGTATCCATACCTGAATCATGTTAAGTTATTGCAATAAAGTGTTTTGTTGAGTTGTTTTTTTAACAGGATGTTTACCATTGCTTTTCGTAGCCCTCCTATTTTTCTGGGTTTGGGACCTGCATATAGTTAATGAAACAACCATTTGTCTAGATTTGAGTAGACAATTTTTATTCATATCTTACTATGCATGTCTAGTTTGTGTCTTTGTTGCTCTGCATTTTAAAAAAAATCAGACAAAGGATTCCTTTTATTTACAACTAATATAGCAAAATATGCAGCCCTGGAATAATTTTTGACTCCAGACAGTTTTCTAGCTAGCATGAGTGACCACTGTTTTGCTTCATAGTAAATCAGATTTGGATATATCTTCATTTCATAAATTCAGATTAATTTTCCTCTGTGACTCCCCTTTTATACCAATGTTTTCTTTTCTTTTTTAGTTTGTAAAACCTGCATTGTCCATTATCTGGAAACCAACAAATACTGCCCAATGTGTGATGTACAAGTTCATAAAACAAGGCCTCTTCTCAGTATCAGGTATTATATATTGTTTTATACTCCAGTTTAAGACTATTTGTATTTACCACAGATGGTGTCTGGTGGAGCCAGATATTAGCTTGGAGACTTTGGTCCTTTCTAAGTTTGGTTGTTTGCTTGCAAACATTTCATTACTAGAGTAAGTAATGAAATTATGTTACCTTGTCTGGTAATAAAATAACTGTAAAAAAACAATCACACTCAGAGAGCAAAAAGGACTCTACAGTTCAACCCAGATTACACACAGTACATTTTTTTCAATTGGTAGCATATAGCAGTAACTGAAAAGCTTGCAATAATATGGTGTCTACCATACTGTCTATAGTGGATTCTTGTGTACTGTTACAATGCAGGAGTCCAATAGTATCAATTATTCATTTTCCTACAGTTCTGCATGTTTGAAGTTGAGAGATAGGGTATCACTACATGCTATTTCTTTTTACTTCACATGGTCCAAGCTTAAGATCTAACACTCTTTTCAGACATCCTCACATTTGATGAAATGGTCTGAAGAGGTCTTGATATTACATTTGTTTGAATATAAATTCAGCTTTTTCTGCAATTTTGAACATTATTTTGTGGCAGAAAATTTCCTTTCCATACAAACCCAGTGTGAATAATATTTCCATTCAGGATTCAGTTCATTATGTAAAGATTGGGAACTTTATGCAGCTCCATTTCTGCCTACTTTCAAGCCTTCAAGTGATCAGGCAAATACAAAAGGGGCTCCACTTTGCCCTTTGCTTTGTTTTCAGAAAAATCTTCCCAGAATGTCATGCCTATGACATCTTTACAATTTAAGATGTTTGTTATTTAGAAATGATAGATATTTCCTCTGCTTTGGCTATGTCTACATCTTCTCTGATCAGCCCAAAGGCTTCTCTGCATTCCAGGTGTCCAATTTCTGAAAGGAGCTTACAGGCAGAAGACAAATATGTTATTGGATATTTTTCCTCTCAGCTAATCCTCTATTAAAAAGATTGTTTCTGAACCTGACATTTTATAGTCGAGTAGATCCAACTTCTCAAGGTAGAAATGGGTAGGGATATTGAGAGAGGAGGCATTTGTATAACCTTGTTATGTTTTTCTGTAGTTGGCAAACTGTATGATAAGGTAAAATTTGAATATTAATTAAAGAGCTCTGTAAATTATAGTCTAGACAGAGCTCTTAAAGGAGTTTTTAATTCTTGCATGAAACTACAATAATTGTTTAACCTGAGTACAATTGTGGTTTATGATATAGTGATCTATTTGGAAGTGACTTGGAACTTTTATATTAACCTCCTGCCAGAGGCATGCTTGCAGCTTGTATTCTCTTTCCTAAGAAATAAAATCCTAGGACCAAAGTCTGAATAAATTATTCAAATACGAAATATATGTACAGCTGTGTCTATTTATATTAATTTATTTTCTTTTACTAAATTTATAGATGGACAGATGACTGTACAGGGCAGAGAGACTTGGCTTGTCTTTTAGTTTGTCCAATTCCTTGCTGCTTTTTAAGGAGGGAATCTATGGGTTAATATTGACTCCTGGTGACTGCCTCAATAAATCCCTCAGTTTTCTTGGCAAAGTTTCACAAACTAGTTTCCCCCCATCCTAGGGCTGAGAGAGATGGATTGGTCCAAGTGGCTAAGATAGGATTAAAACTCATAGTCTCCTGGTTTCCAGCCTGGTAACTTAACCACAATGGCTCTGCTCTGTTACTAGAATAGACTAAATATTCCATTCGTGTTTTAATCTTTACAACGTTACTTTTGTAATGTTAATGACGATGATGAAAACAACAATAATGACAACAACAATAATAATGCTGCAGTTTTTAATTCTAGATATTTGGCTTGATTGTAAGACTTCTTTGTTTTTGTTTCTTAGTAAACTACCTCTGTTCATATTCATGCAACAATTGAATCAAGCCAACACTTCTTTCTCTTGTAGCCTTGAATGGCAATCTTACTGATTCCCTTTAAAGCTGGTTTTTGGGGAACTTTAATGAACTCTAATGATGGTTGGCATAGAAACCAAGTAGGCAACCTGCCATAGATACATCTTTCTGAGTGTATTTTTAGCATACAGTCTGTGTAAATTAATTTGTCTCGTAACACTTGAGTCTCCCTGAGAAATATTTGCTAGCTTCACTCCAATGGGTCTTTCATGAAAGTCATCCAAAATATTTGCTTATTCAGATTTAAACTCCAAAAAGACATAAATTGCCAATATGTAGAAACAAGTGTTTGTGGGGGAAGGGGGGGGAAGGGGGGGGAAGGGAATCAACAAGCAGGTTAAAAGTGCAGCAAAATGTTAGTAGGATTTAATGATCAAAGGGAAAAAATAAAACCCAAGTAAAAATGGCATTATCTTATTAATGTCATTTGTGTCACTAGAGCCTTCTAGTATCCTTTGTAATTTTAAGATGTCAAGCCAGTAAAGCTGTACTGAAGAATTGTTAAGCCTTTTTATTATTGCAAAAAAATGTGATTGCAAGGAAGTGGATTAATGGTTACATTTCAGATTTTCTGTAGTTTATATATGTGACTGACTGTTTTCAATTGCATCTTATCTGAATCATACTCCATTATTTTTTCATACAACAGTACAGATATACAAAAGACATTTTTAAAAATACTTTCCTCTAGTTTTCTTGGTACTATAATGTTAAAAAGATACCACCAATTTTTCAACTTTATTTGTGATCATGAAGGCAAACATTTTTTTTAATCCTCTACATTATAGAAAGTTGGTGGTTAGAAAAAAATCCTAACAATAACGACAGGTTATCACAGGAATTATTGATCAGGAGGTTTCTTCCTTCCTTCCTTCCTTCCTTCCTTCCTTCCTTCCTTCCTTCCTT
>BLBF01000044.1:7873729-7937760 GCA_015471245.1 Laticauda colubrina
CCTTCCTTCCTTCCTTCCTTCCTTCCTTCCTTCCTTCCTTCCTTCCTGTTATTGGTGTCTTTCCATATTCCACTAAGCCAACAGAGGGTAACTTGAAATGGCTTCAAGAGGCTTTCAATAATAATAGTGTAGAGTTGTCCCAAAAGGGGCAGAACCTATTTTTTTTTTACCTGTTTTGAAGCATGGTGATTTTAAGGATAATAATAGAATAGGGACACCTCTGAAGACAAACAGGCCAAAAGGAAAAAAATGAAAACATGTCAATGGATTTTTCAGGTACTCTAACTGGACACCCATTCCTACATTTACTTAAGAAAAGGAAAATAAAAAAATGATACTGAAGTAGAGCTATTTTGCTACTAGATTTCCTCAGTACTATTTTGTAGTAGTAGAGAATACAAGTGGCAGCTGGTGGGCACAAATACTTCTTCAAACCACATTATGGCTGAGTATAATCTGTGAACCCATTCTTACATTGCCTGCTTTCTCACAGCATAAACTAATATAAGATGGATAGTAATCATGCACTGTATATTTCAGTCTTTGGGAAGATTTTTAGAATTGGAATTTTAATAGAATAATTCCCTGAGTTAGTTAAGGTTATTTTACTAGGTTGGAGAGAAAGTTGGAAGATGGGAAAAAACAGAGGGAGCAGGTAAACAGAGGTTTTGATGAAATCAGTTTGGAGGATTGAATCAGTTTGAACTAGTTGGTATGGGGAAAATATTGAATACAGAAAGAAAATATTTTCTTTAAAAATAGAATGAGTTGGGGGAACCATCTATGATAAGGTGCAGCATGGCACAATGTATAGGTCCAAGTTGCTGGAAACTGCTAGCAAAATGATAGGAAAATGTTCTTTTTTCTTTTAGTACACTGAACGCACAATCTTATATTTGATTGTCAACCACGATTAGTGGCTGAGTTCACAGAGTTTGCTGGGCAAACCCAAATAAATAAAATGATGACTTAGTGCAGGTGTGTCAAACTCAAGAGGCCTAGGGCCAGATTCAGCCCATGGGGTGTTTAGATCTGGGGCTGCCCTGGAAACTGAAGGACTGGCCTGCGGTGCCTCTGCCAGTGAAAATGGAGTTCGGGCTCTGTTTGCTGGTAGAGCGCTTGGGCCATATAGGCACCCCAACATGAGTGACATCGAGCTTGCCAAACCACCTGCCCCCCCCCCAGGTCAAATACAACCCTAATGTGGCCGCCAATGAAATCAAGTTTGACACACCTAATTTAGTGTGACACATAAACCAGGCCAAGAAGCTGCTGATGGACTGAATCCCAAGCCTATATGATTCATTGCACTTTGTTGCACCTTAGAAATAATTGTGCAACCTAGGCACTCTGATTAAAGCACATTAAATGAGCTATTGACTCAAATAAATATAATGGCTCTCCTTATAACCCAGTTGCCAGTCATGCACCCATTTGGCCAACTTACTTTAATTAGCGTGCCATGAATTATAAAATGTCAATATACATGCAATAAATAATATTACAAAATTAGATGAAGTGGATAGGATTGCCAAATTGTGCTAAAATTGTGGCATTATGAGGAGAACACTGCTGGCCTAAATAAAAAGTGCCTATTAAATAAAATCTTCAATATTTTTCAACATAAATAATTTTTGTTTGCTTTCAGCCCCTCTCTAAATTACACATAGAAGCCCTACATAATAATAATTCTAAATCTTCTAAGATGCCACACATGCATAATACCAGGTTCTTAAAGAAATAACTAACAAGAATGGTCCTCCATCCTTTCTCTATACATTCTTAGTTTCACAGCAAGAAAAAAATGGAAATGTAGGGCTCCACATATTCTCCTAACCACAGTATGAACATGGTTTGATAATAATTTCTTATGTAATAGCTGTGATGATGTTGCCTTTATTTTATCCCTAGTCCATTGCTTAGCCAGTTTAAATTTTTTTTTAGTTTTTTCATGGTTTTTTTCCTTGTTCTCTTGATATAGTTTTTTTTTGCCATTGACACAATTTAGGGTGCTTAATCAAGAATGAGTTTGCTGGAGTGGTCATGGGAGGAATCTGTCCAGTTCCTATTAACTACTTTAGGATATTAGCACTTAATCTTCCATTCTACTCACTGGAAACTGCCCTTCACAACTGTTTAGGGTGAGACTACAGCAAACACTTGGTTTCATAAAGAGATCATGCAGATGTGCCCACACACATGCCTAACCAGTTTCCTAAAGGTGTATATATATATATATATATATTCCCAATGCTTTATTGGGTTTTTTCATTTATACATAGTACCATTACTTATTAAACAGTGCGGTGATATTATATATACATTTATGTGTCCTATCCAAACTTTCAATACATACTATTTCCATACCCTCATATCTATTATATACATTATTTTCATTTTCTATTCTTATGTCTATTGTCAATCCCTATATACCATGTTTCCCATATTGCATTGTATTCCATGTCTGCTTTCCCTTTTAGTTCTAGAGTTAATTTATCCATTTTGAAGATTTTTTCAATTTTTAAACCTTCAGACGGTGTGGAGTTTTTCTTCCAGTACTGCGCATAAGAAATTCTTGCTGCTGTTAATACATGTAATATAAGATGTTTTATCTTTCTGTTATAGCTTCTTTTTATTATTCCTAACAGGAATAATTCCAGGACAAAATCAATTTTGTTTTCAATTAACTCTTCTAACCACACTTGAATCACTTTCCAATATTTTTTCGCTTTGGGGCATAACTACCAAGAATGGAAGAAGGTACCTTGTTGTTGTCCACACTTTCAGCAATTTTGGTTTTAAATTTTGATAGATCGTAGCCAATCTTGAGGGTGTCATATACCAACCATAGAACATTTTAATGTGATTTTCCTTATAAGCTGCCTATTTTGTTATTTTATAATTCATATTTCAAATATTTTCCCACTCTTCCAAATCAATAATATGTCCAAAGTTTCTACCCCATGCAATCATTGTTCCTTTCACAATTTCTTCTGCTCTATCAAATTCTAATAAATGCTTATATATCTTTGATAATAATTTCTCATCTGGGCCAATCAAAATTTTAACTAGTTTTTGTAGTTCATTGCCTATTCCAAATTCCTCACTATCTTTTTTATATCTTGTTTGTACTTGCATATAAGTCCACCAGTCCAATTTTATTCCATTCTTCCAATTACTGTATACTCTTTAAATTTCCTTGTCAGTTTCTATATTTTTTAAAAGTCAATAGATGATGCAGATAAGGAGGCCAAAGAAATCAGAAAAATCAACCAGTCACTTATCTTAACTGATCCAATTTTAAAACATTAGAGATAGCAGTACCAGAGTCACTGTTAGTTTATAGAGAAAACTTTTGAGAAAAAAAAGCAAGGAAAAGCAAGGAAGATCTACTCAACAAATCTGAAGTGCAACCCAATGGGAGAGACCAATAGGAACAGGAAAGAAGAACAAGGATTCTATAATTGGGGCACTGGGACAGTGAATGTCACCATTGGTAACACTAGGAACTTTATTGTTAATTATGCTCTTTCTGTAAGCAGCTTAGATTCATACTGTTTGAACAAAACGTGTAATAAACAACAAACTATTGTGGGGAAAACATGTCCTGGTAAAGCAGTGGTCAGTATGCAGCACTGCAGGCTAATTCTGCCATTCTTCCAAGGTCAGTAAAATGAGGACCCAAATTGTTAGGGGCAATATGCTGACATTATAAATTAACCAGAGTGTGTTGTAAAGAATTATGAGGTGGTATATAAGTCTAAGTGCTATTGCTATAATGTGCTATATAATTACAGGAGTCACCTTGAGAGGGGCAGCAAATAAATAAGTTTTACAAATAGGCAAGTGATTGGGAAGGGAATCTTGTGCGTTACTGCAGAGATCTATGAGTTTGTACCTTAGCACTGCTTCTGATCATTAGAAATCTAGATGATCCCACAAATCCAAATCTTTTTAAAGAAATAAAGTTTTAAACTGAGATTTAAAATGTTAAGCCATGTAGCCTTGCATAAGATAGTTTTGTCTGAGGATTTTTCTCTTAATTTCTTAAAATGGTATGGCCTAATTGAGGAGGGACAGTACAGGGGGAATGCAAGCTTGCTTTCTACATTTAAATGGAGTATTACTCACAAGGGACAAAAATGCATTTTTCTATTTGTACAACAATAAAACAGGTTCTTTTTCCTTTTGGAGGAATTTAGTTTTATATGGTTCATTCTCCAATTTGTAAGTTGGTTTCCAAATGTTTCATTGCCAGCCTAGGTAAATTCACCAGCAGAGTTTAGGGGATATCAGTGTACTTCTATTTATAAGGGCTTCAGGTGTGGTGTGTCATGAGGGTCTTGTGATGAGTCAGATGTGAACCATCAGTAAGTCTTGTGACAGGTTTTGTGATAAGAAGGTTACATAAGGCCAGTGTGATTGGGAGGTGAACTGCTGGTGGTGGGGGTTGCATGGGTTGGTTGAGGGTCAGTACTGTCTCTGGTTGGTTGTGCAGTTGATTTGGATTTTGAAGGGTTCATAGGCTGGTTGTAGGTCAATGTGTAACTTGATGGAATTGCTTGTAGAGTGCCAGGCTTTGATGAACTCATGACCGGAGTGGATGGTAGCATGGCTGATGATTTTTGTGTTGTTCCAATCAAGCTAGTGCTGTTTGGTGTCAGTGTGGATAGGGATTAAGGATTTGGGATTGTGGTGTTTGATTGCCAGTTGGTGTTTGTAGATGCTGTTTTTAATTGACATTGTTTGTCCCCATATAGGTTGCAAGGGATACCGCTGATTTTGTAGTTACCTTGTTTCTTTCATCCCTCTGTATTTTTTGTTGGTTCTGGATAGTTCCTTTGGAGTGTGGCTGTGGGTTTATTGCTATTCTTAGGGGTTGGAAGATTCCGGTTGTCATTTCTGACACCCCAGATGTTACCTAGATGTTACCCAGTAATGAAACTTTCGGAAATCAATCCACAAGCTGAGAGAACAAACCTTCAGAATCTTCCTATACCTGAGCTAGAGATATTCATTTACTATAGTTTTATATTTCTATTTACTTCCAGTTAATTTTTTTGTTGACAGCCTGCTTATCTTATTTCAGATCAGATAAAACTCTACAGGATATAGTATATAAGCTGGTGCCAGGACTCTTCAAAGGTATGAATATGTGACTGATGAGAATTTAATAGAATTTGGGACAGAGTTTCCTAACTCACATAGCACAGTGCAGCAATCTTTATTTTGATTTTGCCTGATTTTAAATGTGGAGCTGATAAATAATAGTACATAATTATTAAGTGGGATAAAAGAATTTTGAAAAGAATATTTGGACTTAATGCAAACCAGATTGCCGTTGTTTTTTACAATTCATAATTGATAATTGTTTCTGAATAATAAATATATTTACAAAATTAAAGAGAAGGATGTCACTAAATTAATTACTTTTGCTTTCATTTGTAGATGAAATGAAGAGGCGACGTGATTTTTATGCAGCATATCCCCTGGCAGATGGTATGATGTCTGTTTCATTTGTCTTCTGTTGTATGTCAACAGCAATATGCATTTAAAAAAAAATGTGTGATTTTCATTCCCTTTCTTTACTTGTTTAGTTCCCAATGGATCCAATGAAGACAGGGGTGAAGTTTCAGAACAGGAGAAAGGGAATCTAACTGATGATGAAACTGTCAGCTTATCCATAGAATTCTATGAAGGAATCAGGTAATCATTTAGGGAATATAAAAGAAATTATATTTTGCTGACATTTTTTCTGACATTATGTCATTATAGTTTTAATATTTTTATCTATTTTTTCCTTGAAAAGTGGCTTAGGGTCATTTAATTGCCCACATCATTTTGGTACAAGTAGTCCTCAATTTCTGATCATTCATTTAACAATGGTTAAATGGATGGCTCAGAAAAAATTATGATGGCTCAGAAAAAATGACTTTCAACCTGCCCTCAAAGTTATGACTGTTGTGCCACCCCTGTGGTCATGACTGCAATTCAGAGTTTGGCAAACAGTTCACATTTATTATAATGGTTAAAGAATGTTGCGATTGTGTGATCATGATTTATGATTTTCCCAGCCAGCTTCTGACAAGTGAAGTCAATCAGGGAAGCCAGATTAGCTTAACAATCGTGATTTGTTTAATGACCATGTGATTTGCTTAACAATCATGGTAAAAATAGTTGTAAAAATCATGCATAATGGATGCATAATGACTCATTTAATATCCACACTGCTTAACAACTGAAATTCAGAAGCCAATTATGGTAATAAGTTGAGGACTATCTGTATATCATCTTTGTCTGTATTCATCTCAGAATGTGATATGTATGTATAGGTTTAGAACTAAACAAAAGTAGACCCAAGGGAAAGATTTAATGTTTACATTGAATTCTTACATTTGTTGAAAATAACTAGTTTTAACAAGAAGGAAAGTGCGAAAGCAACAGGAATGTTACAATCTGAATAATTTTTAAAGGGGGGAGGAGCAAACAGAGCACCCGCGAATAGCTGTGGACACAGTACACAAAAAGATAGGCTCAAGTCCAGATGGATTTCGACAGACTTGAAACTGGGCCCTATCTAATAAAATGAAATTCAATGGAGAAAAAGTAAGATTTTACACTTAGGCAAGAAACAACAAATGCATAGGTTACATATTAAGTAAAACTTGGCTCAGTAGCAGTAACTGCAAAGAGGGATCTTGAAATCCTAGTGAACAGTCACTTAAATATAAGCCAGCAGTGTGTGGCAGCCATCAAAAAAGCTAAGGCAATCCTAGGCTGTATTAACAGAAGGATAGAATCAAGATCATGTGGTGTTAATACCTTTTTATAAGGCCTTGGTCAGACCACACTTGGAATACTGCATTCAGTTTTGCTCACCATATTATAAAAAAAAATGTTATAGATTCTGAAAAGTCTGCAGAGAAAACAAAGATGATTAGTGGGCTGAAGGCTAAAACATATGACACAAGGACAAGCTTTCATTTCCTTCTCACATCCTTTTAGAACATAGGATCTGAAGCAAAGGACAAATAAGTCTTCAGACTGCTGGGGATTTGCTCCTGTGTAACAGAGAAAGTTTTCATGTCCACCTCAAACCATTAGGTTGTTTAGCACAGTATTATCAATGCTGATTGATATCATCTCCCTGGGGCTTCAAGAATACTTGTCATTTTTTTGTGTGGAGATTTTGGTTACTGAACTAAGTATCTTCTGTATATAGAGGCTTTTCTAACTATCCATCATCCACAATTAAAAATCTTTATTTATCAAATTACAGTAACTAGCCAAATAACACAGTTTACATAGACATTGAAATTATTGCTCTTTTTTATATAGTAAAAATAAAAATCTATTTCAAACAATCTTTACTTCTGTTTTAAATAGGATCTTTTTGAATTTGTTTTTATCCTTTTTTTCTTTTTGTGTAGATATCTAGTGAGCAAATAATGAAGTGATTTAGAAAAATGAAGTAATTCTGGCCAAATCTTATAATCATTACATTTATATTTACCAGATACAGTGATACTTAAAAGTTTATGAACACTTTTGATCTTTCAATATTCCTGCATAAATATGAATCAAACATGATCTATTTTTCACACGTCCTAAAACTAAATAAAAATAACTCAATTAAACAAATGAGACAAAAACATTACAGTGTAATTGTTCATTCATTTATTGAGGAAAATGATCCAATGGTACATATTTGTACATTGCAAACTATGTGAATCTTTACTTTAAGTAACAGGTATGCTCCCTTGGGGGCAGCAATAATGGCAACTACATATTTCTGACATCTCTTGATCAGTCTTGCACTGATCAATAGGAAGAATTTTAGTCCATTCCTTCTTACAGAACAGCTGCAGCTGAGGGATATTTCTGGGCTTCTTTACATGAACTGCCCACTTCAAGTCCTTTTACAACTTGTATATAATATTAAGGTCAGGACTTTGACTTGTTTATTCCAAAGCATTAACTTTCTTCTGCCTTAACCATTCTTTGGCTTGTGTGCTTTGAGTTGTTTTCTTGTTGCATGATCCACTTTATTTTGAGTTTATGGACAGATAACCTGATATTTTCTAGTAGAATTTTCTTGTGCAATTAAGAATTCATAGTTCCAGCAGTGATGGCAAACCATCCTTGTTAGGGTGAGCAAAGCAGGTCCAAACCATGATACCGCTGCTACATGTTTCATAGATGGAATGAGATTCATTTTCTGGAATGTAGTTTTGCCTTTTGCCAAATATAAAGTTTATCATTCCAACCAAAAGATTCAATATTGATCTCAACTGTCCACAGCAATGGTGGTACTCAGCAGGTTCTGACCAGTTCTGGAGAACCGATAGTGGAAATTTTGAGTAGTTCAGAGAACCGGCAAATACCACCTCTGACTGGAGATTTTACGGTATTCTTCCCCTGCTATGCCCACCAAGCCACGCCCATAGAACTGGCACTAAAAAAAATTGAATCCCATTACTGGTCAACAGAATAGTCTTCCAGTGGTCTTCTGGCTTATCTATGTGTTCTTTTGTAAACTAGCTGACAAACTATTTGTTTTGAAAAGTAGTAGCTTTCTTCTTTTTGTCATGTACATCATCACTGTTTAGTGTTCTCCTGATGTTTATCTCATCAACACTGACATTCACAAGGAGTAGCAATCTTTGGTTCCTTTGATGTTAACTTGGTGTTCTTTGAGATCTCCTAGACCAGGGGTGTCAAACTCAAGGCCCAGGAGCTGGATGCAGCTCGCAGGGTGCAAAAATCTGGCTCACGGGGCTGCCCTGGAAACAGTGAAGGACTGGCTCACAGTGCTTCTGTTGGCAGCCTTCCTGAGCTCTGTTTTCATTGGCAGAGGGTTGCAGGAGGACATCACAGCCAAAAATGGAGCTCAGGAACTCGATTTTGATGGCAGAACACTCAGACCACCACAGGTGCCCCCGACAAGTGACATCAAGCTGGTCATACCCACCTTTGCCATTCCCATCTGAGCCCCCTGAAGTCAAACACAATTCTGATGCAGCCCTCAATGAAATCAATTTTGACACCCCTGTACTAGACCATTACATACCTTGCTCTTGATGTGATCTTGGTTGGACAACAACTCCTAGAGAGGGTAACAATGCCATTGAATCATTTATTTGTACACAATCTTCCTATTTCCTTGGAAATAGATTGTAATGTTTTTCAGCTTGATGAGCACAAATAACTTTTTCAAAGCTCCTCATAAATATCCTTTGTTCAAGCCATGCCATACCTCTTTTGCAAAGAAAGTGAAACCCTAGAATTCTGTTCTTTAAATAAGGCAGGATTTCCAAACTGTCATCTAATTACCATCTTATTGACTGAAACATCTGTATCTAATAACTCCTTCAAATGAATTGATAATCCTAGAGATCCACATACTTTTGTCATACATGGATATGTAGTATTGGATTATTTTCTTTAATAAATAAATGAACAAACATAATGTTTTGTTTTTTGACTCATTTGTTTAATTAGGTTCTCTTAATCTATTTTAGGACATGAGAATAACAGATCATGTTTTAAGTCATATTTATGCAGAAACGTTGAAAATTCAAAAGGGTTCACAAACATTAATATGGAAGGTTATATCCTTTCTCAGTACAGTTCTTGGCCTCTTCCTAATTCTTATTATGTCTTATTCCCTATCTTCAGTTTGTATCAGTTTGTATTGAGAATTGGCTAATTTATATCCCCTTCAAATTAATTTAACAGGAGATTATACAGCTTCTCTCTTAGACACAATTTGGCAAACAGTGATTTGTACAGATATATATTTGACTAGCTTTTATTGAAAAACAGAAATATTAACAAGGGTGAAAAGACAATACTAATAGTAGAGTCATCAATAGCATATCCAATTGCTTCCTTTTTCTAAGGATAGATCCCTATTTTCTGAGATTTGCTTCTTGTAAAGTCATATGCCATTAACACTAAAGGAAGATATTTTGCTGCATAAGCCACAATCACGAACAGTGTTCTCAAATCAAGGTGTTTAGTCTTTAATATTGATAGCTAATACTGGTCTAATAAAATTGCCTCACTCTGGAAGTAAAAATGCATCATCATCTTTTCGGCCCTTTGCAACATGCAAACCCAATTCCTCCAAATAATTATTTTATTCTGTCTAATAATACTTTATTATATAGAAGGTTTTTTTACATACAGTTAGAAAAAAAGAAAAAAAATTGTATGCTCTGTAGCTTATATAACTAAAATACATGCAGAAATAATCATATTTCTGGATTCTGGGTGACCTGGGTATATTTCACGTACTAAATGAATTAACTTCCTAGCTATCCCTTTATCTCTACAGTGGTATCTTGGTACTTATTGCTAATTGATTCTGGGAGCACAATGAATACGGAAAACTATGAGTACCAAACAAATTTTTCCCATAAGGAATAATATAATGAATCACAAGACAGACTCTAGCTTGTGTATTGAATACTAAACAAATGATGAGTACAGGGAGAACATTTCACATCAAAATATATTGAATACCAAATCTGTTGAGTTTCAAAGCAGTTGACTATCAAGGTAGTCAAGGTAGTCAACCACTGTATCTGTATTTATGTATACCAACTCATTTATCTTCTTAATTCTTCAGAGACGAAAATAGAGGGACTGTTGAAAATGGAAACACAGAAAAAGATAAGGTGAGGTACATCATGGTATGGGTTCTTTATTAAATTTAAACAGCTATACATTCTAATGTTATTTGAATAGGCAAGAAATATATACATTTTATCTAATCCCATTCATTGTTTATGTGTTATGATAGCAATTATTTTTTATTGGATGGACTTGTCTAAAACCTTTAAGCTGGAATCCTTGTTTACCATAGTAATTGTTTTATGTAAGGTTCAAGTGGCTATACAAAATGGCATTTAATTTCATTGCATGAGGTGCAATGACAATAAACTACACCTCCTCCTCCTCTTTTTTTAATATTAATAAAGGCGACCATATCTCACCTGCAAAAAGTTTGAGAACCTTTAAAGGAGCAAACAGCTAGCGTTTTCTATGTATAATTGTTACCATCTAGTGGCAATTTGCACCCTCAGATTGGGTAGCCTTAGTACTTTATTATTTGGAAGCAAGTTGTAGGATACAGAGTAGATATGGAAAAAACTCTAATATGTATAAGAAATTTAAGTTTAAACATATTATTAAAAAGAATCCTGAATCTGGGCTTAAGTGAACTCCTAGGCATACAAACGTCAGCATTGTTTGCTTTTGTTTCTGCTACTTTCTTTTCCATCAATTTTATTTCCATATTTCCTTTTTTTCTGTTTTGTTTCTTTATATTTTCTCTTTCCTTTCCCTTTCCCTCCCCTCCCCTCCTTTGAAGACTCTCTCTCCTTCAAAACCCAGGCTTCATTTTTTTGCCTTTGCTGTATACCACAAAGACATCCAAATTACATCTGGTGGCTTTTGCCTGAGAACTTCTTGCACTCCTCCTCCAACCTTCACCCCTTAGTTTCCTAACCCTTTGGCAGATATACAGTGACTTCCATACCTATTTCAACTTCAATCTCCTGCTGTGCAGTCCAGCCCTCTCCAATTAAAACCATCTCTCGCTTTTCTCACATTCCTCTGCAGAAGAACAGCATGAGATTCCTCCGATGTCCTGCTGCTATGACTATCATGCACCTGGCAAAGTTCCTCCGGAACAAGATGGATGTTCCCACCAAATACAAAGTAAGTTTCAGGCAAGCACACACACCATTTTCTTGGTCCAAGGGCTGAGGTTGCTGCTGGACTTTTGTATATTTAAAATTCTTCATAGCTAAAAGTTAAAACAAAAAACAAATCAGCAGCTCCTCTTACTAGCTTCTACAAATATTAAATTGGCTAAGCTCAAAAATCAAGATGCAAGAGTTGTAGTTTGTATATTCTCTATCTCTCTCTTCACCCAAAATCAAAAAAGTAGAATAAAATTTGTTATTTTAAGGATTTAACAAAAACTTAATACAACATTATTTTCCCAATTATTTATTAAAACAATGTGATTAAATATTTCCATGCACATGGAATCAACCAGAATTTATTTATTCCCCTATTGGATCAATATTATTACATCCCATTCACTCTGAACTAAGCCCATTGTCTAGATTATTGTGGTGCAGACAAGATATGTATATGCATTTTCCCCTCAAACTCAACCTACATTTCTTTTTTTAAACTCCATATGAAATTAAGCTGAGAACTATACGGTGGCTTACAGATTTCCTTATCTTCACAGCTTGACAAGGAGAGGGGAGGGAGTGGGGGGAAAGAGAGTCATTAAGAAATGCAGGTTACTGGATTGGACTTCTTGGGAAGACTGGTGGACTGAAGATAGCTTTCCAAAAAGCGGAGACAATTGCAGCGGAATGAAGAGTTGGCAAGTAACCTGCCTCTTTATTAATTCTTAGCCAAGGAGAGTTGAGATCACCCACAAAGCTGCTTCTCATGAAGAGACCTCAAGACAGCAGACAACAATGTTTTTAGAGCTCTGGGAGACAAAGGAGTAGCCATCTTGGTCAAATTACATTTGGTCTTTGAATGGCCACAGGGTTTGCATAGATCTTTTTCTAATCACTGTTTGGTAACTGGTTTTCTGCCTTTACACATTTTCGTAACAATGTTTAATAACAACAAATGAGTTTCTTTCAATCATTATTAAAAGAAGTTTTACATATAAGTTGAGGAATTTTGTAATAAACAATAAAAGAATGATTAAAATTTTGATTTTAGAAATTTAGAAACATATTAGGGGTCCAGTTAAATTTGAAATAAGTTTTTGGAATTAATTATAGTGGGACTTTAATGTGGGAAAAAGCTTTTATTTTGAATGCTTAAAAATCTTAATAAAACTTAAAAAATTGGATGCTAGAGGATACTAGGAGAAACTAAAAATGATATTTAAAGGAGAACATCATTCAAACTCAATTTATTCAGAATTAAGCAAAAATATTTTAACATTGGGCATTCTGAATGATATTTTTGGACAATGAATCTAGAAATTGATTTACTGAGTGGCTTTACATTTGGACTGTATTTAAAAGTTGTTATGAAAGAGGAACCAGTTTTACATTACAATATTGAAAGTGACATGCAAGTGGATTTCAAAACAAATATGATTGACATAGAAAAAGGTAGTGCATTGGACATACATTGGACATACAAATAAGACACACATCTTATTTCATACAATAAGAAATCAGCAGATGTCTTAATAATTAAAGTAATATATCAAAGAAATAGCACCCTGACAGGTGCAAGGAAGCAGGAAAACAAATGAATGGATCAAAATGATACATTTATTGCTATTTTTCTATTGACAGGAATCTAGCTAGAATAATGCACTCACTGTGGAAATTGCTAAATAAGCAGTACAAGGTTTAGGAAAGATCTGCTTTCCATCCATCAACAGTTCAAGGTTAGCCAGTCTTTTCACTCCTCCCCTCACTTCAGCTACAAATTCCATTATACAACACAAGAGAGTGACCTGGATAATTTTCCTACACTGGATTTATCAAGGAAGCTTGTTAAAACTTTGAAAAAAATTTTGTAAGTCAGGACAAAATGAAAATAAATCAATTTCTAGGATAATTAGAAGGACTAAAGATTGAAATTTTTAGATGTCTTGGAACATAGGAGAAGGAAGGGATATAAAGCTAGTTTATTTTATCAAGGTTAAAATAGATGTTATTCCTACTAACACTTAATGGACTTTTGCTGACATTAGAGTCGAAATAATGAGGTTTTATTTATAGATAAGAGATGGGATATGGGAAGAAGAAATCATTTGTTGTATTTTAAGAAAAGATGGTAAGTTATTAAAATTGTTTATACTTGTGAAGAAGGTGGGAAATATATATTTCTTTTCTTTTTCTATATTCTTATTTTGTCCTTTTTATTTTTCTTTCTATTGTTTTCTTTTCTGCATCCTTTATTTTTTTAATTTTCTCTTTTTGCTTCTATTGTGTAGTTGTAAATTTAAATAAATTTACCACCAAAAAGAGGTATTCAGGTTACTGAAATCTGTGGCAAATATTTAAATTTATGCCTGTGTCATATAATTCTGCATGTCTTAAACTTTGTTTATTAGGTGGAAGTTCTCTATGAAGATGAACCTCTAAAAGAATATTACACTCTCATGGACATAACTTATATCTATCCTTGGCGAAGGGTTAGTAAGAAAAAAAATCCTCTACTTGAAAAAATTAACTTTTAATGAGATTTAATTATCACACTAAAGAGAAAATTTGGAAGATTTTTAAATTTCAAACTTTCAACATGAGAATTAAAAGCCTTAGAATTTTTAAAAACATCTGGGACTGTATTAAAACATGTTCATTAATGAAGAAAAGGGATAAATAACAGCTTAGTCAGCCTCTTGAAAGTTGGTAATCCTATTTCCCCATTATACCTATAATTTTAGTTAGGTAACTTGCTTACACATAATGTATCATAAGGCTAATAAAATTTTAAACTACTCCATAAGATTTTGCAATAAAATAGACTATTGTCTAGCCTTTTAAAGCTGGCAAACTCAAGAAACAAGAACCATTTGGATTTCTTGAATGATTTTTATTACAGTAAGGTAATATAACAGAATTTCGGAAGCCTACCAAAATAATTCCCCATATCAGCTTACACCCAAGGAGTTACTTGCTTCACATTTCTTTTGCACACTTTGCCCTTCCTCTGGACTGAGGGATCTTTTCAGAAACAGACTTACTGCATCCTCTTTGTCCATAGGGTCTGTTAAGGATTCTGTTACAGTTATAGTAAAATACAATCAAATTTCACTAAATTGTTTTCGAGTGATACTTGTCCATGAAGAACATAATCCACTGGGTTTTTTTTTAACAGAATAAAACAAAGCCAATCCATGTGTTTGGCTTATCTTTACTCAGAAGAGAAAAATAAGGGGTGGGAAATTTATTTTTATATAAATTACACAAAAAAATCCAACAACTCTGAAATTTTAGCCTTATTTGGAATGAAAATATGAATTCCGTGAATTAAAGGTCTGATGGATGCCAGGTTCAAGAAGCTTTTTAAATACATAACAGATATAAACTGCACTTTCTTCTCCATTCAAAGACAAATCCCGAAATGGGAAAGGAAATAATTAAGATTCAACTAATTTTACTTTTGTTTTTTTATTCTGTTTTGTTTTGTTTGTGCCTTTAAGTCAATCTTGATTCTTGATGACTGCCTGGACTAATCCTTGCAGTTTTTTTGGAAAGATTTTGGAAGTGGTTGCATTGCCTCCTTCCTAGGGGTGAAAGAGTGAGTCAAAGTCACCCAGATGACTTTATATCTAAGGCAGGACTGGAACTCACAGTCTCCCAGTTTCTAGCCTAGCACCTTAAAACAATATCAAACTGTCTCTTTTCAACTAAAAACATATAACTTGACATATAACTCAAAGATACTTCTTTTTAAAAACTGTTTTTTTCCTTGAGAAAGAAGAATATGACATTTAGCTTCTCACCCAAGAAGCTTCATCAGTTTGTGAAGCTTCTTGGATGAAAAGCAAAATAATCTTTTTCTTTTTCCTCAAGGAAAAAGCACTCCAGTTGCCTTTTTTTGGGTGGGGTGTGTGTGGAACACCTTTGAGACAACTATGACCTGGGTGACTGAATCTCTATAGACATTAATTGTTGGCTATTTAAAATATATATATATATGAAAAAAAAGCATTTAATACTTCCAAAACATATTCTAGGTTTCGTTGGAGAAAGCTTTTATACGATCACAAGTTTGGCTTAGTATGTGGTAGTTCTGAGTAGATACATAGCATCAATCAAATTAGGCCATAACTTGGTTTCTGAGCAGGTAAGAGGTAGAGTAAACTATGCAATAGGAGGTGGGACTATGGGACCCATAGTTTCAAGAGATAAATTCTCACTGTAGTGACTTCTTTGTTGCTTGGTTTGGGGGGGAACGGAGGGCAAATGTCACATATTTAGTCTGAACCATGGCATCGTCAGGCATTTTTCTGTGAAACTATGCTGCTGCCTTATTGATCCATAAAATATGCTGCCCACTGATTTGCAAAAGCATCCTATCTTTTGTGGGGAATTAGCTTGTGAGGTATGAAAAGTACCAAATAGCTTAGTATTCCTTACCTTGGTAAACAGAAAAAAATTAAAACCTGGTGCATGAACTGGACCAAACTGGATAAATAATCTCATTGGAGATGTGTCTTCTTAGTGGTGGTGATTATGGGACTCTCTCTACAGCCAGTTCTCAAAATTCTGGTTTTAACCAAAAGCTTATGACATCCATCTGTCTGTCAGCCAGCTAATCAACCGATCAACCAATATTTATATACTGTCCCAATCCAGTAGATGCGATAAGCACTGTATAAAATCATGATGTTTTATTAAAAATAGTTGTTCAATCACAATCCTTCTTAAAGGCCAAAGGCCTGCTTGACACAAAAGTGTTTTCAGTGTTTTTAAAAGTCAGCAAAATGTCCAGGAATATCTTTGCAAATAGTGCATTGCATGAAGAGCCAGTAAAGATAGCCTTCAGCTTAAGATCATAATTAGAACTAGAATTTTTTGTTGTTAATGAAGGCAGTTGTCATATATGATTTTATGACCTTTTCACCATGAATGTAGCAAAGCATTGCAGTTGTTAAGTGAATTATGTAATTATTAAATGAATCCAGCTTCCCCACTGACTTTCTTCATCAGAAGCTGGCTGGAAAGGCCACAAATAGCAATCACATGAGTCCAGAATGCTGCAACTATTGTAAATATATGCTAATTGCTACATGCCCAAATTCTAATCCTTTGACCATAGGGATGTTTCAATGTTGTAAGTGCAAGGACTGGTTTGGACCATTATAATTTTGAATAATTGCTAAATGAATAGTTGCAAGTCAAGGTCTACCTCTATTGGGAAAGCTTGGCTTCTGGATTTCTTATCTTCCATGAGGTGGAATTTGGAATAGGGCGTCTCTGTGAATGGACCAGTAGCAAGATCATATTTAATAAGATGGTACATGGTTATTTACACTGTTATAATAATTGCCTGAGGACCATATTACTAAGTCAATATTAAAATATACTGATGAATGTTTTAACTGTTGTACAACTGCAGTTTTATGCCTTTTTTGTTTTATAATGTTAAAATTATGTCTGATATTTTACTGTGCTTCTTTGCCATTTTTTTTCTTGGAGTTGCAAGTTGCAAGTTGCTAATATATCCTGTTTCTTTCCTTCAATAGAATGGCCCTCTTCCACTGAAATATCGTGTTCAGCCTGCCTGCAAGAGGTTAAAACTGTCTTCTCAGCCTCCCAACTCAGAGTGTACCAACACCAGTGGGGCTTCAGAGTGTGAATCTGTCAGTGACAAAGCTCATAGTCCAGCCACCTTGCCAGCTACCACCTCCTCCTCATTGCCAAGTCCTGTCACACCTTCCCATGGCTCCCCAAGCTCCAATATCACTACTGTAAGCATTCCAACCCACCCTGCATCTGGTGCCATACTAAATGGCACCTCGAACTGCCATCCAGTGCAACCTTTGGCCAGTAGGGGGCGCAAAACAATGGTCAATGGTAGTCCAGTCATGTCAGCCTTGACTTAAAAAAAGTATCATTTTTATTGGGTCCTGAGTTTTATATATATTATGTATAGATAAGGACTGTGGTGGATGGAGTGGGGAAATTATGCATACTTATTTTCTATCAAACGATCTGATTTAATTTAAGAAAAATCCAAAAAGTAAGAAAAAAAAATCTAAACACTTTTTTAATTTTTCAAATCAAAATTGTGGTCTTGTAACTGCATGGTGATATTTGTATAAAAACTGCAGCCCTTTCTGGATGATGATTATTTCTTTTATTATAATTATTTATGTCCTTGATTTGTAGTGAGATTTAATGCACAGCCTTGGAGAGAGAAAATGCACAGTCCCAAATCCACTAGGCTCTTGTAGAAGCACATATGGCTTTCCTGGCTCCTTTAGTCAGATGATTGTCAAAAGGATCCAGGACACTGATTATTTCCTTCCCCGTCCATCCCCAGTCCATTTTATGCATCTCCATTCCAATCATGTAGTTTGTAGTCCTATATTTTTATCCCTCTTTTAAGGATCTTAGTTCCAACTTGTCAAACCAAGCTACCGTTAAATAGAAGGTAGTAATAGACATTTTTGTGCTTGGAAAGGGGCAGCAATGTGCTAATTATTTGTGATGTTGTGCTAGACATTGTAGATATGCACTGTATCCAGAACAATAACATGGCCTCGGGAAAAAAAGGGTTAACAGCAAAAGCAGAGGGAAAGGAGTGAAGGCAAGAAGCAGAAGCTCATAAATTCAGTGCTTAGTGGTTGGATTGCAGATGAGGATGAGGATGAAGATGAACTGCTCTAATTCCCATTAATGATAATAATTACTTGTTCTTTTCTTAAATGGGGGCCTAGAAATAGATTCTAAAGCAACCTCTTTGGTGGCATCAGGTTCCCCATTAATGATTTAAGACCACATCTTCCATCATCAATTTATCCTATATTAAAACAACAATATTGAGGGTAGGTTTTTCATCTCCACAGCAATGGAGGAGGATGCTGGAAGACATAAGTTACAAGAGGGGATCCTTTCAATGTCTGAAAAGGCCTTGGTCTAGGAATTAATTAATTCTAATGTTCCACTTGTTTTTCTGTTCAGAAAATGCAGAATTGCAGTTGAAAGCTGAAGGGATACAGTGCCTTCGACTGGCATAACATCACTAGCCCTTCGTGTGGAGCAGTTTACATCATTAATCACAATATGGTGGCCTTGGCTAAGCACTTAGTTGCTGGAATAATATGTCTTGAAGCTTCACCTTTTATTTATATGCCCTTTCTTACACGTGTCATGATGTCACTGTTTTCAGAGTATATCTTTGCTCTGGTTTTAAATCTTTTAAATCTTACATTTCCCTACTGAATGTTTTGGGGACAGTTTGCACACTAGCAGTTCTTTATCAGAGATCTCTTGGCTGTTTGCAGACATTGGTTCTGAGGACCTGGCAAGAAATGGGCTAGGGACCATTCAGAAAATTGATTACTTGCATGTGACTTTCCTTAGCAGATTTGGCTGACTAATGTAATAGGCAAATGATTCATCCATACAACTCTTTGGCCTTTATTAGAAAAGTAGTTTTATAATCCTGATAATTCTTGCTTTTAGAGTTATGATACTTGATAGTGGTATAAATTTGCAGTGTAGTAGAACTACCATATTAATTTCCACAATTTGAATTCATGAAATTCCTGCTGTAATTCTCAGCATTCAATTTATAGTATAATATAGATATTTCTCAAATTCTGTGGACCTTTGACTGCCTAAAATAATTAATTCATGGGATTTCCTCTTCTCCACAATAAGGTAGTCCCCAACCTACGACCACAATTGAGCCCAAAATTTATGTTGCTAAGCAAGACTGTGAGTTTTGCCCCATTTTATGATGTTTCTTGCCACAGTTGTTAAACAAATCACTTCAGTTGTTAATTTAGTAATATGATTTCTAAGTAAATCTGGCTTCCCCACTGACTTTGCTTGTCATAAAATCGCAAAAGAGGATCCCATGAACCTGGTTACATTGCAGCCATTATAAATATGAACCAGTTGCCAAGCGTCTGAAATTTGATCATATGATGTGTCAATGGTCATCAGTATGAAAAATGGTAATAAATCACTTTTTTCAGTCTTGTAACTTCGAACAGTCACTGAATAAACTGTTGTAAGTTGAGGACTACCTGTATTATTGATGGTGGTGGAAGCAGCTGTCATTTTTATTAGCAGCTATCTAAAATGCTGTGTACACTGGTGCATTCTCTTCTTGGCTTGAAGAGGGCCCCTGACCGTGCATGTTTTCTCATCAGTCATGCACTTTGCTTGGTATAACTCCTCCCCTCCTGCTTTCCCTAGGAATTGGAGCTCTGCAGTTTTTTCATTCCCAATTTTCCTACTTTTCCACCTTTTGGCAATCCAGAAATGTATAACCCCCACCCCCTTCCTCAGTTCTAATCCATTTGGTAGTCACAGTGTTATAATCATTGATTCAACAAGCAGATGTGTTTGGGGAATGCCAGAATTATCTTATTCCAAGTTCTTGGAATGAGAAATAGTTTTGTAGTCTTTATAGAAACCCATTCTGCATTTTTTTAAAAAAATGTTTGTTTAATCTTGTAAATTTGGGTTGGAAAAATAAATACAGTGCCTTTCCAAAACAAATTTTACTAATATGCTAAGGTAGTGAAAAGAGATTTGTGGTTTAAATTGATGGGGATGTGTGGGTGGAATCTTTGCTTTTGCTAATTTGTGCTTTAAGACAGCAGATAGAAATGCACAGCTTCCAAAGGGAAGAGATTTCTTCTTCCGCCACTTTCAATCTTTTCCTTTAGAGAAAAACATGGTACCTAGAATTACTCCTCTTCTCTCTCTTCCCGTCTTTTCCCTTCTCTTCCCAGTAGGAAGGGCTAACTAAACACAAGCACATTTTGTATTTTTGAAAGTTAAATCCCAGGGATTTTGTTTGTTTTTCCTGTAGTTGTTTCTCTGAAAAGCAGCTATTCGCACAAGTGCAATCCATGTTTGGATATAAATTTGCATGGATAAGTCAGTTGTACCAGGAACGTTAGAAAGCAGCTTGCCATGGGGGCAAAAAATTGGAATGGGTCGGAAAAGAAAAGGTGTGTTAGCAGCCTGTGGTGGGTTCCTTTCAGGCCTTTCCTTTTCTAACCTATACTTGTGAGCCAGATCAACTGCCAGCACAAGAAAAGCAGTTTCAAACCTGCTCCTACTCTCCAGCTACTGTTTTAAGAGAACTGGTGGATCTTGCACAACATGATGTTTGAAGTATAGTGTATTCTTTCCCTTTCGGCTGTCTCTTTATGGTTGCAGAATGAGAAGAAAGACTCTCTTCCCTAAGAAGAACCCCCCAAATTCTCTCTTTTTCACCAGACCCTTCCAGAGGCAAGACTATATGGCTGCTTTGCTGTCAAGATTATTCTTTCCATACCTGCTCCTCTTAATTGTCTCCTTGTTGCTTATTCTGTCTTCCAAGTAATGCTGAGCAGTAGCTATCCTTGAATTAATTTTCTTGACTTTTTAAAATTTAATGTGTAAAGAAGAGGGGAGTCAAAGTTTTGTGCTTTCAGCATCATTTGTGTTAGTGCCATAATGTCAAGTGTAAATGTATGCAGAGGAAACATGATAACAATGACAGGCATAATCTGTTACTGTGGAAGTAGCAAGTCCCATGTGATATTTAGGGAAATGGTTTCCGATCAGGATGATTCTAAAATGATTCTGTTCAACAGTCCAGTCCAGTCCTTTTTAAAATATTTTTAGAAGAACCATCTTTTGTTACCCTAGCATAACTTGCTGGCAAATTGTTTTCCATCTCTTGCCGCTGAGTTGGTAAACTGGAAAAGGCACTGTCTCCCATTGGGCTGCATTTAGTCCTGGGGCTTCCAGTTGCTGTCCCATATATTCATTAATGTTTTGTCAAATCAAGGTACTGAAGACTCAGAAACGGTAAGGTAATACTACAGCCGTTTTCCTGAACCCAGTGCATTGGATTATATTGTCCCCAGCCAACATTTTGCTTATTCTAGTGATCCTTTCTTCTTATCCTATTGGCTGAGAGTGAATTTGGTACTTCTAGGGCATTAGGACATATTAAAAAGTTGCTGGACTTGGACATTGGGAAAGTTTTTCTGTCTTTGTATATACTGAATAAACTGACCAAGGCAATTAAGATGCCTAATGTTTTCTTCCCCTTCACTACTTCCCCTTTTTTGTATTTTTTTTAATATGGTACAAACCAAATTGCTATGTATGTTTGCAAACGTATATGATGTTTTAATGTGCTGTAATATATTCTGATATTCATATATTGTTATTGGTTAAAACATTTGTATCAATAAAGCAGTTTGTAAATGGTAATAAATGATACAATTTTGTCCTTCAGTCTGTGGTCTGGAATATTCTGATGGCTTGTTGTATGTTGCAAATTTCACTTTTCCCTCAGATTCCAAATTATGCAAAAGAATCATAAACTGTTGCACTTATAGAAGAAAAGCTCATTAAAGGCAAAATGGTGATGGATGGGTATTATTTCAGAAGTGGTGGTAGAATCTAAAGTGCTGATCATGGTATTTTGACCCGCTAATCTGGTACTTTGTAATGAATATAACTCCTTTTCATTGTAAAAGTTGTTATGTCATTAAATCTGAAGGCTAGTAGGAACAGGAAGATGATAAAAAGTAACAATTTAAATTGTGATTTGACCACTTAACATTGTCATATTTGGATATCCTCTATTTAATATTCATATTTTATCCTCATAATCCCTGGCACCTCAATTTGCCTTTTTAATGTGTTGCTCACATAATATGGATGGGTTGGTGTTTTGTTTTGTTTTTAGAACTGAATTAAATATAGTAATAAATGTGTTTCTTCTTTCAACTGCACATTTAAACATAATGCAAGTGCTTGCTATGGAAGATAAAGGCCTTTCTCAGGACAGGCAGGTAATGCAACATTTTGACAAGGAGGAGAACACACCTTGGCAGCAATAGGCACCTGCCTCAATATAAATACCTTTCAAAGATAGATCCTTCCTCCACAGCATAGAAGGCCTTTCCCCACTGCCTAATTAATGGGATGCAGATTTTAAAAAGTCATATCCTCAAGTATCTGTTAATGTATTTTTTAAGGGTGACAATAAAAATGGATGGAGCTCCTACCACTGTGACCTTGGGTATACTTCCTAAATCCTGTTTACTCTTAGAACCTTTTCAAGGTAAGCTACTATTTATAACAACATTGAAGTCCAATGAGAGTTGAACATTTGCAAACTGATATAATTACTCCTTTCTCAAAATCTAATATTGTGAGGTCAAATTCAGCAGCCTTACTGATGTAGACTTCTGAAATTTCAGACAGCATTGATTTAAAGCCAATCCTAGGAAAATTGGATAATCTGGAACTGAGATTTTGCCACATTTTCCAGAATCTTATTGAGGAATGGGATGGGTGACCAGCTGGAAAGCATCCCAAAATTAAAGGTTCTTTAAGCAAATTCTCACTGCTTTCTCATGCTGCATAAGAGATTCAGACTTTGGCCTCAAGAAACATTCGCCTCCTTTCGACACTAAGTGGCTGCTCATTCATTTCCTTCAAAAAAATAAGGGTAATATAACAGATAGTCAGAGTTGGACGGAACCTTGTAGGTTATCTAGTCCAACCCCTGCCCAAGCGGGAGACCCTACACCATTTCTGACAAATGGCAGTCCAATCTCTTCTTGAAAGTTTCAAGTGATGGCACTCCCACAACTTCCAAGTGTAAGCTGTTCCATTGGTTGATTGTTTCCACTGTCAGAAAGTTTCTCCTTATTTCTAAGTTAAGTTTCCATCCATTATTCCCTCTCTGGCCTTCAGGTGCTTTAGAAAATAGCTTGACCCCCTCCTCTCTGTGGCAGCCCCTCAAATATTGGAAGATGGCTATTATGTCTCCCCTGGTCCTTCTCTTCACTAGATGCACCATGCCCAGTTCCTGTAACCATTCTTCATATGTTTTAGTTTTCAATCCCCTAATCATCCTGGTTGCTCTTCTCTGTACTTTTTCAAAAGTCTCAAAATCTTTTTTATAGCGTGGTGACCAAAACTGGATTCAGTGCTCTTAAGTGTGGTCTTACTAACGCTTTATAGAGTGTTATTAGTATCTCACTTGATATTGATTTATCCCTCCGTTAATGCAACTCAGGATTGCATTACCTTTTTTGGCTGCTGCTGCACACTGTTGGTTCATATTTAGTTGATTGTCCACTAAGAGTCCAAGATCCCTCTCATAGTTACTGCTATTGAGCCTGGTTTCACCCAGTCTATATGTGTACTTTTGGTTTTTCTTGCCTAAATTAGGACTTTACTTTTCTCTACATTGAATCATTGGGTCAAGCACCCAATGTCTTTTCTGTCTCATTTGTCCAAGATTCTATCTGCATCCACAGATAAAATGATACAAAGACCATTTGATGTATCCACCAGGACAGGAAATACAAATATCGATATGTAAACAATTGTTTCTGCAAAATACTGTAACAATGAAAACAGCGGTACAATGCTAATTGTATTTATCAATCTTTGTTTCTCCTCCAGTAAGTCTAAATCCTAATAGAGAGTGGGATATAGCAATTTCCTCCCTATTTATCTCAATTAACCTGGAAAGACAGATTTAATATCTGTCCAGCTGAGTGTTTGGGATGACACTGAGTTTAGTGTGGGGCTCGATGGCAAGGAGAACAATGGTGGATCAATAGGATACATTCTTTGGGAGCATGTACTAACGAGTGTAGTAAGATTCCTCTTGCCTAACTCTAAAGAAAAGATGGTTAAGAGAATTATTGCAACAAAACTATTAAAATATAAAAAGAGACAGGATTTATATAAAATATATAAAAATATATACATTTATAAAATATAAAAAGAGACAGGATTTATTTATGAAACAAATTTGTGTGGTCACCCATCTATCAGAAGATACTTTGGGTGGCGAACAAAATAAAAGCACAGTACTGTACAACAACAACAAAAAAAAATTGGAGACTCAAATAAAATCTACGGTACATCCACCCACTAATCACCCTATACCAATTCTATCAACTTCTGTACTCCAGTGCCTGGGGAAAAGCCAAGACTTCATCGATTTCTAAAGTTCAGTAAGGTCTTCAACCATGTCTTGGGGAGGCTGGCTGATCCATAAGGCAAGCCCCATAAATCATGAATCTGAGGTACACTGGGTGACTTTACTTCACCAAATGTCTGCCTTGCCAACTTATTATGTCTGCTAAGACATAGCAAAAAGACCCCAAAGGTTTAGGGATGTCTGTGGATGGAAAGGGGAGTCAAGGTGGCAGTTGTGACTGTGATCAGAGCCCCACCCCTTTTCTATATGCAATGCCATTTACTTTGACTACTTCCTGTTCACTAAACCATTTATCTATTTTATTTAAGATTCAGTTGCTTGCCATGTTAGAGGCTGGTAATCAGTTGCTTCAGGAAATATGCAATAAATGGTAATGACCTTTTTGTTTCTGTCAGGGATTGAATAATACCTTTTTTTTCTTAAACATTAATTAAATATAAATAAGCCTTCCAATTTGATGTGCTGTACCTTTATCAAGGCTAAATTGAATATCAGATTGTTTTCAGAAGATCATAATAGTGAGAAAAATACTGTTTGCATCCTAAGTTTTAGAATTTAGGTTTAAGTCACCTTTCAAGAATTTTCAACACAGAAAGCTTGCCAAGGAATGGTCTAGGACAATTAAACATGGCAGCCTGGCCACATCCACTTCATTGTGGGGTCCCCCACCACAATCACAACCAGAACTGGGACAGAACTGGGTGCAGAACAGAGCCAGGCAGAACACAAGAGGCGATGGCCACCTCCTGAAAGGCTGGAGACAGGAAAGCCTTGTCCCCAATTTCCCCCCACAAGGATAGGCATTAAAGCAAAGCTAAAATGATTACTGGGTGCAAATAATAATTAAGTTCATTGCATTTTAATGGGAGATGGGGAGGAGTTATCTTCTCTCAAGCAAGGCAACAGAGACCAAGTCCTACAAAATTGCCAACAATGAACAATTGCGTCTTCCTGTTATCTCCAAACAGAGTACAGGTTCCCATGCCTTAAAATGCTTGGAAGGGGCCCCTGGTTTTTTGTATCTGTGAGCAGAACCGAAGTCATGTTGGATGACCCATTGAATTAAATAAGGAAGTGTGTCTCAAACTCAGTAGCTCTGCTAAAAAAAAAAGTGTTCCAGTTGTGCACAAGAGAAAAAAATAAGGCTAGAACAATGGGGAATTGTAATAAAGTGCTGCGATGTCAGAAACCATGTAACTGCTTTTGCTAGATAGGGAGCTAGTATGAACCTTCGAAATATATGTGTCAATTTGAAAACAGAAAGAATGTGAGCCAAGCCCTCGTACTAGGGGGCGGACAGTTAGGGTATAAAAATGCTACCTGAATTTTGCTCTGGGTTCCTTCAATGCCTGAGGGAACCCGTCTCTGCAGACACGTGAATAAAACCTTGTTTTCCTTGGATCAACTAATCTTTTGGTGGTTTTTTAAATCTGCTTCCACCTCACAATTTGGCGCTCAACGTGGGCCCCGAAAGAATTTCGACTGGAGAAAAGGGACTGGGTAAGTGTGACGCCACCGCCTCCCATTGTAGAGGGGCCCCTCCCTTTGTCTCAGTTGGATCCCGGGGTAACTGCACTCAGCAGACGATCCTTGGAAACAAGAGAGAGAGAAGCCAGCCTGATGCTCTGGGTGTGTCGCTGATCACCTGAAGTGGGGACGCCCACACTCCTTTCATCTCCAGGAGACCAGGGGTTTATCAGGTGAGTTTGTTGCCTTTCGGGATAGAAGAAGGGATATACTGTCCTTAAACTCTGGGAATCCAGTGACTGCTGGAGGACAGTGTAAATCCCTGAGTTGGGAATCTCTGGGAGATTGTTGGTGGGTAGCATGGAGAATGGGAAAGGGACAAAGCAAGTGTGAGACGTTCCAAGAGGGAACGGATATTGAGATAGAAAAGACCCCAAGAAGGCTGATTCCGACTGACTCCCCATTGGGTCAACTACTACAACAATGGTCGTTGCCCCATCTGAGGACTTACACTCGGAGTCTAGAGAAAAAGAAAATGATCTACCTATGCCAATATAGGTGGCCGAAGTATCCCCTAGTAGACCCTGAGTTACCTTACCACTGGGATCCCGAAGGAAATACCAGCACGTACTGGATAACTCAGTTGAAAGAGTATATAGTGAAACACCGGATGAAGGAGCAAATACCCTATGTGGAGGTATGGTATCATGCTCACTTTGAAGGTCCAGTTCCACCAGAAACAGAAGTAGGACAGTTTGTCAGCAAGGTGGAGGAAAGCGAAACTGAGGACTGGATGGGGAGTCCACTGGCATCGGCTCCGGCAGTCCCGGCACCACCGCCCCTGCTGGCTCCAGTTGCCCAGGCTCCACCTCCACCTGCATATCCAGGGCTCAGAAGGGAACTGGCTCAATTAAACAAGGACCTAGAAAATTTGCCTCTAGGAGGAAGGTCGGCCAATCCCGTGTCAGCCTTCCCAGTCAGAGAAGTCCCAAATGGCATGAATGCACAGGGGAATCCAGTCACCATTTTTGTGGATATCCCCATAAAATCTGCTGAGTTACGGGATCTGAAAAAGACCCTTCCAAAACTCCATGAGAAAGCTCATGAAGTGGTGGAACAGTTGGAATTGTTTCTGGGGGCCAATGAATACACTGGATGGCCAGTTTGTGTTCAGGCTGTGGCAGCAACAGCGATGTTGGTGGTGGAGAGCAAAAAGTTAATCTTTGGGGGAGCTTTGGTGGTGCATTCACCTCATCAGGTCAACTCAGTGTTGAGCCAGCTGGCTACCACTTGGATGACCGAAGAGAGGATACTGAAGTATGAAACCATTTTGAGAACCAGTCCTGATGTGGTAATAGGAACAGGCAAGAATCTAAATCCAGCAGAATTCTTGGAGGGGAGAGGCAGGCATGGGAACCAGAAGACCATGATTGTCTATTGCAAGTGAATCTCATGACGAAGGTTAGAGAGGACTTGGAAGAGACTCCATTGGAGAAGGGAGAGAGGTGGTTTATAGATGGATCTAGCAGGGTGGAAAATGGAAAGCGAAAATCTGGGTTTGCAATAGTAACCGGGGAAGGTGAATAGAGAAAGGGTCACTCCCAGCTGCTTGGTCAGCCCAGAAATGTGAATTGCTTGCCCTGACCAGAGCCTTGGAATTGGCTGAGTGGATGGAAGTAACGATTTGGACTGATTCCAAATGTGCATGGAGGGTGGTGCACACATTTGGGAAAATCTGGAAAGAAAGAGGGTATATCAAGGCAGATGGGAAGCAAATAGAGCAAGTGCAGTTAGTAGAACAAGCCTTAGAGGCATTGCAACTCCCCAGCCGAGTATCAATTGTCCATGTGAGTGCACATCAGAAGGGGAACACACCGGAGGTTGTGGGAAACTGATGGACGGACAAATGGGCGAAGGAAGCTGCAGGGGAGATAGAGTTGGTAATGGTATCTATACCAATACTGGAAAAGGAGGATGAGAGGGAGGAATGGGAGCCAGAGAAAAAGGAAGAGTTGGAGTTGGAGAAAGAGGGATGTGTCAAAACCCCAGAGAGATGGAAGACGTCAGAGGGAGTCAAGGTGGTGTCACCCATTGTCATGAGAGGAATATTGGAGAAAGTTCATGAAGGAGGACATTGGGGAACGGAGGCCTTGGTCATGTCCGTTAAACCTCACTATTGGAGTCTGAGGATGTGGACGGTAGCTCAGAGCATCTGCTGGAAATGTTTGATTTGTTTGAAAGTAAATAAGAAAGCGGCACGCAAGAAAGAGATGGGAGGGCGACCCCTAGTGGGTTGGCCTTTTCAGAGAGCACAAATTGATTTCACTGAGTTGCCAGAAAAGGGGGGTTGGAAATACCTGCTTGTGATCAAAGATCAACTAACGGGGTGGGTAGAGGCTTATCCCACTAGAAGAGCCACAGCTCCCACAGTAATCAAGATCTTACTAGAACAGATTATCCCATGATATGGAATGATGGAAGCAATAGATTCAGACAGAGGAACTCATTTCACCCAAAAGGTTCTGCAAAGGGTAATGGAGGTGGTGGGGTGAAATAGGAATTACACATGCCATGGCATCCTGAATCCAGTGGAAAAATTGAAAAAGCAAACGCGGAATTGAAGAAACACTTGACCAAACTACAACTTGAAAATGGCTTGCCATGGACAAAGAATCTTCCCTTAGCTCTGCTAAGGATCAGAACTTGTCCAAGGAAAGACACAGGGGTTTCTCCTTTTGAAATGCTGATGGGGAGACCCTATTTGGCCAAACTAGGCAATCCCATACCAGAGTTCAGGGATTATTAGATTATTTTAACCAAGATCAGTATCAGATGTGTATGCATTTTGAGGAAATGATCAGTTGGACCCGAAGATCACAACAGACCTATGCTATGGAAAACTTTAGGTGGGTATTGTGTGGGAAATATGCATACAGGGAGATGCTACCTTACTGGAGTGGCACATGTACACTCGGGTATGTGATACCGGTGATATATAAACTTGATGGCCTTCTCCAAGGCCGGATACGTAATAAAAGAGACTCAGAATCTGGCCTTACTCGGAGACTCTGGACCCAAATCTCCTGTGGTATAATAACACCATTGGGAGTAGCCATGAGCTACCGAGATATACATATTCTAAATAACTTCACGGTAACAATGTTCAATGATACAATAAAGAATATTAAAATGATCAACACCAAACTTTCTGAAGTAAGACAGGTTGCTCTACAAAATAGGTATGCTTTAGACATTGTATTAGCTACAAAAGGGTAGTGTTCATTCACACTGCTGTGTATACATCCATGATTTCCAACCCAATATTACAAAGACAGTAAAAGTAATGGAAGAACGTATTCGCTCTAATCCATTATCACAAAGAGGTGACTCCTCATTGCCAGACCTGTGGGGAGCACTATGGTCTTGGCTTCCCAATTCCACTTGGTTTAGATCTACCATAATGGGAATTATATTGATTATTATATGCTGTGTATTGTTGTGTTGTTGTGTTCAGTGTCTCCCTGGTGCAATAACAACGTGTGGGAAAATAGGGAAATCCTTGGGTTCAAGATTTGAGAAGAAGCAGGAAGCAGAACCTCTAATAATGTATCAGAGAGAAATCACTCTGAAAGAAGCAGAGGATCTGCTATTTGAGTTTGAGACAAGAGTGGAAAAAGAAAAAGGGGGGATTGTGAGCAGAACCGAAGTCATGTTGGATGACCCATTGAATTAAATAAGGAAGTGTCTCAAACTCAGTAGCTCTGCTAAATAAGAAAGTGTTCCAGTTTGTGCACAAGAGAAAAAAACAAGATAAGGCTAGAACAATGGGGAATTGTAATAAAGTGCTGCGATGTCAGAAACCATGTAACTGCTTTTCCTAGATAATTCAATATATATATATATATGTCAATTTGAAAACAGAAAGAATATGAGCCAAGCCCTCGTACGAGGGGGCGGACAGTTAGGGTATAAAAATGCTGCCTGAATTTTGCTCTGGATTCCTGAGGGAACCCGTCTCTGCAGACACGTGAATAAAACCTTGTTTTCCTTGGATCAACGAATCTTTTGGTGGTTTTTTTATCTGCTTCCACCTCACATGTCTCACCACCACCCCTCCGTGTGATGATATTCTCTAACCTGAAGAGTTGGAGATAAGTGTGAAAAAAAAAATGGCCTTGCTTCCCTCTCAAAGAGGGCCCTTCACTGGCTCTCTCAGAAGACCAGCTTTCTCACTGGCTCCCTCAGAAGACTGGGTTCGACATGCCCTGGGCCGAGAATGGGAACAGGCGGAGTTGCTCCCCCACTGCTCTCAGCTGATCCTAGGCTTTAATGAGGGGCATCATATACCCTCTGAGACTCAGTCCAGCTCTTGTTTCCTATTTATTTTATTTT
Organism: Laticauda colubrina; assembly: GCA_015471245.1. Taxonomy (NCBI): domain Eukaryota; kingdom Metazoa; phylum Chordata; class Lepidosauria; order Squamata; family Elapidae; genus Laticauda; species Laticauda colubrina. The sequence continues at coordinate 7,904,321 of BLBF01000044.1, forward strand.
ATTTATTGTTTTGATTTGTCAATCGCTTACAAACTAATAGATATAAGTATAAACATGAGTAAGAATACAGAAAATAGATATGATTAAATGAGGACAACAGGACAGGGACGGGAGGCACAATGGTGAACTTATGCACGCCCCTTATCCGGCCCCTAGCCGAATAGAAGGAGCTGCCTTCTTATTTTGAGTGACTTGACCCCAAGAACTTGCTACTATCTACTTCCCCAGCCACATGTTACTTTTTCATTCTGGAGACCTTGGCAAAAACACGTGTGAAGAAATCAGTTGAAGAAAGGGAAAAAAAGATCTGTCCTATTCAGATCTGGAAAACTATGTAGGCCTTAGGAATTGCAACACAAAGAGCTACAATAGTTTATATCAAGTTATGGCCACATGATGGCAACAAAGCCTAACACTTCAGCGCATTCCAAAGGTTTGAAACTACAGGAGGCAACCAACATTCTTCCAGATGTTGCCAATATAATTGTTCCCAGCAATCCTAGCTAGTCTGAACAATAGTAAGAACTGCTGGGAACTGATCTTCAGACATATGTAAAGGGCTATACAATCATCCAGAGTCATATTATTGCTGAGAGTTGTATACATTTAATAAAAAGCTACACACACACTCACACACACACACACACACACACACACACACATGCACATAGAATACACAATCCCTATCTCTTTTATACATGCCTGTTCTTGGGAGAAGCAGGGCTTAATTTAGATAAGGGAGCCGCTCTTGAAAAGAGTTTTTAGCTTGTTTGTTGTTTAGTTCCAGGAAAACACTGAACTGAATACTTCTTTCTCTTTTTTTCAGACATGCTTGAGATGATTGCACAGAAGAATCCAACCCATCTAAATGCCCTGACCACTTCCAGTTATGAAATATATGGAGATCCCCTCATTCATATTAGCACGCAACAATATAAGCAATGAGATAGGTGGAGAGATTGTCAGGGTCTGCAAAACAAAGTCTTTTTATACTTTTTAAGTAACGGTAGTTGCCAAATTTGTCAATATTACTTCTTTTTATTTAATTGAGCCACAATTATAATCCAGCCCCCCCCCCCATACCTTCGTTAAATCATGGATAGCAAAGCTAACAAGACTATATTTTTGCCCCATGTTTCCATGGCATTCAAAATATTGAGTATAATGGCAGAAATAAATATTGATCCAATATAATACTTTCTAATTTAATTCACAAATGTTTTCCCTCAAGCAGAACATCCAAAAATATTATTTGATCTGAGTGCTTACAGCTATAATCAACATACTAATACTTGGTCTCCCAAGGCTGTTTTCTCAAGAATTAAAAAGGAAAATTCTCATCCAAACATCTTTTGTAATGGACTAGCAGCTGAAAACTTTTGCTTAAGAAAAGTAATTATGATTTACTTTCTGATGAATGTTATTGTTTATTTACTTCAATTTTCACTTTTCCTATGAGATAATACCTGTACATGTTTAATTTTGAAATCACCCATTTAGTGGCCTGCTGGGTAGTAGCTGTGTATTCTTATTTTGTGTTTGGTTCTCTAGTTTATTTTAAAGTTTTCTACCTTTGCTTCTTTTTGCTCCATGCTATCAATTCTTAATGTCTTGCTTCTTGTTTCTGTATGGTCATAAATTTTATTCCTTGAATTCTGGCATATGCCTATTTTTGTTCCCTTTGGGCTATTTTTATTGGAATTTACAGATCTGTAAAGATTTTGTTTTTAATTGTTCTTCTTGTTGTCAATTCAAAGCCCTAACATGGGAAGATTACAAGCTTCATGACCAATGCTTATCTGACCTTTGGGCAATGACTCATGCCCTCAGCACATTCCAGTTGCCCAGGATGGCCTGAGAGCCCTTTCTCCTGCCTTTTTAACATTTGTTACTTTTTGTAAGAGTGTTATGGTTTTTATAGGTTTTTTTTAATATTATAAGCTACTCATGCTCACTAAGACAATGAGATGGGTGGTATACAAATTTGATTAATAAATAAATCAAATAAATAAAGCACATAAGCCTATATTTTACCCAGCAAAATCATTCCTCATTTTATTGTATATGCTTTGGTAATATTTTCGTAACTTGAGCCTAAAAATATACAAGAACATCTGTGTTTCTTCTTTTCTTCCAACCTACTGCTAATTTCTTAAGTGGTAAGAGCTTTGGATCAATGATTCCTGTTCACTTGCACAGAAGAACTGATTTTCTTATGTTTGTATCATTATTAATCTTGAATTGACAGGTACATTATCACTTAATAATATCTAACTGAAGTTTGGGGGGGGGTTATATTTTAATATGCTGTTATATTTATAAGGATGTGTTCTGCTGGGAGCTAATATAATGTAATTTATATGGGCTGCTTTTGGAGATGACCTGAAAACTGCAGCTAGTACAAAATATGGTAACTTGATTGTTGGTGGAGCAGTTGTTGTAAAGTAACTTTGAGCTTAAAGTTGATGCATTGATTACCAGAAAGTGTCTTGGCCAAAACTAAAGTGCTGATTTTTATATTTGATGGAGTACATAGCATAGTATAGTACGAGAATATTTAAGCAATATCTTCCAGAATTGAATCTGTCTATCCAGGCAGGCATCTAGAGATACTCATAGGCTTGGACCTGATAGAGGCCCTCTTGCATGCCTATTCCATAAATCAAGGTCAACCAGGACTTTCTTCAAAGGTTCATGGAGCTCTACCTGCTTGTTTTTCAAAAACTAGTGCTATCACTACCATAGCATCTCAGTGTGCCTCCGATCCTGGCTAACGATGGAGGGTCATTGCTTACTTTTGATTTTTTTAAATTGTTTGTTATGGATATGGTTAATTAAACCTTTTTGTTTGTCATCCAGAATTCTTTTTGTTCCATCCGGAAAAGAAGCGCGAGAGACCGGGTTCCAACTAACAACTCTTCATTTGGTTAACAGCAACAGTAACGGAACATGGCTCAAGCCACGGCAGCCCTTTTTATAGAGGCTTGCCTGCCGGCTTGTAGCCAATGACATTAATTTAATCTTGCCGCCTTTGAGTGGCTTCTTGGATTGGTTCCTAATGTACCAATCCACTACTGGCCTTTCTGGCCAATCAGAAGTGACTACTCGGAACCTTCCAAGTCATACAGAACACCCCTCCCCCTTTAGTTCAGTCCCACGTGATTGACGTAGTCGCGCAGGTAGGTGGGGCTCTTTCTGGTCCTAGTTGACCTGCGTGGCTCATTCTCACCCAGGACTTCAAGCGGTTCAGTCGGGATCGTTGTCTCTCCAGCTCTTCTCCATGGAATTGCCTGGAAGGGTGAGTCAGCACTGCCACTCTCACCTGAGTTTCTTAAGCCAGTCGAAGTGGTTCTGCTGCTGCCTCCCAGTTCAGCCGGGCTGGTTGAGCTGGCCTGGATGGCACCTTCCAGGTCGGCTTCCCTTTCACCAGGACTTCTTTCGATGGTTTCATCTAACCATAAGTGCTCTTTTTGGTTGGTTAGATTTTCTGGTTGTGATTTTAATGGTACATTTTCACACCCTTTTTTATTTATTTGTATTTCCCCCCCTCCTTGGTTTTGTTTTCATCAAAATTTATTATTTGTGGTTGCACGGTTGTTTTGCGCTCGATGTTGCGGGAACGAAGCTGGTCTATGTGCCGCTTCCACTCTCTTCCATCGTCCATGGTTAGTCAGTAGGACCGGAGGCCTGTTACTTGTGTAATCGTGGCTGGAAGCCAAAGAGGGTCCCCGGTAAAATTCTTTGCATAGACCAGGTCGCCGATTTCAAAAGTGCGGTATCGGCTGGAAGAGTCGGGGGGTTTCTTGCAAGTGTAATTGGGGTGCAACCTATCAAAATGGGATCTGAGTTTTCTCCCCATTAGTAATTCTGCCAGGCTTTTGTTTGTTGTGCTACTGCGAGTGATGTGTTGTAGTGTAAGCAAGCAGTTAACTTGTCTTAGACATCCCCATGGTCCATTTTCTCAAGGCCTTCTTTTGTGAATCTGACCATTTGCTCGGCCCTACCATTCGCCGCCGGGTGGACCGGCGTGGTTAGTGCATGGCGTATACCCAAAGAGGCTAAGTATTGTTCGAATTGTATTGCTGTTAGTTGTGGCCCATTGTCTGATACTAACAAATCAGGTAACCCATGCGCTGCAAATAATTTGTTTAGCTGTTTTATAACAGCGTCGGTTGTTGTGGATGACATAAAGATGACTTTTAGCCAATTTGAATATGCATCCACAACTATTAAAAACGTATTTCCCCAAGTTAGTCCCACAAAATCAATATGGATTCGAGACCAAGAGTCTCGTGGGGTTTCCCAGTCCCGTATGGGAGCTTGCAGTGGGTTGGGTCTAGCTCTCTGACACTTGTAGCATGTTGCAACCCAGCGTTCAATGTCCTTGTCTAGGCCAGGCCACAAGACATAGCTCCTGGCCAGGTTTTTCATCTTGACTATGCCTGGGTGGCCCTCATATAACATGCCTAACACTTTTTCTTGTAGTTTAGATGGAATCACTACCTGATCTCCCCACAATAAACACCCCTTTTGTCTTGACAGTTCAGTTTGTCTAGTCCGGAAAGGTTTAAAGTTTTCAGTCTTTTGGCCTTCTGGCCAGCCTTTACCTACCCAAGTCAAAATGCGGGCAGTCAATGAGTCTTTTGCCATGGCTCTGGCAACATCATCCACAGTCAATGGGAATTCAGGGCAGGTTTCTAGTTGTAGGGTGGCAGTGGCTGGAGCAGGGTTGTCCTCTATGATCAGTAATGGTGCTCGGCTTAATGCGTCTGCATGGGCGATTTGTTTTCTGGGTCGATGCAGCAATGTATATGAATAGGCGGCCAGGAATTCTGACCACCTAGTCATCCGTGGAGATAGAATGTTCGGTGTGGGTTTGTTCCCAGCCAAAATCCCCAGTAATGGTTTATGGTCAGTAACAATGGAGAATGTCCTACTGTATAGGTATTCATGAAAGCGTTTTACTCCAGCGACGATTGCCAGGGCCTCCCTGTCTAGTTGGCTGTAGTTACGTTCTGCTTTGGAGACCGTTTCTGAATAAAAAGCGATGGGTGCCTCTCTCCCATCAGGTAATTGGTGGCGCAGGATAGCCCCGACTCCGAATGGTGAGGCATCGCAGGTGACCGTCAAGGGTAGAGTATTACTAAACTGAATAAGAACAGTGTCTGAGGTTAACAAGTCTTTTATATTCTGAAAGGCTTTTTGTTCTTTGTGACCCCAAGTCCAGACAGTTTTTTTATCTAGCAACCGGTGCAATGGTTCTGCTATCATTGCTTTGTGGGGGAGGAATACATTATAAAAATTGATCAGACCCAAGAATGCCTGTATGTCCGTTTTATTTCTAGGTCTGGGTGCGACTTTTTTTTCTGTTGGGTGAATACCCTGTTTGTCAATCAAATATCCTAAAAATTGAATGCGGACAGTGGCCAGGCAACATTTTTCTTTTTTAACTTTCAGGCTGGATTCTCTGAATTTCATTAGCACTTCCCTTAAGGCTATGTCACACTGCCCAACGGATGCAAAAAGGACACAACGGAAGAGAAAAATGTTACATCCGTTGTATCCGCGCTCAAAAGGGGTGAAAATTTGCATAATTGGAGTGGATAACACGGACGTGGGAAGGACGCAGGGCGGATGCAAAGCGGATGCGGAACGGAAGCACAGCGGATGGAAGCGGATGGCGCATCCGCTAGGCTTCCAGGGGGCCTCAGCAAAGCGGACGCGGAACGGAAAGAGCAGATGCAGAGCGGATGCACAGCGGATGAAGCGGATGCAGAGTGGAAGCCTAGCGGATGCACAGTGGAAGCCTAACGGATGCCTAGCATTAATTGCGCATGCGGGGAGGATGCATTGCGCAAGCCCCCCGGATATAAAGGGAAGCAGCTCGAAAGCAGGACGCCATTCCGAGGAAAGACCTGCTGCTGGATACCTCGAGTTCTTGCCTGCATGTCTGCCTGCAAGCCTTGCTTCCAGCCTGCCTCCAAGCCTGCCTCCCAGCCTGCCTCCCAGCCTCCTGGGCAGCCTCCCTGCCAGCCTTTCTGCCAGCATGCCTTCCAGCCTCCCTGCCAGCCTCCCTGCCAGCCTTGCTGCCAGCCTGCCTTCCAGCCTCCCTGCCAGCCAGCCTACCTGCCAGCCTTGGTGCCTGCCTTCCTGCCAGGCTTCCTGCCAAGCTTCCTGCTAGCCTTGGTGCCTGCCAGCCTTCCTGCCAGCCTCCCTGCCAGCCAGCAACCCCACAACCATGGGGAAGAAGTGAAAGTCTCAGCAACCTGCCGCCATCCCTGGCAAGAGGGACAGGGCCACCCTCCTGCCCCATGTCCCTGACTCATCTTCTGCTGCGGCTTCTGCTGCTTGGGCTCGCTCTTCTGTTGCTGGAGCTTCTGCTGTAGCTGCTCCTGGCGGTGGTGTTTCTGCTGCGTACTCTGCTGAAGCTGCTCCTGGTGGTGGTGCTTCTGCTGCTGCGTACTCTGCTGAAGCTGCTCCTGGTCCTGCTGGTCCTGCTCGTTCTGCTCATGCTCCTAGTCTTGCTGGCCCTGCTGCTGGTGCTTACTCTGCTGCTGCTGATCCTGGTCTTGCTGCTGCTGCTGCTGCTGCTGCTGCTGCTGCTGCTGCTGCTTATGATCCTGCTGGTGATTATGCTGCTGCTGCTGCTGCTGATTATGATCCTGCTGGTGATGCTGCTGCTGCTGCTGCTGCTGTTGGTTTGGAGGAGCAGCCCCTACAACCTGGAAGCCCCTCTGATGAGGGCCCATCAGGTCCTGCCAAAGGGAGGAAGAGGCATATGCAACAATGGGAGAGGAGGCAGTACTACATTGAGGAAGCGCATGAGGATGAGGTGCTGGAGTGGCTGAGAGAGAACGACTATCTGTGGTGGAAGGGACACCGGCTGTACAGGGACACCAAGCGGAAGCAGGCTGCTTGGAGAGAGAGGGCGGAGAGTATGGGCTACACTTCGGAGGTGCTCCTCGGCTGGTGGAAGCACATGCACACCCAGTACGGGAAGCTGCACCGCAAAAAATCTGGCCAGGCCACGGTTAAGCTGACGGACAGAGAGAACTATGTCATGGCCAAGTGCAGCTTCCTGGAGGGTGAGGTCCGCCAGCGAGGAGCACCAGGAGCCCAAATCTCTACCCTCTCTCTCCGGCAGCCTGCTGGGAGCCAGCCCTCTGGCGGCCGAGAGTCAGTCCCTGTCTCCATGCAGGTATCTGTGGAGCGTGCCATGGCGGAGAACCCCCGGGCAGGTGTTGAAAGTGTGGTGGAGAGCGAGGAGGACTCCCTGGTGTGGTGGGAGAAAGGAGACATCGAGTCCACCGCTGCCGAAGTTGCATCCACCCACACCTCCGCCTCCACAGTAAGGCAGAGAGCCGGACTGCAGGAGAGGCAGAGCCATGAGGTCCTGGTGGAGATCAGGGACACCATCTGCCCCAGCATAGGTCTCCTCTCTCAGCTGGTCCCCATCAACTCCTCCTCCTCCAACCGCAAGCCCTTCCTCAATTATGTCAACCAGACCCTCAAGGAGATGGCGGATCCCCAGTACCAGGTGGTGAAGGAGAGAATCACCATGCTGCTTAACAACCCTCCAGACCCAGAGGCACCTGCTCCCACCCAGTCCAGGTCTGCTCCTCCACCCCAAGTGATGTCCCTCCCATACCAAGGCTTCCCACAGCCCCTCACCTACCAGGGCTACAGCTACCCGGAGGTCCAGCAGCACAGACAGCAGCCCTTACAAATTCAGGCACAGAGTCATCAGGCAACACCGTTGCCACCGGTTCCAATGATGCCACCGATGCCAACCACGACAGTCCTCACCCCGCTGCAGACCAGGCAGCCCCACTACACTGCTCCTTCCTCCATCCCACAGCCAAGCCCGGCCTCAGTACATCTGTCCTCAGTACTGGGGCTGACACCCCATGGCATGGAGAAAGGACCTCTCAGCATCACGGGGCTGAGCCAGCTGTCCGACACCTTCCTCAACACACCGTCCCCTGTTGTCCTCTCAGGGCTGGCACTCCAATAACACCTCAGACCAGCACTGCAGCAGCACCCACCTCCACAGCACCTGCTCCCTAACACCTTAGATTGGGCATACACCTCCGAGTGACCAAGAGGAGTGCCAGAGACTGGCTGCCTGGATATTTGTGGACTTTATTTGGACACTTGACTTGGGTCATGTTATTTTACAGCTTGTTATTAATAAAGTTTATCTTTGTTTCACACACTTGCTTCATTAATTTTTTTTCTATGAAGTCTGGGTGGAAACATTTAGAAATGGTTTAGCCTTTGCATGCTTGTGGGATGGGTTAAGATAGCAGTGGGATGGGCAGGGATACCTTTGGGATGGGTTAAGATAGCTGTGGGATGAGAAGGGATACCTGTGGGATGGGCAGGGATACCTGTGGGATGGGCAGGGATACCTATGGGATGGGTAATAGTTGTGGGATAGATAAACCTCCAGTGCAAGCATAGTGGGACTGTATGGTCCACCCTCCCAGGTGCCACCCCTATGGCCCTTCATTATCAATGACAATGTAAGCATTGATGCACACATGTCAACATAAACACAACTCTTTATTAAACACCCTGTTCATTGTAGGCTAACCAAACATACATGGCCCAATCTCATCTGTGTGATGAGACAGGCTGAAGGAAGCATCCATTAAGCATCTACCATCCTGTCTTGCCACTCCACCGCTCCAGCTGGGGAGTTGCACCAGTGTTTCAGGAGGTTGCGCTGCTTCTTCGCCTCACGTGAGGCTCTGTTGGGCCCTTGCACATCCTCAGTGTTGATCAGGTTTTGCCCTTGCCTCCATTCCCCAGGCTCCATGTCCCCATTGCCTTGCTGGAGGTCCACGAGCCTGTTCTGCAAGACTGGGTAGCGGGTGCGCATGAGATTGTGCAGGATGCAGCAAGCTTCCACGATCCTCCTCATGGTCTCTGGGCAATGCTGCATGTTGGTGAGAAGTACCTGGAACCTGTTGGCCTGGATGCCAAAGGCGTTCTCCACCACCCGCCTTGCCCTGGACAGCCTGTAGTTGAAGATCCTCTCTTCACGGGTGAGGTATTTGGAGGTGTAGGGCTTCATGAGGTAGGTTGTGAGGGAGAAGGCGTCATCCCCCACAATGAAGTAGGGCACATCTTGCATGTCGTTGGGCAGCGGGTCTGGATCTGGGAAGCCCACCATGGGGCTGCTTTCCAGCCCCTCCTTGAGGTGACTGTCGTTGTATACCTGGGCATCGGAAGATGAGCCATTGCCTGAAACATCGATGTACATGAACTTGTAGTCAGCATCAACCATGGCGAAGAGGATGATGATGAAGAAACCCTTCTTGTTCTGATAAGTGGACCCCGACTTGGCTGGAGCTTTGCAGGCCACATGCTTGGCATCGATGGCTCCAACGGTGTGGGGGAAGTTCCACTTCTGATACCACTGCTCTTCAACTTTCTTCCATCCTTCTTCAGTGGAGGGGTACTGGAGGAGCTCCTCCTTGTATTCTTCGATGATGGCCTGCACCACTTCTCTGACAACAAAGCTGATGGTGCTGGGTGGCACCCTCCAGCCGTACTGCATGCTCCTGTAGGTGGTCCCTGAGGCCAGGTGGTGCAGAGTGAGTGTCACCTTGAGCCCAGGTTCCAGGCTGGGCGGGAAGTTGGTGTTTGCCTTGGTCAACCTGGGGTTCAGGCGTTGCACAGCTTCATCAAACATGGCTGGAGGCATCCTCATGAAGTTCTGGAACGTCCGAGGGTCTTCGCTCCTGAGCTCCACCATCAGCTTGTCATAAAGTACGTACTGTGCTCTTCTGGCGAACCATCTTTGGAGCCAGACTTTTTTTGGGTGCCTCCTTTTCTTCCCGTAGTACTGTTCACAGAGACTGTAGATGGTTTCGCAGTGTTGCAGAAGGATGTTGGCTGCCGAAAGGATTTTGTCTCAATTCACGGTAGACATGACTGGATGCTGTGGAAGAGCAAGAGTCAGATGAAGGCTGCAGAGGTCTGCACCGCTGGTCTGCTGGTCTGAAAGTGCGATGCAGACAAGTTGCTCCCCCTTTTTATAGGCAGTATAGGTTTTCCGCTAGGCATCCTCTAGGCATCCTCTAGACATCCTTAATATCTGAGATAGGTCCCCTCTGCGAACGTTTTTTCCGTTTTAAATGCTTTGTTTCCGTTCTGCATCCGTTCTGCATCCGTTCTGCATCCGTTCTGCATCCATTCTGCATCCGTTCCGCGTCCGTTCCACTTCCTCCCTGCGTCTGGGCGGATGCGAGTTGCGCGGATGTGTAGCGTATGCCTAGTGGATATAGCGGATGCATAGCGGATGCAGAACGGACAAACTGGATACATTTTCCGCGCAAAAGTTTTAAGCAGCCTAAAACTTTTTGAGCGGATGAAACATCCATAAACGGATGCTGGACGGATAGAGAGGAAGCAAAACGGAGGCAGTGAGTACATCGCGTTTTCGAACGGATGGCAAGGTTTTTTGTCCGTTTTCCATCCTCTTTGCATCCGTTGGTGCAGTGTGACAGGGGCTTTAGTCTTGCTTCTAATTGGGTCGCATTTTTTGCTGAAATTAGGACATCATCAAAGTAGGGAACGACCCCTTTTATTCTGTTTAATAGACGTTCCATGAGGCTTTGGAAGACACCTGGGGCAACACTCATTCCGAATTGAAGTCTGTTACATTTGAACGCCCCTCTATGTGTTACTATTGTTTGTGCCTCGGCCGTTATGGGTCTACTGGAAGTTGCTGATGCGCCTGGGCCAAATCGAGTTTTGCAAAAAAATTTCCTCCACCAAGTGAGTGCAGTAAGTGCTGCACGACTGGTACTGGGTATGCGCTTTGCTGCAGCGCATAGTTCAGGGTAGCCTTGTAGTCTCCACAGATGCGCACAGACCCATCTGGTTTTACAGGTGTTACTATTGGTGTCTTCCACCTGGCATGGTCAATTGGTTCTATGACCCCTTGTGCAATCAATTTATTTAACTGCTCATCTATTTTGGGTTTTAATGCAAAGGGGACCCATCTGGATTTTAGTCTTCTAGGTGCTATTTGGGGATCTAGGCTAAAGGATATTGGGGTTCCCCGGTACCTGCCTAGAGTTCCGTCGAAGACGTCCTGGAATTCATGTAGCAGATTCTCTTCCCAATTGCTCGCAACTATTCGGCTTACTCCGGTCATCCCGATGCCCAATGGCGCGAACCATTCGATGCCCAGAAGGCTGGGATGGTCTCGGTCGACGATAGTTAATGGCAGGACTTCAGCATGTTGTTTGTAAGTGACTTTGAAGTGCCCCAGACCTACCACGGGAATCCTATTTCCCTGGTAATCTTTGAGAATTAATTTTTGTTTTCTGAGTTCATTTTGTCTGATGTTTAGAATCAAACGTCTAATTGTGTTCCAAGACACTATTGATGGAAAAGATCCTGAGTCGACCTCCATCTCACAAGGGCTTCCTTCAATGTTCACTACAATTCTGACTTTTTTCCCGCTTTCCGTCTGTGTGCTTCCTATAGTGACAGTCTGATGTGTGTTTTCTCGGGTGCTGGTTCCCTTGCTGCGCTCCCATTTTTTATCAGTTTGCCTTGAGTCAGTTCTTGATGGGGAATTACCGTGTCTGCTAAGGCTGCTGTTTTTTCGATTGTGGCAGACTCTTTAGATATGTCCCCTCTTCTTGCAAACCCAACAGATGGCATCAAGGAACCTGCACTCGGCTCGGGGGGTGGTTTCCTCTGCAACCAGTGCATTTCTGCCAATTTTTCTTCCTTTCGCAACTTTTTTGGTTTGCGTAAAGGCAATGGACCTCATTGTCATCTTTATCAGTGTCTGATGATTTGTCTTGGTCTTCGTGGTGTGTGGTTGTGGCAGCTTACTTTCATCCTCCGCCTGAGTTTCTTTCTTTTGGGAGGGTTGTCGTGTCAGCACTGGCATTCATCATTTTCATTTTGGCAGCTGATTTCTTTGTGGCTTCCATGGCAGTTGCTTCCGTGATTACCTCTGCCACCGTTATGTTAGGTCTGTTTAAGAGTTTGCTTTGTAGGGTAGAGTCCTTAAGACCTAATACGACACGATCTCGCATTGCCACGTCCATATTTTGGAATTCACAGGCTCCTCCAATATGGCGCAGAGCTGCCATGAAATCAGCAATGATATCATCTTCCCTCTGGTCTCTCTTATAGAATTCATGTCTCTTGATGAGGTTTGAGACAACCGGCGCGTAGTGAGCTTTCAGCATTCGGTTAAGCTCAGACCAGGTCATTTGTTTCACGTCTCTGGGCTTCGCCAATGCCTTTGCCATCTTAAATATGGCTGGCCCACAATGTGTTAGGAAGACATCCCTCTTTCGCTGATCGGAAATGTCTTCCATTTCATTGCTCTCCAGAAACATCAGGAAGCGATCAATATAAGACTCCCAATCTTCCTCATTGGGGTTAAATGGTGTGGGCGGCGCATTATTACCAGCCATCTCGTCTAGCGTGGTTTGTTCTCTCGCCTTGTGCTCGGTCTCAGCTTCAAGACGATCCCACCTTCGTTGCCAGTGTTCCGTCTGGAAAAGAAGCGCAAGAGACCGGGTTCCAACTAACAACTCTTTATTCGGTTAACAGCAACAGTAACGGAACATGGCTCAAGCTGCAGCAACCCTTTTTATAGAGGCTTGCCTGCTGGCTTGTAGCCAATGACATTAGTTTAATCTTGCCACCTTTGAGCGGCTTCTTGGATTGGTTCCTAATGAACCAATCCACCACTGGCCTTTCTGGCCAATCAGAAGTGACTACTTGGAACCTTCCAAGTCATACAGAACACTTTTGGTTTGGAGTGGATTATAAATATTATACAGTGGACCTTGAGTTTATCTTCTGGGGTGTTGGCTATTCCTGCCAGCTAATGTCATCTGCAAAATTGATGAGTCCTCTTCTATTTTCTCATCTAAATAATTTATGAAGATATTGAAGAATACTGAGTCTTAAACATAACACTGCAGTACCCCATTGCCTCCCTTTCTATATGTGAATTTAGTTCTGTTAAACACTACACACTGAGTACGGTTTGTCAGCCAATTACAAATCCATCAGGTGGTAGTGCTGTCTCTTCCACATTTTTCTAGCTTGCCAAGAAGCAGATTGTGGTATATTTTGTCAAATTCCTCATTAAAATTCAAGTATACCATATCCATAGTATTTATTGGGTCCACTAATTTAGTCACTTTGTCAATAAAATAAGATTTGATTGGCATGATCTGTTCTTGATGAAGCTACGCTGGCTTCTGGTTATAACTTTGCTTCAAGCTGTTCACATATTTGCTGCTTGATTATCTTTTCTATAATTTTCCCAGGTATTGATGTCAGGATGATTGGTCTGTAGTTTCCTGGATCTGTTTCCCCACCCCTTTTTTGAAGATGGTAACTACATCAGCTCTTTTTCCAGTCCTCAGGTTGTTCCTCAGTGCTCCAAAAAATGAGTAGTGGATCAGTAATTTAGAGATCCTTCAGAACTCTGGGATGCAATCCATCAAGACATAGTGATTTGAATCTGTTTAGAGCTGACAGGTGTTCTATTATGTTATTTTTGCTTATTTTAATTTTCATTTTTAGCCTGCCTTTCACAGTAAATTGGGTTGCTTTATCTTTTTCTGTGAAGACAGATGCAAAGAATTAAGCACTTCTGTTTTCTCTCTACTGGTACTTCCTGGCAATGATTGTCCATTAGTGGACTGATTGTTTGACTTTTTTTCTTGTTTTTTATGTTTTCAAACAAACTTTTTATATTATTTTTGCTACTTGTGCAAGTCACAAAAAATGTGGTTTATGTTTAGAGGAAGGGTTTTCATATGTAGATTCTGCAAAATATATATATTAGGACAATTGAATGCATCAGAAAACTCTGAGAAAACTTTACAATGAACCAGAAAACATGATAAAAATTTAATTTAGAGAAAGAGCTAGGGTCAGGAGAGAAAAAAATTCAACAAGGCTGCATATATCTATATATCCCCATATTTGCTTATACAGAAAATATATTAATAAAATGAAAGTGTTGGAAGAAAAGACAAATTCACAATAGGAACACCAGAATATCTGAAATAGAGAGAGAATATTGCTTTGGGAAAGAAAACATGAATTTTTTTAACATATTACAAAAGTAAAAAAAATGGAAAACAAAAAAACCTGGATTAGTGTTAAACAAATCAGATAAAGATGGACAATGTAATCAAGAAATATTCTTGATATGCTGGAAAAGTAATGAAGAAATATTCTCAATCAGCTAGAGCTAGATCATGGTTATCCCAAAAGTGCTTTTTCCAAAAGGCAACTAGACTTTCTTGGTATTTTTTTCCTTGAAAATGTTTCACTTCTCATCCAAGAAACTTCTTCAGTTCTGAAAACAAAGAAACTTCTTGGATGAGAAGTGAAATATTTTCAAAGAAAAAAATAAGGATGTCCTGTTGTCTTTTGGAAAAATACTTTTGGGATAATCAAGAAATGAAGTGAAGCAGTGGTAGGATTCAAATTTTTTCTACCTGTTCTGTGGTTGTGGCTTAGCAGACATGGCATGGCTTGGTGGATGTGGTTTGGTGGGTGTGGCAGAGAACAGACACTGTAAAATCTCCATTCCCACCATACTCCTGGGGTAAAATTACCACCAGTTCTCTGAATTACTCAAAATTTCCGCTCCTGGTTCTATTCTCCAGAACTGGTCAGAACCTGCTGAATACCACCTCTGAAGTGAAGTCTGAGAAAAGAGAGTCTGTCTGCTAGTTTCTACTGAGAAAGACAAAAGAAAGACTAGGAAGTGAATAGTATCATGAAGGGTGTTGAACGATACCTGGACATAGGCAAGTGTATGAAAATACAAACAACAAAAATGCTCGTTGCAGTTGATCATTGTATAGTATGGCAGGACAGTCCACATTTATTTTCTTGCTGTACAAAGGCTGCTCTGCACTGGTCTTTCATAAGCAGGAAATTTTTCTATGGAATAACAGAGTCTGTGCCATTTATTCACTTCTTGAATTATAAAAATATAAGACTGGGGCCTCTGTCTTCCATTTCTTGCTTTGCCACTACCAAGCAATTTCAGGAGAAAAAACAGAATGGTGGCAAAAAAAGAGTCCTAGATATAAGTAGCAAGCCCATATCAGCTTTAAGGTAAGCAACTCTTCAAGCCACAGATAGATGGCAAATCCAGGAACAAGAAATACATGGATTTCGATAATGCAACTTCAATCATGGCTAAAAACTGTGGTGGAATTAGTAGTAGCAGCAGCAGGAGGAAGGAGGGTTGCATTCCAGAGGATTAAGTGGCAGCTCTATCCAGAAACAGGTGGTCCTCAACTTACAAAAGTTCATTTAGTGATGTTTGAAGTTACAACAGCACTGAAAAAAGTGACTTATGACCATTTTTCACACTTATGAATGTTGTAGCATCCCCAGGGTCACGTAATTTACACTGGATGCTTGACAGCTGGTTCACATTCTTGATGGTTACAGTGATTCCCCCTTTGAGACCTCCTGACAAGCAAAATCAATGGGAAAACCAGATTCACTTTATAACTATATTACTAAACAACTGCAGTGATTCACTTAACAAATGTGGTGAGAAAAGTTGTAAAATGGGGCAAAACTCACTTAACAAATTTCTCATTTAGTAACATACATTTTGGGCTCAGTTATGGTTGTAAGTTGAGGACTACCTGTATTCTGTGGGAGAGAAAGAGGGTGAAGAAAGCTCCTCCCTAATAGAAGGTATTCTTGATTTTGATGTAGAGTGCTTCAACTAGAAGTTTCGAACAATAAAGAAATCTGCTTGGAAGAATCATCCCTGTCCTTGATTTTTGGACTTGATAAAAGCAAAATATTGAAAACTGTCAGAATATATTCACAGGTAGATTTATAATAAGTGAATTAAGTTGAAGCCCCTTCAAACCACCTCATTTCCACAGCTATTATATAGCTGGGCTATGTAATAGCTGGTGTTGTGCATAGAAATTAAGATACTCCAAATACCTAAATCTGATTGGCCGAGCAGGCTGCAATAGAATTGGATAATAAAGTACCACTGCAATTGGCCCGCCTGACGGCAGGAAAGCTTAAAGAACTGTCATTGGCTGGAAGCTGCGAGCAGCCGCTATAAAAAGGGCTGCTGCGGCTTCGGAAAATGTTCTGTTACAAGTCACTGAGTTGTTATAATAAAGAGCTGTTTGTTGGAACACTAGTCTTGCGTACTTTTCTTCTCAGAATAGAACACTGGCAACGAAGGTGGGATTGTTGTAAAAGAGTGAGACCGAAGAGCGTGGCAACAAGAACTGAGCAACCAAAATGGCCGGAAACAATGCACTGCCCGCACCATTCAACCCTGCCGAAGAAGATTGGGAGTCATACACTGACCGCTTCCTAATGTTCCTAGAAAGCAACGAGCTACAAGAAATAACCGACCAGAGGAAGAGAGCCGTATTCCTCACGCACTGTGGCCCTGCCATCTTCAAAATGGCCAAGGCGTTGGCCAAACCACGGGACGTAAAACAAATAGCATGGCCAGAATTAAACTGAATGCTATGAGCCCATTACGCACCTGTGGTCTCCAATCTTATTAAAAGGCATGAATTCTATAAGTGAGATCAACGAGAAGACGAGAGCATCGGAAATTTCGTAGCAGCCCTAAGAGATATCGGAGGAGCCTGTGAGTTTCTCAACATGGACAAAGCCATGAGAGACCGCATGGTCCTCGGATTGAAGGACGCTACACTCCAAAGCAAGCTACTAAACAGACCAAATATCACAGTGGCCACTGTCGCTGAAGCAGCCAAGAAATACGCAGCCACCATGCACCAAATGAACTCAACAAATCCAGAACCATAGAACCAAACTCGAGAAAAGAAGGTGGAAGGAACACAAAAACAACCCACCGTGACTGCCCACCATGAAGACCTTGACTCTCCGAGCGACACCGATGATGACAATGAAGACATACAAAGGCTTCAGTCGGAAAGAAAATGGCGGGAAAAAAGAGGAAAGAGGCGAGAATTCCAGTGTGCTGGATGCGGAGGGGACCACCCGCGCTCTGAATGCAGATTCCTGGATGCCATTTGCAGATTTTGTGAGAAACGGGGGCACATTGCAAAGGTCTGCCAGAACAAAAAGAGCTATAGTCCAAAAAGACATGGCAGCACCCCCCCCAGAAACAGAGATAGACAAGCCGGAAGCCGATGGAGCCGAGAGAACAGAAGCCGGTGAATGAACAACAGAGAAGAAACCCACCAAACAATAATCATAGGAAATGCCAGGGCAGCAAATGCAAAAAAGGTCCAAATAAGTTTAAAAATTGAAGGAAAGCCCTGTGAAATGGAAGTAGACTCAGGATCATACCTGCCAATGGTATCATGGAACACCATCAAAAATCTTATACCAGACATCAAGCAAAGAGAACTGGAACAGCAAAGCCTAATACTCAAAGATTACCAGGGAAAACGAATCCTGGTAGTGGGTCTTGGACATTTCCTAATAGAATTCAAAAACCATGCTGAAGGACTTCCTCTGACAATTGTCTACCGTGATTGCCCTAGCCTGCTGGGAATCGAATGGTTCGTGCCCCTGGGAATCGGAGTGACAGGAATCAACAGCGTTGCCGAGACTGATTGGGAGGAAAGCCTGCTGAAAGAGTTCCAGGATGTATTTGATGGGACCCTAGGCAAGTACAAGGGGACCCCTATAACATTCAGCCTAGACCCTAAGATAGCTCCCATCAGGCTCAAAGCCAGATGTGTTCCCTTTGCCTTAAAGCTAAAAATAGATGAGCAGCTTAACAAACTCATCGCACAAGGGATGTTAGAGCCAATTGACCATGCCAGGTGGGAAACTCCCATCGTGACTCCTGTCAAACCAGATGGGTCAGTATGCATCTGTGGTGACTATAAGGCCACCCTCAACCATGCACTCCAGCAAAGCGTGTACCCTGTTCCAGTAGTTCAACATCTGTTGCATTTATTAGGGGGAGGAAAATTTTTCGTGAAACTTGATCTCGCGCAAGCATATCAACAGCTGCCGGTTGACCCTGAAACTGCAGAAGCACAGACTATAGTCATGCACAGAGGGGCATTCAAATGCAACAGACTTCAGTTTGGCGTTAGAGTTGCCCCAGGTGTTTTCCAAAGCCTAATGGAGTACCTTCTAAATGGACGAAAAGTGGTCGTTCCCTATTTTGATGACATATTAGTATCAGCAAAAAACAAACACCAATTAGAAGATAGACTGAGAGAAGTCTTGCAAAGATTCAGGGAAGCAGGGCTTAAAGTCAAAAGAGAAAAATGTCAACTAGCCACCAATCAAGTCGAATTCTTAGGCTACCTTATAGATGAGAAAGGGATACACCCCACTGAAAATAAAATAAAAGCAATTAAAGACGCACCCAGACCTAAGAACAAAACAGACTTACAGGCGTTCTTAGGTCTCATTAACTTCTACAATGTCTTCCTGCCTCAAAAGGCAGCTGTAGCAGAGCCATTACATTGGCTATTAGATAAAAAAAAACTGTTTGGAATTGGGGCCACCGAGAACAGCAGCATTCCAAAACATTAAGGACTTATTAACATCCAAAACCGTTTTAATACAATACAGCAACACCCTGTCACTGACGGTCACTTGTGATGCATCGCCTTTTGGAATCAGCGCCATACTGAGCCACAAGCTACCAGATGGCAGAGAAGCTCCAATCGCCTTCTATTCCAAAACGCTGTCAAAATCTGAAAGGAACTACAGCCAACTTGACCGAGAAGCCCTCACCATCAGAGCAGGTGTCAAGAGATTCCATGAATACCTATATGGTAGGACATTTTCTATTATCACGGACCACAAACCCCTGCTAGGAATTCTGGCAAACCAACCCCGAACATCCTATCGCCAAGAATGACGAGATGGTCAGAATTCCTCGCTGCACACAATTACAAACTCATCCATCACCCAGGAAAAACCATCACCCATGTGGATGCCTTAAGCCATTCCCCGCTACCCAACAAGGAAGGTGACCCAGCTGCCACCATCCCCACTCTTCAGATCGAGACATGGCCGAATCTGCCACTAACCACAACAGACATCACTAAAGCTACCGCGAAAGACCTGCTGACACCTCAAATTCTGCATTGGGTAGGTAAGGGCTGGCCGGATGAGGATAGAGGTGAGACTTTTAAACCTTTTCGCACCCGGCAGACTGAACTGTCCCTGGAAAAGGGTTGTATACTGTGGGGGGACAGGGTGGTAATTCCCAAAAAATTGCAGGAGGAAGTATTGTGCATGTTGCACGAGGGACACCTGGGCATAATAAAAATGAAAGCCCTGGTCAGGAGTTATGTCTGGTGGCCAGGCCTGGACAAAGACAATGAAAAATGGGTGGCAACATGCCATGACTGCCAGAAATCAAGTCCTACTTTCCCTCCTGCACCAGTCCTGGAATGGGAAACTCCCAGAGGCCCATGGTCGAGACTCCATATTGATTTTGCTGGGCCAACGAAAGGGAACACATATTTGATAATTGTTGATGCTTATTCAAACTGGCTAGAAGTTATTCTTATGGCGTCCACAACTACTGAAGCAGTCATACAACAATTGAACAAACTTTTTGCTACACATGGACTGCCAGATGTAGTAGTATCTGATAATGGCCCCCAGTTTACTGCCTTAGCTTTCGAACAATACCTAGTTGCACAAGGCATCCGACATGCCCTAACAGTGCCGGCTCATCCGGCTTCAAATGGATGAGCTGAACGTATGGTTCGTTATACAAAAGAAGCCCTAGACAAACTGGACACTGGGGACATCCAAGATAGACTAAACAAACTATTAACAATTCAGCATATCACCCCTAGCACAACCACTAACAAAAGCCCAGCAGAACTCCTCATGGGTAGAAAATTGCGTTCCTGCCTTGTTAGGCTACATACCACTTACACCTCTGAAAAACCTCCTGACACCTCAAGTAAATATCGCTCCTTTACCATTGGAGATCTAATCTATGCCAAAAATCTTACCGGGGACCCATTATGGCTTCCAGCCACAGTTACACAAATTAGAGGACCCCGGTCATACCGGCTTGCACTAGATGACGGCAGAACATGGAAATGACACATCGACCAGCTTCGCTCTAGGACATTGGAACGCAATACTAACCTACCTAGCTCCGAAGCACTGCCGCAAATACCACCCCCAACAAACAATCCAAAAACAACCAAGGGGGGGGGAACACAAAATAATAAAAAGGGGAGAGATGAACCACCAATAACACGACAAAAGACACAACACAAACCTGAATTAGAACCCCTGGAAAGACAAAAAGAGCACTTACCCATAGACGACCTCCGGAGAAGAGAACCAGTAGCAGGGAAGTGAGGTGAGACCTTCCAGGAAGGAGACAGCCAGGCCAGCTCGACCAACCCAGACAGACCAGGAGGGAGTGGCAGAGCCAACTCAACCAGCCCGAGAGACCCAGGCAGGAGCAGCAAGGCTGACTCACCCTTCCAGGAGGTTCCATGGAGAAGACGCGAAGAAAAGGTGATCCAGATCGAACCGATGGAAGACCACGCTGAGACTGAGCTGCGCAGGTCAAGTAGGACCCGCAAGAGCCCCACCTACCTGCGTGACTATGTTACGCACGTTGGACAAAACCAAGAGGGGAGGGGTGTTGTGTATATAAATTAGAATACTCCAAGTACCTAAATCTGATTGGCCGAACAGGCTGCAATAGGATTGGATAATAAAGTACCAATGCAATTGGCCCGCCTGACGGCGGGAAAGCTTAAAGAACTGTCATTGGCCACAAGCTGCGAGCAGCTGCTATAAAAAGGGCTGCCGCGGCTTTGGCAAATGTTCTGTTACAAGTCACTGAGTTGTTATAATAAAGAGCTGTTTGTTGGAACACCGGTCTCGCATACTTTTTTTCTCAGAACAGTACAGCTGAGCTGTCTCTTTTCATATTAGCTGCACTCTTCTTCCCCACCTGCTTCCTTGAAACTCAGACAACCCAGCTGTGGAAGAAAAATGGATTATCACTTAGGACAGAGAGATGGCAAACTCCATATAGTTCAGGCCTTTCAAACTGGTAGCCACATCCACCCTGTCTCCAAAAGACAGGGATAAAGACAAAAAAGATTTGGATACATTATGATACTGCTTGTGATGTGAAGAGGTTTGACACCCCTGCTATAGTCCATATGGTGGCTTGGGACTGATTATATGGTATCTAACTAATTAATTAGTAGTGCTTTCCCTAGGTTGCCTCTTAGAAATACCTAAAATGACTTTTTCATATCTGTGCCTGAATTCATTATAATATTTTACAGAGAAATCTTAGCTCTAAAATGCCTCAGATTTATAGTGACTCTTTCTTGCTCTTTAGTCAAGGAAATTCAAAGAAGACATGGTCCTTAGTGCTGGAAACATTATCTCCTAGCACTTCTTGTAGTTGCTGTTCTTACCTTTCCGTGCCAAAAAATTGCCTGGAATTAGAAATGGATTAGTTTGCTGTATTCTTTAACAACAACAAAAAAAAAAACCCATTTCAAAATGGTTGCCAACTTTAAAATCTTCCTTTCAATGGATATTATTTGTATCCTTGCTCCCTCTGCAAAGCCCAATGAAATTTAAAAAAAATCAAATGAATCATGCACAAATAAATAAATAAATATTTCTACCAAAAAGCCTGTGGTAAGAAGGAAGTGTGGCATCTGGATTATGTGCTGGAAACTAGTTTTTCTCCCTCCCCAAATTCCATATGTAATTATTTTCTGCCCTTTTTGTGTATCCTGGAAGCGGATGGGCTCTCCCCCACTCCACCCCCTTCCTCACTATCACACCATTCCAGGGAAGGCCAGTTTGGCATGTCTTTTGCCCTCTGACTCCAGCATGATTGGGTGTGTAATTAGAAAGGTTTTATCTCAAGGCATGCTGGACTGTAATTCGGGGTGTGAGATCACAGCAATGTCTTATGGGCAAACCCAGTCATTTGGGAGGTGTGAGCAAGGTAACAGGGCCCTGTCATTTCCTGAGGCAACTGCATAACATCCATTATTATGTATTAAGCCTCCTCCCCTTTATATTTGTCTTTCCTGTCTTGGTGACTCCCTAGTTAGGAAGGGTTTTAAACATGTTTTCCCGTCAAGTTTTGTTTTCTTTCTTTCTTTCTTCAAGTCCCTTTGAGTCTCTACTTCAAAGATAGCAGCCCCACCAGAACAGAATAAATTGCAATTGGCACCCTGGTGTTAAAACTATAATAAAAAGTGTTAAAACTGAAATAATAAAGCCTTATTATTTCAATGGTTCTTTAACATATGATGCCAAGGATAAAACTCAGGCAGAGCAAGACAAGAACCTTGTCAGAATCAGACATTTTGCAATTAGAGAGGATTGTGTTGGCTTCAAAGAAGGCCGCCCTACTTTAGGAGCCTAAGCACCCCAATGATATGTTAGCATCTGTTCTGTATGTAAAGTGGATGACTCCAAATCTACCATTCTGATTGGTTAAGGAAAAGACAAGTGGATTGGTTCACTAGGAACCAATCCAAAGAGATACCAAAAAGGCGGCAAATCTAAATAGCTGCCATTGGCTGCAAGCAGGCAAGCCAGCCTGTATAAAAGGGCTGGCCCCGGCTTCAGCCGGCGTTCCGTTACTAGCTGTTAACAATAAAAGTATTTGTTGTTGGAACCCGGTCTACCTCGTGTGTTTTCCGAACAAAACACTGGCGACGAGGATGGGATTGTCCTGAACGGAACAAAACCTGCACGTGGTGATAAAAGCCCAGACTGCAACTAAGATGTCTGGAAACAACGCACCGCCCGCACCCTTCAATCCCAACGAAGAGGATTGGGATTCCTATGCTGATCGCTTCCAAATGTACTTGGAGAGCAACGAAATGGAAGGCATTTCCGAACAACGAAAGAGAGCCGTGTTCCTGACACACTGCGGAACAACCGTCTTTAAAATGGCTAAAGCCCTCGCCAAGCCTCGGGACGTTAAACAATTAACGTGGACAGAATTACAGAGGCTCCTGAAAGCACACTACGCCCCGATGGTGTCCAATCTAATAAAGCGACATGAATTCTACCGAAGAGACCAGAGAGAGGGAGAAACCGTTGCCGATTTCGTCGCTGCACTCAGACAAATTGGGGGTGAGTGTGAATTCTCAAACATAGACGAGGCAATGAGAGATCGCGTGGTGTTGGGCCTGAGAGACTCAACCGCACAGAGCAAAATGCTCAACAAGCCCAACATCACCGTTACCGAAGCCATTGCGGAAGCCACCGCCGCAGAAGCTACGAAAAAATCCGCAGTAACATTCAAGAAAATGAACACGCACGGCGATGAAACACCAACCAAAGAGAAAAAGCGTCCTGCCACCACGACCCATTATGAAGAGTCGGGCGAAACAAACGAATCGAGCGAGGAGGACGACGAGGTCCACCGTTTGCTCACAAACAAGAAAGAGCGCGAAAGGAGAAAGTGGCGGGAATGCGCTGGCTGCGGAGGAAACCACCCTCGAGCCGAATGCAGATTCCTCGATGCCATCTGCCGACATTGCAGAAAGAGAGGGCACATCGAGAAGGTCTGCAGAAATAAAAAATCTTACAGCCCGACGAGACGCAGAAATTCCCCAACACGAGCCGAGCCAAGTCGAGCCGAAAGAAAATGGCAACAAGAAAAGCGAGCCAATACACACCAAACTGTCATTATCCAAAGCTCCCAGACGGAAAGTGGAAGAAAAATTAAAATCGTCGTAGAAATCGAGGGAAAACACTGCAAAATGGAAGTGGACTCGGGGTCCTTCCTCTCCATGGTATCATGGGACACAATTAAACAGTTAGTCCCAGGTATCAAGACCAAAGATTTGATGAAGCAGCACCTAACCCTCAAAGACTATCAGGGAAACCAAATCCCTGTGATAGGCAAAGGACATTTTCAAGTTGCCTACAAAAACCACATCAAAGTGCTTCCACTGACCATAGTCAACCAAGACAGACCAAGCCTCCTGGGCATCGAGTGGTTCGCGCCATTGGGCATCGGGATGACCGGGGTCGATCGAGTGACCACAGCCGGCTGGGAAGACGACCTCGTCAGAGAATTCCACGACGTGTTTGACGGATCACTGGGCAAGTACAGGGGAAACCCTATTTCTTTCAATTTAAACCCCCAAATAGCCCCACGAAGAATAAAAGCCAGGCGAGTTCCGTTTGCACTAAAGGCAAAAATAGAGGAACAGCTGGAAAAATTAGTAGCCCAAGGGGTGTTAGAACCTGTGGACCATGCCAAGTGGGAAACGCCTATCGTCACACCCATTAAACCAGACGGGTCCATCAGAATCTGTGGTGACTATAAGGCTACCCTGAACCACGCATTACAACCAAGCGCATACCCGGTGCCCGTAGTCCAGCATCTGCTCCATTCCCTGGGAAATGGCAAAGTTTTCGCCAAACTCGATTTGGCACAAGCCTATCAGCAACTTCCAGTAGACCCAGAAACAGCAGAAGCGCAGACTATTGTCACCCATAAAGGCGCATTCAAATGCCACCGACTCCAATTTGGAGTAAGCGTAGCCCCTGGCGTCTTCCAAAGTCTAATGGAACGCCTGCTAAACGGCATACAAGGAGTCGTTCCCTATTTCGACGACGTCCTAATCTCGGCCAGAGATGAACCACAATTAAGAAACAGACTAAAAAAGGTTCTGACTAAGTTTAGAGAAGCTGGCCTCAAGGTTAAAAGAGAGAAGTGCTGTCTAGTTAAAAACAACGTCGAATTCCTGGGCTACTCAATAGACGGAGAAGGCATCCACCCCACTGATAAAAAGATTAGGGCGATAAATGACGCGCCTGAACCTAAAAATAAAACGGAACTCCAGGCATTTTTAGGATTAATCAATTTCTATAATGTATTCCTGCCAAACAAAGCCACTATAGCAGAACCGCTACACCGCCTGCTAGACAAAAAGGCTATTTGGACTTGGGGTTACAAGGAAAAAAAAAGCCTTCCAAAACATTAAAAGACTGCTAACATCAACAAACGTTCTCATCCAATTTAGCGACACTCTGCCATTAACAGTGACCTGCGACGCCTCACCATATGGAGTAGGTGCCGTCCTGAGCCACCAACTACCGGATGGCAGAGAAGCACCCGTCGCATATTATTCTAGGACTCTATCAAAAACTGAGCGGAATTATAGCCAATTGGACAGGGAAGCTCTAGCAATTGTCGCTGGAGTAAAACGTTTCCACGAATATGTATACGGGAGGACTTTTCGAATTATAACGGATCACAAGCCGTTAATGGGGATTTTGGCGGGAAACAAGCCAACACCCAACATACTTTCACCCAGAATGACGAGATGGTCAGAGTTCCTGGCGGCTTATTCCTACACTCTGACACACCGACCAGGGAAACAAATTTCCCATGCGGACGCTTTGAGCAGAGCGCCTTTGCCAACAACCGACGCAGACCCGGCACCAACGATGACAGCACTGCAAATCGAGACATGCCCCGATCTACCCATTTCAGCGTATGATGTCGCAAGAGCCACCGCGAAAGACTCATTGACTGCCCGCGTTCTTAGCTGGGTAGGTAAAGGCTGGCCGGACAATCAAAAAACTGAAAGCTCCAAACCTTTCCGGTCCAGACAGACTGAACTTTCCATACAAAAGGGGTGTTTGTTGTGGGGAGATCGGGTGGTAATCCCTGCTAAACTGCAGCCCAGGGTTCTTAGGCTTTTACATGAAGGGCACCCGGGAATGGTGAAGATGAAAAGCCTCGCCAGGAGTTACGTGTGGTGGCCGGGTATTGATAAGGACATAGAGTATTGGGTAAGCTCATGCCACAAATGCCAAACAATTAGACCATCCCCACCTAAGGCACCCGTTAAGGACTGGGAAACCCCTCGAGGGCCGTGGTCAAGAATACACATTGACTTCGCGGGGCCTACCAAGGGGCATACTTTTCTGATTGTCGTTGATGCCTATTCCAATTGGCTGGAAGTAAAAATCATGCCATCAACGACAACAGAAGCCGTAATTAAGCAACTAGACAGCCTGTTTGCCACCCATGGCATACCTGACATCCTCGTTTCAGACAATGGACCACAGCTAACCAGTATACCGTTTGAACAATACCTAGCCTCCCTAGGTATAAGACATGCACTAACCGCGCCGGCTCACCCGGCTGCGAACGGCAGGGCAGAGAGAATGGTCCGGTTTACAAAAGAGGGGTTAGAACGAATGGATACTGGGGATACACAACAAAAAGTAAACCGGCTGCTCACACTGCAGCACATAACACCTAGTACTATCACAAATAAATCACCAGCAGAACTGCTTATGGGGCGAAAATTAAGATCTCACCTGGATAGGTTACACCCAAATTTCACCCCAGAGAACCCCCCTGACTCCTCAACACGGTTCAGACAATTTGAGACAGATGATTTAGTTTACGCTAAAAATTTCTCCGGGGACCCGGTATGGCTACCCGGGCAAATTACCCAACTTACAGGCCCCAAATCCTACCGGGTAAGATTAGACGATGGGAGGGAATGGAAGCGGCATATAGACCAGCTTCGATCTCGAATTGTGGAAAGAACCGCGGACTTAAAAACATTCACAAAGGAACACGGCGAAACGCAAACCGAGGTGGGGGGGGAAAGGCGAGAAACGAATAAAGAACTTTTTAAAAATAAAACTAACATTCAAAACTACCAAAAAGAGCCACCAAAAGACTCACCGTTTGAAGAGACCCACGAAGAGAGATCTTCGGAAGGGGCCAGCCAAGCCAGCTCGACCTGCCCCGAGGAAACGGGAGGGAGCGGCAGAACCGCCGGCCTAAGAAACTTAGGCGGCGGTAAAATGGCCGACTCACCCTTCCAGACGGTTCCAGAGAGGAGGACGGACGACACAGCAGCCCCATCCGAACTGGTCGAAGTCCTCACTGAAAATGAACCGCGCAGGTCAGGTCGAGCCCGGAAAAGCCCCACCTACCTGCGAGACTACGTCACCACGTAGGACTAAACTAAGGAGGGAGGGGTGTTCTGTATGTAAAGTGGATGACTCCAAATCTACCATTCTGATTGGTTAAGGAAAAGACAAGTGGATTGGTTCACTAGGAACCAATCCAAAGAGATACCAAAAAGGCGGCAAATCTAAATAGCTGCCATTGGCTGCAAGCAGGCAAGCCAGCCTGTATAAAAGGGCTGGCCCCGGCTTCAGCCGGCGTTCCGTTACTAGCTGTTAACAATAAAAGTATTTGTTGTTGGAACCCGGTCTACCTCGTGTGTTTTCCGAACAAAACAGCATCCCTTTTAACTTCTCTGTGGAATATTGGGACTTGGGTAATCTCAGCAATTTGCCCTAATTTAGAACATTTTCCCCTCAATCCTTCCTCCCCAAATTACCTTAATATGTTAGAATTCTAGCTGAAAGAGGACCCTGTAGGGCAATGGAATGAAATGTCAGGATAAAGAGAAGAGAGGGGAGAAGAGCAACATTAAGACATAATTAGAATCTCCTGTTGCTGGAGTAGACCACAGTCCATTTAGTGACTGTTCCAAGTTACAACAGCACTGGAAAAAGTGACATAACCATTTTCAAATTTATGCCCATTGCAGTATCCCATGGTTATGTGATTAAAAGTCAGATGCTTGTCAACCAACTCATATGAATGACGGTGGCAGTGTTCTGGAACTCTTTTTGTGACCTTCTGACAAGTAAAGTTAATGGGAAAGCCAGATTCATGTAACAATCATGTTACTTAACGACTAGAGTAATTCATTTAACAACTGTGACAAGAGAGGTCATAAAATGGGGCAAAGTTCTCTTAATAAAAGTCTCAGTCTCAGACAAAAGTCTTAGTAACAAATATTTTGGGCTCAATTGTAGTCTTAAGTAAAGGACTACTGAAGATCAGTTCTTTTTTTTTTTTTTGAAGAAAATTTTATTGATTTTTAGAAACAAACATAAACAAACACAACACGGAACATAAAAACATAAAACCTCTTTTCTGAAAGCAACCTGATCCCAGGTTATATCTCTTTGTGCAGACACCAATTCAAATTCATGCTCATTTTTATATACCATTCTATATCTTATTACCATTCTACATTTTCTATATAGCTTCTCCCCTCTTTTAACTTTCTTAATTTTATTTTTATTTGTTTAATCTCAAATCAGATCATTATATTTATATTCTTTGTCTGTCCTATTTCAGCTGTCTATTATCTTTTATCATTAAACAAAATTCCTCCTGTGGTCACTGATTGGAGTATGACACCTTTATATCTTTCCCCTAAAATTATAACACTTAATATAGAACATAACTTCCATTTGGATTCTGTGTCGTACATTAAAGCTACATGCTACATTTTGAAAAAAAAAAGAAAAAAAAAATAAAAATATATAATATATAATATAATTAAAACAACGATCTATACCAATTCAATTCTATCATTCATTTAAATTTTAAACATTTAACACATTACTTTTCAAAAAGGTTTCATGCTTCTATGGGAACGCTTATGAACTTTCCAAAATTACTTCCCCCCCAATTCACTTGCATTTTAAAACATTATGTCATTAAAATGTTCCCATTCCTTTCTAAATTAATTCTCTTATTTAATTCATTCCATTTATTTTATTCATAAATGTTTCACTAAATCATACGTTGTTTCCAATTTTCTAACATTATTTCTAAATACAAATATAACAATACAATCATATGTACCTTTGCAGAATCACTTTTTCAATTAAATTTTTACCCATTATCTCTAAATGTCCTGTTTCTTTACATTTTGCTTCACACCCTTGAAGCTTCTCTTCCCTTCTCTCCTCCTTTGCTTCTTCTCCCTGCCCTTTTTACCCCCTTGTCTCTCCACCTCGATTTCCCTTTTCTGTACTCCCTTTTTCTGTTGCTTTGTCACATTATATCCACTTTTCACCTGATTTTTCCCTTTTGGGGTTGTTTTTTTAGGTCTCAAATTCTCCATTCTCTTTCCCCTCTTTCCCCTTTCTTCCCCAAGTAGAGTTACTTGTTCATTTAAAATGGCTTCTTCTTTGTCCCAATCTTCTTGTTGCGTAGTCTTTTCTTGTAATTTCTCGTAGGTAGAGATCGCCATTTCTAAGAATTGAAAAACGGAACCAAGAGAGCCCTTCCCTTCTTGTTCCTCTTCTTTAAGTTTTTTAAATTCTATTTTCAGTTCATCCACAAGTGATGCCATTGTAGAGTTTTTTTTCTTTTAAAACAACCATCTAAGTATTTTTAATCCTTCAAATATAGTTCCAAAAGTCCCAAAGTCAGCAAGCAATCCAAATATACACAAGCTGTTTGTTTTGATACCTTCTTTCTTTTTTTACTTTCTCTTCCTGGGGTTAATATTTAGTTACAAAGTTCCAGTTAAAATGTATCTTTTAGAAGTCCTATTAAAATTTAACTTTAGATTCTTTAGATTCCAGGCTATCTCCTCCTTCCAAATTCTGTTCTTATTCTCTTCCTCTCCTTTCCCACTTACAGCAAAAAAAATATATATATTCCTTCTTTCCTTTTATATTCAGAAATCTTTATTGTCCCCTTGGCATTAAATTTTCCAACTTAAATACCTGTTGATGCCAAAGCAGATTTTTCCGATTCCTCATTCATCTCTGTTCGCTGTCAACATAAGGAAGGAGAGTGAAATTTTTTTTTCCCCTTTTCACTTTCATTCGCTGCTTCCGAATCTTCTTTGGGAGCGATGTATCCTTTTTGAAAGTTTGAGTTCCAGGATGCCTTAATTGTTGTTTTTTTATCCCGGTCAGCGAAAACTTTCACTTCAGCACTTTCTTCGTCCTGCACATTCTTTTCCAAATGAGGGCTTCTTTGAGGCAGCCATTTCTGACTGCCACTCTGTCGCCTTTGGGAAAGGGAGTTTAGCCAGCTGGGAAGGAAAGATGCGGCTTTCCTCAACCCTGCTGGAATCTCCCCCATTTTCACCGACTTCTTCGGGGTGGCTTAGCCCCAAAGCCAGCTGGCTTGGGGTGCTCCAATAGTGCGCCCAGGCAGAAACTGCACACGATTGCGGATTCCTGCCTGCCACCGAAGCCCTGCAAACCAGAAGTCCAAAAATCAGTTCTTGATTCACTTTTTTAAAGGATTCCAATAGCAGATATTAGACTTGACTATAAATATCAGTGGAGAAAGAAATCTAATATTTTAAAGTTACTGAACTTGAGCAATAAAAATAGATGAAAAAAATAAAAAAAAAATACATTCTCCCCTCCAAACAGGAAGAGCTTCCTAAAATGGTGCTTCTCAAACCATTACCATGGATCTCTAAATAATTATTCTATAATGCAGAGATTGCCACTTTACTACATTTCTTACTAAAAAAAAACCCTCCTTTATTATACGCTTCTTTTCTTGAGACCTGGGGGACTTTCTTTTTTTTTATTCAAATAAGATGATTATAGCTGAAATTTGAGTATGCTTTCCTATCCTTCCATCTTAAAAGAGCTTTTTGAACTTCCCTTTCAATTAAAAAAATCAATTTAACATTAAACATGTATTTTCCACCTGAATTATTTTATGTAACTCACAACATATAATAAAGATAGCTCATAGACTCAACTTGTTAATTACAAGAGATTGAAATTCTGCTTAGAATACAGCATGTGGACTCCCACCAGATAACTGCCCTGAGATCTGCCACAGGAATGAAGATTCAAATGAGAGAGATGAAAGACATTTGGAGGAAACTGAAAGGTTGGGAATGAGAAAAAAAAGGGGGAAAACAGAATCTTGAAAAATATATTTTAAAAAACCACACAATTACTATAACCTATTCTATTCTATTCTGTTCTATTCTATTCTATAACCTTCTCCCCTTGTAGAGCATAATCTATGCTTTACACACTAATGACTAATCTAAAAGATGTTGTACACTCAGCTATTATCTTGCAGACTTTCCTTCCACATATATATTTTTAATTTAATCTAATAAATTCCCCATGATTGTTTTTCCTACCTTCTTTGATGTATATGGACTGGATTTGAGCCATCACAACTCTATTGGTACCATGGCATTGGTTCCCCTCTCACTTATTACACAACTGATAGAACACAGAACACAATTTCCTAATGTTGATTTTTTTCTATTGCAGCCAGCTGCCTACAGTTTGGCAGTTCAAATCCCACCAGGTTCAAGGTTGACTCAGCCTTCCATCCTTCTGAGGTGGGTAAAATGAGCATCCAGATTGTTGGGGGCAATATGCTGACTCTGTAAACCACTTAGAGAGGGCTGTAAAGTACTGTGAAGCAGTATATAAGTCTATGTGCTATTGCTACTATGAGACCCTTTCTCAAACTGAGTTCACCTCCTGTGATTTGCACACTACACTTACCTGCTCTTTTAGATAAAAATACAGAAGTTGGCTACTGTACTACTGCTTTCTAGGATACAACTTTAAAATTTCCTCATCTAGTCAATGACCTAGGATTTCCTGATAGTCTCCCATTCAAAGATCACCAATCTCAGACCTTACCGTGTAAAGCCTTTTCAAAATCAACCATAGCAATCGTGCTAATTATTTATTCATTTATTTAATAAAATGGTTTGGCCACTCATCTTATCACAGGGTAACTCTAAGCGGCTTACAATCATAAAAGATAAATACATTAATAACATAAATAAGTTAGTAACAGCCAAATGTTACAATCCAATTAAAGATGGGGAGGGAGCAAGATGGACGGAGGTGGGATCTGTTATTAGTCAAACCAACCACCTCTACTATAATGTTTCCTCATTGGAGCCCTAAGCTAGCTGGCAGAGCCAGATCTTTAAGCTTTTACAAAGGTCAAGAGGGTTGGGGCGACCTCACACTGATGGAGGGGGGGACAAGATGTTCCAGAGGGCAGATGGAACAGCAAGAAAGTTCCTTCTCCTAGATCCCATCTGTTGGAATAATTGAGCTGACGGTGACTGCAGCATGCCTCCTCTGCAGGCACAGGTGGGACAGGCCAACTCCAGTGGGATGAGACAGTCCTTCAAGTAACTGGACCCATGCCATGAAGGGCTTTAAAAGTAAAAAGTAATTACCAATATCTTGAATATCTTGAATTGAAGCATACTGGAAGAGACTGGCAGCCAATGCAGCTCATGGAGCAGTGCTGTTACATGAGCCATTCTTCAGGCCCCAAGAACTGCCTGTGCTACCACACTCTGCACCTGCTATAGATTCTGAATGCTCTTCAAGAGTAGCTCCATGTAGAGTCAATAGTCCTAAAACAAAGCAATGCTAGTTGTACTAACTAGACTAATTAGTGGGGAAATTAATTAGTTGAATGAGTTTGAAATACTGCTGCTTAGTCAAAAATAGTCTAGCCAGCCAGCCAGATTTATTTTTTCATTTACTAAATGCCTGTAAGCCATAAGCAGCTTACAGAGTATCACACACACACACACAACACAATCTCATCTGCCATCATCAGGCTTCTGTATTGTGTTCATCTGTGAGTCAGACTTTCACAGCCATTTCAGTTTTAAAACTGAAAACATTTAAAACATCTAAAACATTTAAAACTGAAACGGCTGTGAAAGTCTGACTCACAGATGAACACAATACAGAAGCCTCATGATGGCAGATGAGATTCTGCCGAAACGTTGCTACAACTTTAAAAGCACAACTATAATGATATGGGAAAATAACCGAACAAAGCTGAACAGCATACATATAAGTACCTGTGAAAACTTAAGAAAAAATAACGTTTCGGCAGAATCTCATCTGCCATCATCAGGCTTCTGTATTGTGTTCATCTGACGATATATAATATAATATATATCATGACGTGGGAAAATACCCGAACAAAGCTGAATACCATACATGTAAGTACCCATGATAACTTAAGAAAACATATATATATATATGTGTGTGTGCTGTTCAGCTTCCTTTGGGTATTATCCCACGTCATTGTAGTGCTTTTAAAGTTGTAGCAACATTTCAGCAGAATCTCATCTGCCATCATCAGGCTTCTGTATGGAGTTTGTATGTGGGTCAGGGTCTCACAGCCGTTGGTTTTAAATTTGAGGCTAGCCTATCCTGATTGGTTGAGAGTCTTGGTCTGTGTTTATTGGACTTGGAGTTTGTTTGATTGGTGTTTCTGGTTTCTTCTGTTTTGTGGCTTTGATTGGCTGGCAACGCTCTGTTCCTGTATTGGAGGTTTTCAGTGCAGCTTGGCTTTGTGTGAAAGGATGGCTGTTATCTATTAGGAAGCTAGGTTTCATCTGGGTGCCTGGTGGAGGGGGGGTGGGGGGTCAGGGTCTCACAGCTGTTGGTTTTAAATTTGAGGCTAGCCTATCCTGATTGGTTGGGAGTCTTGGTCTGTGTTTATTGGACTTGGAGTTTGATTGATTGGTGTTTCTGGTTTCTTCTGTAGTACCTCTTATGTAGGGCAAGACAGCTGTTCCAGCTGTTGG
>BLBF01000044.1:7962760-8035716 GCA_015471245.1 Laticauda colubrina
GTGCATGGCAGATGCCTTTGTTCACCAGGAATATCTCAAATGGCCTTGCTGTGAACTGTGGCCCATTGTCAGAGATCAACACATCTGGCAGGCCATGGGTTGCGAATAGTCTATGTAGCACATTGGTGGTGGCATCTGTGGTTGCTGTGCTCATGCTGTGCTCATGCATTGACGATGATTAGGAAAAATTTCCTGTATACTGGTCCAGCAAAATTGATGTGTATCCTAGGGATCTCCTATTCTCGTGGCAGTGTGATAAGGAGGGGTGTGTGACAGTCACATCTCTTGGCAGGGCTTGCAGCAGGCCACCCACTGTTCAATATCTTTGTCCAGTGATGGCCACCACAGGTAACTGCAAGCTAGTGTCTTCATCCGAACAATCCCAGAGGGCTTTCATGTAGCGTCTGTAGCAACAGTTCTCTTAGTTTTGGGGGGTATCAATATGCAACTCCCCCACAGTAGGCAACCTTTCTGTACAGATAGTTCATGTTGCTTCACCTTGAATGGCCTAAATTCTGTGCTTGTTGGTTCATTTGGCCACTCCCTCCACACCCAGTTTAGTTATTGTTGGGTCTTCCTTAAACTTTCTGGCTACTTCGGTGGCTGTGATCAATCCCATTTGCAGTGTCTCTACTAGCAGTACTGTTGCTATTGGTGCTGGGTCTTTTACTTGTTTTGACAATGGGCATCTGTTTAACGTGTCTGTGTGGCTTATACTTGTGCCTGGACAATCTGTGACCTTATATTGATAGGCTGCTAGGAATTCTGTCCATCGAATCATGCATGGGGACAGAACTTGTGGTGTCTGACAGTCCCCTGCGAGAAGGTCCAATAGTATTTATGGTCTGTTATAAGCTCGAATTTTCACCTGTAAACATACTTGTGGAATCTTTTTATTCTTGTGACAGCAGCTAACATCTTCTTATCGAGCTGGCTGTAATTTCTCTTTGCTCTGGATAGCATTCTCAAAAATAATGTGACGGGCATCTCCTTTCCGTCTGGGAACTTGTGGCTAAGTATGGCTCCAATTCCATACAGTGAGACATCGCTGCTTAGAGAGGGCTGTAGAGCACTATAAAGCAGTATATAAGTCTAAGTGCTATTGCTATTGCTATCACATGTCAGTGTCAAGGTCAAGGTCTCGTTGTACTGTACCAGTACACTGTCTGATGTGATTAGGTTCTTGAGTTGTTTGAAGACCATTGCTTCCTTCTGGCCCCAGACCCATGATGTTTTCTTGTCTAGTAGCCTGTGCAAGGGTTCTGCAATGGATGCCTTTTGTTTGAGGAACTCATTGTAGAAGTTTAGGGGCCCTAGGAAGGCTTGGAGCTCCATTCTCTTTGTGGGCATGGGGCTGCTTTAATTGCCTGTGTCTTCTCCTCGGTGGGGTGTAGACCAGTTGCATCGATGAGGTAGCCTAGGAATTCCACTTGTTCCATGGCAACCAGGCACTTCTCCTTTTTTACCTTGAGTCCCACCTGTTGGAACTTCTTGAATACTGCCTGCAATTGTTCAAATAGTCCTGGTTTGTTTGCAACAGAGATCAGGATGTTGTCAAAGTAAGGGATGACTCCAGGGATTCCATGCAATATCCTCTCCATTAGACTTTGGAAAAGTCTGGGGGCAACACTCACCCTGAACTGTAGTTATCTGCACTGGAAAGCCCCCCAGTGTGTGATGATCATCTGGGCCTCAGCTGTCTCATCATCCACGGGGAGTTGCGGGTAGGCCTGGGTATGGTCGAGTTTTGTGAGGATCTTGCCACCTTCCTACAAGTAATAGGTGTTGTACCGCCGGGATGGTATATACTCTCTGTTGTAGTGCTTTATTTATTGTGCATTTGTAATCTGCACAAATCTATATTGAGCCATCAGGCTTCATAGGCATCACAATTGGGGTTTCCCACTGTGCATGATCTACTGGTTCCAGGACTCCTTGCTGGATTAACTTGTCCAGTTGCTCATCAATCTTGGGCTTCAATGCGAATGGCACCTGTCTAGGTTTTAGTCCGATGGGTGCCACTTGTGGGTCTAGGCTCAATGATATTGGCTTGCCTTTGTATTCCCTCAATATGCCATCAAACAAAGAGTCTGCAAACTCTTTACTCAAGTCCTTGGCTGTCTCTGTGATTGTTGCATGGATACCCATAAATCTCAGCCCTAGGGATGCAAACCAGTCCAGTCCTTAGAGGCTAGGCAAGATCCCTTGACTACTACTAATGGTAAGCATCCTGCAAATTGTTCATATTTTATGAAGAATTGACCACTGCCTGTGATGGGAATGTTGTTTTCCTGGTAGTCCTAGAGTCTCATGTGGCTGGGCTTGAGTTTCTGTTGCTTCTTCTTTTCCATTATCTCTTCTAATGTGGCTTGCAATATGATGGTTGTGGCTGACCCAGTATCTACCTCCATTCTGCATGGCGTCCCCTTGATGCTAATGGTCATGTATTTTCTTGTGTGAAAGGCTCCCAGGTTGGTAGCTAACTATTTCCATTGGTTGCGGGTCTGTATGAATGGTGAAACAGTCCTCTTTTCTGTTCTTCCATTTTTTCCCACTGTGTGGATGTCTAGAGCTACCTTTTTCAGTATTAATGGGGGTTGCTTCAGGAAAAGCTGCATGGCAGACATCTGCTAAGTGTCCTTTTTTTCCTCACCTCCTGGGGACCATGTTCTTATGCCAGCACAGTACTCTCGGGTAGTTTCCTCCGCATCTCATGTACTGGGCTACCTTCTGTTCTACTTCATGGTCATGCCTTGGGGGGCTGATGCTCTCATTCTATGTTCGTATTCCTCATTGCCTTCTTTGCCCTCATCTCCCTTAATGTCCTTGGTTTCCTCACGATGGACTGTGGCATCTTGCCTGCCAGTTCTTGAACTGTTATATTTTCGTGTTTGGATTTCTTCCATGGATCTGCCAGACTACTCTGTGGCAACCACCTCGTCTAAGGCTTCCTGTAGCATTAGGATGGCCCTGGCAAGTAGTCCTCTTTGTAGTCTTTTATCTCCCACGCTGCTCACTAACCAGTTTTGGAGGGCCTTGTCCAGGTCATGGAAATCACAATACATTTCAGAGCAGACATATAACAGCTTATGGATTTAGCCTCCACTTGGTCTCTCCAGTAAATTGTGTACTGCCTTGTGATGCAGAAAGGTTTGGGGCATAGTATTGGGTCAGCTTTTTCATTAACATGGTTCACGGGACTATCTGCAGGGGGTCTGGAGCGATGATGGCAAGAGCCATTTTGAAGACCTCTCTGCCACAGTTGTTAAGGAATAGCGCCCTTTTTTGGTTGTTGGTGATGTTGGTAAGATCATTTGCTTCTAAGTTGCTGTTAAATTGCACCAAATTAAGACTTCCATGTTTCCATTTCGGGATCAAAAGGGGAAAACTTGAGTGTTTGCCATCTTTCTTCAGGTGATTCAGCTGTTGGATGCTGTCCTGCAGCTTCTGCGGTGATCTGGCAATGGTGCCCAACCCGTCTGTCCCTCGTGGGGCCCTGACCTCTCCCGCGGTGATGGTTCTCAGCCAGCTGAACTGTGAGCGCAGTGATGGTTTCCTTGTGGCTCCCGATGTCTCCTATTGTGATCTGGCGATAGCTTTAGTCAGCTGGCTTTTGCGGCTTCAGTAGCGGCTTCCAGTAAGCTGGCTCTCCTTTGGCAATGCTGCCTTCCGCGATTGGGTGCTGGCTCCCACGGCTCCATTCAGCTGGCTCGGTGACACTGGCTCAGTGATCGGTGCTTGCTTCTGCGCCTCCGCTGAGGTTCTGATCAGCTGGCTTTTGGCGATCCAAGGTTGTTCTAATTCTGGCAATCCCACCTTCGCCGCCAGTTGTTGGATACTGCTGGATTGAAGATGCAAAGCCAGGGATCCATACACAGGATTATTTGGTAAGTATAACAACACAGAAAAGACAGTAACGGCTGTTGGGCAGCCCTTATATAGGGATGCCTGTCATGCTGTTACCCAATCATTTTATTTGTATTTCCCGTGCTAGTCACAGAGGCTATGGCAGGCATAGCCTAGTCAGCCTCTTGTACCACTGTGGGGGGACATTTTTGCCCTCCTTGGGCTCCAGAGGCTTTCCTTGAGCCTCTGGGAGGGCAAAAACAACCTCTCCAGCAGTGGTAGGATTCAAAAATGTTTACTATTGGTTCTGTGTGTGTGGCTTGGTGGGCATGGCAGGGCAAAGATACTTTAAAATCTCCAGTCAGAGGTGGTGTTTGCTAGTCTGCAGAACTGGTCAGAACTCGCTGAATACCTCTGCTCCCCAGGCTCTGGAGGCTCTCTGGAAGCTAGAAAGGGGCCATTTCCAGCCTTCCTCAACTTCCAGGAGGCCCATTTTTTTGCCCTCCTCAAGCTTCCACGCACGCCCTGCACTTACCTGCATCCAAAATGGGCCATGTGGGGACTCCTGGGAGGGACAGGATGGGGTGGTCAGGGCCAGCCGGGAGTGGGATTTGGGAGTTCTCTGAACTGCACAGAATAGGGGCTAGGGGTTCTAGCTAGGGGCTCTCCAGCTAGGGGCTCTCCAGAACCCCTGTGAATCCCCAGCAGCCCACTCCTATAGATAAGTATGTATATACTATATGTAAGTCCTTCTACAACATAGTTGAGCTATAGAGTTAGTCTTTGGGAATTTGTGGGGGAGATGTTTTAAGTCAGTTTGACTCTGGTGGCTTGCTGAAAAGGTTGATGAAATATTCTTGGCAAGCTTTCAGAAGTGATTGCCATTGTCTCCTTGCTAGGGCTAAGAGAGAGACTGGCCCAGTATGACCCAGCAGGCTGTTTGCCTAAGGTGGGACAAGAATGTGCCTAGCCAATATACCACATTGGCTCTCTGGAGTTAATCCATCTCCAGATATAATTGTATCTGTTTAGGGCTCCATATAATTCTGACTGGGTCAATTAATCTTTTTTATTGTTTCACAGTAATGTGGAAATTGATTTAAATAAGTGCATTTTGAAAAAAGGGCGCAAAATCAAATCTTAGTGATATATTATTTATTGTGAGATGCATTGTGTTATTGTTAATGTTATTGTTGTTGTTATTATTATTGATACATATATAGCACCAATTTAATCTGATGGGCTAGTAATTCTGTCTTAACCTAACCTATCTCACAAACTTGCTGTTTTGGGAAAATAGATATTTGCCACCTTGAGTTATTTATAAAAAGAATAAAGTTGGATATCAATAAATAAGTAAATGTTACAAGCAAGTTAAAAGATCTCTGTAACAAGAACAAACCACATACAGATATTCAGTTTAAAAGTAGTATATTTATTGAATCTCATTTCAATTAAAAGCTCATGTAAATATCAATAAATTTTTTCTGCTCTAATTTTTACTATCTTGTTTACTGCATTTGAAAGCTTACCTTTTTTTGTCTTTAGTGGTTTGTTCAAAATAGAAGTATTGCCCAATGGCATGTTTTGAGTTCTTTGAAGTGTTACCAGAAAAATAAATTAAAAAATCTGCAGCTGTTGGCAGATAAAACTATATAGTACAGCACAACAGGAATGGAAATAAATCTGATCAAGTAATAGTAAAAGATATAGCTGCAGAAGTTGAAATCTATGCAGTTTTATTCTTCATAAGCTCTAAGTTGTCTCAAGACTATATTCTGAATTAATTATAACAGGACAAGAATTGAACTTCCTCTAGACAGAGAACTATGGTTTATCTTTTTTCCCCTTAAGTTTGGATTATTTTTAAAGAATCCACTCTTCATTAATGCCTTTCCTGCCATTCTCTCATCACCACACCTCCAGCTGATATCCTGAAATATGTTGTTGGCAATTTGAGGGAAAAATGTTTGTGCCTTTCTCAGAAACTCAAGTCAATTTTCTCTGTTCAGGAAGGAAGAGGCAATTCTAATTTTCTCATTTAAAAGGAATTTGCAATGGGCAGTGGCTTCAACTGGTTACGGATTCTATGATGCTTTAGGGACCTTGTCATGACAGAAAGATAGGTTTTTCTTTCTTTCCCTTTCTAGTCTTCTGTTGTTTTTGCTGTAGTTATGGAAAAACTGAAGCTCTCTGGAACTCCTAAGCAGAAGAAATTGTATTCTTCCTAATGAGGTTTAAATAACAGGAAATATCTAGTAAAAAGAATAGTTTCAAAATGGTTTGTCATTGCCTTCTTTCAATAAGGGGGTTAAAAAAGTCAAGAGTTCAGTCGCTTTTTCTCCCAATTGTATATCCATCAGTTCTAAGAGAAAAAGCTATGGTTTCAATTGTATATTAATCTTTAAATTCAAAACCAGTGTGTTATACATCTGATGCAGAAATAAAGTGGATATTTTGGAATACCTGGACCAATACAGTGAAAAAGCTGCATTGATTTTCTTAGACACAGAGAAAGGTCTTGACAATTTGAAACAGGCCTTCCTGTTCAAATTTTGGAAGATATGAATGTTGGAGAGAATTTTATTAAGTGGATAAGAGAGGTTTATACTTCACAGAAACCACAAATACGGTAGTTGTCAATAAAGATTTAACAAAACACTATGGATACAAAAAAAAGTAACTGGAGAGGAATGCTTATTGCTGATTCCTATTAGTTTTAATTATTGAAAATATTGAACAGAGATATAAGACATGTTGCAAGAATTGTGGGAGTAAAGATTTAAAAAGAAATGTATTCAGTAAGTTAAGGGCATTTGCAGATGACTTCGGGTTGACCCTGAATAAAACTACCAAGCTGGAGCAGGTATAAATCTCCTTTTAGAAAGGAAACAATGATTGGATATTTTGATGAAGTCAATTAATTCAAAATATAGATTTTTTTACAATATTAACACTATCAAGTTTTTATCTGACCCCGTTTCTTGTCTCAGGGACATCAATGAGGGTGAGGGGCAAAAAAGCCAAGATTTCAGCCATGACCATGTGATCAAAGTTCTACTCTCTTTTTTAACGCTAAGTCCCACTGGCCGATGGGCGCAAAACATATGCATAAAGGACACAGCGGATGAGCAAAATTTCGGGGGTGGCTCCATCCATTGTCATCCGCTCCAAAAAGTGGTGAAAATTTGCATAAACAGAATGGAAAAGAATGGAAAAGAACGGAAAAGAACAGACGTGGGTAGTACGTAGCGGGGATATTAAATGGATGTTCATAGGAAGCCTAGCAGATGACAGCGGATGGAAGCGGATGACGCATCCAAAGGGCTTCCAGGGGAGAATTGTGAATCAGATGCATAGCAGAAGGGGTGGATGTGTAGCGGATGCCACAGATGCATCACGGATGTCTAAAGGAAGCAAAGCGGATGCCGCGCGGATGTATATCGGATGCAAAGAGTTCACTGCACATGTGGGGAGTATGAATTGTGTCAGCTCCGCAGATATAAAAGGATGCAACTCGCACACAGTCAGCATTCAGAGGAAAGACGTGCTGCCACATACATCTTGAAAGAACACCATGGTTCGTCAGTCAGGGAAGAAGAGGAAGCCGGTGCCTACTTGTGCCAGCCCTGGCAAGAAGGACAGAACCAGCATCCCATCCCCTGGCACTGACTCTGAAGCTGCTGGTGCTGCTACTGCGACTGCTGGTGCTGCTGGTGCTGCTGGTGCTGCTTCTACTGCTACTGCTGCTGCTACTGCTGCTGCTGCTGTGGTGGACCAGCCCCAAGGCCCTCAAAGCCCTGCTGCTGAAGGCCCTGCTGATCAAGCCCCTGAAGGCCCTGCTGCTGAAGGCCCTGCCAGAGGGAGGAAGAGGCAAGGGAAGGAGAAGGGAGAGAGGAAACAGTACACCGTTTCCGAGGACCATGAGGAGGAGGTGCTGGAATGGCTGAGGGAGAATGAGTACCTGTGGAGAAAGGGCCACAGACTCTATCGCGACACCAAGAAGAAACAGGCAGCTTGGAGAGACAAGGCAGAGAGCCTGGGCTACACTGCAGATGTACTCCTGGGATGGTGGAAGCACATGCACACCTGGTACGGCAAGCTACACCTCAAAAAATCTGGCCAGGCCGCTGTCAAGCTCACTGACCGGGAGATGTACGTCATGGCCAATGCAGCTTCCTGGAGGGTGAGGTCTGCCACCGAAGAGCAGCCTCTCTGACACCCCTCTCCCTCAGACAGCCCACAGACAGCCAGTCCTCTTGCAGCCAGGAGCCAGCTACACTGTCCAGGCAGGTGTCTTCAGAAGGCCCCACGGCAAAGACCCCCCCCCGACAGCTGCACTCCCCATGCCGCCAGACTTGGAGGATCCCCTGTCACAAATGGAGGAAGAAGCGGCAGCCACCAGAGACCAACGCACCCCCACCCCCAGCTTCACAGGATGCAGGCAGAGGCAGACTGGAGGGCCAGAGCCACACTGTCCTGTTGGAGATCAGGGACACAATGAGGACCAGCACAGAACTGCTCTCTCAGCTGGTCCACTTGGACAGAGGATCCTCCAGCCACCACACTTTCATCACCTACGTGAGCCACACCTTGAGGGATATGCCCGAGGCCCAGTACCAGGTGATGAAGCAGAAGATCACAGCACTTCTGCACAACCCTCAAGGCCCAGCTGAAGCTGCTACGACCCAGTCCAGGTCTGCTCCTCCACCCCAGGCAATGTCACAGCCCTTCCACGGCTTTCAACAGCCTCTCACCTACCAAGGCTACGACTACCAGGACTTCCCACAGCACAAGCAGACCTTCCCAGTCCAGGCCCAGGTTCATCACACGCCACAGATGCCACACCTTGCCCAGCTGCAGACCAGACAGCCCCACTACACTCCTCCTTCCTCCACCCCACAGCCAAGCCCCTTAACGGACAATCTGTCATCAGTTTTGTGCCTGATATCCCAGGTACTTGATGAAGGGCCTCTCAACCTCACAGGACTGAGTCAGCTCTCGAAGAGCTTCCTGAACACATCATCACCTGTTGTACCCTCAAGGCCAAGCACCCCAATGGTGCCTCAGACCAGCACTCAAGCCACAGCCACCTCCACAGTCCCTGCCCACTTAACAGCTGAGACCATGGACATGCCTCAGAGTGACTGAGAATAGTGCCAGAGACTGAGTTGTTACTTGTTCACTTTATCTTTACTTAAGACACTTCACTTGGTTCATTTTGCTTTTTTAATAAAGTCATACAGTTTACTTAAGACAGTTAATAAAGGTTATCTTTGCTTCACACACTTAATTCAGTTTACTTGGTTCATTTTGCTTATTTAATAAAGTCATAAAGGTTACCTAAGACAGTTAATAAAGGTTATCTTTTCTTGAGACACTTGGTTCATTTTTTTTACTTAATAAAATGTTGGTGAAAACCTTGAACAAATGGTTAAGCCTTTGCATGCTTGTGGGATAGATAAGGAAAGTTGTGGGATAAATAAGGATAGTTGTGGGATAGATAAGGATAGTTGTGGAATAGATAAGGATAATTGTGGGATAGATAAACCTCCAGTGCAAGCATAGTGGGACTGTATGGTCCATCCTCCCAGCTGCCACACATATGGACCTTTATTATCAATAACAATTTATTCATTGATCAACACATTTCAAAATAAACAAAGCTCTTTATTAATGCCCTATTCATTGTAGGACCACTCAACATACATGGCACAATCTCATCAGTGTTATGAGACAGGCTCAAGGAAGCATCCATTAATCATCTATCATCCTGTCTTGCCACTCCACTGCTCCAGCTGGGGAGTTGCACCAGTGTCTCAGGAGGTTGTGCTGCTTCTTCTCTTCACGTGAAGCTCTGTTGGGGTCTTGTACATCCACAGTGTCTATCAGGTTTCGT
This sequence comes from Laticauda colubrina, assembly GCA_015471245.1. Taxonomy (NCBI): domain Eukaryota; kingdom Metazoa; phylum Chordata; class Lepidosauria; order Squamata; family Elapidae; genus Laticauda; species Laticauda colubrina. The sequence continues at coordinate 7,972,506 of BLBF01000044.1, forward strand.
CCTTGCCTCCATTCACCAGGCTCCATGTCTCCATTCCCTTGTTGACGGTCCACAAGTCTGTTCTGCAACACTGGGTAGCTGGTGCGCATGAGATTGTGCAGGATGCAGCAAGCTTCCACAATGCTCCTCACAGTCTCTGGGTGATGCTGCATGGTGGTGAGAAGTATCTGGAACCTGTTGGCCAGAATGCCAAAGGCGTTCTCCACCACCCGTCTTGCCCTGGACAACCTGTAGTTGAAGATCCTCTCTTCATGGGTGAGGTATCTTGAAGTGTAGGGCTTCATGAGATAGGTTCTGAGGGAGAACGCGTCATCACCCACGATGAAGTAGGGCACATCTTGTGTGTCATTGAGTAGGGGGTCTGGATCTGGAAAACCCATGATGAAGTTGCGTTCCAGCCCATCCTTGAGGTCACTGGCATTGTATACCTGGTTATCTGAAGCTGACCCATTGCCTGAAGCATCGATGTACATGAACTTGTAGTCAGCATCAACCATGGCAAAGAGGATGATACTGAAGAAGCCCTTGTAGTTGAAATAAGTGGACCCTGAGTTGGCTGGAGCTTTGCAGGCCACATGCTTCCCATCTATGGCTCCAACGGTGTGGGGAAAGTTCCACCTCTGATACCACTCTTCTGCAAGTTTCCTCCAGCCTTGTTCAGTGGTGGGGCACTTGAGGAGCTCCTCCACATATTCTTCAATGATGGCCTGCACCACTTCTCTGACCACTTTGCTGACGGTGTTGCATGGCACCCTCCATGCATACTGCATGTTTTTGTATGTGGTTCCAGAGGCCAGGTGGCACAGAGTCAGTGCCACCTTCAGTCCAGGGTCCAGGCTGGGATGGAAGTTGGTGCTTGGCTTGGTCAACCTGGGTCTCAGACGCTCAACAAGTTCATCAAACATGACTGGTGGCATCCTCATGAAGTGATGGAATGCACGAGGGTCTTCATTCCTCAGCTCCACTATCAACTGGTCATACAGTCCAAACTCCATTCTTCTCATGATCCATCCTCGGACCCACACAGCTCTTGGAGGTCTCCTTCTTCTCCTTGTGTATAAAAAGTGAAACAGTCTGAACAGGGTTTGGTTCTGGTGATGAATGATCGCAGCTACCATACGGACTGTGTCATGATCCATGGTGGAGAACAATGGATGATGTGGAAGAGCAAGACCAAGGGTGAAAAGGTCTGTACACCATGGCTGCTGGACTCATACTGAGATCCAGGTGATTTCTCCCCCTTTTTATAGGAAATATCGGTAGACCGCTATGTGTCCTTCTACACACTCTAGACATACTCCAGACATCCTAAATATCTGAGATACATCCCAGATACAAACGTTTTGTCTGTTTTAATCCTTTATATATGAGATGCATCCGCTTACATCCTTTCTATTTCCCTGCTACTAATGCTGTGTGGACGTTCTGTGTACCTTTCATTTCCTCCCTCTTTCCATTTTCAGCTGCAGCAGATGTGAGTTGAGGGGATGGACAGAGGATGCTGAGAGGATACAGCGGACGTTTAATGGATGATAACGGACATAGAACGCTTGTTGCCTGTATATGCCGCAGATGTACATCGTACATGGCAGAAAGTTCATCCATTCAAAAAGTTTTGTGCAGCTCAAAACTTCATGCGCGGATGAAATCTCAGTGGGCAGATGCTCCAGGGATAGAGCGTATGAAACACGTATGCAGTGAGTTCACAACGGATGCATAGCATTTTCCAATGGATGGCAAGCTTTTTTTAACGTTTTACATCCTCTTTGCATCCATTGGTGCACTGGGACAGGGGCTTTATATTCTTTATTTTGCATGTAAGAAAGGGCGAGAGATTGTAGTGGCTGCCATCTTGCCTTTTTTTGAACTCTCTTGCTAACATTTCTGTTTCCTTTAGAGGGAGGATCCATACAAAATGAAGAACATAAAAAAGAGAGCAGCACTAGATCACATAGTCATGGCTGTCATCTTGGCTTTTATGCACTTTCCATTGACGTCCCTGATACAAGAATGGGGGGTCAAGTGAACATTTGACAACCTTAATACTGTAAGCAATCCATATTCCAGAAATTAATTGACGTAATAATTAAATCACACAATCTTTGCTTCCTTTCTAAAAGGAGAATTGTACCTGCTCAAGCTTGGTAGTTTTATTCTTCAATAGAAAAACCTTCTTAAGTATTTCAGCCATCAATGCCTTGTTTGTAGAGGATAACATTGTTTGGATAATCTTCAAGATATAATTACAATGAACCCAAAATTTCCATTCCTAAGCAAGACTGGTGTATTGTGCCCCATTTTATAAACTTTTTTTGCCATGGTTATTAAACAAATCACTGCAGCTGTTAAGTAAATCATGTTGTTGTTCAGTGAATTTAGCTTCTTTCACTGACTTTGCTTGTAAGAAACAAGCTGGGAAGGTTTCAGATATTGATCACATGTCACCAGGACACTACAACTCTCATAAATGCATGCCAGTTATCAAGTGCACAAATTCTGACCATGCTGAAAAAAATCATAAATTTGAAAATAAGTCACAAATAACGTTTTTTAATGCCACTGTAACTTCAATCACTAAATGAATTGTTGTAAGTTGAGAGCTACCTGTATATTGCATATAGCATTTTTATGTCATTTATTATATTTACAGATATATTTATTAGGCTTTTCTTCTAAGAACTTAAGGTAGTATAAATGTCACAATAAGTATGACTGAGCTGGGAGAATAGTCACACAATACTTTTAAGCTGAAATGTGGTTATCTTGTTTGTGATTTAGTTGTATGAGTCAATATGTTGTACTATCCATAAAACTGAATTAATTTAGTAAACCATGTCCGTTACACCAACTGAATGAGTTGTCCAAATGAATGAATTGCCTAGCATTCTCCAGTAACCATACCCAAATTATCCAGGAGTTTGATTTTTTTTTCAAGTCTTAATTCAACATCTTAAACACACATCACACAATGTGTTGCTTCATAAAATTCACTTTTACATTATTATCTACATCAGAATTGATTCAATTAATTCAATTTTCTGGATTCACTTGACATCCAGAACCATAAACAGTTCCTATGGGTTGAAAACACAGATTAATCTAAGATGTAATTGGCTAATTAGCTATGTTCTGAGAATACAGCCTATGCATTAATGCTGCATTTCTTCTGGTCAATACTTTATGACTGTGCCTGTGTAATGCAAGCAATCACTTTTCAAGTATGCAACAAATGGCTTCTGAGGTAACCCTGTAGATTAAGATTTCCTTCCCTGCAAGTGGGAAGACCGCTGGTAATGGCATACGAAACTTTAATTAACACGTGCAGCTGCATTCCTGCATCTTGCTCATCTTTCTCCATGTCTGACAGAGAAGCATCTCTCTCACCACCTCCTGCCATTCTTGCCTGAGCAACTTTCACCTGATAGCATCCCATAATTAAGCCTCCTCCTTGACATTTGGGTAAGGAAGTCTCTTTGGAAATGTGAGGTACCAATTAGGGGTTAGGCGAGGCCAGGGTTAAGAAACAGGGGAAATATGGAGATCCAGTTGGCTTCTGATACTCTACAATGTTTCCACATATAGCTTTGAAATGAGATGTGTGTGAGAAGTTGTATATGGTTACAGCAGCAATAGCAACAGCAGCATGCTTTATGTCTCCCAATTGTTTTCTTGTCGGAAGGTTTTGAAAAAAGCTTTTGCTATTTCTAACACAGGAATCTGAAAGATTTGGCTGGACTGATGAATTATCAAACACTTCAAGAAGGAACATAACACTAAGAAAAGATGGCAAGACCTTTCCATTATTTGCACATTTGTAAAAGAGGCATTTCCTGTAACAGCTCTTCTAAATTCATGGTAGATGCACAGCCTGCTTGTATCAACATCTACCCTTGGAGAGACACAGTTGATAACACTTTGTTAGCAACACCCACAGCTCATCTCAAGGTCCAAGTTTCAACCACACATACACAAACACTCCCTGAGAGGAGATGCAAGTCTGATATAAGGAAACCTGAAAGTTGTTGCAAATCACTACCCTCTCAACAGGAAGCCTTATGTTTCTTGCATACCAAGGATGTTGGCAGGTTACTCTGATTACCAAATTTGGTGCTTAGAGATACTCTTCCTCTTCCCTGCAACCTTTCCAAAGCTGGTGGCAATCAGATGTGATGAGTTTCCAAGTTGCAAAATTCCCAATGATCTGGACAACACAAGGATGAGATGCTGCTTTGCTGTTATTCTATATAAGCTATAGTATATTCAATATTAATCTTTTAGTCTTTATGATAGAAGCAAATTAAATCAGGAAGTCAACAACTTCTACCTATCATTTCCAGCCATAGCCTTTTTCTGTTACAGGTCAAGGATGTTAACATTAGTTTACAACAGGAGTATGGCAACAGAAGTCACTTTAACTATATTTTGAACATGATTTTTGAGATTTTGAGAAATCGAGACTTTTAACTGAGGAAGATTACAACTTCTGAACCAAAGAAGATTACAAGTCCAGAAAAACTAAATGATAGTTGTTTCAGACTTTAAATATATTACAAGTCACAAAAGTGAGCTAAAATGGAACATGTGACATGCATACATTACATAGCAAATGGTTTAGCTTAATGAGTCTTGTGAACATATCCAATCTCTCTTCTCTTCTCCTTTCTAATAGCAATAATACAATTCTATACATAAATTCTTTAGGAAGCTTTTCAAGTAGAAATTTTTCCATAACTGCCATAGCTAAATTACACCCCACCCACCCCCACACTCACACAATTTTTCATTGTAATTAGTCACTATTTTTTAGATCCTGTATCTATCATAACTCTGGGAGAATGAATAGCTTGTTGTGTTTCTTTTTTAATTCCCTTTAAAACATTTTTTGCAATTGGAGAACTGTTTCAAAGCATAGTTATTAGGGGATTTTGAATATGTGGTCTTAAATCTTGAGAGAGAAGTTCAGAAGTAATTACTGATGAGACAACATTTTAAAAGGGCTTCAGTTTTAAACATTTTTATTTGAACTTTCACTGAAGTTCAGAGCATGATAGATTGGATTTTAGAAATTTATTGAATATATTGGATTTTCCAGCATTTGAGTCAGGTTTAACCATCATGAAAATTCAGTACAACTTACACTTCTGGTTTTACCAATTTGTTCAATATGTTCAATATGTTCATCTGGACTGCATTGTTTCCAGTATGTTCCTCCCTTCAAAAAGAAAACTTGCAGATGGAGGGAAATGTTCCACCCCAGACATGATAGTATTACCTAATCAATTATTGAATGTTGTTGGGTTTGGCATGATGTTTTTTATAAGGAAGGGGGGAAAACAATTCACCAATGCCTCCATTTTTAGTTTTTGTTACTATATTCCACATACAGAATTCCACTTCTGGATAGAAATTACATCTTCTATTTTGAAGAAGCAGTTTCATTCATGAAATAGGCTGCCCTGCAGCCCCCTTCCCATTACTGCAGGACAACATGGATATCGGTGGAGATTGAAGTTGGAAGGCAGTTGCTTTTGGATTGTTCCGACCTAAGAAATTAATTAAGAAAAAAAAACTTTGTAGTTAATTTTCCCCCCACATGGCTGAACTCAGCATTCCTTTTGCCCTACATAAGTTACCTGGGGCTTCTTTTCACCAGGATTCAATAAACAGACCAGTTTTGTTTTGTTTTTTTATACCAAAGTCTATAATGCTAGGATTGAGAAGTCACTTAAGTATAGAGCAGAGCATGCTAGAGCTCATGCAGAATGTTACCAATTGCAAAATAACAACCAGATAACTATTTGCCTCCCACATCTATTTAAAAATAAATAATTCACCCATTCATACTTGCAAATCAAAATTTTGAATTGCTAGGTATTAATAGCTGTGATTTAAGAAATCTGAGATTGATGAATGTAGCTTGGCACTTTAAAAAAACAAATGTTTCCTTATATGGACAGTCCTAGATTTCAAAGCTGTTTTCCAAGATACATTTTTTTTCCCTACCTGCACTAGAAAGCAAGTGAAGGCAGCACTTTAGCATTGAACTGATTGCATACCAGAGACTGAACATCTGCACGGGAGAATCATGAGTCAACAAGGCTAATCCTGGGAGTGGTGCCACAGCATGCTGGATTTGGAAAGCACTTATATAAGTGTTCTGGGGCAGAATTAAACCCATTGCCCTCAATCTCTTATGATTCAGCTACTGCTTCCCATCCTACCTCTGTCATTTGAGCATTGCAAGGCAGCGCTTGGCTGGGCAATCATTTGAAATATACTTTCTTTTCTCCAAGGAGAAAGCACCTATGCTATGGGAAGATACTACCAAGTTCAGAACCAAGCTTTTGACTATTTGACAGCAACATTCTAAGGCATTTAGTTTTGAAAATTTGAGAATTCTTTTTAAAAGTATATTGCATCGTGCTAGGTACATTCTTCCCCTTCCTGAAGCATTATTCTTCATAAATTACCTCTCATTTTAATAGAATATGCTCCTTAGGCAAAACCTGCACAAAAATTCCTTTTGGTTAAAAATCAAACAGAACTGTGAACAGAAGAGTTGCTCTAGGCTGTCCTTAAATTACAAAGCCGAAACAACTTCATAGCTATTGGTGTGGTGCAGTATCAGAAAGACAGGTGTAGCACAATTTCTTGAATCGTACCCTCAAGAACTGAGGTACTGCACTATCACTCATCTTTGTACATGACATCAGCTCAGTGGTTGGGAGATGCAAGCTATAAACACAAAATGGTTTCAGGATGCTAATTTGGAAAAGTCAGGGAATCACTAACACAAAGGGCTTCATTTGAACTGGGGTTTTCTTAGGCTTTAGAACCTGTTTTAATAATGCCACATTGCAGTCCTCCAGTAAGGAAAAAGGAATTCACACATCAAAAGAGAAAACCAAGTAGCTGTCACTTCACCATTGTACAAATCACAATTGTTTTTCCTTACAGAGCTGGAACTAGGGGTTTAAATGACTAATTTTTAAATGAATGTACCAGTAGAAGCATACAAGGGCATCTCATTTTGAAAGTCAATCATCTCAACAGGTTACTTCTAGCATTTTGAAATTATTTGAAAAGAGAAGTCTTTTCCTGCACTGTTCTGTTCTCTCATGTCCACAAATGAAGCCTCTAAAAGCAAATGGAAAAGGTATATATAATTTTGGACAGGAGAATTAAGTATTTTAAAATATATATTCATGAGTCCATGTGGGCTTCATTCCAGCAGGAATGTAATGGGGGTATTTGAAAAAGATGTTTACTGAAAGATTTCTCCCACTCACTAACCATTTCAAAGTTAATGCCATCTTTGATATGTTAAAGCTAAAAAAAAACATATAATTTTCAGCCTACAATGTTATCCAACATATTTGGGAGGGTATCAACTCAGAAAAATCTGCTATAAACGAGGCAATAATTTCAGCTGAAGCCAAATAACAATCCAGCAAGAATTGGATTGAAGGAAAGAATTGGAGCCAGAGGTTAAACTGCTACTACAGACTCCAAAAAATGTGCAATATGTGCCCGATTAATATGAAAAAACACAAATATTAATTCTGTATCCATCTGCAAAACAATTCATATTTTTGATGATGTAAAACACTTAATCTAAATAATGATTTAATGTTATCTTCACTATAAACATGTTTTTGAAAAATACATCTGGAAAGTGTTGTTTCTACCAACTGAATTCGTAGAATTGCATCAAGCAATTGTGTTTGAAAATTGTACTAGATGGTACATTTCTTTTGGTCTGAAAAGTGATCATGTAAAATTTTAGTTGATCTGACTGGAAGCTAGAATTACTGGGAGCACAATTTTACCTAAGGACCTTGCTCCTGTTGCCTTCAGCCTAGATATGAGTTAGTTGTCTGACTGGAATGATTATATGCTTAGAAAAATATACTTATGTTCAGTTTTGTCTACTAAAGCAAAGGAAATTTAAAGATAAATAGAAAAAGATTTTAAAAAACTCACAGCATAAAATCACACTGAAAATAATTTATTAATCATAGGCAATTGCATTTTATTACTCTAACAATCTTTGCTTTTTAAAATTATTCTTTACTGGAGTCCACTAACCTAGGCCTTGAAAATTTCATTTGGAAGTACTGCCTCAATTCAAACTCTTGTCAAAGTATAAGCCGTGCCAAATCTAGACTTCTGGAAATTGTGTTTGGAAGTGGGAAGTATTATCAGAAAAGAAACACCTGCCACTCATGGTTGTCTCATTTCATGAACCGCTCTGTCCCTTTACCTTTCTCTCCAATCATACCATTCAAAGCTAATCATCCTCTCAGGCAAAGGTACATACAATACTTTATTTCTAAAATGAACTATGCCAAAGCTTTAGCCTATCTGGGAACACTCTGTTCTTAAGGAGATGAGGGAGTTAGTTGGCTTATTTAGAAAAAAGTAGAAACTGCCACTATTAGAAAAAGTGAAGGATTCAAGAAAATATAAACAGTTTCAGCTGCCTTTTCCTCATTCTTCTTGCTGATGTAATCTGCAAATGCTGAGAAGAGTAAATGATGATATCTATAGGTGCCTTGAGGTCCAGCAGGACTTTGCTGAAGGTGAAATGCTACTTGTCTTTCCAAGAAATACCGTCTGATGCTTGCTTTTTCCCAAAGAAGCTGGTGGCTCCTCCTCACTCCAGTTGCTGGATTAATATATTAAAGATGACAAAAATGCCTTATTGAAGCCCACAAACAATTTGTTTAATAATTTATGCTTTATGTAAAAAACAAGAGCCTTTGAAAAGAGTCAAAGGATATATTTTTTAAAGGTAAACTTAACTATGAAGGGTTTGCTGAACTCATAGAGCACAACCCATTACTTTGAAAAAAGTTTATCCCTCCCCAGCCTGGACAGATATTCATTCTCTTTAGGGTAAGAGGAAAATAGACATGATAAATATTTAGATATTAAACAATCCTTTAGTCTAATAATTAAAAACCACTAAGGAAGAAACTGGAGACTTGGTCCATTAATTGCCATGAATCATGCTTGGAATGATTATTAACTTTTGTCCAGGTGGAAACATTGTTTCTCAGCACTTCTTACCATTGCGAAGGATTTTTTTGCGTTTAAGAATCATTTCATACAGTTTTTCCAGAGCTGGCTGAAGGCCTAATCCACTAATGGCACTGCAACCTTGGATGTGGCTCAATGTTGAAGTATACAGTTCATGTAAGCCAAGGTGCTTCTCCACCTCAGTTACAGAGAGTGCATGTGCCACATCCTGTTTGTTGGCCAGCACAAGCACAGGAATTCCCTGATTGTCTGAGGAGTGTGCAATTTTGTGCAATTCAACTCGAGCCTCTTCCAAACGTTCAACCTCTGCTGAGTCGACTACAAAAACGACACCATCTGTTCGGCGCATGTAGGATTTCCAGAGAGGACGCAGTTTTTCCTGGCCACCCACATCCCATACTTGGAAAGTGATGATGCGAGCGGTTCCCAGTGGCACTCGGATCTTCTCTATGTTGAAGCCCTTGGTAGGTGCACTCTTGATAAACTCCTGAAACTTCAGACGGTAAAGCAGAGATGTTTTGCCAGCTGCATCTAATCCAACTATGACCACATGCAGAGACTGCAAGTGAGGCAGGAAAGGAGGCACAGGTGCCAACTGATTCCCCATAGTCATTGAATAGACACCAAATCTTGAAAAGCACCAACTGATGACCACTGCTCACGGCAGCTAAGAAATTGTGACAACAAGAGTCAGAGTTAATACTTAATTTAAACCCATGAAAGCATACAATACATGGATCATGTCTAAAGATGTAATTTTCATCTTCATCATCCTAGCATTTATCACATATGCAAGTTCCATTTTTTGGATACCAAGAACAAAATTGATGTAGTTTTTCTTCAGTACCTATATCATGTATGAAGATAGCCTTCAGATATCCAAAATAAATCTAAATTAATAGAACTCTCAAATATCATAAGCCAAACTTTATATTGTCCTGACATATAATAAAGGAACCCACCTACATAATAGCTATTGGGACATTCCTTTGCAGCAGACAAGATTCTACAGATTCTGTTGCAAATTCTTGGTCTAGCCTAGACTATTCCTAAAGTAAGATCCCTCATTACATTAAATAATCTGATATCCAAAGCTTGTACTTTTTTTCTGAGTTAGCCTAATAAAATTATTAGGCTAAAACAAAATTTAGAACACACAGACACACACATCATTGTTTCACAAATAAAATGTGTTCTTGCATCTTTAATTCTAACAAATGCAGGTTAAATCTGTTCTGATCGAATGGACTTATGAAAATTTTTATTATTCCAGTATATAAAATTTCATGAATTAAATTTAATCCAAATAGGCTTTAGTATATGTAATAAAATGTAATTAGGGTACCAGAAGAAATTTTGCTTTGTTATTCTAAAGGACAAACAATATCTCCCAATCCACATAAAGGGCAGAAGATAGTGATCAGCCAGAATTAAGTAATATCCCCTCCGCAATTTTGGGTAACTCATAACCTGAAAACAGAATCAATTTTCACCAAGAATTTTCCAGTCAGCCTTCAAAGTGATATCGATTAGAAACAGACACAAAATTTCCTATAAAACAAGGCTGTATCATGCTTTCTAATATGACAACCACTGTATTATTGTTCTTTATATATGGGTGGAAAGGATATTTGTTTATAATCATAAGAGTAATTTTTCCCTTCCTTCCTAAACCCAGCTGGACTTGGACATTATAATCAGATTTAGATATGTATGTTCAATGCCTTTCTATACAAAGATTACAAAGAAAGAGCAAGGTTCGCATCCAAAAGTAGATTAGAAAGCAGACAGACTGTAGGCTTCAAACCTAGCTCTGTCGACTGCAAACGACAGCAGTAGCCTTTTTAAAATTAGGGCTGCAGCTTAAAAACGCGCACCGGCAAACTTTCAACCAACAAATGCATTAGAGAGGGAGCCTGCATACAAAGTTACTCCCTGAAGCTTTTTACTTTCTTCCTACAATCCCCCCCCCCAAAAAAAAAGTGGGGTCTTTTTGTTGCCTTAATTATAAACTACTTTAAAGTGAGGTGGCCGCAAATTTCACAGAGCGGCTTCTAACAGACAAATGAGCGACGAGAGACTGCGCAAGCGATCCAAATCTTTTATCTCTAAGCTGCTCATTTCTTTTAGAGAATATGGACAGTGGAAAAGAGTGAAGCCCGCTTAGGGGCATCGCCTTGGATTTTGGTCCCAATCACCGAGCGAAAGGCAGTGTGGTCTGTAATCACTTCCCGGAGAGAGGGAAATAACTCCTCGTAGATGCCGGTGAGTTTTTAATTTACAATACTCTTTCGATTTCCAACATTAAATTAATTTAGTACTGAAAACAGGCGCCCGGATCCAGACCAAACTCAGATCTGCCTAACGAGAACGAGCAGGAACTTTACCTCCATCAGGGATCCAAGCTGACAACTGAACACCCGCACCCGCAAAAACTCAGACAGCATTGCAGAAACTCCTCACGCGACCAACCGCCGACTACATAAAGAGAAGCTTGAGGCTGCGGCGAAAAGAAGGCGGGGCTTCCTCGGCAACCACTCAGCGCCTGTCTGGAGCGTGGATGGCTGCAAAGGGGCGGGACCGTGCCGGAGGCGGGGCCAAGGAGAGGGCCAACTAACGGCTCGCGAGAGTTGCCGCTTGTACAGCACTTGGTCCGGGACTTGTTTGAAAGGGAAGACAGGGCTGAGGCATCCTTGCGGCACGATTTACTTTTAGTGCCCAGTTCTGTACCTTAACCCGAGGTTATATGAAAGCTGAAAATGAAGCCATAGCGTGTCCCCAGGCAGGTGTGCAAAAAAAATTTTTTTTCCCATCGGTCACACAGTTTATTATCTAGGGCATTCACTGCCCGTTTTACTTCAACGTAAAATGTTGGGGCACTGTGAGCTTCCGACTCACTTGTGAAAGGCATGAAATCAAGGTGGAGACAACACTCCAACCTCAGCAGCTTTAAGACTTGTGGACTTCAAATCCCAGAGTTCCTCAGCTTTGCTGGCTGAGGAACTCTGGGAGTTGAAGTCATCAAGTTGAAGTCTTAAGATTCCAAGGTTGGAGACCCCTGCTCCAGAATATAGGCAAGCGGCTTCTTCCCCGGGAAATCGCTCTCCCAGTCTCGAAATTTGAAGATCAGATATTCAAAAGAATTCCAAGTTATCGGCCGCCTGCCTATGTTTGCAAACATTTAGCGGTAAGTCACGGTTTACACACAAGGTTTACAGCAAGGCAAGTTTAAGAGTTGTGGACTTCAACTCCCAGAATTCCTGAGCTAACATAATTGGAGGAGAAATTCTGGGAGTTGAAGTCCACAAGCTGTCAAGTTTGAAGACCTCTGGCCTAATGGGTTGGTTGGGGTCGTATAAATGCTACACTAGAAAAGTCTACGGGGCTTTTGTATGAAGAAGTTCGTAAACTTAGATCTGCACTTTTCTATTTCGCAACGAATTGTCATCGGAGGCACTCAAAAGATTTCCAAAATAACTCTCCCCGCTATTTGGGAAAGAAGCCACCTTCAGTCAACCAGGCTGAGGAGAAATGTTCCAGTCTAGTGTTCAGAAACATGTGCTTAGCATAATATCTTACTCTCCTGAGCAACCGTAGTCACTTACTTCTATTCCCAGCAAAGTGAAACGAAAGTTTAAAGATCCTTAGGAAATGCATGCTTTGAACTGGCAGTAACGCCACACTGTGCGGAACTCTTGTTAACTCCAAAGAAGTACAAAGCGGAACCTTCGCTCGAGGAGCTTGCTTTACCGACAACGGCCAGCTCGCTCCTCGAATTGTACCGGGACTTTTAAGATTTCCATTGTTATTCCACCTCCCTCCTCGCTTTATAGTACAAGAAAAACCAGGTCTCTTGGCTTTCGCTGCTCTCTGGTGGCTAATTGTGCTACGTGCAGGAAGGAGCGGCTGGCATCTCCCGAGTTGCCCGGCGTCAGAGTATTTATTGTGTCTTCACTTGCTGGCCGTTGGTCACTGCAACAGAGGCTGTGGTTTGTTTTTTTTCTCGCCAAGCCTCAGAATAGCACGTTGCAGAATGGCTGCCTACCATTGGGAAGCGCGCCGCAAGCAGATAATAATGGAGCACCGGCTGCGGCTGATGCAGGTGGTCGGATTGGGGAAAATTCTGCGCAGTTAATGGGGGCGGGTGCGTGGCCAGGAGGGTTAGGTGGATGCGAGCAAAATGGAGGGGCCAAATAATCTTCTGGCTGTTTTTAAACGTGATCTTCAAACTCCCGAAGTTTGTAGGATAAGCTCTGAAAGGCGCTAAGATATGAATCAACACATTTCTTTTATCTTTAATGCGGAACAAGTCTCAGCCCGAGCGTTTGCACGGAAATTACCCTTTGTTAAGAATGGGTACTTGTGATCCACGCTTTTACTGCATTTTGTAATCCTCTGGCTTCAGGAGATCCATAAAATGTGTTCAATATATGGAGTTGTGAAGGATGTGTGTTTGTATTTATTTTTCATGGTCATGATGTGTACGGAAGATGGCGTTTGATTTCGTTTGTACAAGGTGCAATGACAATAAAGTAAACTGAACTAAAAGAACAGCTTCCCTATATTTTCCTATCACTATGCTGTCATAAAGTAGGCTTATTAAAAAAAAGACAAAATATCTGCATAAACTGTTTTGACTTGGTGAGACTTGCTCGCTAGACCTCCCCCCCCCCCATCCCAGAATACTGTGCTGAGTTGATGTTTTCTACCTCTTTTGGGTGGCATGAAACAAAATCACCCTGACATTTGTAACCCCCTGCAGATTCCTTCTACCTCTATTGCTTTGTTTACTGTCACTGTCATTACTAAGATAGTGAGAAAACCTGACCAATTTTATATACCTTAACACTACCCTTGTCAGAATATGAAAGAAATACTTCAGTAGTTATACAGATGACTGAGGCAATGGATGAAACTAAGACAAAACCTGGGAATATGGCAGAAAAAATGTTGTTGGGATATATTTATATCTTGGTTAGGTGTAAGTAGGGAAAGACCTGGGTCAATCTGTCTTCTGACTTACACTAGTACTTGTTCCTCGCTGTGTTGGTCTAGAAAGGCTCAGACAGGCCAGGATTTTTAGTGACTTATCTTGTAATTCTAGGAATGTGACAAGCCTTCTCTCTCCTAAGCAAAGTACATATGCTCATAGATCTGGCATATTTTTTTCCTGGCATTTTTGGATGTGGGCTAAGAAAGCACCAGATGTTTAACCAAAAGGCAGAGGGGCTTAAAGAAAAGTTGGATGCCAGGCACTAAAGAGGAGAAAAACATAATCAGAAACATTAGGGTAAAGAAATTAGGACCAGAGAAAGGAAGAATAATGAAATACATGGAATGCAGAAGACTGAGAATTATTTCAGAAAAAGTAGCAAAAAAGGGCTCATTTATTCTCAAACTAAAATAATCTATAAAAATAAAGGGGGGAAATATATAGATTGAACTAACCAACAACAGAACAACAGAGGTGAGGAATTGAGAACAGGAGGCTTCCAAAGACGGGAAAGAGTGGAGGAGCCGAAAGGCAGTATAGATGGGGTGTACCATTTCAATATCAAGCAGCCTTATCAAAACTGAACAACTTTTTAAAAATGATTAGCTATATTTGAATTTGAGCATATTTTGAGTAGCATTATTAATCTGCAGGCTTGATTGTATCTTCATAAATAGCTTTCATAACCATCTTTAAAAACATTTTAACAACTGCTATTATAATCAAGAAGCCAATTGATGAGATTGATTGTTCACCATCGTATCTACCTCTCCGCTTTCTCCATTGCCCCATTTTGTGTGAGATGTTTTATTTACTGCATTCCAGATTTTCATTTTTAAAGGAATGAGATAGGGCACTGAGCCTGCCAGACATGGGCAAAGGGCTAAAACATTTTTAAGAGAGCAACTACAAATAATTAATCAAAATTGCCATTCTAATATTTTTGTTTAGCAACTCCCTATGGGCAATTCCTTCCTATGCACCAGGGAAGGCTGCTATTAGATTTCATTATCTGAATATGAACAGACATTTGCCAAGAAATGCAATTTCTCAATACTCATGCATGTGGGCTTTTTTGGGATATGGATATAGGAGAGCAGAATCGCAGAAGAAAGTGAGCAGCAAGTTTCAGAGGAGAAAACCCAAAATTGCACCATCCCTTTGGGCTCCAACATGACGTCTCAGAATTTGCCAGAAAAAGGTACAGGATTTAAAATATGTTCACAGGAGAGATATTGTTTTGGAGATAAATACAAAAGAAAGTGTTTGGTTTTTTCTTCAGAAAATAATTTAAAGGAATTTAAAGGAATTTAAAGAATAATTTTTGAACTGGCAAGGACTTGCAGATATGGTAGACAATAACACCCAACATCCCCAGCAAAGATAATTGAAATGCTTCTTTGAGATGATATGGGTTTTGTCCCACTCCATCTGGAGAATGGGGAAGGTTGAAATAGATTTTCAGTATATAGTAAGGGTAGGCAATTTCCTTGGGCTAGAGTTTTGAAATGTTGATAACTTGTGATAGTGACATTCAAAATAAAATTGATTTATGCATTGTATCATCCTGATCAGACTGAATGAGTCGCATTATAAAAATATTTTTCAGCACAGTATGCTAGTATTGACAATTTAAATAAGATTACCTAGAATTGATTTAATCCATGTTCCAAGAAATTTTCACAAAAGAGAAAGTCTTTGTTTCTATTCTTTTTAGGAATTGATCTCAATAAAATAAATGAGCTGAATTGTAGTAATAGATGCAAATGCTGAGATAATGCTAAAGATCAAATTGCGATAGAATCTGTTCCACCACTAAATATATATTTTAGTATAGAATAGGATTAGAGGAAAAACAAAATAGAACATGGTAAGAAGTTGATGGTAAACTAAAAATCAGAAAGCTAGTTGGTTAACATTTGTACCTGTTTTCATTTATATGGCACAATATAGAAAATAGCTACATTTGAAATGGGTGAATTTCCCTCTAAGAGCTACTTCTCCAAGTTATAAAAGGCTATTCAAAATTGTTACTTTGATAGCTTTTTAAGATAAATGAATTCCTTACATAAAAGCTACATTAATTTCCATAGAGACTGGGAATTGTTTTTAAATCTTATTAACCACTTTCACTGGAGGCTTCTGCATAAAATTTTTGAACAGGTTAGCTAGCAGCCTTTTCCAAAACAGGGCCATATTACATGGTTTTATTATATTATCAAGCAGTCACTCTGAGAGATTTATACCAACAAGAATTATTAGGTGTGCAGTGATGCTTCTAAGCCTGAACATTGACACATTGCAGGAAAGGAAGTGTTTGATTAACCCAAATACAACAGCAAAATACCTATGCATCTAGTTTAAGTAATATAGTGCTTCCGGATGTTGTGGGTTCCAGCTCCTTCTGCCACAACCAGCAATGCCAAGAGCAAAAGGTGATAGAATTGTAATTTAAAACTTCTAATGAGGTACCTTGCTTAACCTCCCTTCTTCAATTAAGCATTGCAAAATAAAATCTCAAATATTGTTCTCCAAATGATCAGGACTAGCATTCTCAGAAACCCGAGACAAATACACAGGGATTATAGAAGTCATGATTTCAAAACAATTGGAATTACCATTTTAGTTCTACCTTATATATTTAATATTGATTACAAAAATTAATATTTTAATTCAAAATGATGAAAGATTGACAATAAACTTACTTCCCATCAGCGAAATGAAAAGAAAGACTTGGTTCACAGAGCTCAAACAGTTAAACATAACTAATAGTCCTGCTATTTGGTTGAGTTTACACAATACAGTAATCATACATCAGAGAACCATATATTAACTTATGTTTAGTGAATCCAGTGTGAGGTAACAGATAACAGATAATCAGAATTGGAAGGGACCTTGTAGGTCATCTAGTCCAACCTCCCACCCAAGCGGGAGACCTTACACAATTTCTGACAAATGGCAGTCCAATCTCTTCTTGAAAGTTTCAAGTGATGGCGCTCTTACAACTTCTGAGGGCCAAACTGTTCCATTGGTTGATTGTTCTGTCAGAAAGTTTCTCCTTATTTCCAGGTTAAATCTCTCCTTGTTCAGTTTCTTTCCATTATTCCTTATCTGGCCTACAGGCGCTTTAGAAAATAGCTTAACCCCTTCCTCTCTGTGGCAGCCCCTCAAATATTGGAAGACAACATCCAGTTCCTGCAACCGTTCATTGTATGTTTTAGCCTCCAGTCTAATCATCCTGGTTGCTCTTCTCTGTACTCTTTCTAGAGTTTCAATATCTTTTTTATAATGTGGTGAACAAAACTGGATGCAGTACTCTAGGTGTGGTCTTACTAAGGCTTTATAGAGTAGTATTTGTACTTCCCTTGATCTTGATTGTATCCCTCTGTTAATACAATTTAGGATTACATTAGCTTTTTTTGGCTGTTCCTGCACACTGCTAGCTCATATTTAGTTAGTTGTCCACTAAGACTCCAAGATCCCTCTCACAGTTACTGCTATTGGGCCTGGTTTCACTCAGTCTACATGTGTACTTTTGGTTTTTCTTGCCTAAAGTAGGACTTTATTTTTCTCTACATTGAATTTCATTTTGTTAGATATGGCCCAGTGTTCTAGTCTGTCAAGATCCATCTTGAGCCTATCTTCTTGGGTGTTAGCTATTCCTGCCAACTTACTATCATCTGCAAATTTGGTAAGTTCCCCTTCTATTCCCTCATCTAAGTCGTTAATGAAGATATTGAAGAGTACTGGGCCTACGACAGAACACTGTGGCACCCCATTGCTTACTTCCCTCCATGTAGACTTAGACCCATTAAGGACTACTCTTTGAGTACGGTTTGCCAGCCAGTTGCGAGTCCATCTAGTGTTGGTGCTAACTATTCCACTTTCTGCTAGCTTACTAAGAAGTAGGTTGTGGTCTACTTTGTCGAATGCCTTGCTGAAATCTAAATATATTATGTCCACAGTATTTTGCTGATCTACTAATTTAGTCACTGTGTTGAAGAATGAAATGAGATTGGTTTGGCATGATCTGTTTTTAACAAACCCGTGCTGACTGCTAGTTATTACTTTAGTTGTTTCTAGATGTTGGCAGATCTATTTTTTTATTATTTTTTCCAATATCTTCCCGGGTATTGATGTTAGGCTGATTGGTCTATAGTTTCCTAAGTCTGTTTTTTTTTCCTTTTTTGAAGATGGGAACGACGTCAGCTCTTTTCCAGTCCTCTGGTAGTTCCCTGGTGCTCCAGGTTTTTTGAAAGATATGGTGCAATGGTTCTGAGATGACCTTTGCCAGCTCCTTTAAAACTCTGGGATGTAATCCATCAGGCCCCGGCGATTTGTTTTCATCAAGATCAGACAGGTGTTCTCTTACTAATTTTTTTGCTTATTTTAACTTTTATTTCTGATCTGTCTTTTACAGTTATGTTTTTGGTGAGTTGAGCTATAGTTTTGCTTTGTTTTTTGCGTAAAGACCAATACAAAGAGTGAGTTAAGCAGTTCTGCTTTCTCTCTGTTGCCTGTTACTTCCTTGCCATCTTCTTTAGTGGACCGTTTCCTTGATTTTTTTCTTGTTATTTATTTGTTGGAAGAAACTTTTTTTTATTATCTTTGACTTTTGTTGCAAGTCTTTGTTTGTTTTGAGATCCTGACTTCGTCTTTGCAGATTTTGGCTATCTGCTGATATTTTGCCTTAGTTGTATGTCCTTCTTTCCATTTTTTGTACTTGTTCTTTTTTCTTTCAATTTGCCAGAGAGATCTTTGTGCAGCCATGCTGGTTTCTTCTTGGATTTCTTGTTTTTCTTTCTCAGTGATATTGTGCTGGTCTGGGTTTCTATGATCATACTTTTTAGAGTTTCCCAAGGTTCTTGAGTTGTTTTCCCCTTTAGGATTTTCATCCATGGAATCTTTCCCAAGTTCTCTCTGAGTTTATTGAAATCAACTCTTTTAAAATCCAAGACTCTGGAGTGATTATGGTCTGTTGCTTGTGTTTTGTTGAATTCTAATATGACATGATCACTCTCACCCAAGGTTCCTGCAGTTTCAACTTCCTCTATCACTTCTCTGTTTGTAAGAATTAAGTCCTCTATGGCTGTCCCTCTAGTTTCACCCTCTACCTTTTGGACAACAAAGTTGTCAGCTAGGCTGGTTAGGAACTCATTTGATTTCTCACTTGGTGCAGAATTAGTTTTCCAATTGATATCAGGATAATTGAAGTCTCCCATTACTATTGTTGTATGTTTCCTGCATATGTTTGTTAGTTGGCTGGCAAAAAGGACATCTATATTTTCTGCTTGATTGGGTGGCCTATAATATACACTTATGGCCATGTCATTCTTTTCTTTTTAATATTGACCCATATGCATTCTAGGAGATTTTCATCTTTGGTTTCAAGCATTTCTGTAGCAATATAGTGGTCCTTTACATACAGTGCAACTCCACCTCCTCTTTTATGGGGTCTGTTTGTTTGTTTTTTTTGAATAGTTTATATCCTTCTACCAATATGTTCCAGTCATGGGTTTCATCCCATCAAGTTTCTGTTATTCCAATTATATCATATTTACCTTCATGTATTTATAGTTCGAGTTCACCCTGTTTGTTCCCCAGACTTTGTGCATTTGTATATAAGTACTTGAGATCTTTATGTCTGACACTGTGTTTACTGTCTACATAACCTGTATTGTGCCTGCCTGCCCCTACTTTCTTGCCACCTGTTTGATTAGTGCACATGGTATGGCACTCACTATTAAATGCTTGGTTTTGGTTGGCATCAAGGTTGATAATCTTATCTGCACAAACATCTATTTTGCATGCACTGGTATCCTTATTAGTTTTAGGATGCTGGGGACAGAAATGTTCTGAATCCATTAATTCTCTGTCCCCGCTGCTCAGTTTAAATATTTATCCCGGAAATCTGTGAATTTAATGCCAAGTAACTCAGTCCCTTTGATGAATGCAAACCATCTCCTTTGTACAGTTTTTCATTGGACCAGCTACATACATCATGACTAATACAACTAAAGCCTTCCCTTTTAAAGCCACTCCTTTAGCCACACATTAAACTCTGCTACACGCTGCCCTTTCCCTTTTTGTACCTTGTACTAGTTGAACTTCTGAAAAGATAAGCCTACAGCCCATATTACTAAGTTCATCCCCAAGCTCTGGAAGTCTTTCTGAACAGAAAGTAAATCCTTCTGGGACAGATCATTTGTACCAAGATGTATGATAGCATTAACATCACTCCTTGCTGGCATTCTTGACTATCTTAAGAATATGCTTCTTGTCTCTGCTGGCAGTAGCACCTGGTAGACACCTGACCTCTTACAAAACCTCATTATCATTTCCTAAATTTACATCCCTTACAATTAAGTCCCCAACCAGAAGGTGGCTTCTCTTTTTGGATGTCTTGCTCTTCTTGTGTGACTGGTGCGTAATACCTGATTCACACTTTCTCCTTTCCAAAGTAAATTCTTCTCCTAGGACCATGATCCCCAGCTTACTTGAGTTATCATTATCACAACTACCTTGACCTGTCACTTTAGTGTCCCTATTAAGGTCAGCAACGACACTGCATCTGTTATGCTGGGACACAGCAAAAGCTTTGTATTTATGGTCCACAGCTCTCATCCTGCCAGATCCCACGGTTGTCCATACTTTCCTTTTCCTGTAGGATCTTTGTGGTAACAGGGACTGGTAGCACGGCAGCTCAATAGATGGCTGGATTAGGCACCTAATTTCTGCTTGGAGAGCACAGATTAGAGATTCTTGATAAGTAATCTGTCCATGGAGACTGGTAATTTTTTTTTACAAAGAGGACAATATCCAAGTTTGAAAAGTACTGCAAAAGACAGTGGTAAAACAAGTATTACACTGAACTAAACCGGTCATTTTGAAATAAAATAAAATTACAATCTCAAGCACACTTACCCTAAATATCTTATTCTTGGTTTATAATTAAATGGGCCGCTATCTTTCTTCTTTCTACTCACCTTCTGCTTCCTTCACAAGCAGCCAGCAGCTCCTCCCACAACCTCTGGGAATTTGAAATGCAATGGAAGCAATTCAAGCTGTCTCTTTCTTTTCTATGTCATGTAATGAAGTACAGTATGCTGTACAAATCCAGGAAATTTAATTAATTAGATAAACTGTAGATAAGCATGCCATGTGAGCAGCTCTACCAAGTACACCGCACATCTTTTTCAAAAAGAGAACTTATTTCTTGGATATTGAACGATGCCGGTCCACTTAGTGGACCGATGGCGGTCCACTTTGATATTTGTGCTTTCAAGTCAGTCTTCATTCTTGGCAATTTGATGTTTGTGCTTTCAAGTCAGTCTTCATTCTTGGCAACTGCCTGGACTGGTCCATGCAGTTTTCTTAGCAACATTTTTGAAAATGGTTGGTCTCCTTGCTAAGTCTGAGAGGAAGTGACTGGTCCAAGGTTACCCAGCTCTTATGCCTAAGGCAAGACTAGAAGTCACATCTGTTGGTTTCTATACCTTAACCACTACACAAAACTTGTTCAGATAGATGTGTTCTAATAGTTTGTGCTGACCTTACAAGATGTGCAAGAAAACATAATCATCATGCAACAGTACCATAAAAAGGATGGCAGAGTTCCACAAGATAATTCTGCTTAGGTAACAACTAGACTTTCCCCCCCTCAGAGATACTACAAATTAAATTAGCCTAGAATTGCATTCTCTGGGCTTTGTATAATTGTTCCCCATTCCCACCTGCACTTCTGATTATCATTACTGTATTTTCAGTGTGTGGTCACCTATATACGAAAGTAGTCAGAGAATGATATATGAAACCGTCTGTATCGCCTGAATTAAATTCACTCCTTGTTTTGCAGAGATCAAGCAGGAACGTTGTCTATGCCAGACAGAGCACGTTCCAAGTCAAAGTGGTAAACTGCTCAAACGATTTAAGGTAAGATGACAGAAGTAAAGGATGGGTTTTTCTTCCCTGTTGCTGGAGACCTATTTATCCCCAGATCTGAAATGGGGCCCATTTCAATCTAGTTCAGGAATGTTGCAATTTTTTTTTAAAAAGTGCTATTGGACAATCAAGATCAGGGATGTCAAACTCAAGGCCTGGGGGCTGGATTCAGCCCACGGAGTGTTTACATCTGGCCTGTGGGCTGCCCTGGAAATAGCACAGGACTGGTCCACAGTGCCTCTGCCAGCAAAACGGAGCTTGTGAGTGCTGTGCATGACCCTCCCGAACTCTGTTTTAGCTGGTAGAGGGTGGCAGGAAGCCGTTGCAGTCAAAAATTGAACTTGGGAATCCATTTTCGTTAGCAGAGTGCTCTGGCCACCACAGGTGCCCCTTGACATGAGTGATGTCATGCTGGCCACACCCACCCTCTGGCATCCCGAGGTCAAATAACCCTGATGTGGCCCTCAATGCAATCGAGTTTGCACCCCTGACCTAGATGTTCAGACTTTTTAATGACCCTTTACGTCCCATATAAAGGAAACATGCCTGCTTCCCTGTTGTATATCTGCTTTGGGATTTTTTTCTAGAATAGTGCCCACAACCTCCCTGACTCATTTCATAACAGAAGCCTGGCTGAAGTTTTAAATGCACCTTGAAGCCTTGAGAAGTCAAGGTAATAGGAAGAAAAGGCATGTTGTTGCCAAAGTCTATTTGACTAAATAGCAATAGGTATAACAACAGCAATAGCACTTAGATTTATATATGGTTTCACAGTGCTTTGCAGCAGGAATCACCAACCTTTTGGGCCTCAGAGAACACTAAATTCATTTTAGATCCCGTGGACCACTAATATCTGCCTAATGAGTGGGTGGGTGGGCATGGCTAGGTGGTCATGTGATTGGGTGGATGTGGCCACTCAATTGTCACATCAAGGGGCACCTCACTGGCCTCTACTCGTCTCCCACTCCCAGCCTTCCCCACCCGGGCTCCTTAGGGCCCCAACAGGATGCAGTTGGAGCTAAGCAGATACCAGAGTTGGCAAAAGAGCTAGCTTAGTTCAGATTGGATCTGATTGAGAAAGAGGCTCAGCAGAAGCAACTCCCTAAGGACTAAGAGCATAGGCTTTCCAAGCAGAGGAAAGACTTGTGGGAGTGCAAGGCCAGGTACTGGCGCCTGGAAGCTCAGCTGGCTGAGATGGTCAGCCAGTTCTATCCAGGCCATGATACAGTCCCATTGGAACAAGGCCTTCTGGCTCTTCGCCACCAGTGGCGCTTCCCTCCAGCCTTTGCCCCAAATCCTGCACCAGGTTGAAGCAGAGCCCAAGTCGGAATTTCTACCACCCTCTGACCAGCACAAAAAGACCCCGAAAGAGCCTCTCTGCAGCAACACAAATGTTCATTGCACATATCCAGCCCAGGGGCCATGTTTAGTGCAATATAAAAATGTAAACAACTTTTCTGCAGACCACCAAAATTTTCTCATGGACCACCAGTAGTCCACTGCTTTACAGCACTCTCTGAGCAGTTGACAATGTCAACATATTGCCCCAAACAATCTGGATCCTCATTTTACCAACCTCGGAAGGATGGAAGGTTTGAGCCCTGTCAGGATCAAACTCCAGGCTGTGGTGAATACTGCATTTTAACCACTGTACCACCAGATAGGTGGTGTTGTAGAGCTCAATGGATTTTTCTGCATTGAAACTTTAGGTAGGATATTAAAGCAAGTAGTTGTGATTAATGCAAGTACTCCTCCTTTATATCCTGTGTTCTTCTTTATAAGGCTTCTGGCATTCTCTGGCTTCATTCTTAGTGATTCTTTGACCCATCGCCTTTTTGTTTCTTTGACTGGCATGCTTTTTCCATCTTCAGATTTGTTCTTCCAACATGTTCTAACTATAACATATGGCTTTGGGTAGGATGGGATGTGTTGGATTTGGGATTAATGGGCTATATTTTGTCTTCTAGTCTTTAGACTACATACAACAGTGGTAACAATACAACTGAAAATATGGAGAAATGAGTTCTGTAACAGCTGCAGGACAAAATGCCACATGTCTGAGCTGAAGTCTGCCAGAACATACGGTCAAGATTAATCTTCCGGGTATTCTTCTGACAGTATAATAAAAGTTCTCTGGAGTCACAGACCCACAGTGCCTGCCTTTATGTGAAACTTTGCTATCACCTCTCTCCACTTTTCTCCCTGAAACTTCCAACCACAGCCCAAACTTGCCTGTTATCTTTTTCATTTTTGAGGAACAGGTTTGAAAGACTGGGAAAGAATCTGGTAGGACAGATTTAAGTTGTCATGCTAGGCCCTTTAGCATTGCTGAGACATTGCTATTCTGTAATTGCCCATGAACTAAAACAGAAGTTTCAGAACAGAAATTAAAAACAGAAGCAGGCTTTGTTACCCAGAAAAACCCTTTCTAGGCTTTCACCAAGAAATCCAGTTGAACAAATTTTGTAAGAGTTTCTTTTTTGCAAACTCTTTTGCTCACTTTATTGCTTCTGGTTGACTGAAACCGTGGGTTGGTTTTTAATATATTTTTAAAAAATATTAAACCAACCTCACAGTCTTGGTCAATTGTTTTTAATTTGCCCATTGTCAATTCCAGTTTCAGAGAAGCTAAAAGGAAGGAGTCCAAGTACACATTGTCTTATTTGTCTTGTGATTATTTGTAGCAAAATAGCTTTATTCAGAAAAAGAAGGAAGAGGAAATAAGATCATCCTGAACAAGAAAATAACCCACTATTGGTATCTAATCTATTAGCTGTAATAAAAAATAATAAGTACAGCCAGGAAAGATTCATTAGATCCCAACCTACCTGATATTTACACTACAATACTAAATAGTCTGAATAGCAAATAAAACCAAACTTGAAAGAATTTTGAAAGTATTGCACAAGTATTTATTTAAAAAGATGTGTAAATAATTGCCTTTTCCAGTGACCAGTTTTTCTTATCCACCAGTCTTTTCTACTTTATATTATCTCCAGGCAGCATTGCATATTTGCTTCAAAGCTACCTAGTTTTAAAGGCCAGAAATTCTATCAAGGCATGCTCATTTTTTGTATGTGAACTGTGGAACTGGTCCAAGAGAAAATATTTTCAGCATTTTATTTGCATCTCAGCTGCAATAGTGAGTAAACCTTTTAATTTTTTCTTTGGGTTTTTTTTTTTGGCGCATTCTATGCTTTTAAAGTTAATAAAAATTTTAAAAACCAAGAAAATAATGCTATAAGAATAGATTTAGAAAAGTAGCATTTGAACAGAGCAGTAATTTTGACTTTGAGAGCCTCTCCCCCCCTCCCAACTTATAAAAGAGCTGAACTAATGGACATGGGAAAATCTAATGGGAGAAGTACAACCTTAATTCGGTGGCAGTGCCTCTTCTAAAAGTTCAAGTTTTCCTCTTCTTATTGGTATGGGAGAAGATTCTTTGGAAAATGAAAATGCATCAGATCAGCTCCCAGCCCTCCATAAACTCTACATTGGTAAGTTTCATTGTTCAGAAATCCCAGTTCCAGGGAGTAATTTCCAAAAGAAATAAACGTATCGGCAAATTCTGCAGCCACTTTGTGATCTATGCAGCCTATAAATCCATTAATATTCCAATATGAAGTATAGCTGTCTCATATTTGCATGTTCTTGCATTCCATTTTCTGCACTTGGGTGCCATTCTGCTATTCTTTTAGAATATCGCTAGTCCATTAGCATCATTATATGCTATCTTAAAAGGAATGTGTTACCATAGCCATCTTCCTGTTCCTAAAATCAAAACTTCAGTTTCTTCCCACACTACAAGTCCCCAGAGGCATTAAAAGCAGGCTACTGCAATTTCTCTGAAGGGGATTGAAGACAGCCAAAATAAGTTCCACCAGGACTATTGTAGCCATGAGAGACTTTAAAATCAAGACAGTAGGACACTGTCTCTGCAATCCACATACTGATACTTTTCAAAGGAGAGTTGCTCCGAATGAGAGAGATAGGAACAAGTCAAGGTACCTCTGGTGGGAGAGAAGAAAAATAGGAATTTGGTAATAAAAAATGTTTACAAATAAGGTACCTCCTTGTCACTTCTACCAATAATTTATACCTAGTCTTTATTCTCAATGGTATATTTTGAAACAGATAAAGGACAGACAGAATGTAAAATTAACAACAGATCTGGAAGCTTAATAGTTGTCATTGAGAGAACCAATATACCGATTTTTAAAAAGAAGTGATATAATTGTTAGGAACACAATAGAAACTAATTACATTGATTACTGATATGATGAAATGATTAAACGAGGAGTGAAACAGCTATCTATGTTAGAGAAGATTGTCTTGATTAAAAGCATGCTCATTTGAGCAGGATGAAATATTGGCCTACAGAGTAAATCAACCGTCCAACAATTAGGATTTTAGATTGGAAGATACAAATACCAGACCAGGAGTTAGCTATCATAAAGGGAGAACAAAACAGAAAAGAGATTCAGACTTACTGTATATGCAGAAGAACATTGTGAACTTTTATTTTGATCCATGTACAAATTTTGCTGAAATAATGAAAGGGAATTTCACTGTTATTACATGGCACATGCAAAACCATGCTTTAATTAAGTTCGTATTTTATTATTCCTTTATGGTATGTATTCAATTAGACAAGTTTCTCCAGATTTTACAAATGAAGTGGGTATATTCCAGAAATTTGTATGTTCAATTCCTGGCATCCATAAATTAAAGTATCTTGGGGAAAATAACCAGAAAAATCCTTAAGTATTGATTTACCAACCAGGTTGCCTTATGTCAAGGATAGGCCATTAAAATCTCTTATAAGAGCAGAAATACATATCATCCTCAACAAAGCCTCAGCCACTATTTCATCCTGGGTTGCTGGACTATGGAATGGTGAAAGGCTGGACTTTTTAGTCTATGTATAAACACATTCATGCCATGGTAGGGGTGAGGACAAACACAACTGTAGATTCTGGAGCACTGCAGCTATATCCATCTAAAGTCTTAACAGTTGGTTTTGTTGCAACTAAGGATTATTATTTGTTGACTAAGCATGGAATTGGCATTGTCAGAACTTTATAAAAGCAATGTTTAGTCAAATTAAGTATTTTTAAACTCTAAAATACAGTTGGATTTCAAGTTCAACTGAAGTGCTTTTGACGATGTTAAATTACTGCAGTGGGGATAATCAATTCTGTATTGCCAAAATGATCTAGAATTAGGTCTTTTCTCCTCTGAAATGTATCTGAAAGAAAAAGAACTTCTTCCACCAAATATTTTTAAAGCATCCCCATTAGCTCTGCAACATACAAATCTATCAACTAGTTACTTAAAAGATGGTTATGTAATTGTTAAAACAAGTAAAATTTCAGTTTTGACACTATTATTTTAAAATGAATCAGCTAAATGTAGGATCATTTCTTAGAGATATACTTACTAAGTGTTGGTATCCATGATTGTGGTAGAAACACTGTAAAGGATCTAAAAATATACCAGAAAGAGAAAGTTTCCACAAAGTGTATTCATGTTTGTGTTCAGATAAATTAGTAAATCCCTTCAAGTCCTCACCTGGGCACTCTGCAAAGGCCTGATGTCCA
This sequence comes from Laticauda colubrina, assembly GCA_015471245.1. Classification (NCBI taxonomy): domain Eukaryota; kingdom Metazoa; phylum Chordata; class Lepidosauria; order Squamata; family Elapidae; genus Laticauda; species Laticauda colubrina. Next base: position 8,000,082 of record BLBF01000044.1, read on the forward strand.
ATTGAGTCATCACCATTTTTTTCCCAATCACCACTGTTTTATGAAAGACTTCAATGTCAAGCTGAACCACATACACAGGATAAAAATTGTTGTTTGTCACATTTAATATGTTCTAAAGAGAAGGAGGATAGTGGTAAAGAAAAAGAGATAAATTGGCACACACTCTGCATTCATAAAAGAATCCTCAACTTTAGCCCTTAAAACTCTGCCTCTGTTGCTGCTACTTTTTAAGATATATCAAAACATCATGAAACATTGTATGATTTCCAGGTTTGTGATATTTTCAGATTTAATTCAAAAGTGCACAGGTGCTTAAAAATACTCCACATCTGCAGGTCTCTTCCCAAGATCATGCAATCACTTTTTTTGAAATCATATCTGAAGTGTTGCACTGCCCCAGTAGTTCCTGTCTTAAACAGTACAGCACCTCTATAATAAATAGTCATTTACTTTTATGGGGATGAGTGGCTGAATGCAAAAGGAAAGAAGACAACGTTTTGTGGTAGTGATCTGGACAAGCAGAAAGTTGGCCCTGGATGAAGGTTTTTCTATGTATATTACTCACTAAATTTAGCTCTATCTTTTTAAAAGCCACAAGAGACAACTCTACTAAAATACAAGACTTTATTTAGAACATGGAACTGACATGTTTTTTTTATTTTATGTATGCTAAGAATTATTGTGACGCTATTCCAAGCTGTGGATCTTGACAGGTGATTGTATAAAGCTTGTGCATTCCCTGCAGAGCATCACCAAAGTAAATTAGGAAAAACTTCCTTTTGATCAATTTCATTGTGTCCATGAGATGAAGGCTTATAGAAGACTGCTTGGTCCTTTCTGTGTTCTTCAGCACATTCATTTGCATGCAGCATTTCCATGCATGAAATAATATTGTGCTTATTTCTTGGTAGCATAATGTTGCTTTGAATGTCTGTAACATAAATTTTTATGTTTGGGTGTGATATGCTGTTAAGCTACTGTACAGCTACTGCTGTGCTGATGATATGAGGCTGTGCAGAGGTTATGACAAAGAGATAGAGGGAAGAAAGAAAGCATTATGGGAACTGCAATTTCATCTTTACCCACTTGCTCTGGTATTCCTTTGGATAACTAAACAGTGTACCTCCTGATAAAAGTTGTTAGAAGCTTGTGATTCAACGTTAGCACACATTCACCATGAAATCAAAGGAAAAGAACTATATAGCAGTTTTAGTGAATAACTCATTTAGCAACTGTTTGCAAATAAGACTTATAATCCCCCCCCCCCCGAATCATTGTGTGCATTATGACCAAATTTCTGTGCCAGAGTAATGCTGGCGTTGCTGCATGAAAGAATAGCAACCATCTTCACAGCATCTCTCTCTCTCTCTCTCTCTCACCCTCCCTCTCTCTCTCTCCCTTCCTCTCTCTCCTGTTCCCCCCTTCTCCCTCCCACCCTCTTTCCCTCCTTTTTCTGTTACATATTCGCTTCGTGACCACTTTTCTTCTGACTTAGGAAATGGATTGTGGTTGCTAAATAAGGAGAGAGTATATATTGTATACTTACTGCACAACTTAACCTATTCAACAAAGAAGATTAAGAAAATGACATTGATAATTGAAAATACCCATTAGGATTGATCTGTCAATATAACGAATATGTACTATATTTTATTCCATGTATAAAAATAATTAAACTCAATTTCTTCTTCCTCAAAAGAATCATGAATTTAATGAGCTGATTTTTTTCTTTCCTAAAAGAATTCTGATTCTGCTATTTTCATCAGGTGTAGACTCTTCAGATGTTTTAGGCTACAATTTTCTATACCCAATCAACAGGTTATGCTAGTTTAGGTGCCATAGTCTCAATATCTGAGGAGCATCATCTTTGCCACAAGAATTAAATTGGCTGTCAACTCTGACACATTTTCTATGGATGAATACATGTCTATGCATTTTGGCACATTATCTTAGACTCCATTATATGAAGTGCTCAAAATATTTACTTTTTAGAAGAGTATTGCAGTTCAAGGAAGAAAAAAAATAAATTGAATTACTGCTTGATAACACTGAAGGGTTTTTGTGTAATTCAATTCAGTTTATTTTTATGTTTTGATTGCAATACAAATTATGAGCAAATGTTTAGATTTTCCTTTTGTCAGGTTTGTTAGCGATGACCTAAGAGTTCAACAAATATTGAGATCCTCATTCATAGCTGTTCTGAGTAGGAAATAAATTCTTGATGTGTTATTAACTATGTATTTCTTTTATTGTGCAAAATATCCTCTGGAATAAACCACACAAATCCCTTTTTTTAAAAAAAAGAATGAGAGTATCATGTGTAATTCTTGGATCAGATATTGCACTAGGTCATTTATTTCATTCTAGTTTTAAAATCTTCTCCTTAAAAAAAAATAGATCAAATGGTAATGTGTTAACCAGTCACAACATTTTGAAGATGAAACTTATGATAAAATAACCACTAAAAAAAGACACAAGATTTTTGGAACTTGTACTATGTTACATATAATTTCTTCTCTTTGAATACTATCTATTCACATGTTTCAAGTTTTGATTAAAGGAAACTGAAATTGAACCACGCTCACACAAAACCCAATGAAATACTTGGCCTGGATTAAAAGAAATAGAAAGAGACTGATTAAACTTTATTCCTTTTAATCTCATTTAATCATCTATTCTTTTGTTTTAAAAGATTGAGATTTAATTTGGGAGCAAAGTTTATCCCAATAACTATTCTATCCACCAGTCTTGAGTCTTAAAATTGATCTTCTGACAAAAAATATCCCTAACCCTATCCACCAAGCTTTCCTTGAAAAATGAGCAACTATATCAGGGGTGTCAAACCCAAGGCCTATGGGCCAGATTTGGCCCATGGGGTGCTTAGATCTGGCCTGCGGGGCCATCCTAGAAACAGCAAAGGACTGACCCATGGTGCTCTGCCAGCAAAAATGGACCTTGTGAGGGCCACAAGTGGCTCTCCCAAGCTCTGTTTTAGCTAGTAGAGGGTTGCAGAAGGCCATTGCAGTTGAAAATGGAACTCAGGAACAGTAGAAGAGTGCTCAGGCCACCACACGTGTCCCCAACATGAAACTTCCCCCCCCCCAGGTCAAAACACAACCCTGATGTGGCTCTCAATGAAATTAAGTCTGACACCCCTGAACTACATGTTATAGAAACTGGACAAAAGAGAGGCTTCCAGATCAGAATCGACATGCTTTTCAGCTTGTGGCCCTTCAATATTCTCTTCCTGCTTCCTAAAGCCAGCATACAAATTATATTCAATCTCAGATGAATTTAAAATAAGATTCATAAAATGAATCTGGTCCATGTCTCTCCCTAACTCACTCTTCCTTAAACTTACAGTCATATTCAGGATGATGCTGGAAGTAGAATTGTCAAAAGAGATGGTGGAGGCATTGAGACCGGAGGGGACCACCGCAATTGATCGTGGGAACAGGAAGTACATCATGAGACAAGTTGTCAGCAGGCAAATGGTTACTGTGAGAAATACATACAGCTTCCTGCCAAAACAGATCACAGTTACTGACAGCAGAATTTCCTCCCATCTCAACATACATAGCAACAGCTGATAGCAGCGTCTAAGAAAATGAAGAAAATGAAGAAGATGAGGATAAATTTGTTCAACAGAAAAAGACTGTGCTTACGTTCGTCTAGGCTTTAGTCGCTGATCTCCATATGGAATGAGGGCCACTAACTGTTGCTCCTGCTCTAGAAGAACAACAGAAGAGAGAAAAATGAGGAAATAATCTGGGAAAGCAATCTTTAGGAAAATTCAAATTTGCCAGAACTGCTGGGATCTGTCAGTTTAACAAAAGCCTCCCCATTGCAAAGCACAATGTATGGGTCTGGTTATTTTCATTGCAAAGCTACATGAGAATTGTCTTTCTGTCTACATGAGAATTGCTGTCTGCAGCAATTTTAATCAGGCCAAAGCAGATCTATATAGTATTACTAAGTCCAGTTAATGCATCTCTTGGTTAAACAATACAGAAAACAGGAGGGGGCCTGGTTGGACTCTAAATGTCAATCAACAAGGTCAGGTCACCTCTGCAAAACAAGTCTTGAAAATATACCTACCTCTGGGGATTCTTCCAGTGCCTTGACAAGTAGGACAAGTGACAAAACCTCGATTGGTGTGATTACCACAAGGAACACAAGACACCTCAGAAGCATCTGCTCCATTAATGCTGCCATAACATGATGTTTTATTCTCAGCATATGAATTTTTCTGCATAATCGATTTGCTTTCTTCTGTCTCCTTTCTGGTAAACAAGTTCTTGAACCACAAGAGGGTTTCCACTGTACATAAACACTGTCTCTCTGGTGCAAACAAACAGCATTAACAAATCAGAGCATAAAAAGGACTTTTGATTCTATAAAGTAGCACTTAATTCCTGAGTTTAGGACTTAGACATATCTTGAAAAGCATATTTAAAATCAGTGATTTCTACAGAAAAACCTGTCACTTCTAAAGCTTTCATCACATTCCAGGAATTCATTGCATCCAGGTATGTGAGGCTGTATTACTGATAATGCTGCTTTATGGTTTAAGCTCAACTAGCTGTGGAATTTCATTAATACAAAAGCCCTATCCTACCCAAGTTTAACCATTTGTGGAATAGTAAATTTGATGCAATTTAGTCCATTTAATTCAGTCCTGTGAGTCAGGGGTCCCCAACCACTGGGCCCTGGACCGGTCCATGGATCATTTTGTACCGGGCCGCAAGGAATGAATAATTGTGATTAAATATATATATATATATAAATATGTTTTTAGTAAAGAAATAGTAAAGAAGCCCTTTACTATTGGGGAAGAATTGATTTTGCCAGTCCTTGAAAAAGTGTTTCTGCATGAAACTGGTCCCTGGTATAAAAAAGGTTGGGGACCACTGTTGTGAGTGACACACAGGTGTTTAAGTTCAAACAAATAATCATTTCAAGAACAGAAACACTTTGAAAAATGGAGAACTGTTTTCTAAGTACACCATTGTTTTTCATGTAATTTATTGAATAGATTTATATTTTGTCTTTTATACAGGGCTCAAGGCAGGAAATATAGTGTTCCCTCCTATTTTTCCCCACAACTTCAGGTAAGTTGCCTGAAAGAAAGTGCCTGACCCAAAGTTGTCCCAGTGGCTTTCTGGGTTGAACATTGGTTGCATTAATGAGAACTTGCAATAACTTAAAAAGAAATGAAAAAACACTTGAATCATCTTGACCTTTTAAAAAAGTGAGAGTATTCATCTCCAGTCTTAAGATTAGCCACGGATTTGTTATACATTAATGGGGGAAAAGAGATCCAGTTTGGCATTATAATTAAGGCAGTAGCCTAGAAATCAGGAGAAAAAAATACTTCATAGACTATGATCTAAATATTATTATTTTTAAAACTCTACTTCTTTCAACAATTAGAAGGCAGAGATCCAGCTTCTTGGAAAACATTTTCTTGGGTAGAACTTAAGTGGGCATGACATTTACCTGACAGAAGAGAAAGACAGATCTCAGGATCACTCCCAAATATTCCAGCTGGACTATGCATCAAGGACAATGCTAGGACAATTTGTAGCATTTGCTAAGAATAAAGATCCCAGCCATTGTCAGATGCTCAAATTTGTTCTATGAAGATTAGTTACTTAGTTAACACCATGCTTTGCAGAAACAAAGTTGGTAAGAAAATTGAAAAATAAAGAAAGGAGGTATTGTAATGCAAATAATACTTAAAATTTTCTCCAAATTTTTAGAAAAATTTCTTCTGAATGGGATAACATTTTAGCTCTGCCTCCTGCCTTAAAAAAGGAAACTGCTATTATAGCAGAAGAAAACTTGGAGGTAACCATGGCTCCAACTAATTTTTTCTCGCTCAAATGTATTGGCAAAAATGTGAATAAGTACATAACACAATTAAGTACAAATTCGTTCAAGAGGATTCTTTTCTGAATCTATCCCACTTTGCAAAAATAATCCTTTTCAATTAAATATTTTTTTTCAAAGTTCATTTATATACAGAAAAGGCATTCTGTTATGGTGAAATCATAGATTGCATTGTACTGTGCCTGGCAACCTTTTTGCAAAAAGGATTCCTAGGAAAAGCCAACATTCAAACAAAAATAATTTTCTTCTATTTAAGAGCACTCTCTTTCTGAAGTGTTGCTCCCTTACAACTCTAGATATAATTTAGCTGTCTGTAATATAACAAACCACCCTAAATTATGTTCCATTTATGCTAATACAAAAACTGTAATTTTTAATTCTACTTTCTGGCTGGTCAGAAGCTTGTGGACTACACTCACGTCACAAAATAGACTGAAAAATGGCTTTTAATTATCTCAGAGGAAGCAGTTATTTTGTTCCTGAGTGTTATTGACACTAATATTTTCATCTACTGAATTCAGTTCCACCATTTGTTTTTTGAGATTAATTTTTAATTACCCTATGACAAACATTTGACTTAATTTTTGGACTTTTTATTTTTGTATTGTCCCATTGACAAAGAATTGATTGATGAATTTGAAACTTGTTGCCTATTTTTAAATTGATCCTAAGCTTGATTTGTTTATAAATTTATAAGCTCAAGGATTTGTTTATTTAAAAGTTTTTAATGGCTGTCCATTTTAAACACAACTCTGAGCAGCCCACACTAATAAAAACTTGGCTAAGTAGCTAATTTGTCTTTGAATTAGTCTTCTATAAATATTTTATAAAGCACAGTAAATAATTGATTCTACTTATCATTTGTAACTATCTACACTTGAAACAATTCAGTTTTGTATTTAAAATAAATCAGCTATTATATACACTGCATACAGCTCACATTTTTCATGGTTCTTTAGAAAGTCAGACTGCATATAAAAACTCTACAATACTGTTTTGTATTTTTAACATATATGGTAACTTCAAAATACTAGCAGACAATAATGCTGTGAAAACTTCAACTATTGATCCCATCAAATTGCTTAAGAAAGGGCAAAAGGGAGCTAGCTGACAAAGAGTTGTGCCTACCAATGATGAAATGAGGGGAAAAAACAAGGAACCAAAGCTGTTTTTACATTACTGCTGTTAAAAAAAATTCAATTAAACCAATGTTTAGGTTTTGCACAATAGACTATTAATTAATCGTGAGAATTATATATGAACAGCATTCTAGAGTCCATAAGCTGCAAAGCTTCTGCTGAGAAATGTTGCTAAAAACAGTAGTTGATCGATTGCCATCTTGGAACTAACTTTGCCTTCTCATTCCGCTATGCAATCTGAAAAGCGTACAAATTAATGAATTTGCTTCACAAGAAACATCACCCACCCCTCATTGGTTGCTTCCAAGCAAATAGGAAATTCACAAGTTCCCTTGTTCTCCCAATTGGGCATTTTTCTGGTTAGCATATGTCAAATTATTTTGCTGCAAAACAACAGATATTAAAAACCACTTATCTAAAAGATGTGGGAAATGAAACCAGAGAAAAATGTTTTTGAATTCTCATAACGGCCCAGCAAGGTTTCAGAAAAACAAATACAGACAAGCAGACAAAAAGGTTAAAAAAAGTAGAAGAAATTAATAACGAAAGCAAAGAAGAGGAAAATAAATAAATGAGGGAAGGGGTGGATGGAGGGAAACAGTGCAGTATGGTTAAAAAGGGGCAGGAAGGTCATATGCGGATATGTGCTCACCGTATCCCGCCGAGGCCAGAGACAGGCGCTAAATCCTTAGGATTCCTCAGCCAATGATAGACATGAAACATAAAATAAAAAAACGACTATAATGGTGTCAGCCTTCGTCCCTTCACACGACTCCCACCCTCCTGCGAGAGATGGGAAATAAGCAGCTTCACCCTCAACCTTCACTTCTTCTTTTTCAGTCGTTCTATTAAAGTGCATTTTTCTCCCCGAGTTGCGGCAAAGACTTCAGATCCGCATATTTTTTCCGGGAATGGGAGGTGCCAAAGTGAAACAGTGACTGAAAAAATGAACCTTGTGACTTACAACGTGATTCTTTATTCGACACTAAAAGCGCTCTTGGGAATATCCCTAAGTATCATTGAGGATTGTACCTTGCAACGTATCAATCCATTTCAAAATTGCATGGAAGTGAAGCCCGTTAAAACAGGAAAACTTCCTCCAAAAAAAAGAGCTCCCAAGCTCATAGCTTAACCAACCTAATCCTTCCCACGCGCTGCAAGCCCATGCCAAAGTGTGCTATAAACAGGCGCAACATATACGAGTCGCGTTAAATAAAAGGAGTGGCTTATTGTAAATGCGCACGCTCACATGCTTGAGCGTCTGCCTTCCGCGTTTTACATTATTTTAATAATTTATCATGCCTATCATTAGTTTTAGTCCTTGGAAAAAGTGCAAAAGGAAGTGCTTTTGTAACTTTGATACTCCACTGAATAGAGATCGTGCTTCCATCGGTTAGCATTTCGCTCCATATTTTAACAAAGATCTTTATGAAGCGTGTCTGAACTCGCTTCGCTTTCTCCGCTGTTGGGAGACGCTAGTTCACTTTCACTTTAAATTCGGAATGTAAATACGCTTACTGGATTTTATGTAGTTTTTCAATGCGTTTGGTAAATTGCCTCGTTCCAGAATCTTCTGCAATTATTCTAATCGCTGCGTGATGTAGGTTTTTAGGCGAAGTTGGAAGAAGGTAAATGTAGCTAGAATTTCTCTTGCGATCTGTTTTCTATTCAGCATTTGGCCTCAGGATTTGTCCACAGGACTTGCCCTTACAGCCCTGAATAAATATATTTTAGCTTTTTTTTTCTACCTAAGAGACCTTCTCACTTGGAAGGTCATTTGTTGCAAAAGTGCCCTTAGTAACATGGATTTAGCCTATACTTAATTTGTGATCTTCAAACCAGTCCCACACAGAGAATTATATTATATAGATGGAATAACAGACTTGCTTTTTCTTGCTTCTATACAAGAAGTAATAGAAGCAACAAAGGGATTTGCCAGTTACTAAGGTTCATACAGAAAGCTTTGCATCTTACTTTCTTAGAGTTGGGCTAAAGTCAGTGGCTCCAAGAAGGAAAGATGAGGGTTACTCAGATGTCAAGAGGTTCATCTTGATGGCAATCTCAAAATTATCCTCCTCATAATTTTTAATGGATCCTTTCCAGAATACTTAATTCAAGAGAAATCTTTCTTTATCCCACCTGGGAAAAGTTCCTGAAGTTACATGGCAGTATTTATCAGACCCTAAATAAGATTATTGGTATTTTTATGCCAAGGTATTTTTATGCCATGTTTCTGAACTTGTACAAATACCGGATACTCTCAGAAATTTATTTTAAAGATTGATTGCTTGATTAACTGAATGAAAATTTGAGCTGGCAAATAAATCAATTAATTTCTTATTCTCCTTGTATACCATAAAAGAAGCCTGTTTTTTAAATAAAACACACCCAATTCAACACCCCCCCCCCCCAATTTTAAATGTGAGAGTTTGACTTCTTTCTAAAATATTCACTCTGCATCCACATTTATTAACACTCAGTATTTCACATAAGAGTTATGTCATGACAATAAGTAACTGGTGTCAGCGTCTCTAAAGAGCAAGAGAAATGTCTTTCAAATGATCAGGAAATCTTTGGACCTATGCACCTGGCATAAAGAATAATAAATGTGTCTCAGTGTACAAGTGTTGCTATCTAGCATGAAGATATATTTTATATGGAAACACTTTTGCTTTTACTAGAAGTTTCTTTTGCAATCCATGACTTTACCCATTATTTTAAAGATCAAAGAACACATTTTCACAAAGGCAAACCTAATATGCATTTTAATATTTATTTTTCAACTCAAAAGACCATGGTGCTTAATCTAAGCAATAAACAGTATCTTCATATCAGTATTATCATGTTTAAATTATTATTCATGCAACTTCTCATAAAACAAAGCCAATAGAAGAATATTTCACCTTTTATGAAACAAGAATTGGTTGAAATAATTCAAAGTAATTAAAAAAAATATTAAGATCTACCTAGGTTTTCCTCATCAGCCCAAGAGAAGTTGCAAATCTAAACTCTTCCATTCAGAGATATTCAGTTTGCATACACATTTTATTAAATAAGCAATCATAGCACAAGCAGCTTGTCCTCAGCTCCTCATCCTGACTCACAAGGAAACTTTTCTCATTTCAATCCCTTGCAATCATTTACTATCATAATTCCTACCAAAATCACAGAAAAGCTATACTTTTATACATCCCATTACTGTTCACATGCTTTATGAACAAATATTCCTTTCATCCTATATGAAAAAAAAATCAAAGGAATACCTGAGTGTCAAATCAACAAGTGTAAATGCTTTAGGAATGTATCAAATCCTTACAGTATTTATTTCAGGAGGATATAGGCAGAAATTCCCTTTTGATTCTTGAGTCCTTTGTTTTGATTAACAGAGACATAGGAAATTATTTTCCTAAAATATTCATTCATATATTTGTTTTTTTCTTTCTTTTACATACTAAGCAAAAAATTCTATCAGATATTAGTAATGTAGTTTAAGCTGAGGAGTTGTTAAAAATATTGCTTTTTTTAGGACTTCAAACTGATCTAACACCTGGGTAGAGAAATCAGGAATACTGCTTGTGAGAGCAGTATTCACTCCTGTCAAATACTGCTCGCTGGTAAAAGTCTACAAAAATAATTTTTAAACACTCAAATTTGTCTTGATCATTTACCCTTCAAATAGCTTGAACAGTCACTATCAATATTTTTTCTCAAGAATTATATAATATAAACAGCTACATCTTTGTATTTTTATTCACATAGCCAATTCAGTTCTGCTTCTAACAAGGAAAGAACCAAGAGATGAAATTGTGGGTTTGCATGGATCTTCCTAATGAGTAATACAGTTTTCAGATAATATCAGTGTCTGGCAAGACACACAACATTAAATGTGGGATAAAAGTATTGCTTAACCAGAGGAGAAGTAAAGTAGAGAACAGTCTACTTCGGCTGCTAAGGTCAACTCCACTTACATTTCTGAAGCATAATAACTTCTTTTCTCCTATCTATAATATGGCATTTACCAGTTTTGGGAAAACATTTTAAAATAAAAGTTAATTAATGCCTGAGCTGTAGGATAATAGATATGGTAGGAATTATAATGTACTGAAAAATAAAAGTGAAACCATCTTGGCTCTGCTTAGACAGAAGGGAGCTAGAAGCTGCTGGTGCCAGTTGCTGTTAAGTTTTTTAATGTACAAGTGAAAAAGGTTCAGTATGGATTCTCATACCGATCACCCCGATTCAGCTGCAGCAACTCAGTGACAACAAGATTCATGTCAAATTTATGTTTCTGCAACAGATGGAGATTAAGGTGTCTGTCACAGAAACCCATTTCATGTAGGTGAGTCAGATATGAAGCCATTTGATTTTCACTGGTTACAGAAAGAGCCTGGAAGGATGAAAAACACAGAAATATCAATATAAAGAGGAAACAAACATATAAATACAAATTTGCACACAGCAAACATTTATGTACACCTCAGATACTCTTAAGAATTCTCCAACGACTGTCATCACAGTGAAATTAAAATTGGAATAGTTTCTACTATATTCAATATTCTTTTCCTTATTTGTAATTCACCATATCACCCAGTTCTCAAGCTTATCTTTCATTCACAAAAACTAGCAACCTGGTTTTTAGATTGCTGTATCCTTATCTGTAAGGATTAATTGTGAAACTACAAAATATACATGCTCCTGTCCTTACTCTTCTCATTATTCATGCATGATTTATATTTATTTTTAAAATGTATAAAGCCAGGTACTTTAAACAATGACTTGGTAGCATGCAACACAAATAATTAAAAAGAAAAAAACCCATAATATTAACAGTAATCAAATATATAAAAAGATGACCAAGCACATAATAAACAAAAAGAGGGTTTTTACTCAAATGGCCTCTAATGCATCAGCTACCCAGGCCTTAACAACTCTAAGATCTGGATCTGTTGTATTTGAGGGGCGGAACTGTTCCAGAGAGCAGAGGCTGCCTTAGAAAAGGCATGTTTCCTGAGTCTCATAAGATGACAAGATGATCTATTTACCTGATCCATGGAGGCTTGCCCAACAAACAATGCTTTGTAAGCTGAGGCAGCCACTGATAAGGCCCCTTTCACCAGGCCACCAGCAAGGCTATTTCCTGGGCTATGTCTGCAAATCAAATTGGAGTTGAAAACATACAAACATAGGGAAAGGGCTTTTTCTGCATCAGATTACTGATCCGTCCAGCACAGTATAACCTACTCCAACAACCAATAGTTTTCAATTCCAGTGACCCAACATTTTCAGTGAAGATGCCAGAAACTAAAATTAAAGAATAGTTAGTAGTAGTGAGATTGATCTCTTAAAACCATTTGTTTGCTCTAGTTTCTTTTGCCAGAGTAGTGGCTTCCTGCTTCAGTAGTGCAGTTTTTTAAAAGCCTCAATTGATTTGTTCAGCTGTAAGGTTAAATCAACATTTCTGAAAAAGGAAGAAACAAAAGGCTAATGACACCTCAAAAATCTCACTAAAAATCAATTGCTATTCACGTCATGAAGAAATCTGGTTGATTTTTTTTTTACCTAGAGGATTCAGGATACATTGATGGGTTATTTACATTTTCTGGATATGAAACCTCAGAATCCTCTCTCTGTAATTCTAGAAAAAAGTGAAAATAAAAGTACATGAGAGCAAGAACAGAAAAAAAGAGAAAATAGCTCATCTTTGTGCTCTAGAAGGAATAGAAAATAGTTTTATTTAAATCAAATTTGTAAAATTTACCGGATTTATTTAATAAGAATAATATGTACATACGTATACTTCAAATACACATAAATCTCTGGAGAGCAGCCGTCTATTAAGAGAAGGACTTCAGTTAGAAACTCCTGCTCACAGTCTATCATGTAGAACATTGCAATACAATACCTTCTCTCATCTGGATAGGAACCAACAGGGCTTCCTCTCTTGTGGGAAAAGTTGCTTCTTGGGAACTCTCAGAAAGAGCCTGATATCTGTTAGAGAACAACAAACAGGTATTCATAATAGTGTACCAAAAGTTCCATAGAATGAAAACTGATACTGGTCTATGCTACACATTCAGGTAATTCTGTTATAACATAATGTATTTATTATAGTAAAATTCCTGATGGTTCTTTTTTCAGTTGGATTTGTGTGTACAGTTGGGTTGGTATGTACACTCAGAAATCAACATTTCTCTTTGGGAAGCTACTTATAATTATAGGAAATAATGACATCTTAAGATTCTGGATTATTCTTGGTTCACTTGGTACCTTATTAACTGTGGTTCCCCACTCTGAGGGATGGTCAGTGACACTTCATCAAGGGTCTGAGAGGTAATCAACATATCACTGGTGCTACTGACTGGTATGTGGCTTTCTTCAGGATTTGCTGGAGCCATGGTCACCTTTTCTAAATTTGACTGAGAGAGTGCTGAACTGTACATTGACTCGCCCAAAGGACGACTAGTATCAAAACATTCTGGAAGGACAACAATATAATCTTCAGAAAAAGAAGATGCCTGACTATTGACTTCATCCTGAGTATTATTGTCAGCTTCTCCTCCTTTTGATTCTTCACCATCTTGCACTAGGAGGTTTCCTGGCAGAAGACAGGAAATAGTGTTTCAGCATAAATGTTAACATTGCAGTCCTTTCCATAATGGCTTCATCATTCAATTCATTAACTCTTCAGAAAAGCAAAGCCTAACCATCAAGATTTACCAAATTCAGGAGTTGGTACTTTGCCTTCTAATTCCTCTAATACAGACACAGGGTTAATGGAATCATTGTTCTCTGGGCTGCAGTGGGCAACATTGGACAGTGTTTGCAGAGAATCTAAATAACAAAAAAGAGAAAATAATACATTACACTGGAGGTATTTTCTGAATATGCTAGATTTTTAACAAAATATTTGAAAGTGCTCACTCTGAAAATATTTCTTTTTTTGTGGGGGCTGATGGTCAGGTGCAGCATCTAAGGTGAGAGAACGAATGACTGTTTCACATACAAACTGGGTTCCACTCATATCTTCCTCTCCTTCTTCTTGGTTTTCTGAATTTTCAGCCTTCCCTTTGCTGACTTGAGTTTCTAAAAATGAGATTAAATATTCTTGGCAGCATTCACCAAAAATTCCAGAATAGAGAAAGCAGTCATAGATACTGACTTTGCATTTCATTTCTGGTAGTCATTTTTATCTAATTCATTTTACCTAATGAATGTAAATACTTCAAGCAGTGACATACATCAAGAGGAATTCTAATGCCATTCAAACTATAGGATGGCAAGAACTTCACAAAAGTCTTCACAAAACATTAATTTTCAAGAGTCCGATTTGGAGGAAGATTTCAGTACCTGCATATGGCAGCTTTTATACAAAAAATAGAAATACCTAAATGTCTAGGTCTATAAATTTTATAGGATTTAAATACAAGCCTAGTAATAAAGACTTATGATGAGCCAAGTATATCCTGGTTATCAAGGGATGAATGATATCCTGAAGCAGGGGCTATATCGTAAGAAAAAAACTGAAGATATAAAATACAAACTAGGTAAATCTGTTGAAAGCAATCTTGTTCTATAATGTAGCTTGACTAAGTACGTACAACCTTGAAATCATTTGCCAGTATCACTAAAACTACATGGTAAATTTTCCAAATTCTAAAGTTAACAGCTTTGCAGCCAAATAGATTGTCAATAATAAAGCCAATTAAAATGATTGGTCATTCAGTTCTTAGTCAAGATTATTGGCTTCTTACTTTCATAAGGAAATCCAGTGAAAGAACAAGAAATTCTTAGGCTCATCACAGTACTTCTCATTGCTTACCAGACAGTAATTTATATGTGATCTTCTCATTCGCTTCTTGTTTCTGGTCTAAGTTAGTTGTTTTTGGCAGAGAAGTGAAGTCATGGATTTTGTATGGGCTTGGACCTTGTATGGAATCTGGTAAAGCAAGATAAGGATGATACCACAAGGAAGAACCATAACTTTTTTTTTGTATTTCTGAAACCATTTTTAAGGTTTCCTTCCTACAGATGGTAGGAAAGTGTTGGACTGGTCAGCAGGTATGGACTAAACATACCTGAAACCAAATAGAAAGAATTAAAGATTTCCAATAGTTGAGAGAAATGCATCGGCACATGATTAGCTGAGCATCACATATCATATGGAACTAAAAGGTCCACATATTTATCTTGTTCAATTCGACTATCATTCAGAGTCAGGGATAATATGCTAAATACATCTTAATATGTTGGCCTAGAGTATCAAGAGTAGCAATGCTGACCCAACTATCCTTACCTTGAGGAAACTAATGAGAGGACTAAGCCTTACAAATTAAAATCTCATTACAATTCTATACTATGAGAAACCTCAAAATCTTCCATAAAAAGTAAATTGCATACTGCTTAACAGAGCAGGCAAAACACAGTAATTGCAAAAAGCAGTAGCAGATCCAGAAGAGTACAGGCACCTGCAGGGAATCTCTACTGAAAAAGTATGGGCCTTGGCAGCCAATAATGCCAATTAGATATACTATTTTATAAAAGCAGGATGAAAATATATTTATCACAACTTACCAACAGGAGTATTACGAGGGACCTGCTCCAATTCTTGCACTATGTTAATATCCAGCAATTCAAAGGAGAGTAAATCCTAATGGGACGAAAACAAAAATGAACAACTTAATGAGAAAACTTATGGAATAAACATTTTTCTCTGAACCCATTTTGAATTTTGGTCTGTACCAGACATTTCACCTGGGCTGTGAGAAGATCAAGTGATGGGATGTAAAACTCTCTTGCACTGAGGATTCTTTTCATCATTGATGAAGCAACTCTGTTGGCCAAACTTACTTCCCCCTTAAATTCTGAAGCTCTTTCCTATAGAGAAAAGAAGTAATACTGAAGGATGCTCCAAGGTGATTTTGAGTCAAACTGTTTTACTCGGACACTTCATTGTTTATACTGCAGTACATATTCCATACTACCTTGATATCTACATTTTCATTTTGTTAGTCTAGATTATATAAAAAAGACAATCTCTTTAAAATATTTGGTATAGAGAATCTGGAATTTTATTTTGTTTAATGCTCCTTCAGCTAAACAAAAATGCAAAATAAATTTGTAAAGTGTATTTCTTCAATACATCTTTGTATTTTATAAAATAAGTGACACTAGTACCTTCTCCCATTGTTTTGCTCATTCAGAAGTTAAATATTTTGCTTAAAAATAATATATCCCTTATATTATTGAACTGAGAAATAGATGGAACCACCACCCTGCAATTAGTTTAGAATAAAGTTAGTATGCTAAAGAGATGAGGATGTTTTCAGGATGCTATTTTTGTTTGGGAAATCTCAGGCATACCCATCCATTGATTCTGGTAAGATCTGTAACAGTTCTGCAAATGTTTTGGAAGACAACCCTCATAATATTCAATGCATGTAGACTGATTAGCAGACTGCTTTCTATGCTTTCTGATCAAGATCTCTTTTTTCTCAGTTATATCTGAAAACATTAGGGGTTGAATTTAGGACTTTGGAATTTAAAAATGTACTTTGCCAATGAGTTCCTGCTCTTTCAGCTGATACAAGTACTGAACATTACAGACCAAATCCTCCTTGTCCTAAACATATAATTCTATCTGCTGAACAGGAAAAGCAATGGTGCACACACTTTTATTTTTTTCTTTCTAGATCTTCAATTAATTTTGAGCCTGATTGAGGTGGATCTATAGCACACTGTTATATCCCAACATTCTCCCAAGGACAGATTCAAATTGTTAAAACAAATTAACTAACAGCCCAAAGAATAATTCGCTGACTGATTCTATGAATTAAAATTATTTGAATCAGGAGAATATGCACATTAAAGAAGAGGGCCACTGACTGGAGACAATACAAACGTAAGGCAAAAAGAGAGAAGGCAGAGATGTAATACAATTACAAAATGGGAGAGGTGGAGAAAAAAATATTGAGAGAAGAAAAAAAAACTCAGTCTTAAATAGACTCAGGTATATGAGGGCATTACCTCTTTTTTGAAGAGAGACATACTATTCTGGCAAAAGCTAGGCATCAATCTGCCATGGTCAGGCAGATTGGAAAATGTGGGAGAAGAAGAGTCAACCACAATACTGCACCAGATCCGGGGTCCAAATTGTTCTTCTTTATGTGATAACCTCCAGTGGGAGGTATAGGTTCCTTCCGTGCCTGGGGCTTCAAACTCCACTGAGACAACCCCTTCCTCCCCAGGAAGTAGGGAAGGCACAATCACATCTTTTTTTCCAGAAGACATCAGAGTTATGTTTCCCCACATGAACTTTAGCTGAAATATGAAGAGAAAATTATTTTATGGTAACACCAAAACATGCAAATTTCTCATATTGGTCATGAATGAATATTTTTAGGCCTTATGTCCCATAAGACTTCTGAGTTGAGTTTCATTCTGTGGCTCTCAGGCACTGCGCAACACGAAGAAAAATTATTGTGAAGAAGAAATCAGAATCCTGCATTTAAGTATCTGGGACTATGACATAGAAACCCATCCCTCAAGAATCTCTAGGGCTGCAGAGAGAAAATTAGATAATCTTGGAGACAAGCAATGATGAAACAGACTAATAACACTTAAGAGACAAATCACAATTCACTGAATATATACAGTTCTGCGATCTGGGATCTTTGATACTTTAAAATAAATCCTTCAGTTCCCATTTACTGAACAACCAAAGCAGCACAGAACCATAGCTTCTGCTTTTAACAGCATAGCCAAAACTCCAAAGCAGGTGATGAAGAGTTTAAAATAAACCTTTGTATAAATAAGCAAGTTACGTTTCTGAGATTCAAAATTTACTGGACTCAGCCCAAAACATGCAATGAAGTACTAATGCATTTTACAAAATACCTTCCCAATATTGATGCAGAAAAAGCTAAAGGAGGTGAGGAAAGGGAGCAGCCTCAATGCCAAAGCTAGATTTTAGCATGCATTTTTAAAAATTAAACATTGAAAAACACCTTGGTATCTGAACTCCATGTAATGTTGCCTGTGTTTCTCATACGCCAATGCTTCATGAAGATAATATATGGTGGAAGGTGAGTTCCATCTGGTAAATTCTCATCTACAAAAGCAGCACTCAGTGTGGAGACAACAGGGCATTGCTGCAGAGAACTGTGAAATGGAGGAAACCAGAGAAAAATCAGTAAAATTTCAAATCTGCAGGCTCATTAGCCATTCTAACTAGGTATTCTAGGAGCAGAAACCCAACACACCTAGCTAACTAGGAAAAGCTGGGATTATTAACCTACATACTACTGAAATTCTCATTCCTGTAACCTTTAACTGGGCAAAACAGACCATCGTAGGACAACCATTTTTTCATCAAGGTACCTCAACCAGCTATCCTACAGAAGGCTAACCAAAATCTGAGACCCACTGTGATATCCAGAAGAAAACAAGGCGAAGTTGTCCTCTGCCCTTTTTATTTTATTTTGGTTCATTATACAGGCTGGGTACACTGATCCCCCGCAATTGGCTGCTGGTAATGGTCATGGTAAAGCCAGCAGGATATCAAAGTCATTACCAATTCTGCAGTTTTTGCTCTTGGTCATTCTGTTACTCTGTTAAGGAAGTGTCTTTGAAATGATGACCCAATGAATCACAATTTGTCACTTAAAACTATATTTTTAGAGAAGTCAAAAGTTAAAGATACTGAAAATACTAGAAATACATAAATCATGAGTTGGCTAGGAAAGCAGCCCATAATCCACTAAAAGCCAACACAGAATATGCAGTATGTGCTTTCCAAACATAATCCTGGTCCAGGCTTGCTTACAGAAGTGTATTGGATTGTAGGCTCTCAGATTTTGCAGCTGCCAAACCAGTGTGGTCAAGAGCTTGAACAGAATTCCATAGTTTAAACTTTTGATGCGATTTAATTTGCTTCTGGAGTTCCTGTGCTTCAGCTTTACGCTGCTTCTTTTCTCCTCGTAAACGCTGCTTTTCTGCTTTCAGGAAATGCTTGTCCATCTGCTTCTGGAATCTAAACAATTAGAAATAAGATATCAATTTTGCTTCTCCACCAATAAAAAATATGTGGAGCTGGATGTCTCCTAAGTTATCTGGACAATCCATGGTTAGAGGACCACTGGCAATAAATAAGCATCCTTTTCATTACATCCAAATACCATATTATTGTTGGTTGCCATCTTTTCAGCATTTAAGGAATCTGCAAGCTTTTTTGGCTAGGCTTAATAAAACAAAGCCAAACAAAGACAACATCTACTACCAGCAAAACAAAGCCCTACCCTATCAGAAATTCTGGCCTTTGTCCATTTCAGTAGGGTATTTACAAGCATCTTCCAGTTCTCCCTGAGCAACAGAGCATTCCCTTGTTACTAAAATGTTTGTCTGCTTGTTTACTTCCTAATCTTAAATCAGATTCTAATTTTGTCCAATATGAAGATGGAGTCTTTTCCATTTCAATAGGGAAAAGAAAGGCATGGAGACGAACCAGATGTTGAATTTCCCAGGTTAATATGAACTTAACTATATCTTTGATTCCTCCATGAGATTTCTTCACAGTTTATATATTCACTATCATGAGCACTCTAAATATAAATAATTCAAGGGATTCACAATGGAAGCAAGGAAGTTGGTTGCTTACCTGACTTTCTCTGAAGTGACTAGAGAAGATGACAGCTGCCCAAGACTATGTGTGTCTGAAATATGCAAGGTGGGTCTCCGCAGTTTTAGAAAGACATGGTTACGGTCATGGAAATATAACCCTGCTTCACACAATTCACAGATGTTATATGTTGGACAAACACTGGGAAAATAAGAAAGGCAATGTGGTGAATTACTGATCTGTTTCTTCTGTTAACTGTTTTAAGTTATCTGCTAAAATACTTCCCTAGCTGTGCTGATATATTGAGATATCAGTGTATTTTAAAGTACAACATATTTGGATGAAATCTTAGGAAAAGATATAAAAGCAGAATTATGAGCCAGTGAAGCTTCTGTAAGAAAAATGAAACCCTAGATTTATTTTCTCAAATGTTGATTGAAAAACTGAATAGGGAGTAGATTTACAAGCTTTAAAAAGTGCTGATAAAAATTTTTATCTGCAGAATATTTTGTGTGAACAGCTGTCAGGACAAAGGAAAGAACCTTTCCTGCTATTGCCTCAACCCTTTAAGCTTCCACACTTCTGCCCTTCTGGAAGTGTATGAAAACCTGATTTTGTCTGTTGGCTTTGTGGAGACATGAGCCACTGGAAAAGAGTGATGAGGGAAAAGGAATATCGCATCCCTGTGCTGTCCATCTCCTTGGTTCTAAATTTTTATATAGTGTTTTAAATTTTAATTATTTCTGTATTTATCTTTTTAAAGCAGAAATTATATTGAGAGGAAGGATGTGAAAATCACTGATATTCTTCTTCCAATTATTTAAGAAACATCACTAACTTTACCTTTGATTGCATGAGATACCCCATGTTTTCATTTTGGCTACATTATGATTAAACCATGTTTGTTAAAATCATTTCTATACATCTCAAACAAATGTCACTAGAAAACCTCAGAATACTAATTTCTAACCTCCTGGAAAACCATGGAAATTTGCATCTTAATACCCTTGCCTATGTCCTACCTGCATTGATAGCGAATCCCCACTATAGGATTTTGACAATTATTACAGGAGAGCAGCCAGTCATAGGAACTGCCTTGCACCAAGGAACTTGCAGGAAATTGGTGTCTTGAGGTGTTCAAGGAGCTTGAAAGCTGGCTGGAAAGCAGTTTGTCATTAAACTTCTGTTCCAGCATTTTAACAGTGTCTTGAACAACTTGCTCCCGGAACTGTAAAAGGAAAGGCAAAGAGAGAAAAAAACATCCTGACTTTTCGTTTCTTGCTCTGATCCCCATTTCCAGAATTGATGCATGTACTCCACTAGAATGGACAGGCAGTAAGTTGACTTGAAAAAAAAATAGAACTGCATACAATACACACGTTAATAATTTGGTGTATACTGGGCAACCACCCTTGTATGCCTCCAGTTATCATATACCAACCATGAGACATGAATGTATTGATTTTTCCTACCTCCTGACCATATTACACTGAGCTGGAAAAAACTGCCCTCTTAAATCAACTAGGAAATTTGAGTTTTGCCAATTTGGATCAAATATCAATTTGTGTGTGAAGCTCTACCTATGATGAATAATATCCTTTTCTTTACCTGTAAAGAGAGGCATATTATTCTCCAACTCTGTTTGAATCACCGCCCCCCTATGCCCTTTCTGAAGGCCTCTTGCATAACAAGACAAATATAAAAGAAACCACATTCACCTTTTCCAAGTAGCTTGTGAACCACTCAGGAGGAACCTCACTGAAAAGGAGCTCACTCTAGAGAGATTGAAAAAAACATAGCAGCAAAACTTAACATACAACTTTCTTGTACCTATTCATATTGAATTTGGCAAGACTAAGAGAATAAATAAAGGCACTCTTCAGACTTTGCCATATTTTTTGTTTGTTATTTGGTATTTTTACTTAAAAATAAGACCAGGCTTGCTGCTAGAAACAATGTCATTCTTCTGGCAGAACAGAATGTGACTGGGCTTTGGTATTCAAGGGGATGCTTGGAAATTTGCCAGATATGTTCAGTCAGCCCAAAATTTTAAAAGCTCAAATCAAAACCTCTCCTGTTACTTCTAATAGCCAAGAATACTGGTAGAGTGCATAAAAACCTGAGGATATTTTAGCATAATTTAAACAGCATTATCTCTTTGAATGCATATAATGAATTACTAACTAGTTAATTAAATGTAGCTGAATATTTTGATATTACATTTTTCTAGCGGTTTTAGAAAATAGCTTATGATTTTTTCAGCTTTTTACTACTTTAAAACTTTTAGAAAAATATATGATATATGCAGGGGGGAGCAGTGAATTCAGTTAATAATCTGTTAGAAACAAATCTTCTTTCAATACATTTCTTCTGAAATGTGAAGAATGATATGTACTCCAAAAACCAGGAAAATATTTACCATTCAGAAAAAAAAACCCATACAGTCCACTTAATACTTACATTCTCTCATGAATGCTTTGTAGGAATTTTATAGAAATGAAATAAATTGTAAAAAGAAACAAGAACAATTAGCAATTAAATGTGGGAAAAATTAAAGCATTAGAGACTAACTTTAGGACAGGTGAAAGTCAGTTCTGAATAAATATCAGAGAACCCAAAACATTCCATCATTAATACACGACAGATCTTGAATAAATTATGTGTATTTTTCTATTTTTGTATAATTAGAAAAAAATTGAGATAATTTAAGCATTTAAGCTCAATATACTATCCCTAAGCTATATATATATCAGGAGGATATCTACATAAACTAATATATACATTATTCACCTTAGATCTTAAGATCTTAATCTAAAAATAAAGGCTGATTAAAACAGAATGAAGCATTGCCACACAATGTAATACAATTAAAATCAAAACCTTTGCAAGTTCAGACAGAAAGATCCAGAAAGAAAACATGTTAATGGATAGTTGACAGGATAGTTCTGGATGTCAGAAAGCAATCTTTTTACTTTTACCTTTATCTTTTTATTCTTTCTTTTAGTATCTTTGTCTTTTATCAGAGTTTGAGCAACTGGGAGCTTCTTTTTAATTTTTGGACCAAACGGTTCCTCAGATCTCCCAAAAACCAATCCTGAAGACATGCCTGAAGGAACTCGTAATTCATAGACATTCAACTGGAGTTGTCTGCCTCGTTTCATTGCAATCTGGAGGGAAAAAACTTTCAGTAAAGTTATTTGTACATGGACAGTCATTCTAATGAACTATATGTTATTTTAAAAACAATCCTATCTTTCTAAACTAACATATTTATTGAGAATTGAAATTTTAAAAAATTAGCATTGTGAGATTGAAATGCCTGGTGGAAGGAAAACAGATGGTCTGCACTAAGGTCATAGTTTTCTCAGGATTTTTTAAAATTGCAAATTGACTACTGATCAAGCCAGATGAATGTTGTATCAGTAATGGATCTTTTCAAACTCAACATACATGGAGTTTTTCCTAATTTCTAAGGACCCCAAAAGATAAAATTAAATTTCCTCTTTTATGTAATTATTTCTATAATCACTTCACTCTTAATTTCCTAGAAATTTCCTTAAGTCTTCTCATAATTAGCAACTGGAATACTAAGTGGTTCTGCCAAAATTCCTCCTGCAACTTCTCCATCTGTGACAAGAGAGCTAGTGACCTCCACAACCAGACAGATATCCATCAGACAGGAATTAGACCAGAAAAGAGAATTTAAACTCTCTAAATCTAAAGTTAGAAAACAAACCTTTGAGAATGAAAATAGTAAAAATAATCTTTCACTCAACCATACAAGTAAGACAAGTAAAATCAGAAATGTTGCAAAACAAAAAAGGACTAGATGCTTAAAACTAATATAGAAACTAACAGAACAACCAAAAGAATGTGGAGAAAGAAATATAAAAACTGAAGCTCTCAGATGTTTTCTGACCCAACTGAAGAGGAAGGTAGTAATTGCAGGAATAATTTGCTATTGTCCAGAGAATTTTATGGCAAAATAGATAAAAAGTATTGACTAAAAAGAACTTCAGTATCTTGGAACTGGACCAGTATGGACTAGTTTAAATGATTTTATTATCTGAGATAAAATAGAATAATAAAATCTCAGACACATCAAGAAATCTGTAAGACTTGATTTGTACTACTATAAAAATAAGCCCCCCAAATTAGTCTAATCTGTTACCTTAACAGCCTCTTGATATTCTTCTAAAGAGAGAAACAAATTGTGTTAATATTAACATTATCATGTCCAGAATTGTATTTGTAAATAAATTACTATGTTTTAATCACATTTAGGCCCAATATAATTTTACTGTTTTGGTAATTCCTTCTTATAAGTTGATACAGATTTCATCCCTCAACTCCAAATCCAATGACAAGGAAGTTTAGGAAAGAAAAAATTAATACATTCTGCAGGACTTGCTAGTTTAATTATGGTGTACAATCCATGTCATTAATTTCATATCTTCAAATGTAATGGAATTCTATACTCAAACTACTTAAAAGAAAAAAAATCCAAGAAGAATCACATGTCCTAGGTCTGGGGTGTCAAACTTGTGTCATCATGTGACATATCACAACTTTCCCCCCTTCGTTAAACCAGGCATGGGCTTGGTCAGCGTCACATCTGGCCTGCAGACCGCAAGCTGAATAGCCCTGTCCTAGGTAATACGATCAATCCACATTTCAGTTCTGAATTAATTTTGAAAAAATTTAAATGTTTCACAAGCATTGAACTTAATAAACTTTATATACTAGGAAATGACAGAATAAAGAGTTGAAGACATTAGGTTCAGCCTCCTCTTTAAAAGACAATGTAAAACTGCAGATACAAACCCTCATTCGAATGTTGAAATAGACAAATGCTGGGTAACTAGATAATAGCCGAATATAGTATTTACAGGGAGAAAACAAGGCATGTTATGTTGTGTACAAAAGTATATTTCTCAGTACTATTATTTCTATGTGTCTCTTATTATATCGCTGCCTTTATTCACACCACCACAACAGGACTCAACAGATTTTATGAGTCATCCAAAGACAACTTACCTGCTGAGTTGATGGATACCTGTGAAAAGAAATGAAATCATGAAAGGAGGCTTTAAATTGCTGCTAATAATATTCATAAAAGGATTTTTCCGTGATCATTAGAGAACAGTAGTTCAGCTTCTGACATGATAGTTATTACAGACATTTATTTCTTTATGAAACAGATCTTTTCCCTATCCTGCTTTCCAACTAAAAACTACATGGTTCGAAATAAAATCAACAAGGCCATGCAAATAAAGACTGTAAAAAAAGTTATTTGAACAAATATTGCTGGTTAGACCATATTCAAAATATAGTCACTGTCTTTCCCCTGGCCTAAATATGCTGCCATCTCATTGTTATGGCGTATCATTTTAAAGGTGACTGGTATAGGTACCAAACCATCCCAACTTGCTCTTTTCTGGATGCCCCAGCCAGAGTTCTATGTTGGGTAGGAATTTTGGAAATTGTAATATAACTCATATCAGGAGGAAGCCCTCTGTACAACTAAAGCAACTAAAAAATAAATCACTCCTCCCTGGACAAAAATATTTTCTGTCATGTCTATTTCTCAAGACTGGGAAAATTTGGAGCAAAATGTATGCACATTCTTCTTGTTTTAGACATAAATTATTGGTCTTTTCATAATTTCAAGAGCAAAATATTTTAAAACATTGTTATTGAAGGGGGAAGGGGGGCAGGATTCAAGAAGTGACCTTATTTCTGCTATAAAGAGGTAATTAGTTAACCCTTGACTTATAACTGTTTGTTCAGTGACCCTTCAAAATTATCATGGCACTGAACAAGGGGACTTACAGGTCTTGCCCTAAGTTCCAACCATTGTAGCACTGCCAGTCACATGATAAAAATCCCACCTCAACATGGGAGAAGGAAACAGATGCAGGGAAAGAGAAAGATAAATGGACCCAGATATGCTAGGACAGGCAAAAGGCCCACATATCTCAGGAATGGCAGGAAGGAGGAGATGGCTTATGTGCTAGTGTGCCTAGCTGGCTGAGGTCATGGCAAATTTCTGCCAATTGGTAGGCCTAACAAGCTGAGGCTTCCAGGTATGGTGGTAGAATGAGGTGGCTCAGGCATTTCAGGAATGGCAGGGGGAAGGAAGTCTGGTGTAAGACTGTAATAAATTGATTGAGTCAGTGGACCTAGCCAATTACAGCCTTGTGAACCACAGATTTCCATATGTTAGTAGGTGCCAGGTTTCCCAAGGCCTTCATCACCCCTTGACCTGCATGGTCACTTAATAGAGCTGGGATTATGATCATTGAGTGAGGCAGTTACTTGGATGTCTTGTTTTATGACCATAACTTACAAAAAAAATTTCCGAGCTTAATTGTGATCATAAATCAAAGACTATCTGATTCTTTAAAAAAATCTTTTCAATCCTGAAGTGGTAAGCAAGCCTCCAGAGAAATGTCAGAAAAATTAGATAATCTGTGAAACTAACTATTACACAGTACAAACCAAATATTGACTGGAAGCTATTTTTCAAGGAGAAAAAAGCTTCTTTATAAAAATATATATGAAGTTCTTTTTAGTGTTCTATTCTTTCAAAAGTACAAGGATACATTTTTCAATTTTAAAATGAAGCCTTCATAAGGATATAGAAGTCCAGTACCTCATCATGTTCCTTATCTAGGTATCTGATCTGGATATTTTTCAGTTCAAATGAGACTTTCACCTACAACAGAAATTAATTAGTGAAATGGCTCATCTGCATGACAATGAGAAACAGGCAGCAATGATTAATTCTTTTTATTGATACCCCAAAAGTGTTAATGCAACCAAGAGCTATTCTACCCCACTTGTTCAAATCCAAGCTATATATGTTGTACTTAAAAGAATCAAAGCTTTGCATCCCAATCAATAAGTCTATAAGCTGCTTAGAATATTATGCACATACCTATCTTCCCCATTAATCAAAAGGTGACTTTGGTAGTCTTAGTTTCACCTCCCCTACCTGGTAGTCTTGAGTTTTCAACCAAATTTCAGATTTACTAAAAATAAATCAAGTAAACAATTTCATCTAATAGACACACTACATTTACTAAAAAATTCTGGGGAACTTGAGAATGAAACTAAAATTCTTAATACGCAGTACATGAATTTCTTCCAGTAAAAAAATATAGTGTACAAAGTTGTGCAAAAAAATGAGTATATACAAGTATACGAGCAAGTTAAAGATTTCCATACAAAGGGCAAAACCTTATGTCAATATTGAATTAAACCACTTGCAGCAAAACATGCAAGTCCATGCCCATTTTTAAATACTGTTTCTACAACAATTCTAAATTTATATTTAATCTTGATTAGAATAATAGTTTTCATTTATTTTAATGTTAAGTGCTGGTCCAAAAAATCTGTTCACTTACAAATAACATTGAAAAAAATGTAGTGAACACTATTGGGAGCTAAATATATTTTTCATTATTATCTAGTATCCTATACCAATTATTACATTAATATCTAGATTTGATTGCTAGAATTTTGTTGTTCCTAGTACTAATCTTTCAATTATACAGCTGTGCATAAATCAAGGGAGAAGGTTGAAGTTGTAAAACATGTTAATGTTATACTAGTTTAACTACTGCATAGCTGGGATACTATAGATATGTCAGCAATACAACAGTCAAATTGCCCTCAACCTTTTCCCCAACTATGGAATTAATGAAGAGTGGGGACTTTAATATAATTGCTTTTATAAAATTTGTCCAATTTGCTAATCAAAGGATAGGAAGAAAGCTGAGATCATTCCATGAATGACTAATAAATACACTTAACATTTTACAGAAATAATCCATTCAAATGTTATTAATTGTTGGTTTACCACTTCAATTACAATAGGAATTCTAAGCAGGCTATAAAGTACACATTAGAATTAAACAACCAAGACAGGGAAAAAACCAAATAACTAAAGCTTATTAACAGTCACATTGGGAAAATGGATGACCAATTACAACTCATCTGAAATCTATGTCCAAAAGTGGGCTCAGAGACCACCCTATTCTGGGGCCTGCTGAAAAAGCCAGATGTTTGTGAAAACTTAAAACATTAAGTGATGTGAGAACAGCAAACTGAACTATTAAAACTGTTATTGATCAGTGAATTACAATTGGCAAAGATCCAACTCACCATGGCTTCCATATCAGCCCATGTGGTTTTAGATGATACAAGGAAGTTGAAGTTATTACCTTGGAAGGTTACATTGAAATTTACTTGAGGATCCATTACATAAATCTGTGGATAGCAAATGAAAACATCAATTAAAAAACAATGTAGTTGTTCCAAACTTCTTTTTGAGAGGAACCAAACAATATTTTTATGTAGTTCAAAGAACCAGGAAACTGGGGTTAGGGCCACCTGAATTTTCCTCTTCCTCTCCCCACCCTTCCCCTTCTAAATATTCTCCTAAACTGTGCTTGCTTGCATATGAGACAGATAAGAAAACAATGATGAAATTAAGGAGCTTTCATCATGTATTCTGACTGCTAATTGATGTTCATGGATACACCCTGTGCTTTGGTTAAGTCAGATGCACACAGTTCTGTACTTCATTAGGTCAGGTTCACCTAACCAAATACACCAAGATTAAAATACCCAGAATCATGGATACAAAGTCAAGGTTAATATGGATTAATCATGTTAGTCATGCCATACAGAGAATATTGAATAAATAAAAATCCAAACTGGGTTCAAAAACACCATTATGAATCTCTGCAAAAGAAGTTTTTTATTGACAAGAAATAACAATAGGCAAACATAAAGGCTAACTTATTGTGAGATACTAGAATTTTGTAAATTCTGTAAAATAGAATTTAAAAATTGGGGCAACAGGATATAATTTTAATGGTTCTTTTATTTACAGATTTAATGGTTCTTTTATTTAAATTTTTAGATTTAAAATAGACAAATTTATTATTCAGAACATTCTAAGACAAACAGAACTATGTACTAATATAAATCTATAATTGCAAAAACATATACATCTATTGAAATTTGAAATGAAAAAACAGTTTCAGAACTTTGGTTTTTTTTATAGCTACAAGGTTATTGGATGCACAAATCAAAAAGATTTGGCATTATCCACAATGGAAAAATGGATAATACAAATCAAGACTGGGAACTCTGGAACTTTGCACATATTCATAAGTGTTGTAAATTCAATTATATGTGCAGTTTGTGATGCTTTCCAGCCCATGACCAGCATGTTTATGTCTAATCCAACATGTAATCCAATTTTAACTTCTTACTACAAAACAAGTTTCTGTATTTGTTTCATTAACCTACTTCTAGTTTACAAGGCACTGTATGCAAGGCATATATACACCTTTTTTGGTTGCTCTTCAGAATGGTATTGCTCTGGGGAAGACTATGAAATGGAAATGCGCTTTCTCACCATTTTGAGGTAGAAAAGTAAGTATTTAGGCATACTTTTATAACTTTTAGGACTATCATTAGAAAAGCAGGTCTACAAAAGATATTATCAAAAATAACTTGACATTGGTCTAGTTTATTGAAATCACTTATCTCCACACTCCCACATCAGGCAGCTCTGTTTTTAAATTTTATTGAGCTTTATTGTAGGGTAGGACCCATAAACACCAGCATGTTGTATTACTTAGAGGAGTTTTGAAAGAAAAAAAAAATTCTGGAATATTTTTTATGTTACAGGAACTTAAAAGTGATATATCTAAAATAAAGAGTTTTGGCTACATAATAACTTTACAAACATTGCAGACAAACACCAAGGGACAACTACCATCTTGAAAATCCTTGGAGCAGGAAATTGCATATCATGGGATCTACCGGAAAGTCACCATCTTAACTGGCCTACTTGCTACAGTGCAAAATATCTAGTTAGTAGGTTATCCCCGGGATTAACCGCAATATTAATAAAACTACGAAAACACGTGGGTTGCTACCTTAACGCTGCAATTATGTGCTTACGTTTGTGGAGCTAAAAGCATCAAAACTGACGAATATATGTAGGAAGCATACATAGCATTTATCTCAATATTACACATTTACTCCGAGATATCAAGGGCGTTTCCATTTGGCTTGACATTAAAATCAAAATTGCCAACTTGGAAAGCCTTTAAAAAACAGTTTATTATAACGCGGGAGCCCGAAAAAGTTGGCCTGCTGTTGTTGAAGCAACTACCAAAAACCAAACGGGTCATTCGCTCCTCAGAGGGACGGGAGAAGAGCAGACTTAGGAACACAGCGTTTTCCGAGCACAAAAAGCAAATGCGGTGGCCGCTTCTTCTCCAGGACGAAGCTTACTTCCTCGCTTACCAAACGCTCAGCAAACCCCCATCAATCAGTCGGCGTCCACCACCTGGCGCCCTCCAGCTGCACGAAGCCGCCGCAGCCCATGGACGTGGGGGCTGAAGCCGAGGGGGCTGTTGTAGCACCCCGCACAACTGGAGGACGCCTCTTGGGGGAGGCAGCTCCCTTAAAGAGAAGGACCGGGGAGGCAGCAGGCGTGCTGGACGGAACTTACTGGACTGCCCAGCAGGTCCTGGACGTCCGACGACTGCCCCTCGGCAAGCCTCCAGGTTCCACGGTCAGCGTTCGCCATCCCCTCCCACGCTATGACGCAAAACAGATCGCAGACGCTCAGCTCTCGCAACCGCTACTGCTCAATGCAACTGGGCAGGGGCCTCGGTCTTTTATACTATTGGCTAGCCGCGAGGAGGGAGGCGGATCCCGTAAAGAACAACAAGTAACGCATCTCATAAGCAGGGGAAAGGCATTTCTGGGGCCAGAGTGTAGGAGAAGCCATTTTACGCGTCCTCGGTGTTGCAAACCAGCCAATGAAAAACCAAACATTTGACTGCAGTAAAAAGATCGCGGCAAATACAAAAAAAATGTCCGAATTCACACATTCTCTGTGAATGTTTTCTTTAGTGTGAAGAAATTATCATTATGAGCTTTCCTTATCGGGAAGAAATTATCAGTCGCCTTTCCGAGATTATGAACAAAAACACCATGCAACCATTTATTTATCAAACTTGTATGTCGACTATCACGTCGAGGGACGTTAGGCGGCTTACAGACAAACCAGCTTATTTTTTTCTAAAAGCAAAGCTATAACGAGAAACAGTTGGGTGGTTTGCCATTGCGTTCTTCCCTGGGCTGAGAGAAAGTGACTGGCTTCCTGCCTAAAGTGAGGCTAGAGATCCTAGTCTTCCGTTTCTAGCCTGTGATAACTTCATCACTAGATCTCCACGGCTTCAAACTCGATAATTTTAAGACTTGTGGACTTCAACTCCCAGAATTTCTGAGCTAACATGACTGGAGGGATTCCGCGAGTTGAAGTCCACAAGGCTTAAAGCTGTCGAAGGTCAAACTGAACCTTCCATCGCTTTTTAGCTAGCTTTTGTTACGTTTGAAATAGGCCACATTTCGGTTGACAGAATTTACTGATAAGATCCTCAAGCAGCGGGGACTGTAACGCAATTCTTTCCCACGCCTTCCTGGCGTTACCAATTGAAGGAGAGGGGAGGAGGAGGGTTCTGTTGCAGTCATGGGATCCGGAAGCTACAAGGCGATTGGTTAACAGGCGGTTGCCCGCCCGCCCCCCACACCTCCCCCCGCCGGGTGTCAAAGGGAAGAAGGCGCGAAAAAAAAAAAAAAAAAAAGCTGGAGGCGAAAGGAGTGAAAATCGCGGCAAGAGCTTGGAGAAAGTGCAGAACTGAAGCGAAGGAAAGCAGCGTTTAAGTACGTAGTAGCTATGTCGCAGTGTTACTCGGCAGTGGCGGCAGATTATGGTTGGAGTTTAGATGCGCGTTTTTTAAACTTTCGGAGATTTCAATCTTGGTCTATAAATCAAGGCGATTATTAATATTATCACCAAAGGAGTTCAGGGGAAAATGATACAAGCATCTAGCTCATGTGATAAAAGACCAGAATAAGGAGGAGAGAAAATGTCTTTGTCAGCTAATATTTCTTTCGGCGAAGTCTCTGTTAGCTTAACTGCTTCTTCCATATTTTTTTAACTATACTCACTAAAACCAGGGAAAAGAGAGTGGCGCTGTGTAGTAAAGTAACATGATTAGATAGATCTACGTGTGATAGAAGAATCTTTAATTTGATTAAAGTTTCGTAGTTAAAATAGGGCATTTGTTTCCTGTCCATTAAAAAAAAGGATTTACCTACAAAATGAAAGGTGGAGGTGGGTAAAAAAAGAACGGCCATCAGTAATGCCTACTTAAAATTTGATTTTCATGAAATTATTTTGGATAGTTTGTGAAATTAGATGGCATTAATGCTAAAAAATACTCTGGCAATAAATCAAGGATATTATTCACTAAATTTGGTTTATCAAAATTTTATGAGAGATATTGTGGAGAAATTGTGTGAGACTCAACTGAGTCACTTATAAATGAAGAAGGGAAATTCTTATAACAATGTTCAGGATTCGGTATGACCACAAATTAGCCTTACAGAGAACATAATTTGGTGTAGTGGTTGGAATGTCAGATTAGAAACAGAGATTGTTAGTTCTAGCCCTGCCTTAAATATGAAAACTTCCTGGAGACTTTGGGCCAGCCATTCTCAGCCGAGCTAACTTCACAGGGATTTTGTTGGTAAAATAGGAGGAAGATGCCCAAATACTTTTCAGCATCATCTGTATCTAATTTCACTATCTGAAATATTTGCCACCTTGAATTATTTATAAAATAATAAAGGAAGCCAATAAATAAAGCCTCCTGGGTGATCTTAGAGTTAGACCATTCATTTTCTTTTTTTCTTGAAACTATCGCATGATAAGTTTGGCAAGGGCCTGCTAAGAAGTTGACCCCTTAACTTGAGAGACACACGTTCTTTGCAAAGGGGTTTCTTTGCCTAACCAAAAGTATAAATCACAAATAATTAAGGCAAAGAAAAGGGGGGAGTCAATTTCTTATTGATCCAAAATTCTAATTATATGCTCATGTCATACATCAGATGGGTCCAAATGGCTTTTTGAGTGTTTAAGGTTGCCAACCCCTGGTTTAGTGTTAAAAAGACAAGATCATGCAAACCAGAAGAAACTGCCTTGTCTAAGAAGGAGGCATGTGTTTTCCTAAAATTAGAATAGAGGCCTAGACCATGTTAAAATCGCTAATACTATCTTTTAAAATAATAATGAAGCCTAAAATAACAGGTAACATTTTTAGCCCAAGAAGCAGGCAATGGCAAACCACTTCAACATCTTTGAGGTACTAGTTCAGACAATTGCCAGGTGTCAACAATGATTCAAAGGCATACATACAAACATAGCACAATAGATACTTATTGAAATCTATGCAGGTCGTGTTTCTTTGGTCTTGCAAGCTATGTGGGAATTGATAGTTACCTCGATAGATCTTTTTTGGGTTATGCAGATTCAAACCTGTTTTCCTAATCTTTCACTGCTTCTTGATTTTTCTAGATATAAAGCATTTTATTTAATCTGCAAACATAAAGGAATCTGAAATATCAAAAATAATGTGTCCATAATATTGTGCAGTTTTAATTGCTTACTTCAGAGGTTTTTTATATATATTCCAAATAATTTGTTAAAAGTCAATATAAGCTGCAAAAATACAAGGAAAAAAAAGACAAAGAAGTATCTTCTTTTATCCCACAGGAAAATATAATAGTTTAACATCAAATCATAATTAGCTTAACAACTCTCTTGCTTAGCAAAATAGATTTTGGGCTTGGTTGTTGTTGTAAGTCAATGACTACCTGTAATCTTTCTTCTATCCATAGTTGTAAAGAAAGCCAGTCAATCTTTGCCAGCAAACTTCCAATAATTGAAACCAAATATAACTATTTTTTTCTTTTAACCCTGATCAAACAAGCATTTTATAAACCTTTTCTGAGCTTTAAAAATTATTCTTTATCCCCTTCAAAAAAGTTTCAGAAATAGTTTGCTCATCTGTCTTTCAAGGTGAAAATCCTTCAAAATTCTTTAACAATTTCTTTTGTATCACTATTTACAATTTATCTTTTGCTTGTTATTTCAAAAAATGTCTGTCCAAATCTTATCCAGAGCTCTTTTGAATACCCAGAAGAAAAAAGTATCTGAATCAGTTTCCTATTCATCTCAGAACCACTTCAATTATATCAAAATCCAACTCATTCTTGTTTTACAACTTCATGAGAACATTCTGTCAAATTTATCAAGTGTTTTCTCCATTCTATCCAAAAGCTTGTCTGAGATGAATTTAGAAGTTTGTACTAAGGATTTCTGCTCCCTTTTCTTTATCCACTCACTCTAATGTCCAGCCTTCAAGGCTTCCTTAATCATAAAAAACCCCAAAGGAATACTCAGTTTCCCAGAACAGATACCTTCTAAATAATTCAAAATTATAATTCCAATTCCTTTTGGCCCCCTAATTTGTTATTATCTTTCCAGATTCCTTTTACGAAGCTCTCTTTTGCTGCATTATCCAAAAAATACAATGTAAAACAAGTCAAGGTGGAAACTCAACTAAAACCTTGCTGGTCTGAAAAGTTTTAATCACTTCAATATGCAATTTTTTAGAAAATAATCCAAGAACGTGATTAAGATATCAGGCTCAATCAAGTTTAATGTTCATAAATGCTGCTTTGCAAGGGTGAGCTTGATGTAATCCTAACTCCCAACTCTCCACCCAAAGTTGACCATGGCCTACTCATAAACAGCAGCTGTTCAGAATCACATGGATGATCTCAACAATCTTTGTTTGTTCCAGAGAAAGTAAGCTGCCTCTATCAGCATCTATCCATGATTTTTCTCACAAAAGCTGTCTTGCCAGTCAGCAAAAGCCAGCAAGATGTCAGCTCACCATGGCACTCATGACATCATGGTAGGAATTGTCCAGAAGATGTTTTAAATTTAGTTATATAAAAAAGTTCCAAGACTTAGGCCTCGGGTGCCAATTTTATTTGATACCCTTTGACCTAGAGTAAAATACTTTAAGAAGTACATATTATACATTCATAGAAGCATTGTTAGTTTCATAGTTGTTCTTTGATTCTGAAGTCTGCTTTTGGTACCCATAGCTTGCCTTATATAATTATTAGAAAAAGCTGAGTTAGTGCCTTACTTTAAAGTCCTCCAATTCATTGTTTCATTTTATCTTTTATAACAATGTTTTAAAATATTCTTCCAAGGTTCCTATTTTTTACTTTATGGCCATCAAACTATTCTTCAGGGCAAGCAGATTGTGCATATCACAGAAAAACTTTAATAGTAAAAAAAAGAAAGAAATTAAAGGCATGTGATAAAAAGAAACCTAGCTAAATATAATTTACAGTATATTTTTGTTTTTGCAAACCATTCTTGCTTCCACCATAATTATTGTCTTTTATTCATTATGCTTCTCATCTCTTTCTTTTTAATAATCTCATGGATTCGCTCCAACCATTTTTTTTCAACTGTGATTGCCATCATGAAATTTGAAATTGGCTTTTCTTTCTTTTTCTTTTTGCTTATGAATCTGGATTCTAATACTTTTAAAATGTTCTGTTGATTACTGTATGATTTTCTTTGGTCTTTTCCTGGAGATTCTTTTCCTCTCTCTACCCACAGTATTGTCAGTTTTTGCCTTGTTCACATCCCATTCATGTTCACTCTTATACTGTACTTATTTTATTATTTGATCTTCATTCTCTCTATATTCCAAATCTCTTGGACATATTTTTATAGTGTAGTGTATTTTTTTGCAATTTTCATTTACATAAATCCACTTTTACTTCTGTCAACAAACATTTATTCCTTGCAAAAGTGTGTGTGTGTGTATTTGTTTTCTTAAGTTTTCGCAGATATTTATATGTATGGTATTCAGCTTTGTTTTGGTATTTTCCCATATCATTATAGTTGTGCTTTTAAAGTTATAGCAATGTTTCAGCAGAATCTCATCTGCCATCATCAGGCTTCTGTATTGTCTTGGTCTGTGTCTTACCCGTCTTGGTGTTTGCTGTGTTCTGCTTGATT
>BLBF01000044.1:8060716-8152417 GCA_015471245.1 Laticauda colubrina
AACAATGGAAAGGAATGGACGGGGGGAGGACATAGCCAGGATGTTAAGCGGATGCTCCACGGAAGCCTAGCGGATGGAAGCGGATGGCACATCCGCGGGGCTTCCGGGGGAGCACAGCGAAGCGGACGCGCAATGGAAGGAACGGATGCAGAACGGATGCTGAGCGGATGACGCGGATGCAGAGCGGAAGCCTAGCGGATGCCAAGCATTCACTGCGCATGCGGGGAGGATGCATTGCGTCAGCCCCGTGGATATAAAGGGAAGCAGCTCGCAAGCAGGTCATCATTCAGAGAAAAGACCTGCTGCCAGACACAGCTCCAGCCAGCCAGCCAGCCAACAACCATGGGGAAGAAGAGGAAGCCTCTGCCATCTGCTGCCAGCCCTGGCAGGAAGGACAGGGCCACCATCCCACCCCTTGGCCCTGACTCTGCTTCTGCTGGGGCTTCTGCTGCTCGGTCTGACTCTTCTGGTGCTGGAGCTTCTGCTGGTGCTGCTCCTGGTGCTGGTGCTTCTGCTGGTGCTTACTCTGCTGGCGCTGCTCCTGGTGCTGGGGCTTCTGCTGGGGCTTACTCTGCTGGCGCTGCACCTGGTCTTGCTGGTGTTCCTGGTGCTTCTTGTTCTGCTGGTGCTCCTGGTCCTGCTGGTGCTCCTGATCCTGCTGGTGCTACTGGTGCTTACTCTGCTGCTGCTGATCCTGGTGCCGCTGGTGCTGCTGGTCCTGCTTTTGCTGCTACTGTTGTTGTTGCTGCTGCTGCTGGTGGTGGTGGTGTGGTGAAGCAGCCCCTACAACCTCGAAGCCCCTCTGATGAGGGCCCTGATGGCCCTGCCAGAGGGAGGAAGAGGCATACGCGAGAACGAGAACGGGAGAGGAGGCAATACTCCATCAAAGAGGAACATGAGGATGAGGTGCTGGAATGGCTGAGGGAGAACGAGTATCTATCGCGGAAGGGGCACAGGCTCTAGCGAGACACCAAAAGGAAGCAGGGTGCTTGGAGAGAGAAGGCGGAGAGCCTGGGCTACACTTTCGAGGTGCTCCTCGGCTGGTGGAAGCACATGTACACCTGGTACGGGAAGCTGCACCTCAAGAAATCTGGCCAGGCCACGGACAAGCTGACAGACCGAGAGACCTACGTGATGGCCAAGTGCAGCTTCTTGGAGGGTGAGATCCGCCACTGAGGAGCAGCCCCTCTGACAACCCTCTCTCTCAGGCAGCCCGCAGAGAGCCAGTCCTCTTCTGGCCAAGAGTCACCTCCTGTGTCCAGGCAGGTATCTGTGGAGCGTGCCACGACGGAGACCCCCCTGACAGCTGCACTCCCCATGGCGGAGCGCGTGGAGGACCCCCTGACGCAGTGGGAGCAAGGAGAGGGCACTTCCACCAGAGACCAACCCACATCCACCCCCAGCTCCACCTCCACAGAAAGCAGGCAGAGAGGCAGACCGGAGGGGCAGAGCCATACTATCCTGCTGGAGATCAGGGACACCATCATAAGCAGCATAGATCTCCTCTCTCAGCTGGTACACATGGACATACCATCCTCAAACCGCAAGCCCTTCCTCACCTATGTCAACCAGACCCTCCTGGACATGTCTGAATCACAGTACCAGGTGATCAAGGACAGGATCACCGGTCTTCTTCACAACCCTCCAGACCAAGCTGAACCTGCTCCCACCCAGTCCAGGTCTGCTCCTTCACCCCAGGTAATGTCACTGCCCTTCCAAGGCTTTCCACAGGCCCTCACCTACCAAGGCTACAGCTACCAGGAGCTCCAGCAACACTGGCAGCCCTTCCCAGACCAGGCAGAGGTACATCGTACGCCACTGGTGCCACCGATGGCACTGATGCCGCCGATGCCACCCACGCCACCGATGCCACCCATGCCACATATGCCACCCACGCCACAGATGCCACCCACACCTCACCTCACTCACCTACAGACCAGACATCCCCATTACACTCCTCCTTCCTCCACCCCACAGCCAAGCCCGGCCTCAGAACATCTGTCATCGGTCTTGGGACTGACACCCCATGTCCTGGAGGAAGGGGCTCTCAACATCACAGGACTGAGCCAGCTCTCTGAGAGCTTCCTCCACACACCGTCCCCTGTTGTCCTCTTGGGACCAGGCACCCCAATGGTGCCTCAGACCAACATTCCAGCAGCAGCCACCTCCACAGCACCTGGACCCTTCACCCCTGAGACTATGGGCACGCCTCAGAGTGACTGAGAAGAGTGCCAGAGACTGGGTTGCTACCTGATGACTTTATCTTTGCTTGGAACACTTGGGTCATTTTCTTTTACAGTTTGTTATTAATAAAGATTATCTTTGCTTCACACACTTGCTTCAGTTCTTTTAGTCAATAAAGTCTTGGTGGAAACTTTTAGAAATGGTTTAAGCCTTTGCATGCTTGTGGGATGGGTTAAGATAGCAGTGGGATGGGCAGGGATACTTGTGGGATGGGTAATAGCTGTAGGATGGGCAGGGATACCTTTGGGATGGGTAATAGCTGTGGGATAGATAAACCTCCAGTGCAAGCATAGTGGGACTGTATGGTCCACCCTCCCAGGTGCCACACCTTTGGCCCTTTATTATCAATAAGAATTTAATAATTGATCCACACATTTCAACATAAACACAACTCTTTATTAAATGCCCTGTTCATTGTAGGGCCACTCAACATACATGGCCCAATCTCATCAGTGTGATGAGACAGGCTGAAGGAAGCATCCATTCATCATCTATCATCCTGTCTTGCCACTCCACTGCTCCAGCTGGGGAGTTGCACCAGTGTTTCAGGAGGTTGCGCTGCTTCTTCCCTTCATGTGAAGCTCTGTTGGGGCCTTGCACATCCACAGTTTCGCCCTTGCCTCCATTCACCAGGCTCCATGTCCCCATTGCCTTGTTGGAGGTCCATGAGCCTGTTCTGCATACTGGGTAGCGGGTGCGCATGAGATTGTGCAGGATGCAGCAAGCTTTCACGATGTTCCTCACGGTCTCTTGGCGATGCTGCATGGTGGTGAGAAGTACCTGGAACCTGTTGGCCAGGATGCCAAAGGCGTTCTCCACCACCTGCCTAGCCCTGGACAGCCTGTAGTTGAAGATCCTCTCTTCACGGGTGAGGCATCTGGAAATGTAGGGCTTCATGAGGTAGGTTCTGAGGGAGAAGGCGTCATCCCCCACGATGAAGTAGGGCACATCTTGTATGTCATTGGGCAGGGGGTCTGGATCTGGGAAGCCCATGATGAGGTTGCGTTCCAGCCCCTCCTTGAGGTGACTGGCGTTGTATCTGAAGATGAGCCATTGCCTGAAGCATCGATGTACATGAACTTGTAGTCAGCATCGACCATGGCTAAGAGGATGATGCTGAAGAAGCCCTTGTAGTTGTGATAAGTGGACCCTGAGTTGGCTGGAGCTTTGCAGGCCACGTGCTTGCCATCTATGGCTCCAACGGTGTGAGGGAAGTTCCACTTCTGATACCACTGCTCTGCAACTTTCATTGGAGGGGCACTGGAGGAGCTCCTCCAGGTATTCTTCGATGATGGCCTGCACCACTTCTCTGACCACAATGCTGATGGTGTTGTGTAGCACCCTCCAGGCGTACTGCATGCTCCTGTATGTGGTCCCTGAGGCCAGGTGGCGCAGAGTCAGTGCCACCTTGAGTCCAGGGTCCAGGCTGGGCCAGAAGTTGGTGCTCTTCTTGGTCAACCTGGGTCTCAGCTGCTCCACAACTTTGTCAAACATGGCTGGCGGCATCCTCATGAAGTTCTGGAATGCACGAGGGTCTTCATTCCTCAGCTCCACCATCAGCTTGTTATACAGTCCGTACTCTGCTCTTCTCGCAATCCATCTTCGGACCCAGACACTTCTTGGACACCTCCTTTTCTTCGCGTAGAACAGGTGAAAGAGCCTGTAGATGGCGTCGCACTATTGTAGAACTATGGTGGCTACCAAAAGGAGTGTGTGACGATCCATGGTGGAGATGACTGGATGCTGTGGAAGAGCAAGAGCCAGATGAAGGCTGGACTGAAAGTGAGATCCAGGAGAGTTCCTCCCCCTTTTTATAGGAAATATAGGTTTTCCGCTAGGTGTCCTTTTGCATCCTCTAGGCATCCTGCAGACATCCTAAATATCCGAGATACGTCCCCTATGCGAACGTTTTTTCCGTTTTAATGCTTTGTATGCGAGCTGCATCCACTTTCATCCTTTCTCCGTCCGTGCTACTAACGCTGCGTGTCCGTTCCGCGTCCGTTTCGCTTTCTCCATGTGTTCGTTTTCCGCTGGAGCGGATGCGAGTTGCACGGATGCGCAGCAGATGCCTAGCGGATATAGCGGATGCATAACGGATGACGACGGATGTAGAACGGATGTTCCCCGTATGCATTGCGGATGTAGAACGGACACGTTAGATACATTTTCCGCTCAAAAAGTTTTGTGAAGCTCAAAACTTTTTGAGCGGATGAAATGTCAGTAGACGGATGCTGAATGGATAGAGAGGATGAAAAACGGACGCAGTGAGTACAGAACTGAAGCATCGCGTTAACCAACAGATGGCAAGTGTTTCTCTCCGTTTTACATCCTCTTTCCATCCGTTGGTGCTGTGTGACAGGGGCTTTAGTCAGGGTGCATAGTTCAGTCTTTATATGTGTCTTGTCTGCCAGGCGTTTGGTTCTGTTGATTAATGTTTTGGCCACGGAGTTTATCTGTGCTGGGTGGTGGTGGGATTGGGCGTTGAGGTAGCGGTTGGTGTGTGTTTTCTTCTGGTATACGGTGTGTCCTAGTGTGCCATCTGTTCTTTTGTAGATTAGTACATCTAGGAATGGTAGTTGTTTGTTTATTTCCATTTCCATGGTGAGCTTGATTTTGGGGGGGGGGGTGCTGTTTAGGTGTATTCGGAAATTGTTTTGGTTTCCTTTTCCATGGGGCCAAATCACAAATGTTTCATCAATGTATCTTAACCATAGTTTGGGTTTGTGGGTGGCATTAGCCAGGTCTCTGGATTCGAATTCTTCCATGAACAGGTTTACAATGACTGGTGACAGTGGTGATCCCATGTGGGCTCCTTCAATTTGCTTGCATCTTTGCATCAAGAAGCACAAAGCCGAAGACACAAGCGTGAAGATGACGAATGAGATTTCTTTGAAACATCGCCAAAATACTTCAAATTTTACGCGAGAGAAAACTCGAATAACCAAAGATCCACATGTGTATATACACAATCCAATAAACATGTGTTTATTTACATTGAACTATTTGTTCTATTTTAAAGCTTGTTCATTCTATTTAGAGATATTTGGAGCTGTCCATAATATTTTTTGTCAAAACCTTACCTAAATAAAAAATTTCAACTTTGTGATGTATGAATACGGAGAAGTTACTCCAATTTTGGCTAAACAGCTGATTTTTTCAAAACACTGATATTCTTGCTAATTATTTGTTGTCATGGCAGCAAGTACTTGGTATTTTATGAGTGAGCATTATGCTTCTCACCGCCATTTTGTTTCTTTTATTTTTCCTCTTTGCATAACTAATTGGTTTTAGATGGCTAGCTAAGAAAGGGACCACAGTATAAAACCTTATTCTGTACAGGGTGGTATGTCAGGCTTATAGACCAATGAAGCACAATTTTCATATCTTCAAAATGAATTTTAGTTTAAAAGGCTTATGTCGGAATAAATTTATTATATTGCAAGATTAGAGTGTATGTAATTATAATATACTAGAATGGCTATTTCACTAGCATTAATTCCTAGAATTACAGTATATTGAAGATATTTTGTTTGAAATACATAGCTTTGATGTTTTATTTCTTTCTTTCAGTCTGGAGGTGATGAAAGAACCAGTCTCAACAAACTGTGCTCATGTCTTTTGCAGGTAAGCCTCTTCTTTGAATTATCAAAGTTTGAACATACAAGCTTATTGGTTGATGGTGATGAGAGTTGTACTCTCATGCATCTGAAGGACCTTCTCAGGGTTCATTCTCAGGGTTTTTTAGAGTTTTTCATGTAGAAATCTTAATTTCTTCCTGAGAGACAAGGAAGCTATAAACAATGTGGGTATGCAGGCATTTAAAATGCAAAATAATTATAATTACCTCTGTCCAGATTGAAAGGCTGAGTCTCCAATATTTATAATGCTGAATATGTTTCAAAACCATATACCATATCACCAGCTGGCTGAATTGCCTGTTGCCGTGATTTGTTCTGGGGACTTTTTTTGCCTGCCCCGGAGTTAAAATCTCATGTCCAAAGTTTTGTCTTCTTCAGAGATAAAAATCATTACTTAAAATTTAGAATATTCCAATTTAGAATATGGTAGAATAGAATAACAGAGTTGGAGGGAACCTTGGAGGTCTTCTAGTCCAGTCCCCGGCTCAGGCAGGAAACCCTATACTATTTCAGACAAATCATTGTTCAATCTTTTCTTTAAAAACTTTCCAGTGTTGCAGCATTCACGACTTCTAGAGGCAAGATGTTCCACTGGTTAATTGTTCTAACTGTCAAGAAATTTCTTCTTAGTTCCAGGTTGCTTCTCTCCTTAATTAGTTAAGGGACACACTTGATTTCTGGCAGAGCAGAGCCCCAAAAACAGTGGACAAGCTAATAGATTCCAAGGCTGGCTCATAAAGTTTGTTAAAATTACTATAGCAGTTAGGTCCAAGTATAATATGAGACAGGAGTACTGATTTTTTTTTCTAGCCATGGGCTGCCCTTTTAATTAATGAGGGCAGCAAGAGGATATCTTTGCTAGTGCAGAGATACCATGTTAAAATGGGCTCCATTTCTAGATATGGCAGTAGGATTAAAATACCTATGTTGAACAATTTTTAAAATATAAAAATGCATAGAAAATCTCAGAACTGACATTTAGTAGGTGTACTGTCAAATTTTAGAGGTGTAGTTTGGGATAGTATGATGGCTATAGAAATTATTCTAGAAGCCGTGATGGGTCCCATAGATTGCTGCCCCTTTTGTTACATCATATATTATGTATCAGGGCTTAAGAAGGACATTTTCAGTCCTATTCCCTATTGTCACATTTTGCCATTTAAGTTGTAGAATAGTGTTCGGATACCCTCTAATTTAATTTGATTTCATTTAATTAAATTTGTATGTTGCATAACTCACAAGAAAAAAAGTTTTTT
Source organism: Laticauda colubrina (assembly GCA_015471245.1). NCBI lineage: Eukaryota > Metazoa > Chordata > Lepidosauria > Squamata > Elapidae > Laticauda > Laticauda colubrina. The sequence continues at coordinate 8,067,855 of BLBF01000044.1, forward strand.
TAAAAAGCAAAAAGGTTAAAAGGTGGCAAAGCTGAGAAGTGAACATAACGAAAGCAACCAACAAGCCCACACTATCGACAGGGACTTCACTCACCCTTGCCAAAGTGATCTAAATAAGATTCTCTCATAGATGTCAAGTTGCAGAATGCCACAGTTGGGAAACACATTTCTTTGGGCATTTTCCTTTTATTGTACTTTTCTTTTCTTTTTTCTTTTCTTTTCTTTTCCTTTGCTTTCCTTTAATTGCTTATGATAAATTTTTTTTAGAGATAGGCAACATTTTGACCCTGAACATTGTACCAATTTATGCTCGCATGGTGCTAGCAGGCACCTACACATTTCCTCTCTCTTTTTCTTGTCTGCCCACCCCCCACTCCTATCTCTCTCCTTCTCCTATATGTAATATACTGTATATGCACACTTTCCTCCCCTTTGGAAAGAAAGGAGAGACCAGGAGGGATAAATCAACTTACTTTCATGACTGAATTGAAAAAGTTCTTTTTTTTTCATTCACTACCAATGGTTATGTTTATGCTCTACCTATAATTTTAATGGTTATGTTTATGCTATACCTATAATTACAATGAATGCTTTCAGTAAAAATAAGAGGAACTAATAATATTGTATTCTTTTGTCCCTGAAGGAGAGGCTGTGGAGGAGTAAAATTTTAAATAGCATAAGCTCTTGCTATTTGAAAATTTGTTGATATAAGATTCTGAAATACAAGCATAGAAAAGAAAAATAGTTTATACCTACAAATATGAGAATATTGCTTGGAGGAAGATTCAGGTGACTTAAAAAAAAAATACAGTGAGAGACTAAACAGACTGTTTTTCTTTTCTAGGTTCTGTATGTTGAAATTACTTAAACAGAAGAACAATATAACACACTGTCCACTTTGTAATGGCAAAGTCACTCAAAGGTGAATCCGTTCCAGGACAAAATATATTCACTTGTTAGGAGACCAATGCATAAAATGCTGAACTGAACATTGCCAATTTCAGAAAAGACTAAGATGTTCACTATTCAACTGCTAACACCTATCTGTGCAATGAGGGCATTGATGTAAAAGGGTTGCAAATATTTAGAGAAAAAGTTACTATAGTGTATTGATTGCAGCTCCATCTAACATTTGTTGGCTTGTTTCAGAAGTCTGAGAGACAATATCTGTCTTATGAAAGTAATCAAAGGAGTTTTCAACATCATCCATGCTTTTGAGTGCGATACTGGATTGAAGTGTAGGTATTATTGTTACAATAAACTTCATAGAAAGTTCTTTATTCATTTTTTGTGATGCTGAATTGCACAATTGATTTTTCTGTTTAAAGTTTGATTTCCATTTTTTGATTTAAAATTCTAAATTATATTATCTATAAAGTTTGTATCTTCAACCCTGGCTTCAGTCTCTGAAACAGGTAATATATCTAGTGCTACTCTGATTTTGGGGCTACTGGTCCTTCAAACTTGCTATCGATTATTCTGGCTATGTTGATGATTATTGAAATCTGAAGTATCTGGAGACCATTAGGCCATTGTACTCATGCACTCATATATTTAGTAGTATTAGAAATGTACCTTCCATACATCTGGTTCAAAGACCATGGCTGGATTTGTTGTTTTAAACCTCTGGCATTTTCTTTTGTTTTCTTCTTCTTTTGCTTGATTAAGATCCAAGTTTGGATGATGTCTAAAGTCCAATTAGTGAAAGCATTTAGCAATTAAGAATGAGTATGTTTTTTAGGCTTTATATTTTAGAAATATGTTTATTAAAAGTTTTGCTATGTTAAAAATAGCTTGTATTCTGCAAATGTAAATTCATGTTCTTTGCCACTGTCAAAAGCCTCCCTCCCAAATTTAAATCAGAAAGTCATCAGAATGATTGCATTGTACCATTACATGTGCATTTTGGTTTTAAGTACACCAGAGCACAAATGTAGAAAATCAATAATTTTAAAATAAAAAGCTGCACACAATTCAGTCAACTAGTATGAAATACCTGGCAAATAAATGTGCTTTGTCTACTATAATTTTAATACCAGTGGTATCTTAGTGGGGAGATGTCAGTAGTTATGAATCTTTATTATATAAAGGAATTACTAGAGGAAGCAAAACCTGTGGGTTATTGCCGTCTCTTCTCTCATCCCAGCTGCAGATAAGAGGTTGCATTAAGTGGGTATCTCACAACAGCTACCTCATCAAAGTTATTCATCTGTAGAGGCCACTTTTGCCTTTCATCAAGAGCTGAACATCTTGACAGCAGCCTATCTTCTTCATTTCACTGAGTGAAGTTGTCCTAGCCCTAACCTGGCAAAGTAGACAGGCATATAGCAAGGATTCAAATTAGGTGGAAAATCAAGGAGACAATTTAATTCAGGGATCGCCAACCTTTTGGACCTCAGGGAACACCAAACTCATAATTTTAAATCTTCCAGACCAGAGGCCCTGGGAAAATGCACAAAAAAGTATTCAGGAAAATTCCCCACCCTGTTTTCCTACCAATCAATCATTCTTTATTTGGGATCACAGAATACCGTCTCCAGCTCCATTCTCGGGGGGGGGGGAGGGCTTTTTGGCTTCATGCAAAGAAAGCAGCAGAAGTCTTTCTGTCTCTCCTCCAAACTCTGCCAGTCTTTGTGACAATTGTTGCGTTGACAGAGCCTCTTGGAGCAGGATGCCTTGCAGGGTTCCAAAGACTCATTTCTGGCGGAATTTGAGAGAGAAAGACTTTTGCTGCTTTCCTTGCATGCAGCCAAAATCAGAAGAAAGAAGTGGAAAGAAGCAACCTGTGGGCCAGGCAAAACATATGGGACTAGTGAGGCAAGTTCCCCTCCTTTCCTTCCTCCCCTCACTACCTCATGTTGTTCACAATGCAAGCAACGCAAGCCTTGTGTTCCCACGGGTAATGTGGGTGGTGCAGCCTTGTGTCTCCGGGCAGCTTGGATTAATTGCTTTGGGGGATGCTTTGGGGGTGACATTTTTCTGTGGGCCCCCAAAATTTTTTTGCAGATCACCAGTGGTCCCCAGCCCACTGGTTGGCAATCACTGGTTTCATTTACCTCTCCATTGCTCATTAGTCATCTTGCTTAAGTCTCAGGTTTAATGCTAAGGATTCTTGTGATAGCTATTCTGAGGGCTTTCAACACACACATACACACACACTGTCAGCTTTAAAATTCAGCTGTCATATTTCATGGAAGGGGGGGATGGAGGAGTTGAAAAGTTCAAGGTTGTTCTGTATGTTGTATTAAGAAATTCCAGTTGCAGTTAATTGGTTCTCATGATTTATGAAGTATAGAAGTGGGAGGCGAGAAGGTGGATTCTGTGTAATGGCAGGAAAATAATTTCACTTTGGGAAATTGCCTTTGACATGCCAGATTTGTTCTAAATAAATCAATTGGAGAGAAAATGTCTCAGAATGATTGATATCATGGATACTTTGTGGATGCCTTACACACACACACACACACACACACACACACACACACACACACACACACGACTGAAAACTGGAACATCTCAAGACTTCATGTTCAGCATAACAAGTGTGTAACTTTTGATGTATTATTGTCCAATACATATGGCTGATGACACTGCTGACATGGTTTTCTTAAGTGAAAAAGAATTGGGTAATATGAAAATAGGGCGTTTACTTTAGTTTAATTTGTTGTCATTGCACCTCATATAATGAAATTAAATACCATCCTCAGTGTACATTATGACTATGAAAATAAACACAAACACATCCTTCACATTCTATACATTGAATTGAAAACCCCTGATATTGCATTAATATTGCTCTACATAGTAGAATTCAATAGAGTTACTTCCCTGGGATAAAAGCTGTTTTTCAGCCTGTTTGACCTGTTTTTATTATCCTGTACCATCTGTCAGATGGTAATAGTTCAAAAAAAAGGTTCCCTGGATGAGATGGATCTTTGAGAATATTTTAAACTTTCTTAAGGCAGCGGGAGCTATAAAAGCTCTTCCAAAGAGGGGAGAGGCAACCAGTGATCTTCTGGGCAATGACATTAACCCTCTGGATTGCTTTCCTATCTGCTACTGTGCAATTGGCAAATTATACAGAGGTGCAGTATGTTAAAATGCTCTCTATGGTGCAGCAGTAGAAGCAGTTTTTCATTCAGTTATTTTCTGAGAAGTCTCAGGTTATATAATCTCTGCTGGGCCCGTTTGACAAGACTGCAATGTGGGCACCCCATTCCTTTGTCATGGTTAGTTTTTTTTCTGTTGAGGATTTCTTCCCCTCCTCCCCCGTTTTTGAGTCAGACTAGACTTGATAACTAACTATATGGCTTACCATATCTATATAGAAAGGTAGATAGCCTACCTTTCTCAACAACATTTTTCTGAAATGGTTTGCCGCCTTCCTAGTACATAAAGAGAGTGACTTAATCCAAAGTCATTCAGCTGTTTTTATACATAAAACAGAATTACCCCAAACTTATTAAAATTGTTTAAATTTTAATTCTAAAATTAAAAACTAATGAATTCTATCTGGAGGATTTTCCATTTGGTGGGACAGGAATACCTGTGAATGCTGTGGTCAACCAACCTGTTCTCTCACTCTTTAACAAATTTTTATAGTTCAGAGTTGTGGTCTAAGAAACAAGTGAGATGAAGGTAGACTAGGTAGAGGATTATTCATACCAAATGAGGCCAGATACCGTGTATGAGCTGGTTACTTCTATTTCCATGCTGGTCATGGTTCATAACTGGTGAGACAGAGTTTCTGATATAAAACTTTTTCAATTTACATCTGGCTTTAGACTTAAGTTTTGTAATAAATTGATACAGAAGAGTTGCCCTGTGTTTATTTGGGATGTCTCAGTAACTTTTGATTGTAATAGCCGCCTCAATTAAAAGTGTCAGTAACTACATCATAGTGGGTCTGCTGATGTTTGGAATTCCGATCACAAAAGGTGGTCCTGGGAAAGCGACTAGTCTGCATTAAGTACCATGATGTTCCCTGAGACTTTATCCCTTCTGCTTTTTAATAGAACATACAAAATGTAACATTCTATTTTTTTTAAATGTGCTAATCTTCCTCGTTTGTAAGTGGCCCAGTAGTTTAAGTGACTTCTCTGAATTAGTTTATTATTCATAGTTTACTGTTGCAAATTGTTCATATTTAGGAAATTAACTTTCAAAAATGGTAGAATAAGCACTCTAATATAACTTATAGGAGAAATATATTTCAGAATTTTAGGCCAAATGTTCGTTCATTCTCTTCCTTTCTTTCTCTCCTCCCTCCCCCTCTTTCTCTCTCTCTCATACACACACAAACACACACAAAAATATCTGATTACCAGGGTTCCTAAAAGTTGAGATCAAAGCCACTTTATTCTTATTTTTATAATCGATATCATTGAGTAGATTCTGTTAATAGTAGAAGAATAATAATTTTTTCTTGATTCACAGGAAATAGATGGGGCTTCAGGCAACCCAATTTCTCAGTTGTGAATTTTAAATCCTGAGAACTCTTTGCTTCTATAAAATTGTGTTTAATAGATTGTATAAATCAAAGTCTTTTAAAAATCATCCCGTAAGCTGTAAAATCTCTACCTACGACAACTATTATGTTTCAGGGTAAAACCCTATTTCTCTCAGTTTCAGATGATTTGGATTACCCCAAGAAAGAATTAGAAACTGCTTCTGCTTCATCCCCATGTGAAGAACAACTGATTATTAACAGTAAGGGATATAGAGATAGATCAAAATATATGAAGAATGAAGAAAAGAGAAATACTGAATCGGTAATAACATTTTTTCTTTCTTTTTCCTATATAGTGTTATGTGACATTGCCCTCCCAATTGTTAAATTATTGGTTCACTTTTATTTTCATTTGAGAAATCATAGCTTGAATTGAACAGGCTGAATGAAAGTGCAAAAATACCTACTTGCAATATATTATTTTCAGAAGTTTCTGAAAGAAAGCTGTGCTTCTTGCTTTGAAATGTATTTAATTGTAATTGAAATTACTGCTATAAGGACTCTGTACAGCAGTGGGATCCTACCAGTTTCTTGATCGTGTGCACACTTAACGTGCGTGCACCTAACATGTGCACATAGCATTCCACACACCAGCTGAAGCCTGAAGTGCCAATCAGCTGAGAGGATAAAGAAGGGAAAGGTGCAGGGGCAGGTGGGAGGACCGATCCTGTGCTTTTCTCTTCTTTCTCCTCTCAGCTGATCGTTGGACGCTTTTTTTACTACCGGTTCTACTGAACTGGTAGGAATTTTTGCTACTGGTTTGGCCGAACCAGGGCAAACCGATAACATACCACCATTGACTCTATATCAGGAAAGCTTCAACAAATAATTAAAATAAGAGATTCTGTAGAATAAATTATTGGACAAATAGCCTTGGCTATAAAGAATCAATTTGTTTTCCTGATTCTTGTTCTGCCATCTTCTGTGTACTGATCTCAATACAGTTTTTCCCTTACAGAATTAGCCTCCCACTGGATTTTACTACCTGCTAACAATTCTTGGAAACAAGTTTTTTTTCAGAGTAAAGGTTTAATTCCTCCTGGATATCACCAAGGAAAGGAGAGGCAGCAAAAGCCTCAGGAACTGCATGGGGGGTGGTTGAGCCTCATATATTATAGGCTGATTCCTTTTTCCTTCATCTCAGGCTAGTTTACATTTTGGGTCAAAATCAGTTCCCCATTTTTGTATAATGTTTAAAGGGAAGAAAAATCCCACTCTAATCAGAAAAGTTTTTAAATATTTTTCTAATGCAATGAGTTACATTTAGATAAATATGATAACTTTCTTTGACATGCAGATTAAAGTTGGTTTATATATGAGAATTTTCATTCAGGTATTTTCAATTTGAATCAGAAAATGTTCTGATACTATAATTATTTAATTCAACAAGTGAATTCAGTGTAAATTTAGATAAATTTAAATAAATACCCTAGATTTACTCTCTACAAAATACAAGTCTTGGCCCTAAATATTTTAAAAATAATAATTTTTATTAAATGTAGTTAATGTTATTTATAATGCACAAGTTTTGTTTGTAAATAACTAGGGGTTTAAACTGAAAAAATAAGTGGTTATAGTATCTCAAATATCTCAACAGTCCAAAATTCTTCTGGTCCAAATAATGTTGTTAACAAATGTAATTATAAATATTGTCAATGGTTTATATCTGATAGATCTCTTATCTCTTAACACAGAGTATGTTAAATAACTCATCTTCATTGTTTATCATTTTATTCAAGGTTGATCTCACTTTCATCCAATTTTTCTGTATTTCCGTCTTTGTTCGAATTTTTAAAGTAGGGTTTCCCCTTAAAGTCAATTTGGCATGGGGAAAGGGTTACTTTTTAAAAATTAGATGTCACATTGTATAACTTTCTAACATAATTATTTCCAGAGATACTACAGTTTATACACTTATAAATACTACACTTAACAACAAAATAATTTGAAATAAACATAAAGAATTATTAAAAACCAATTGAAACGATGCATTTCTCATCATTTTACAGATAAATGATATACACATATCCTTTTCCATATTTTTATACTTTCTATACCTGAATGATTATCTCTGAAAATATGCAGTACAAATTTAAAACTGCCAAGGTTCCTTAATATTGTTAAGATTTACTTGTAGTTACTAATGAATTTATGAAATGGACAAATTTCTGTTAAAAGCACATGAATTTTTTTTTCGACTTCTAAAAACAAGTCTGTTTTTAGCCAACAGACTTGGGGCAGATAGGGAAAGCAATGAGTAAAAGACTTTATTCTATACCTAGGAATTTTATATAGTATTTATTGATGCTAAGGTAAGAAATACTTTGTTAGCTTATGCCAACCATCTTTCAGTGGTAACCAGTATCAAAAGGATATGTAGAAAATGTCTAGGCTAAATGGCTAGCTAGCACTATCTTCAGTGTTTTGCTATTTTATGTTTTTAAAATGTTTTTAAACTTCTGATATTAAAGTCATAACCAATGAACTATGATTATTAGGAAGATTGTAAATGAAGTTAATCATTCATTAAATCTATTAAACTTGGAATGCTGCTCTGTGACTAATAGATATGGATTAAAGTTGAGGAACTATTGCAGGAATTAAAGGAGATGAAATGATTCTACTTTCTTCTAAATGTCTGACAAGACCACTTAAGTAACATTTTTTTGTGGTTCTTTAAATGCTAAAATCTATCTGGAAAGAAAACAAGCACCAAATTTATGGTGCTATATCCCTATTATATACTCTCCCATCCATATATTTCAAACTATAGTGCTCCTCACACTTGATATTTTTCCCCTCTAAGTCAACTATTTGTATGTGACATTCTCTTCATTTTACCACAGAAAAAATGAGTTCTGCAAATATCAAATGTATATATTTTTAAAACTTCTGTAGTAAAACAATGCAGGGTCTTAAAGGAACAGTATTTTAATAATATTAGTCCAATAATATTTTGTTTTCTTGGCAGACGGATGACCCCATCTTGCCACAGTACAGTGGAAATGAAACAAAATCCTTCAGAATACTCAGAAAGAAAAATTCTTGTAAAAATATGATTTTGGAAATTGATAAGGAGCACAGTAAGTAGTGATAGTACAGGTAGTCCTCACTAGCTCACTTAGTGATCATTCAAAGTTACAAGGACACTGAAAAAAGTGACTTATGCCATTTTTCACATTTATGATCATTGCACATCCCCGTGGTCATGTGATTTACATGTTGATGCTTAACAACTGATTCATATGACCTTTTCAACCTTCTGACAAGCAAAATCAAAGGAGAAATCAGATTCACTTAGCAATTGTGTTATTAATTTAATTGCAGTGACTCACCTAACAATGAGGGGAAACTCAATTAACAAATTTCTAATTTAGCAACATAAATTTTGTGCTCAGTTATGATCATAAATTGAGGGCTGCCTGTAAAAAATTTTTATTCTGAAAAAAGTGGCAATGATCCTGCTTTATTTAAGTGATAACAATTGGTATTTGAATCATCTTTCTGCGAAATGTGCTAATTGAACATTTTGCTCATCCAAGGTTCAGTGTCATCTGAAGATATCTTCCAGAAAGAGAACATGGTCAGCTGGTAAGCTAATGTTCATTGGTGTTTCATTTGCCACATTTTGTGATGTCAGAAATGCTATTAAATACTGGATAGAGTACCTATGGGGGGTATCATATTCCTGTTTATATCATGAAAAGACAATTTCTGAAGAAGAGGCAGTGGCTTTTTGTGTGACAAAAACTTCTGAGAAGATTTTTTTTCCCACTTTGCCTATATAGGAATTTTATAAACATGTGGGAAAAGATACTTAATTATAATTAAGTAATTATATTGCTTAGGAAGTTTGCTTGAACATAAAGGACATTGGGTTATATTAAGTAATATTGGATTAATGCTAAGCTTGACTAAATCTGGACACAATTTACTAATTTATTTATCTGTACATTTTCTAAATATGCCGAAGTAATATGGATATTATTGGCAAAGTCCAGACAGTAAGCTCCAGTCATTTAGGAGATGTCATTTGGTTTTTTTTACTTTTTCACTTGTGTTCTTTATGAAACAACATGAAGGAATGAAAATCAGTAGAATCTCTGGTCACAAACACTTCTGATAATGACCAAATTGGGTTCTGACCAAAAAATTCACAATTTTTTTTTTAATTTCCCTTTCTGCGCCATTTTCCAAAATTAGGTTTAGGTCATGACCGAATCGGGTTGTGACCAAAATTATGGAATGAATTACGGTCATGACCAGAGGTTCTACTCTATGTTTAAATAGTATACAGTACAAAGAAACAAAGAGTCTATTCATTTTTCAGAACTGAAGGAGGAAATTCTCAGAGAGGCAGGCTGATAGAATTTCCAGCCTAATAAGATTTTGGGTGGGAGGTCTTCTTTTCCTAGTCACAAAATATGGAAGTGCCACATCAATATCTTATCTGGAATTGTTTAAGTTTTTATTTTTATATGTAGGATTTATGGTTGAATATAACTTTAAGAACTTGTCAGATCTTTTATTTTCTAGAATTTTTGATTATTCTTTTCTACAGCATGGATTTTGAAAGTTCTTCCTCATCTCAAGTTGACAAAGACTGTATTATGACTCGGAATCAAAGCTCTTCCCATATGGAGCATTGTGAACCAAGTGCCAAAAATGAAGCATCCTTAAATATAGGTGAGAGTTGTTTCCCCATAGATGATGTTGGTTTACTCGTGGGATACTAAATACAGGAGTCCAAATAATATAAAATAGTTAACTGAGTTGCATTTTTCTTGGTGGCTATTTTTTATGATATGCAAAAGCAGCATGCAGGGCATTGACCTTGGGCATGCAAATAAGTTTATTCCTGACATTGCTGAGCAAACTTAGTTCCCTTCTTAATTTCACGTATCACAGATTAATCAATAATTATTGTCCTAATATTCAGGGTAATGCACGTGGAATCACAGTGTTTCTGTTAATCTGTATATTGACAATTTAGAATTTGAAAATAGATACCAAAGAAGAACACCAAGAGATGCCAGAGCTTTAGTATAGCTTTAAAAAAATTTTATTAAGAAATTGCCCTTTAATGCTTATAAGGTTAGGAGGATACAATCCCAATCATCTGGGTGAACTCTAACTATAAGAAAAGTTCATGTTATGGAATTTGAGTCAAAAGAAAATTGAAAAAAGACATAATGAACCACGGTAGCGCAGAGGTTAGAGTGCAGTATTATAGGCTACTTCTGCTGACTGCTGGCTGACTGCAATTTGGCAGTTCAAATCTCACCAGGCTCACAGTTGACTCAGCCCTCCATCCTTCCGAGGCTGGTAAGATGAGGACCCAAATTGTTGGGGGCAATATGCTGACTTTAAACCTCTTAGAGAGGACTTATTGCTACAAATCTCATAGCCCTTTCCATTTCTCACTTTTTTGGAAACTTTACCTTGGTTCTGGGATAATTAGAAAGGGGGAAATCAATGTTTGTATTTAGTGTCATTGGAAAGGAAGATATTACAAGACAGTAAGCAAACATACAATGTTTGTACATATTAAAAGAAATGCCTTGGCAATATGTTCCTGGCTGTTTAGGATACTAACAGGAAGCCATGCCAATATCAGATGGCAGTGCAAACTGGCCCTGGACATTAATTGTAAGAAAAGTTGTAGAACTAAAGCTAACTATAGTTAGCATCTTTCTGGAAAGAATAGGTTGCCTGGAAAAGAAAAGCAGTTTAGGAAGAGATAGCTTGTTCAAACAATCTCATTGTCTCTTCTGGGAAGGAGATAATACAAAAAGTACAAGTTAGACAATAGGGCCCAGGACACACAGTAATAGCCATGCCTTCCAAAAGAGAAAGAAAAGAAACTTAAAGTGAAATATAGAGCTCCATGATCGAGAATGATATTGGATTTAGTGATCACAAATCTGCCTTTAAATTATTGTCATCCTTGTGGTCAAACAGTAATTTGTCACTCTTAATCATTGCACCTATTGTTTGCTTCTTTAAGGCTAGGTCACACTGGCCGATGGATGCAAAACGTATGCAAAAAGGACACAGCGGACGAGCAAAATTTCGGGGGTGGCTCCATCCGTTGTTATCCGCTCTCAAAAGTGCCCCAAATTTGCATAAACAGAATGGAAAACAACGGAAAGGAACGGACGTGGGTAGTACGTAGCGAGGATGGTAAGCGGATGTAAGCGGATGACACATCCGCAGGGCTTCCGGGGAAGAATAGCGAAGTGGACGCGTAGCAGAAGGAGCGGATGCGTAGTGGATGATGCGGATGCATCACGGATGCCTATAGGATGCATAGTGGATGCATAGCGGATGCAAAGCGTTCACTGCGCATGCGGGGAAGATGAATTGCGTCAGCTCCGCAGATATAAAAAGATGCAGCTCGCAAGCAGTCACCATTCAGAGGAAAGACCTGCTGCCAGAGACATCTTGAAAGAACACCATGGTTCGTCAGTCAGGGAAGAAGAGAAAGCCTGTGCCTATTCCTGCCAGCCCTGGCAAGAAGGACAGAACCACCATCCCACCCCCTGGCACTGACTCTGAAGCTGCTGCTGCTGGTGCTTCTCCTGCTGCTGGTGCTGCTGCTGGTGCTGCTGCTGTGATGGACCAGCCCCAAGGCCCTCAAAGCCCTGCTGCTGAAGGATCTGAAACCCCTGCCAGAGGGAGGAAGAGGCAAGGCAAGGAGAAGGGAGAGAGGAAACAGTACTTCATTTCCGAGGACCATGAGGAGGAGGTGCTGGAATGGCTGAGGGAGAACGAGTACTTGTGGAGAAAGGGCCACAGGCTCTATCACGACACCAAGAGAAAGCAGGCAACGTGGAGAGACAAGGCAGAGAGCCTGGGCTACACTTCAGATGTACTCCTGGGATGATGGAAGCACATGTACACCTGGTATGGCAAGTTGCACCTGAAGAAATCTGGCCAGGCCGCTGTCAAGCTCACTGACCGGGAGATGTACGTCATGGCCAAGTGCAGCTTCCTGGAGGTTGAGGTCCGCCACCGAGAAGCAGCCCCTCTGTCAACCCTCTCCCTCAGACAGCCCACAGAGCCACTCCTCTTCCAGCCAGGAGACAGCTACCGTGTCCAGGCAGGTGTCTTTGGAGGGCCCCACGACAGAGACCCCCCACGACAGCTACACTCCCCATGCCAGAGGACGTGGAGGATCCCGTCTCAAATGGAGCAAGAATAAGCAGCAGCCAGAGACCAACCCACACCCACCCCCAGCTCCACCTCCACAGAAAGCAGGCAGAGAGGCAGACTGGAAGGCCAGAGCCACACTGTCCTGCTGGAGATCAGGGACACAATCAAGACCAGCACAGATCTTCTCTCTCAGCTGGTCCACAGCGACATACCATCCTCGAACCGCAAGCCCTTCATCACCTACGTGAGCCAGACCATCATAGACCTGCCCGAGGCCCAGTACCAGGTGATGAAGGAGAAGATCACAGCACTGCTGCACCAACCTCCAGGCCCAGCTGAACCTGCTCCGACCCAGTCCAGGACTGCTCCTCCACCCCAGATGATGTCACAGCCCTTCCACAGCTTTCAACAGCCCCTCACCTACCAAGGCTACGAGTACCAGGACTTCCCACAGCAGAGGCAGCCTTTCCCAGTCCAGGCCCAGGTACATCGCATCCCACATATGCCTCACCTCACTCAGCTGCAGACCAGACAGCTTGACTACACTCCTTCTTCCTCCACCCCACAGCCAAATCTCTCAACAGAAAATCTGTCTTCAGTACTGTGCCTGACATCCCAGGTCCTTGAGGAAGGGCCTCTCAACCTCACGGGACTGAGTCAGCTCTCTGAGAGCTTCCTGAACACACCATCCCCTGTTGTACTCTCGGGGCAAGGCACCCCAATGGCGCCTCAGACAAGCACTCCAGCTACAGCCACCTCCACCGTCCCTGGCCGCTCGACAGCTGAGACCATGGACATGCCTCAGAGTGACTGAAAATAGTGCCAGAGACTGAGTTGTTAGCTGTTCACTTTATCTTTGCTAAAAGAAACTTTACTTGGTTCATTTTGCTTTTTTAATAAAGTCATACAGTTTACTTAAGACAATTATTAATAAAGGTTATCTTTGCTTCACAAACTTGGTTCATTTTATTTACTTAATAAAGTGTTGGTGAAAACTTTGAAAAAAGGGTTAAGCCTTTGCATGCTTGTGGGATAGGTAAGGATAGTTGTGGGATGGGTAAGGATAGTTGTGGGATGGGTAAGAATACTTGTGGGATGGGTAAGGATAGCTGTGGGATAGGTAAGGATAGCTGTGCGATAGGTAAGGATAGATTTGGGATAGGTAAGGATAGTTGTGGGATGGGTAAGGATAGTTGTGGGATAGGTAAGGATAGCTGTGGGATAGATAAACCTCCAGTGCAAGCATAGTGGGACTGTATGGTCCACCCTCCCAGCTGCCACACATATGGCCCTTTTTTATCAATTACAATTTATTCATTGATCAACACATTTTAAAATAAACAAAGCTCTTTATTAATGCCCTATTCATTGTAGGACCACTCAACATACATGGCACAATCTCATCAGTGTTTTGAGACAGGCTCAAGGAAGCATCCATTAACCATCTATCATCCTGTCTTGCCACTCCACTGCTCCAGCTGGGGAGTTGCACCAGTGTTTCAGGAGGTTGCGCTGCTTCTTCCCTTCATGTGAAGCTCTGTTGGGGCCTTGTACATCCACAGTGTCTATCAGGTTTCGTCCTTGCCTCCATTCACCAGGCTCCATGTCCCCATTGCCTTGTTGACGGTCCACAAGCCTGTTCTGCAACACTGGGTAGCAGGTGCACATGAGATTGTGCAGGATGCAGCAAGCTTCCACGATGCTCCTCACAGTCCCTGGGTGATGCTGCATGGTGGTGAGAAGGACCTGGAACCTGTTAGCCAGGATGCCAAAGGCATTCTCCATCACCCGTCTTGCCCTGGACAGCCTGTAGTTGAAGATCCTCTCTTCACGGGTGAGGTATCTGGAACTGTAGGGCTTCATGAGGTAGGTTCTGAGGGAGAAGGCGTCATCACCCACGATGAAGTAGGGCACATCTTGTGTGTCATTGGGTAGGGGGTCTGGATCTGGAAAACCCTTGATGAGGTTGCGTTCCAGCCCATCCTTGAGGTCACTGGCGTAGTATACCTGGCTATATGAAGCTGACCCGTTGCCTGAAGCATTGATGTACATGAACTTGTAGTCAGCATCAATCATGGCAAAGAGGATGATACTGAAGAATCCCTTGTAGTTGTGATAAGAGGACCCTGAGTTGGCTGGAGCTTTGCAGGCCACGTGCTTCCCATCTATGGCTCAAATGGTGTGGGGAAAGTTCCACCTCTGATACCACTGTTCTGCAACTTTCTTCCAGCCTTGTTCAGTGGTGGGGCACTGGAGGAGCTCCTCCACGTATTCTTCAATGATGGCCTGCACCACTTCTCTGACCACTTTGCTGATGGTGTTGTGTGGCACCGTCCAGGCATACGGCATGTTTCTGTATGTGGTTCCAGAGGCCAGGTGGCACAGAGTCAGTGCCACCTTCAGTCCAGGGTCCAGGCTGGGACGGAAGTTGGTGCTCGGCTTGGTCAACCTGGGTCTCAGACGCTCAACAAGTTCATCAAGCATGGCTGGTGGCATCCTCATGAAGTGCTGGAATGCACGAGGGTCTTCATTCCTGAGCTCCACCATCAGCTTATCAAAGAGTCCAAACTCCACTCTTCTCCCGATCCATCATCGGACCCACACAGCTCTTGGACGTCTCCTTCTTCTCCTTGCGTAGAAAAGGTGAAACAGTCTGAAGAGGGCTTGGTTCTGGTGATGAATGATCGTAGCTACCATAAGCAGTGTGTGATGATCCATGGTGGAGATCAATGGATGATGTGGAAGAGCAAGAGCAAGGGTGAAGAGGTCTGTACACCACGGCTGATGGACTGATAGTGAGATCCAGGTGATTTCCTCCCCCTTTTTATAGGAAATACCAGTTTTCCGCTAGGTGTCCTTCCACATACTCTAGGCATACTCCAGACATCCCTAATATCCAAGATACGTCCCATATACAAACGTTTTGTCTGTTTTAATGCTTTATATACGAGATGCATCCGCCTACATCCTTTTTATTTCAGTGCTACTAACGCTGTGTGGATGTTCCGTGTACCTTTCGCTTCCTCCCTCTTTCCGCTTTCAGCTGCAGCGGATGTGAGTTGAGGGGATGTCCAGAGGATGACGAGAGGATACAGCAGGCGTGTAATGGATGACAACGGACGTAGAACGTTTGTTGCCCGTATGTGTCATGGATGTAGATCGTATGCGGCGGAAAGTTCATCCGCTCAAGAAGTTTTGTGCAGCTCAAAACCTTTTGAGCGGATGAAATAGCAATAGACGGATGTTTGACAGATAGAGTGTATGAAACACGTACGCAGTGAGTACACACCGGATGCATCACGTTTTCCAACGGATGGCAAGCTTTTTTGTCCGTTTTACATCCTCTTTGCATCCGTTGGTGCAGTGGGACATGGGCTTTACTGTTGGTCCAGTGTTAATTTTGGCGTTAATTTCTGCTTAATCTTGATTGTGGTGAGATGTTTCTATCCTTTTGTTTCATTTGTGGCTTTTAGAAAGATGGCTAATTTGTCTGAATGCTAGGCTTCCAGGAATTACCTAGCATATTTGGAATTGGCTTGCTATAGGGTGCTCAGTTTCTCAATTGAAATTATGGTTAAATCTGTCCTTGTGTTGTGAAATTAAAAGAGTTTTTATCATATTTCCTAAATGCTAGTTGGCGTCATATATTTTCTAACTACCAGAATGGCTACTTTTTACACTGTGTGTTGTAGTTCAGGGTCCCCAACCCCTGGGCTGAAGTCTGTTCAGAACCAGGCTGTGGAATCTCCATTTGTGCAAGAGGGTGTGTATGCCCACCATTTGTACAAATGGAGTTGCTCACCTGCCACTCATACAGAACCATCCCCTCTTCTCCAGGTCTGTAAAGCTGGAAAGGTTTGAGACCGCTGTTGTAGATGACTCATCATAGTACACAAATCAACCAAAGCCATCCAAAACATCCCAAGTAAACAAAAGACCAAGCAGTACCAGAAGGAAAGACAGGAGTAAAACTCCTTAATTTCACAATATGTAGATAAGACTTAACCATAGTTTCAAATATGAAACTGAGAATCCTAGACCAAGTCAAGTCAAAACTGCTAGAGAATTCCTGGAAGCCTGGTGTTTAGATAAATTGGCAATCAGTAGGCACATAGTGATATACAACTTCTACTTTCCATTTAAAAGAGAGAATCAAAAGCCAAAAAGAAAACAAAAAGATGAAAACAGTTCCTTACCAGCAATCAATCAATACCCTGGTGAGCAAAGATTAACATTACACTGACTGATGATGTTATCTATTTTGGTAATGAAACATCTGCCAGAAAACTATCACGTTCAGAGGGCATCAACCTTGAGCTACAGATATTCTCTTCTGTTGGTATGAGTGGTGTTTTTGGAAGAGAGACAAAATATTGTTTATCACACATAATAATGAATCAAGTAGCAGGGAAGGATTAAATGAGGAAGAATGAGTGATAAATGCATCATATAAGCTGCCTCTAATTTATTGACATTTTATTATTTTTTTCTTTTTTAGATATATGTGGAGCCTTAGAAGGGAGAAAAATAAGAAGCACAGATGATACCAAAATTATCAGTGAAAACTTAGAAATTGTTGATGGAAATGTTATTGTCAAAGAACAACAGGATGTATCTTTTCTAGATTCCTGCATGGAACAACCTGGTTTTAGTTACCTACAGGATGATAGATCTTCCTCTTTCTGCAGGACAACACAAGTACAATTGACTGGTGAAGCCATGAATATGAGTACAAATGAACAGATAGATAATGGAGAAAAAACTCTCATTGACCAATCTGCTGGAAATTTATCAGTTCTATGTGAAAATAAGGAATGCCAGTTACAGTCCCAGACTATGCCTGACATCTCTCTGAATAAAAGTTCTGGGGGGGAAATGATACAGAGCATGAATAAAGTCATTGAGTGGTTTTCTAAAAGCAAGGAGATCCTTTCTTTTGATTCACTGTTGAATAGTTGCAGTGAAGAGCTTCCTTCAGATTCAGATTCCTCAGATTCTGAGATTTGTCAATCACAGAGAAAAAAATTAATACCAAAGAGTCAGGCAATATTAGATTTTGCTGATTTTCTTAGACAGAACATGAAATTAAGCAACAAGGAATTGGTTAGAAAAAGAGAAGACCCTGTTTTGGAAAATAGTGATCAAATCTTTGCTGTTGTTAAAAAATCCCCAACAGAACAACCGGAAGTTGCTTTTTCAAAAATAGCCTGTGTTGAGGGAGCAGAATCCATGTTGAAAGGAGATGGAGACAGACAAGCTCAGAGTGAATGCCACATGTTAACAGAATTAAATCTAACTGATACAGAAAACAAAAGTAATTATTTTAACAAGAAAAGTAAAAAATTAATCAAACCACTTGGTAATCTGCAGGTGTTGAATAAGAGCCCTATGCTATCCGAGGAGACCAAGGAAGAATTAGATATTAAGGAACTAAGAAAAATAAATCAAGACCAGATGCTAGTCAGACAGAAGAAGAAGCTTCTGTTCATAGAAGAAGACAGGAGACAAAGTGAACCAACTAAGAGAAAAAGAAATGTAGATGAGAGAGAGGTGGAACAATCCATTTCTCTTTTAGAAACAATGCCATCTTACTCTGCAACAGAAGATGATTCCTGTGACATGCAGGGCAATCTGAAGAAAGCAAAGTCTTATTCAGATACCACCATGATTGATAAGTTGCACCTATGTAATGTAGACATGGCTTATGTTAACTATGAAAAGTTTCCTCATGTAACTAGAATTGTAAAAGACATTCTGAATACTGAAGAAACTGCAAAGGGCCACAATGCAGATTCCCAAGACAGGAGCTCACTCTTGCAGTTTCATCCTGGAAAGGCAGAACAAGCAGATCCCAAGGATGAACCAGTCATGGTGAATCAACTTGAAAAATATACAGTGTGTTCTGAAATAATACAGAGTGATGGGATTTGCACAGATAATTGCAAGTCCCCTGAAACTAACAAAAAAGCTAAAGGGAGTTGTGAATTGAATCTGGAAATTGATGAGAGTGAACTAGATATAGGCTTCATGAAGAATATATTTGACTGCGGCAAACACAAGTTATTGCTATGTCCAAGTCCAGTAAAGGAATTGGCTGTGGACAAAGGGGATAAAGATGGAACACATGAAGAGAAATGTGATGTTTCTTGTGAAGAGAATAAAAGTACCTCTGTCCAAACATCAACATTTTCTACGTCCAGTTTTTCTGAACATAAAAATGAATACCTTCAGTTTGCCTTGCAAGTTCCATTTCCTGACTGTCCATCAATTTCTCTCCAATCAGTTACCAGAAATGAAGAAGATGGATGTCAACCAGAAAGTAAAAAGACAATGGATGAACAGAGACAGTTTCCAGGGTTAGAGGAAAATGAAAGTTCAGATGATTGTACTGAAAGTTTGAATGTTTGCAAAAATAGCAATTTGCATGATTCAGGTTTCAACCATATTAATAGGAGTAGTTCTGATTCAGTTCATTTTCAAGATGCAGAATCCAAAGATACTGAAAACAAAAAAATGGAACTGAATCCTCAGATAGAATTAATGCAGCAACATTGTTTAACTTCTCTACCATTGTTACCCGGATTCATCCATGCTGAAAAGAAGCAGCAACTCATGAAAGAAAAACAACTGAACAGTGACACAAAAAAAGCTGTTGATGTTTCTAGAACTGGTGAGATTAAGAATGCAATTCCCCAACCAAATTTAGAATGTTCTGCGAAAGAGTATCAGCATCTTGAACTGCTGTCAGAGGCACCAGACAACTTGCTGGACCCATCTACCAAAAATATAAAAGGTTCACCAAACCTTTGGGATAAGAATGATATTTTGGCTATCCCTGCTAAAATAGACAACCAAATGATGAATGGAACAGATCTGGATAGCAAAAACAAATGCAACCCCATGTTGAAGAGTCAGGACTTTATGTTGGCTTACCCGAAATTCCTACAGAAGCTGCCCTCCTCAGAAGAGGATTCCAGTGAAGATGAAAAGTTTTCTTGTTTTCAGGCACTAATAAATGTGCAAAGCACACAATCCCACTCAGTAAAAGAGAAGGAGATACCACTAAAGGTGTTAACATCCAACAGCAGCAGCAGAAGTGGTTTTAAAGATATCCACAAGAAAGTGGATATCTGCCAAAGCCAGGAATCAGATTTGTCTGTGAATTTATTTTCCTCTCAATCAAATGTGTCTATTGTCTCTGGCAAGGCTTGTCATTCAGAGGATTTAATCTCATCTAATTCCAAAGAGAAATTGCCCAGTCTCAATGGGAACAAAGACATTTCACCTAGTGATAAAGTCTCTACAGATAATGAGCAACTAAAATGTGGGCAAGAAGAATATGCGCATTCAGAATCCAATTTAGGTACAAAATTGCCATTGCAAATATTAGCTAAATTGCTTTATTTTTAAATACCTTTCTGCAATTTTGAATATATTTCTAGCTCCAATGAGAGAGAAAAAGTGTTCATCTTGATGCTTTTTTATGAGTTAATCCAAGGATTCTCAAACTTCATTAGATTACGAATTCCTTATAGTAATACATGAATTTGTTTTGCCCACCAAATAAAATCAAGGGAAGTGGGAGCAAGTAACAAATTTCTTTTATTTTGTAACTTGTATTAATTACATTTTATTTACATAACAAAATGATGGCACTGTGAAATTTAAAAATCAAGTTTAACTATCCATTTTTAAATTGGAAGAATTAACTTTATTTTTGCATTATTACTGAAATCTGGGTTTTATTTTTGAGGCAGTTCTCATTTATCCATATTAATATTTAATGAGCATTTTCTCTTTCTATCAATAATTATTAAATGTCTCAAAAATGGGATGTTGTAAGTGTAATAATTCATTTTGCACATAACATTTCTGGTAGCTGGCATGTCAATTGAAATTCCTTAAAATTGTAAAATGCTGAAAACTAATTCATAATTTTTATTATAATTTTAATCAATTTCAATTTCTAATTTTAAACTGAACTTTTATTTTGTTTGTCTCCTAAATGAATTGGTAACTAGATTTTTTTTGTCTATTACGGTTTGTCACACAATCAGCCAGATGTTCAGACTGCATTTGGCATTTTTTATTCACTTATTGAATTCTTCCCAGGGACTTGGAAGAGGCAGATGTGGATGTTATAGGATGTTAAAAGAATTGTTGCAGGATGGAAACTGTTTCAAATAAAACTGATTTCTGCAGTTGACTGGTGTTGAATTTGAGTTGATTGGTGCTGAAATTTGACTGATTGGTGTTGAATTTGTCAATGCTGGTGGCATTTAATTGGTGCTCCAGTTGTTTTGGGATGGCACCCTAATACTAATAGAAGTACATTTGCTTTCTTTTGCCGCAGTCATTCTTTTTAGATTGGCAAGTCTTTGTGTTTTGTTATCTTCTCAAGTTCCTTTTCTTGTATTCTGCTGTCTCACGTACTGCCACGTCCATCATCCAGGCTTTCAGTCTTATTAACAATTGTTGTTTGATATATTATGTGATAGATGCCTGTCTGTTTGAATTCTAAAGTCCCAGAGGACTTTAGCATTTAATTCTCTCTAACTTTCTTTGTTTTACATATTCAACAGTTCTTGCTTGCAAGCAAATGTTATTTCTTCCAATGCACTAATGTTTGTTCTGCTGTTGCTTGTCGTCAGGCTGTGCAATCTTCTTGCAGCACCTAAGCAGGTAGGCCAATATTTCTTCTTCTTTACAGTGGTGGCACTTACTGACAATTGCGGTATTCTAAATTCTGGCTTTATGTACACGTAGTCCTCAATTTGCAACACTTCATTTAGTGACTATTTGAAATTACAATGGCACTGAAAAAGGGGGTTTATGATTGTTTTTCACATTTATGACCCTTCCAGCACCCACAAGATCCCATATGATCAAAATTCAGACGCTTGGCAACTGACTGATATTTATGATGGTTGCGGTGTCCCAGAGTCATATGATCCCTTTTGTGCTCTGCTGAGAAGCAGAGTCAATGAGGGAAACCAGGTTCACTTAACAGCTGGGCTACTAACAACAATTGTAGTGATTCACTTAACTGTGGCAAGAAAGATCATAAAATGGGACAAAACTCACTTAATTGTCTCACTTAGCAACATAAATTTTTGACCCAATTGTCATAACTCGAGGATTATCCATATTTGTTTTACAGGCTTCTTATGAAGTCAAAATTGCCTCTTCCATCTCTTTTTCCAACTTTTTGCTTTTAGCCATTGCCAGGTCTTGTCTTTTAGCCATTGCCAGGTCTTCTTTACCTGTTATTTTTTAATTTACTGGCCACATAATGTTTTCCCATAACTTATATTCTTCTATTTTTCATTTGGTTCTTATAGGCTAGTTTGGTTTCTGCAGTATACAGTAATTCTTCTTGGTGTACTGGCTCCAGTGCATCTTAACTGTCTTTCAGATATTCTTCCAATGCCCTTATTTCTTCTTCAACCTTCTGATGTACTTGCAAAATTCCATGCCTACTTATTTTCTTTGATAAATAGAATCTGTCGACATAGTTCTGAGAACCAAGGGCATGATTCATTGTCATTATTTTTTTAGTCTTGCTATCCAGGTTTTTTGTTCTCCTTGAATCCAGTCTACTATTTCAGCTATGTATCTAATGATTGGAATTGTCCAGGAGTTAATTGCCTCAATGGTATTTCCTCTATTGAGTTTGAACTTTAAGATCATCATTCTTTTGATGTATTTATGTCTAACCTTTTTGTTGATTTCATTTTGTTGTTGTTGCCAGCTTGAAAGATACCCATGTATTTATAGTAATGATCTTCATCCAGACTTAATGCTATTTTTGTAGGGCATCCAGATTCTTTCAGTTTTCACTATTTTCCCCATTTGAATGGTAAGCATAACACATTCGTCTCATCCCAACTCCATTGTAATATTTTGGCTGTATATACAGTGTTATGCAATGATTCTATTTCAGATGGTGTTTTTCCATACAGTTTCAGATTGTCCATGTAAAGGAGATGGATTAGTCTGGCAGATGTTTTTGACGTTTGATAGCCTTGATCTGAATTACTCAATATTGTTGACAAAGCAATCTGTGCATTGACAAACACTGGTGACTTTGCAATATTCTTCTCTTGATATTAACCTCTCCCAAACTATTACCATTGACCTGCAGCCAAATCTTCCATTGTGCCATCAATCTTTGCACAAAGCTTCTGATGTTTCTACTGATTCCAGTTATTATAGACACTTGATTATTCAATCATGTGTCAGGAAGTCAAATGTCTTCTAATTAGTCCATGCCACATTCAACTTGGTCTTCCTTCTCTTGCAATTTTCCATAATCATCTTATCAATAAAGAATTGATCTCAGTTGAAACGAATTTGTTTTCAATTAGATGCTCTTGGACTATATCAACTACCACAGCAATTAGCAGTGTGCAAGTTGTTGGCAAGCATGTTGGCCAGTAGCTGTCTGGTGCTGCCTTTTTTCTGGATCTTTTATATCAGCTTGGTTTTGGCAGTTGTTAGCCACTATTCAATTTTTACTCCTTGCAGTATGTTAAACTGCTTGGCAACAAGTAGATGCAAACGAGTTAGATATTTCAATCAAAATATGTGCAATTCATTTTCATTTGCTGCTGGCTAATTCTTGATCTTGCTCCTTTCTTCACCATTTCTGCTGTTATTATGAGTTCTTTCATTTCAGCTTCTTTTTTTATCTTTATCCATTTTTAATCTAATTTGTTCTTGTTATATTTTTGGGATTATCTCATATGTTCACCCAAAACTGCTACATCTTCCTTATCAGGTGCTGAATTCAACTTCAGTTTGCAGATTGTGTCAATTTCAAGTATGATGATGATAATAATTCATCCCACAGTGAGATGTTCAGACTGGCTTTGGCATTTTTGTCTACCTATCAAGTCCTTTGCAAGGACCTGAGATAGGCAGATCTGGATGTTTGATGCTCTTACAGGTATCGTCATTCTATCACAGGATGTAAGTTGTTCAGAGTAAAGCTGCCATTTGCAACTGAGTTATGGCTATTTGGTCTATGCCGATCATGTTCTAGTTGTTTTGGGATTGCACCCAAAGGTGCCTATTGCTGTTGGTACATCCTTTGCTTATTTTTGCATAGTTGTTCCATTGCTATTGTAGGTTTTTGAATTTTGTTTTCTTCAGTTCTTTCTCTTCTATTCTGCTTTCTCCAGGTACTGCCATATCTACTATCAAAACTTTCTTGTCTTTCTTATCAACATTTAAGTCTTGGGTGTTATGTGACAGGTGTCTGTTTGTCCCATAGCAATTTATTTATATTTTTTCATTTTCTATAACTTTTTCTATTTTATGGTCCCACCAGTTCTTGCTTGCGGGTAAATGATATTTCTTGCAGATTTTCCAGTGCACCATGATTGCTACTTTGTCATGCTTATAGTCACTCTATGTGGCTTCCTTGCAGCTGCATACAAAGTAGTCAACTGTTTTTTCAGTTTCTTTGCATAGGCAGTACAGGTGAAACTCAAAAAATTAGAATATCATGCAAAAGTTCATTTATTTGAGTAATGCAACTTGAAAGGTGAAACTTATATATGAGATAGACTCATTACATGCAAAGCAAGTTAGTTCAAGCCGTGATTGTCATAATTGAGATGATTATGGTTTACAGCTCATGAAAACCCCAAATCCACAATCTCAGAAAATTAGAATATTACATACAATCAATAAAACAAGGATTGTACATAGAACAATATCGGACCTCTGAAAAGTATAAGCATGCAGATGTACTCAGTACTTGGTTTGGGCCCTTTTGCAGCAATTACTACCTCAGTGCGGCGTGGCATGGAAGCTTTCCGCCTGTGACACTGCTGAGGTGTTTTGGAAGACGAGGATGTTTCAATAATGGCCTTCAGCTCTTTTGCATTGTTCGGTCTCATGTCTCTCATCTTTCTCTTGGCAATGCCCCATAGATTCTCTTTGGGGTTCATGTCAGGCGAGTTTGCTGGCCAATCAAGCACAGTAATCTCACAGTCACTGAACCAGATTTTGGTGCTTTTGGCAGTGTGGGCAGGTGCCTCTTCCTGCTGGAAAATGAAGTCAGCATCCCTATAAAGCTCGTCTGTGGAAGGAAGCATGATATGCTCCAAAATCTCCTGGTAGATGGCTGCATTGACCCTGGACTTAATGAAGTATAGTGGACCACCACCAGCAGATGACATGGCTCCCCAAATCTAAGCAGACTGTGGGAACTTCACACTGGGCTTCTTGGAGTGTGTGCCTCTCCATTCTTCCTCCAGACTCTGGGTCCTTGGTTTCCAAATGAGATGCAAAAGTTGCTCTCATCAGAAAAGAGGACTTGGGCCACTGAGCAACAGACCAGGTCTGTTTTTCTTTAGCCCAGGTAAGACACTTCTGATGTTTGTTGTTCAGAAGCGGCTTGACAAGAGGAATGTGACATTAGAAGCCCATGTCTAGGATCCATTTGTGTGTGGTGACTCTTGATGCACTGACTCTGGCTTCAGTCCACTCCTTGTGAAAGTCCCCAACACTTTTGAATGGCCTTTTCCTGACAATCCTCTCCAGGCTGCGGTCATCGCTGCTGCTTGTGCAACTTTTTCTTTCATTCTTTTCTTCCACATAACTTTCTATTAATGTGCTTTGATACAGCATTTCGGGAACATCCAACTTCTTTTGCAATTACCTTTTGAGGCTTTCCCTCCTTATGGAGGATGTCAACGATGGTTTTCTGCACAATTGTCAGGTCAGCAGTCTTTCCCATGATTGTGATTCCTACTGAACCAGACTGAGAGACCATTTAAAGGCTCAGGAACCCTTTGCAGGTGTTGTGGTTTAATTAGCTGATTAGAGTGGGACATTTTGAACCTAGAATATTGAACCTTTTCACAATATTCTAATTTTCTGAGATTGTGGATTTGGGGTTTTCATGGGCTGTAAGCCATAATCATCTCAATTATGACAACCACAGCTTGAACTATCTTGCTTTGCATGTGATGAGTCTATGTTAGGTTCACTTTTAAGTTGCATTACTGAACTTTTGTACAAAATTCTAATTTTTTGAGTTTCACCTGTACTTATTGTCTGTTGCTGTCTTAATACTGGCTTTGTATGCCTTTATTCTTAAGGATTGGTCTTGTGTAGCCAGAAGTTGCCCTTCCTTCTCTTTCTTTACTTTCTCCAATTTTTAGCAATTGACTTAAATCTGACTAAAAAGTATTTTCTAAGAGCAGGAAAATTGAAGAAAGACTAAGGAACTATTTCTGGCTGCCTTAATAATATTTGTTGTAACTTGTAAAAACTTAACAATTCAAGTCCTAACCAAGGAACTAAAAGTTGTTAAGGTAACTATCTGAATATATAAGCAGTTTTGAGTCAGTTTTTTTTCAAAGTCATGATGTTCAGGTTCTGATAAGTTCAAAATTTCCATGTATCTAGGTAACCATTGATTTCTTCTACACTTACTCAATTTCAGTTTGCTGATTGTAACATTTAATTTTTTTCTGGTTGTTTCTCTTCGATTTGTGCATCACTGGTATTACAATATTAACCCACAAGACTATTATTAGTATTAATATTATTATTGGTTTAATCTTCAATGTGATTCCCTGTCTGGGGATGGTAAAAACTTAACATTTCAAGTCCTAACCAAGAACCAAAGAACTGTTAAGATAACGTCTGAGTATATAGACAGTTCTGTATAAGGCTATGATTATGATTAGTATTGTAAGTTTTAGTAATACTCAAAACATGCTGGTTTGATTATTTAAATATTTTAATTGGTTTCCCAATCTTGAAGTTGCTGATGTCATCTTGGTCCATCAGTTTGAGAATCCTTGAATTAAAATATGTCTCTGTCCATTGAAATATTTCATTTGGCTATGTGCTTTTATTCTTTTTTACTACCTATGAAGAATTCCATTTTGATGCATGTTTGCATTCTGTGTTTCAAAAGTTAACTAGCTCTTTTTAGTATAGAACTATACAAAATAGTAAACATGCTTTGCTTTAAGGTCAGGAAAATAGCCACTGAAATATGTCATTGGAGCAATCTCAGATTTATTATTTGGTATAAGATATGAAGCATTTCAGATATTCAACCTTAGAAGATAATAGAATTCAGAAGAAGGTTCTTGCTTCACTTTTTTCATTCCTAAGTTACTAAGTAAATGGACAAATAATTTATGTTTCTATTCCCTGCCAAACAGCTAGTAGTAAAATGTTAATGACTTTTTTTAAAAAAAGTTTTTAATTTGAAAAGCAGGTAGCATTCAGCACAGATTGCTATCCCCGTTCACATTCCACAGGTGAAATTCAAAAAGGATATCATGCAAAAGTTTATTTATTTCAGTAATACAACTTAAAAGGTGAAACTAATATATGAGATAGACTCATTACATGCAAAGCAACATAGTTCAAGCCGTGATTTGTTATAATTGAGATGATTATGGCTTACAGCTCATGAAATCCCCAAATCCACAATCTCAGAAAATTAGAATATTACATGCAATCAATAAAACAAGGATTGTACATCGAACATTATCAGACCTCTGAAAAGTATAACCATGTATATGTACTCAATACTTGGTTTTGGCCCCATTTGCAGCAATTACTCAGTGCGGTGTGGCATGGAAGCTCTCAGCCTGTGGCACTGCTGAGGTGTTATGGAAGACCAGGATGCTTCAATAATGGCCTTCAGCTCTTTTGCATTTTTCGGTCTCATGTCTCTCATCTTTCTCTTGGCAATGCCCCATAGATTCTCGATGGGGTTCAGGTCAGGTGAGTTTGCTGGCCAATCAAGCACAGAAATCCCACGGTCATTGAAACAGGTTTTGTTGCTTTTGGCAGTGTGGGCAGGTGCCTCTTCCTGCTGGAAAATGAAGTCAGCATCCCTGACAATCCTCTCCAGGCTGCAGTCATACCTGTTGCTTGTGCACCTTTTTCTTCCACATTTTCCCTTCCCCTAACTTTCTATTAATGTACTTTGATACAGCACTTTGGGAACATCCAACTTCTTTTGCAATGACCTTTTGAGGCTTTCCCTCCTTATGGAGGATGTCAATGATGGTTTCCTGCACAACTGTCAGGTCAGCAGTCTTTCCCATGATTGTGATTCCTACAGAACCAGATCGAGAGACCATTTAAAGGCTCAGGAACCCTTTGCAGGTGTTGTGGCTTAATTAGCTGATTAGAGTGGGACACTTTGAGCCTAGAATATTGGACCTTTTCACAATATTCTAATTTTCTGAGATTGTGGATTTGGGGTTTTCATGGGCTGTAAGCCATAATCATCTCAATTATGACTACCACAGCTTGAACTATCTTGCTTTGCATGTGATGAGTCTATGTTAGGTTCACTTTTAAGTTGCATTACTGAACTTTTGTACAAAATTCTAATTTTTTGAGTTTCACCTGTACTTATTGTCTGTTGCTGTCTTAATGCTGGCTTTGTATGCCTTTATTCTTAAGGATTGGTCTTGTGTAGCCAGAAGTTGCCCTTCCTTTTCTTTCTTTACTTTCTTTACCCAAACCAAGTACTGAGTACATATGCATATTTATACTTTTCAGAGGTCCGATTTTGTTCTATGTACAATCCTTGTTTTGTTGATTGCATGTAATATTCTAATTTTCTGAGATTGTGGATTTGGGGTTTTCATGAGCTGTAAACCATAATCATCTAAATTATGACAATCACGGCTTGAACTAACTTGCTTTGCATGTAATGAGTCTATCTCATATATGAGTTTGACCTGTAGGTTAGAAAAACTTAAAAAACAATAATAGTCCATTGCTGTTTACATACGAAGGTACAGATACATCATGCAGCTTAGCATAATGTATGAATCAGACCATGTTAAATATGGGATGAAATGGCTATATAGGTCTCTGCTGTAACAGTCTTTCTGAATCAGGCTTGAAATTACTTTAACAAAATCAAATCCTTAGGTTGAGATCACTCATAAATAAAGGTATAGCTTAGAGAAACTTTATTACTTTGGGGTTCTGCTCAATTTCATTCTCGTATATTTTATTTATTTTATTTTTCATTACTTGCCTAACATCAAGTAACCTCAAAACCCAAATAGCTGCCTGCTTTATTGCTTGTATATCTATATGGGCTAAATTCAGATGCTGAAAAAAATCTATAGAGTGCTACTGTTTCTTAACCTACTCATGCTATTATTCTTTAAAGACCTTTCCATCCCTACTCTATCAGGAATCTCTCTCTTTTTCTCTCTCTCTCTCTCTCTCCCTTTCCCTCTCCCCCCACCTCTCTCTCTTACTCTGTAAAACTTTTGTTTTTATAAGATGAAGAGATGACGTCCTATGCCAGTGAAGCAACCCCTCTGGAAGATTCACTAGGTCAGTTCTCCCAGAGTGAAATTCTCACCACACAGGTATGAAATTGTATATTAAACTTATTTCAAACTTAAATATGAGGACCTAATTTATATGAACGGCAACATAAGATTAGTTAGATGCTACTTTATAAGGAAGAGGTTGCAATGAATGTGTAATTTGAGGAGGATTAACTTAAATTATGAAAGGTTTGAAAATTCATTTAGGTGATAATACAAAGGACTCAATATGTTTAGTCTGTTAAAGAGTTGATAAACAGAGTGCATTACCATGACATTCAAATATGGGGAAGATACAGAAAAACAGTTGCTTTCACTTTTACTTCAGCTATTTTTTTCCTTAACAATTCTTATTGGATTTTTTTTTTTAAACAATCTTATTTATTTTGGCTCGTGATTTTGATAAAGATGTCCTATTCTCACAATTAAATTAGAAATAAATGAGGGCAGTGACATAGTCTCACCAGAGGTCTATAGAAACCTCATTACTCTAGGAAGTTGTTTCCCTCATCTTCTATCTGTATTTTAAGACATATCTTGCATTGTTTCCTTTGCTTTGTAAAGTGGAGTTTAGGTTTTCCACCAACTGTGTTGTCCCTGAAAGTTGACAGTAAGTCTAGAATAAGCCAAGGTAGTCCTTGATTTAAAACCATAATAGAGCCCCAAATTTGTGTTGCTGAATGAGACATTTATTAAGTGAGTTTTACCCCATTTTACAACCTTTCTTGCCATAGTTGTTAAGTGAATTACTGCAGTTTTTAAGTTAGTAACATGGTAGTTAAATGAATCTGGTTTCCCCATTGACTTTGCTTGTAAGATGGTCACAAAAATGATTATTTGACCGCAGGACACTGTAAATGTTGTAAATATAAGTCAGCTGCCAAGCACCTGAATTTTGATCATGTGACCATGGGGAGGCTGCAATGGTTGTAAGTATGGAAAATAGTCATAAGTCAACTTTTTCACTCCTGTTACAATTTCAAATTCACCAAATGAACTGTTCACCAAATGAACTGTTGTAAACTAAGGACTACCGGTATTATTTTTTGAATTGCACAGTCAAAACTATCTTCTTTCTTTGGATTACAATTGTACTAAGTCTTAAATAAATTAGATGTAAACAGAAAATTCTGGAACTCTTTTTGGAAATGAAAAAAATCATTAGAATGAGTAAAAAGGCCTTCTTTTTATATGAAAGATTATTCAGTAACAAAGAACTTCCTGAGGCTGAGAAGGATGCTAAAAAACAACCAAAATGGATGAGAAAGCGTTTGGTACAGAGGTTAAGGCAACAGGCTTGAAATCAGGAGACCATGAGTTCTAAAGTAGGCATAAAGCAGGTGAACTTAGGCTAATCGCTTCCTCTTAGATCTAGGAAGAAGACAAAGTACTTCCAAAATCTCACGTAAAAAAACCTCAGAGATTAGTCCAAGCAAATTCCAAGAACTAAAATGGTTTTAAAGAGACCCAAAAAGAAAAAAAAAAGAAAAACAGACAAGAGAGAATTGATCTCAAAAATAAAAATTGACTGAATGAAAGCTAATTTTGAATAAACTCAAAATAGTTAATGTTAGGACTGTCTGTCTGCAAGAAACACATGGAAACTAGGGTACATATATTCAGCAATAGAAAAGACAAAAATTGAATAGTATTTTATTTTAAATATTTGGAATACTAGAAAAATTAAAAGATAAAAAAGGAAGAACTTTAATCCTGAAATTAAGAAAAAATAAAATCTCAGTGCTGGCATGTCCTTATGCTATAAACTCAAATAAGGAAGAATTCTAGATGAGATTGTTCCAGTTATAGATAAGCATTACAGGGGAGGAAATAATTATGGAAAATTTGAATAGCATGCTAGGTTGAAGCTTAGATAAATCGCAGGTAGAAAAGGTGAGGGCAATTTTTGAAAAGTTTTTCAACTTTTAATATGCGGAAATACTGGCTTTCGCCAATGCTTGGAGATTTTAAAACTATCCCAAAGCAAAAAATTATAGGGCATTCTTCTAGCAAGACATTAAATGTATTTGAGAATTGATATGTGCTAGATTTCGAAGGGTCTCCCACCACCTAATAAAGAAGTGTGGATTTCCTCAGTGCTGTACACAGATCACATACCAATTCTAATACCTTCAGGGAGAAAAAATTGCCTTTCAGATGGTAGATGAATGGTACTGTTACTTCAAGAAAGTATATTGCAGAAATAAGAAAAAAGTTGTTTTAAATATATATATATATAATTATGGGGATGTCAGAGATAACTATTTGGGAGACAGCGTATATGCAAAGCTTGTACCTATCAGACTAACTATTTTAATAAAGCTTGCAGCAAATAAAAAAGACAATGAAAATCTTAATTAAAGGAGAAAATAAAAGAAACAGAGCAGACCAATCCAGGTTGACAACACTGAAATTAACATCACTAGCTATGTTGAAGATGTCAGAACTCCCAAAAATGATAAAATATGTCAAAATTGCCTTTAAATTTTCAACAACGTTTTGAAAATGCAAAGAAACTTTACATATATCAAATTAGAAAAGAGAAAGGATGATGATGAAAAAGAATAAAGGATTGGAGAAAAAAAAATAGGAATTATATTCCAGTCACAAAATTGACAATGGATTTGAAAAAAATCCATTGGGCCTAAAAAATTTATAGGACATAAAGATATATTTCAAATCAGTTACAACAATTAATGGAAATAAAATTTTGAAGAAGACCGTTAAAACTTTCGTGACAAAATGTTATATGGATTTTATACAATTGTCAATTATTGCCAAGGAGGGGAGAAAAATCATACAACAATAAATGCTGAAAATGCCACCCCAAAAAAGAAATGCTTTATCTTAAGTGATGGTTTTGTAAAAAGACTCAAAAGTACTGGAAAGAAATAAACATTCAGAAAATTCTGGAAATAAAATTTGAATTAAAACCACAAATACCTTTGTATTTATATAATGTAAATACATTATATGTAATGTAAATACATTTCGATGTAATCCCAGAAAACATAAATGTACAGCATCACAATTTATTAAGATACATGTTGATAGAGACGACTTTACTACAACATGGAAAAGAGAAAGCTTTCTGGCAATACAAGATTGAAAGACTAAAATTGGAGAATAGGCACCTATGAAAACATTAACACTATGGTATTCACAGCAGACATTTCACCAAATTAAAGTAGCAATGATTCTCTTATATCCAACATATTACATAGCAAGTCAGTTTAAATGTTTTCTGAAGAAAAATGGAAACTATTTAAAATCAGTCAAAAGATTCAGATAGAAATGCTCAAGAATCACAGATGTCCAACCATTGTAAAACAATGTTTAAGTAGCAATTAGCATTTCAAGGGGTGGAAGAGAGGAACTACTAGAATGCTTTCCCTATCATGTTTTTTTAATTCCTTTTATTTGTTTTGCCTTTTAAATTTATTTTAATAAATTTACCACCTTTGCTCCAGTTAAAATATTTATAAGTATTCATATCCCTTTTCTTTGTTTTTGTTGTTTGTTTTATCTAACAATGAATAGATTCAAAAAATGTGTGACTTGCCAATTTTTGACAAGGCATTTTTTTTTCTATGAATCAAGACATTAATCAAAATGATTTTCCTTTGGCACTTATTTCATAATATTCAAAACAATTCCAAACAGACAAATTTTATATGTTTTGATAAATTGCTTTTATATATTAGTAATTTGTTTAGATGATTTATAACAATTTAATATGTTAACTGTTAGGGTTTTATTTCTATTTACTTTTTTTTGTGTGTGTAATAGAACTTAGATTACCTGTTGGATGGAAGTGTATATTACCATTTTAAAATTTCGTTTTTATTGTTTTTTTTAGTTACAATAAAATTTACAGTGAAAAATATTCTCTTTGACCAAACAAAAAATAATCTTATTTTAAGTCATTCCCCTGCAATACATTGTATAATTATTTTGCAATTTAAGACAGATTGGAAGAACTCCTGATCTTTGAGTTTTAGATCAGGATTAGAATACTGGAAAAAATATTGATCAAATTTAGATATCACCCATCTAACTCTCAAGTGACTCCAAATGGTTTACAAATAAAACCATAAAAAGTTAAGCAACTAACTTCCTTTCTTGATACTGGTTTTGTTAGTGCAGTATTGTTAGCCAAAATGAGTAGGGTTGGAGGGTTTACTGTGTTCTTTTTTTCCTCTGTTTTATAAGATGGGAATATAAGTTAAACAATTGCCCTCATTTTTGAACTGAATGACAGTGTTTCCTTTTATTTATTTATGCCACTTATATGCTGCCATTAACTCAAAACCTGAAGTTATAAGATTAATAATGAGCTATACTAATACTTTTGTATTAGTATACAAAAGAGCTTCCATGATGAAAGGATTTGCTTGTGATATCACCATGTAAAATTCTCCATGTGTCTCACTTCTTAATGTTTTATACTCTATTCATTGATATTGAAAAATTATCTGAGGCAAGCCTGTGATCTGTTCTTTTCTGTTTGTAGCAAAGGGATGCTATGCAAAATAATTTAAAGCAATTGCAGCAGAAGATGGCTATCATTGAAGCTGCCCTCAAAGAGGGAAGCCAGAATGTTAACCCTGAAGGAGGGTCACTGGAAAGAGAGGAAGCTGATTTCAAAAGAGACCAGATAGAAACAAAAAAGGGTGAGTTGGCAGTGCTCTGAAACTGTCTTTCAAAAATAATCTTCCTGAGAATTTAGAAATTTCTTCCTACTTATAAAACACTTAACACAGTAATTCATTTTTAAATGGAATATCCTGTAATGAATTTATGTATAAAATGCATATATTATTGAATGCATTTCATACATAAATCCTCTGTTTTTTTATTCTCAGAGAAATATTGAATCTTCTATTTTTGCTAGATTAAGTATACACTGTAAGCATCCACTAGGAATTGACTCAAAGCTGAGAGGAAGAATCCATTATAGGCACTCTCTATTTTCTTCTGGCAGTTTTATCTATATTCTTTCATTCTAAACATATGCCTTCTATGTACAGATTGCCACTGATGAATTATAGAGTTAATTTTGTTTTATTACTAGTGGAGTTTATGAATATTAACTCAGAGTTCTGCTGCCATGCCAGTGGTTTTAAAATGGATTTTTATTGCATTGTTGTTAGGGTTATTAGCTAATTGAGGGGAAAAAACTTGTTTGGTCTTAGAAAAGTTACTCCAAGAAATGAACTTCCAGGATTTTTCTTTGCAATTCTTTTTGAACTTTACTTCTACACAAAGGAGATCAGTTTAATTATTATATCATCAGAAAAGCCATTAATGTTTCATGGAGCAACAAAATGTACAATAGTGAGATTCCAATAGTGATATTCTTTTGACATTTTATTGAAGCAGAAGAACTGTAGTTAATAGATATAATTAAGAACCTTCTACAGAAGGATAGTTCAGGTGAACAGAGCACAAATCTCTGCCAGTTTCAAGTTTCTCTGGAATGCTGCCATGAGAACTAAAGGCCCTGTCATACTGCCCAACGGATGCAAAACATTTGTAAAAAGGACACAGCGGACGAGAAAAATGTTCCATCCGTTGTTATCCGCTCTCAAAAGGGGCAAAAATTTGCATAAGCAGAACGGATAACACGGAAAGGAACGGACGGGGAGAGGACGCAGAGCGGATGGAAAGCGGATGCGGAACAGAAGCCTAGCGGATGGGAGCGGATGCAGAGCGGATGCGTAGAGGATGCATAGAGGATGCAGAGCAGATGCGTAGAGGATGACGCGGATGCATAGCTGCATCCGCTTTCATCCTTTCTCCGTCCGTGCTACTAACGCTGTGCATCCGTTCTGCTTCCTCCCTGCGTCCGTTTACCACTGGAACGGATTTGAGTTGCGCGGATGCGCAGCGGATGCCTAGCGGATATAGCAGATGCGTAATGGATGCAGAACGGATGTCCCCCGTATACCTAGAGGATGCAGAACGGATGCATTGGATACATTTTCCGCTCAAAAGTTTTGAGCAGCTCAAAACCTTCTGAGCGGATGAAATGTCAATAGACGGATGCTGGACGGATAGAGAGGAAGCAAAACGGAGGCAGTGAGTACAGAATGGAAGCATCGCGTTAACCAACGGATGGCAAGTGTTTTTCTCCGTTTTACATCCTCTTTCCATCCGTTGGTGCAGTGTGACAGGGCCTTAAATTGAAAATATCAATCTGATTCTCATGGCAAATTAGTTGCTTCTAGGTTTTCTAGAAACCACCATTTCTAAATAGACAAGGTGGATGAGAATGATTAGGACATCTGAATTCTTTCAAAAAAGTCTGTTCAATAGATTGCCACACTGCAATCCCTGTAAATCTCTAGAATGAGAAAATTCTGGAAGAAAGTAGAATAACCATAGAGATGAAGTACTTAGAGATATTGCGATTTGCAATCCATCTTGGAAATGATATGGATTTTAATTTAATTCAAACTCAAGTAAAATTATACTATGTGATCCCCTTTCTCAGTCACCCTCAGACAACAGTTCCATGGCATGGCTACCTAGATGAAATTAATTTAAGCTTGTGCAAGACTAGCTCTGGTTTGTATTAAATGTAAGATTTTGAGATCAGGATCATTGAAATTTCCATTGCCCATTAATCCTCCCACTTACCTGATTAAATATGCAATGTTTATCTAATTTCTCATGAGACAAATTCTCTGGAGATCAAAGGAAAACTCTAGTCTAGGAAAATAAATCAGCAATTATTTTAGTTAAATAGTAATAATTGTTTAATCTGGAGAAAAAGGACCGACATTCCTGATTCTTGTAAGATGTTAAGGAAAC
This sequence comes from Laticauda colubrina, assembly GCA_015471245.1. Classification (NCBI taxonomy): domain Eukaryota; kingdom Metazoa; phylum Chordata; class Lepidosauria; order Squamata; family Elapidae; genus Laticauda; species Laticauda colubrina. Next base: position 8,103,678 of record BLBF01000044.1, read on the forward strand.
TATAAGTGGAAGTGTTTGCATTTCTTAGCTGTAGAATTAATTAGAAATTCATAGTGGAATCCTGCTTGTTCTTGAATAAGCTAAGTATTTCACAATTCTCCATATAACATATACTTTAAGAATAGAAATTTATTATTTATTATAATAAATATAATAAATTTTTGCAGTACTGTTATCTTTTCTTGTATGTTACTTATACACGTCCATTTATAATATCTCCCATATAGTGAATCTGAAATATTTTTTTCTGGGTTTGAAGAATTATATCCAGAAATAATCTTATTTGCTGTGATAAAAATACATTAATTAAAATAATGTAAAAATACATTCATTTTGCTGGAACCAACCTTAGAGATGTTTGTTTTTGTAGGATCTCCAAATCCAATCAGAAACAGTTCCTTTGCTATAAATATCTGAAATATTAAATTAGTGATCAATTAAATTAGTAATCAATCAATTAGTTTTCTTTGTACCCCAAAACAAACTGATTACAACTTAATTAGTGCAGCCCTTGTTTGTTCTTTCAGATCAAAATAACATATTTTGAGTCATCTTATAAAAGTTTTAGCAGATTATATTTATTGGTAGCTTGACTACAAATCAGTTTGTTCTCTTGGCTAGTTTAAAAAGTATTTTGCTTCTTTTTAATTGCTTTTTGGAGAGAGGAAATATATTGAGGCTGTTCAGAATAAACAAACACAAAGATTATTGCTTCATGTCTTGATATTTTTTCCCATGTTTTATCTTCAATTTTATTGTTCATCCTGCCATGTGCATCACTTGATATTTTCTACTTTTAAAAGTGATTGAGAATTAGAAGTATAATTGGAATATTGTGTAGGTCATATATTAAACTGAATGCCCAATAGACAAGTAAAAGATACAGGCACCTCTAAGAAGGAAATATATAGTATCTTTTTTTTGATAAAAAAGTAACTTTATAATAATTGTTATCAAATATAAAATATGTCATTAACTATATAAACAAGATTTTTTTCAAAATCTTTTTTTAGAAATGCACAAAGAAACAGTCTTTTCCTCGGCACATATCACCTACTGTAGCACAAAGCAAAGGAATAAAAAGAGACAGCTTCTGATTGGAAAGCAAAACATGTCTCTGGTGGCATCTGGTTTAAACCAGAGTGAATTGGTAAGCATGCTTTGATATGTTTGTTTATTTTTTTCATAACAACAAATATAATTTTTTCTGAGCTTTAAGATTTTGTGGGGGTCATTCTTTTAAAGATAAACCTGCTTTCATAGCTACTTTGTAAAAAGTATAAAGCAATAAAACAATAAAAGCAGATGTCATATATATCCAAACATTCAAATGTTTAAACATATAAAATCCTATAAGGACTTCATATCTATTCCAACAACCAGGTTTTCAGCAAGTTTGAGTATCACCATACAAATATTTGAAGGATGCATTTTGAAAGGGCAATCTGAATGGAATTGAACAAATAGAAATTTAATTGAAAGAAGAAAGATTCTTCTATCCAATAGAATAACTAAGACAATTAATTGAACTGTCTTGATTTGTTTTACCTGTCACCAAACTTAGCTACACTAAAGGTGCTCCTTGACTTTACCTTGATTTATATTCCAGTAGCAATTGTGGCTCACTTGTGTTCAGTTAGGCTCATCTACTAGTTGTGCCTCTTTCTAAAATCTGTACTAGTTGGCTATATAAATATCTTAATTATCTTTGGATTACTATACGCTGTAAATGAAATAGATTTTAAACATGGCAATTGAATTCCAGACCATCTCCAGTTATTAGCATCAAGTTACTCACTTTTTTTGTCATTATGCATGTGTTTCCAATTCAAAGTCTTGATTATAACCATGACAATTTGAGAGCAGGAGAGATAAAGGATTTATTTCTCCTAGAAGAGCTGAGGAGTTGCAGTAGGATAGGCAGCAGCGGCAATCCTTGCCACCTAGAATGAGCCAAAAACAAGACAAAACGGATGCCGTTGTTTCTTATTCAGTTTTTATTTTCTTCTAGAAACTAGTACGTAAATTTGCCAAGAAAACTGAGAGCACTTGGTGTAATAAAATTACTGAAAAAACAACCCACGTAATAATGAAAACAGGTGAGTTAGAAACACAGAAGTGAACTTCCTATTTGTTTTATCTTCATAATTGATTGGATGGGTTGGTATACCTTTATGACTGAGATCTTAATTTAATATTAATATGCAATAGCTAGTCTTGCCTATTTTGGATCTGCCAAATTCTCTTTTACACGGTTGCTCATTCATGATCGGAGGTTATTTTTCCAATTGTTAAATATTGAATGTAGTGATTAATACAAAATTCATATATCATATACTGCTACTATTCCTCCCAAAAACATCTGGCTAGCTTTTTTGTGCCCAAAAATATTGGTCAGTATATCTCCTAATATTTTTTTTTATTTTTATTTGTTATTTAATTTGATTTGTCAATTGCTTACAAGGTAATAGGTATAAGAATAAACATAGTTATGAATACATGAAATGGATACAAATAAGAAAAATAAAAAAAACAATAGGACAGGGAAAGTAGACACATTGGTGGGCTTATGCACGCCCCCTACAGACCTCTTAGTAAAGGGGTGAGGTCAAGAGTATGCAGTCTAGGATTAAAGTTTTTAGGGTTTGGGGAAAAAACCACATAATCAGGTAGAGTGTTCCAGACATTGACCACTCTTGCTGAAATCATATTGCCTGCAATCAAGTTTGGTGTGCTTGAGTTTGTGTCAATTGTGTGCTCTTGTATTGTTATGGTTGAAGCTGAAGTATTCATTGACAGGTAGGACATTGCAATGTATGATTGTATATACAATACTTAGATCAGACCGAAGACGGCGTAGTTGTAGATTTTCTAGGTCTAGAATTTCAAGTTTGGTGGCATAAGGTATACTGCAACAAGTAGAGGAGTAGAAAACTCTTCTTGTGAAATACTTCTGGACTTTCTCAACTGTGTTAATATCAGATACGTTAATATCAGAATACGTTGTATTCGAGTATTGCTCTAGCAAATGTTTTGTATGCTCTAGTTAGTAGTGTGATATTACCAGAGAAAAAGCTACATAGGATTAGGTTAACAACTTTTAATGTCTTTTTGGCCATGTAGTTACAGTGGCCTCAAGCACTTCGATCAGAATTGAGATGAGAATTCCAAGGTCCTTGACAGAGTTTCGATCATCAACAAGGTCTTGATTAGTCAGCTTGTATTTTGTTTTCTGATTTTTTTTGCCAATATGTCAGACAGAGCATTTACTTGTTGAGAATTGAAGTTGCCCTTTGTTTGACCATTCTGATACATAATCGAGGTCTTTTTGAAGGGTAGTAGCATTGTCTGTGGTGTTGAATAGCTTTACATCATCAGCGAAGAGAACACAGTTGCTCTTAATATGATCACAGGGGTCATTTATGTAGAGTATGAAGAGAGTTGGTCCTAGAACACTGCCTTGGGGAACACCACTATTGACAGGTACAGAATTTGATAGGATCCTCCCAATTTTGACCATTTGTTGTCTGTTTGACAGGAATGCTTCTATTCAGTTATGCAGGTGTCCAGAGATACCATAAGATTTTACTTTTAGTAGTAGTTTGTCGTGTAGCACTGAATCAAAGGCTTTACAGAAGTCTCTGTAGATTGCGTCTATTGCTTTGCCCTGACTGAGTTGTGTAGTCCATGTGTTTTTACAGTATAAGAGTTGCAGATTACAGGATAGTTTTTTTCTGAAACCAAATTGTTTATTTGAGAGTAGGTTAGTGGAGGATAATGTATTAGTTAATAATTGATTCCATGACTTTACAGGTAACGCAGCATAAAGAGATTGGTCTGCAATTTTCAACTGAGCTGGGGTCTCCCTTTTTGAAGATGTGGATGACCTGGCTTGTGACCATAGGTTAGGCAAGGAGCTGGTCCTGAAAGATTTTTCAGAGATTCAGCTATGGCAGAGGATAGCTTTTTTAAGAAATAGACACATATTCTGTCTGGCCCAGTAGATAGAGATGGTTTTAGATAGTGTAGTGCTTTTTCAACATTGTCTTCTGTAAAATCGATATGTATTAGATTATTGTAGTTGCCTGTGGTTCGACTAGGAGATACTGGGCATGATCCATTGTTGTTTACAAATACTGCGCCAAAGAATGTTTTGATGGTGTCGTTGCAGTCTTTACCATTTGGTCCTTTGATGGGTGGGATGGACTTGAGGCTTTTCATTTGTTGTTTCCAAAACTGTAGAAAGTGGGGGTGGAATTTGTGCATAGAAGATTTTCCTCTTGTTTAATATGATAGTTGGTGCATTCAGTCTTTATCTGGTGGCATAAATTTTTGCATCAGCTTTTAAAGTTGGCAACGTGACCAGATTTGTTTTTCCAACAGTGTGATCTCTTTTTGGATTGAAGTTTCCTTACTGTTATGGGTAATCTTTTTTTTTCTGGTTTTGGAAATTGTTATTGGTACATATAGATTGATGACTCTTCAAGTAAAAATAAGTTGTATTGATCTTCAACAGTATTGCATCCAGTGAATAGAAATTGCCAATCAAGGGATGAGAGATCCTAATTGTAATGGTGTGTAATGGTCTTGGAAGTCCTGAATTAAAATCCATACATTTCCTGTTATGTTTTGATTCCATTTCCTGTTTCACACTCGTATGCAAAACTATTTTTTTCTTTTTCTGTCCTAACATTATAGCAGCAGAACACAATAAAATGTGATTCAATGTTTGAATTTATATCTAGAAGGCAAACAAAAGCTACAAATCAACTAGAAAAGTTCACCATTAGGTAAAGAAAGTTCAAAAACAAATAAATTATCCTGGTAAACAAACATATGCACTGCTACTTATTATTCAGGATACTGTATGAGTTTCCTTTGAGTTAATACAGTATTTAAATTGGGTTCATTGCAACTGAGAGATAGTGCAGTTTTGGCAACTTGATGTTTTCCTCAAATAAATATTCACTGAATATTAAAGTGAGGAAAGGTATGGCAGGGGAAGAACCAGAATTCCTAGAAAAGTCTATTTTTTTCCCTCTTTTGAATGTCAGAAGTGTGATTGAAAACAGTATCTATTGAAAATGAAAAGGAAACTTTAAAAAAAATTGCAATCTGATAGGTTTACTAAATCACATATGATTTTTGTAATATTAATACTCCAAGAGCTAATAAGATCATATGCTAACACAGAAATCTTGTAAGATTTCAGTTGTTTTTCTCTTACTTCATTTGAACAGTCTGTAATCTGTGGCTGCTATTTAGCAAATTTGCAAACTCAAGGAGGGTGAGTTGCATTATTGCAAGTCACTAACTGTAAAACAGTTCTTCTGTTCTTTTATCTACCATTAAGAAGACTCCATTCTATCCATTTGCATAAAGGAAGCTGAGCTTTTTTGTAGTCTATATTTTCAGATACAATTTGCAATCTTTTACTTTATGTTGTTTCAAACCATTGTATTGGCCAGGTTATGAAAAAAATCATTTTAAAAGAAGGTATGTAATCATTTAATCAGTAAAGCTCCAGTCTCTGCAACTCAACAAGCTGCTTTTGAAACTGGGTATATCTTTGAAAGCAGCTTCTGACATTGTGTGTAGACCTTCTGTAAAGAAAATATTTTAAAAATAATCAATGGTCTTTATTTGTTTAATATTTAACACTAAGTGATTTTTTTCTCTCTTCTTCAGATGAGGATCTGGTCTGTGAGAGAACCCTGAAATACTTTACAGGTGTTGCTGCACAAAAATGGATATTGAGCTACCAGTGTAAGTGTGAATATTTAATTAAAAAAATTTCTCTCTGTCCATGCACACTGTTCTGACCTAGGCTTCATCAAACTTAATAAAACACAAACTGAATTTAAAAGTAAAACCTATTTTAATGTGATGCTGGAAATTACATGCATTTCCAATTAAAACTAATGATATACACTTCCTCCAGATAAGAGCATGCTTTTCAGTTCTGTAGAATGCTGCCAAAAAACAAGTCCAATTAAGGCTAACATAAACCAATCCAAAAACCCAGAAAAAAACAACCAGAGTATATAAAGCTTCATGAAGGACTTGGAAATTACTGAACTGCTTTGCTTCCTGCAAAGCTCTTCCTCACTGAGGTCTGACTTTTATCCCTTAAGGGGGGACAATCACCTCCCAGCCTTACTCTCAAGTAGTCTCTTGTGCTTCATCTGTTCTCGCCTTCGAGCAGCTCTACGCACACACGCACTGGGAAAAGGCTTCCCTGGGTCCTCTGCTTCACTGCTGCCAGGCTCCAAAGGCAACACCCCACTCCCAGATGGTCCTGGTCCCATCCCGGTATAGGATGCAGGACCTTCATCCAAGTCCTGTCCAAACTCCCTCCCTTTCATCCTCACTGTCCAATACTTATGCCATCTGACCAGCTGCTGGTGAACCATAACACACACTTCCTTTTTGGTGCATTGTGTATTTCAGTTGAATGTTCAGGCATAGATTTTTATTAATAAACAGTTCATATCATTAACATACAATAAATTATTTTAAGTTAGCTGTGCAATTATATTTGACATTTTGCCTTTAGCTAAACAAGAAACATTTCATCAAAATTCATCAAATAATATTAAACAACAAAGGAAAATAAAGGCAGTAATGCCATATTGGACAGTTCCATAAATCCATGGAGTCAAAAGGAATCCAACTAGTCAGAAGGAAACATTTATCTTTAGTAAATGTCAAACACTGAGTAGAAAGATTCACATTTTCTAGCTTGACTGATACCAAGGATAGTTCAAGATTGTTTCTTTCTTGAGCAAAACCAGATAAAATACTAGTAGATATTCAAAGTATATGCCACTAATTCTTTGCATTATAGTGAAACACAGAAATATTATCTATAATCTTGCATGAGCTTTGAAGATCATGTATGAATTGTGGGCAAACAATCTATGGAATTATTAGAGCAAACTAATGCTTTGGTCTGAATTTAGTTTGCCTATATCTGATCTTCAATCCTTTTAGCTAAGCTAAACAAAAATTAATTGTTCTGATACTAGATTTTCCCAAGTTTTATCTAGGGTCTTGCTAACAAAGGTAGATATATTTTTGTATTTGTTTCATTTTCATATTTATACCATTCTCCTCCAAGACCTTCCTAGAATATGATTTAAAAATGTGGAAAATTTTTATTGAAAATATGGGAACAAGAAAAGAAAACCAAGCACTTGAATTTGTGCTGCTTATTTTATATAATTTAATTTGATTGTTTCTGATTACCAGACATGTATTTTTTTCCTGTGATATTGTGATACATTATTTTGCCTACAGTTGCTCTTAAAGGGATTGGCATTATCTCCAAAAGTTAACCACAAACAATTTCAGGAATTCTTGTAGAGAATGAATTTTAAAATCTAGGATAGGGAGGTAAGATTTCTAGAGGTGCATAGTAATGCTGCTGGCAGGCACTATCATATAAATATGGACATTTGCAACTCTCCATGCAGTTTTTTGTTGTATTTTTAAAATAAATTATACAAATGATAAAAAGTGCTACTTTAAATAGTAATAATAATTTCTGCTTCAACTGATCTAGGGATTATTCATTCATTCGAAGCAGGAAGAGTTCTTAAAGAGGTATGTCTGTGTTTATGGGAAGGGATAGGTGGTTTTAGTTTTTTAACCAGAACGGTATGCTTGCAAAGTCCTTAAATGAGGAAGGTGGGAGAAATCGATGATTAATGAGTATATCTTTTTTTACAATTCCTTTAAATGCTTAATCTTATACAATTCTCAGTATAATATTGTGATAGTAATTTAATGTATGTATAATGCATTATAAGTGTGAATCTTATAAATCTTCAGAAAAGTATCTGGCATATTTTAAATATCTAAATTTCTTGTCCTCCTTTGCTGAGTTAGGGAGAAGCACTGACAGTTAGGCACTGCTCTGCATGTTTGGTTGTTTGAGATTCCTGACTTGGCAACTAACTTGAAGTTAATCTAAATTGATGGCAGAGATTAATGATTTGATGGCTTTTATTTACCAATGTTATCAGAGGAAGAAATTATAACATGTTGTATATGTGGCATCTAGCTCTGACTCTGTTTTTCTGAATGACAGCTAGAATAACTTTGAATTATTTTTCAGTCCCTTCCTTTCAGCACCCCCTTTTTTTTTCATTTTCCCACTCAATTAGAATAAAACTGTAAAGCTTCAGAAAAATTCTGCCTGAGTCCTGTTTGAGCTGCCCCTTATGTTGAAGAAAGAAGCTGAAAAATATATTGTCCTTCCCATTCTAGAGAAGAGGCCAGCAGTTAGACAATGGATAGATTTTCCCCAAAAGCATTTAATACTATAATTTTGATCCTCGGTACATATAACATGTCATGGCTAACTTGTGTGTTCAACCATCTTATCCTGCCATTATTCATATTGCTGTATTATTATTGAATATGTATATTTAAATTGTTCAAGGGAATTTGCTTTATTAGATAAAGGTTTCCACATAAATATAATTTAACCATCCTTTTTTAACAGTAAAATATGGAATAAGAATTGTATTGCTGCATTCATACATTCTTTCTACTGCTGCAGTTTGATATTTGACCTCTACATGCCATAATTCTTTTTCTGCTTCAGTCTTATAAGATATGACTCAGCCAGGAATTCATTGGCATCTGACTATTTGCTTTGTTTTCAGGAAGATTTTGAAGTGAGAGGAGATGTAATCAATGGGAGAAACCATCAAGGACCTAAAAGAGCAAGAGAATCACCTGTTGAGAAGGTATGGCTATCGTAAGCAGTGCTTCATAAAAGAAAAAAGTTATCCCCTCTTTAATGTGCCCCTCTTCTTTGTCATCATACGAAATGAAGAAGTTTGAGAAAAAGAAGAAAAAGATTGCTTTCACAAAGTAAAATCCTGAGAAGGACTTTCATTTTTCTGCAGGCCATTATGATCCTTAGGAGAAAAAACATAGAATACAGTTATGTCGGATACATAAAATGTATCCATATAAATAACACAGCCTGCCTGAATAATTTTTGCAGCATTAGCGTTTCTTAGCCTATCCCAAAAATTTTCAGATTTCTTTAAATGGAATGGTATTGTCCCAAATGAGGATAGAGATTGAGATGGTGTGATTTCCTCTTTAGAAAGTGACTTATTTTCTGAGCAATAAGATAATACATTCAGAAATTATAAGAAAAGGGACAGCTCTAATTCAAAATGCCCTGTTGCCATAGAAGAACATAACTAATTCCCATTCAAAAAAATGAGGGAAGGAGATTATAATGAGGAATCATAGTTGAGGATTAATGCAAATAATGTTGCAGAAGCAGCAGTGCTTGCATCCTGCTATTTCATTTTCATTTATTTAGTCGGTCTCTGCTCTTCTTGGAATCCAAAGATTTAGAGGCCTGCTTCTGTTCCTGCACAGAGGTGAATGCTGGATAGAATGTGGGTGGGAAGGAGGGGTGATATCAGTTTAAGTTGGTCCCTTCTTTTCCCAGGCCATTTTATTAGTCCAGAAATATATTTCCAGATTCTCTTGCCTTCCCTCTCACTAGGAAATTCTCTTCCAAGCTAAATGCTTGGTAGAAAGCTGGAAAGGTGAAATTGATGAAACCAATGCAACAGACATCAGCTACAGTATTCCCATTGGCTAAAGTTGATAATGCTAACCAGTAGTTACTTCAGTTTCTTTTCCAGTTCCATTGGCTTGATTGTTTTCAGGTGGAAGATATAGATGTGTATCGTGTTTGATTATCTTATCCTATGAATTTCTCTGCCTTTAAGAATTTTACTTCCCAAAGTTCTTGCTTCTCAGCTACTTCTGTACTCAGTGCCTATTTTTTTTTTTAAGTGAAGCAGATTAACTGAATTTTCTTCTGGTTAACAATTTAAACTGTTCAGAAACTTCATATCAGATATGTCTTCAGTCTCACTGAAATGTCTCATTGTCAGTCTTCTTTAGCTGACATATTCCATTGTCAATCAATGGTATTCCTGATTGTAGTTTTTATTGTGTTCAAATCATGTGAGTTGGATACATTCTGATCTAGTTGGTAACTTTACAAGTTTTTATTTCATGGAGTGTAATTCTACACCATGCTTACATATCTGTTTTCCTTCCCAGCTTTTCCAAGGATTGGAGATTTGCTGCTATGGGCCATTCATTGACATGCTCCCAGGTAAGGGGATTGGGATTCTTGACATAAGTTGAGGGAATGAATCTAATTGAAGTCTCTTTATTCCCCATTTTGGTTGTGTAAACAATTGAGTTCTGTCAAGAAATGATCCAACTTTTTGAGAAAAAGCTAACAAGCTTTAATAGCTTAATTTTCTTTGCTCACTCAGTAATATTTATCCTTTAGTAAAGCAAGGTTTATGTCCTGCTGCAGAGACATTTCTAACCTCAATTTTTTTAAGCTAACTTAATGTACATATGTTTGCCCATTTCTGCATAATTAATTCTGCTTCTGATCATCATTAACAGAGATGATCATTCTGGCTGTGTAGATAGTTATAGCCATATTCTTTCTCAAATTGTGATGTGTCTGTCTCATCTTTGTTGACTTACTTGATGAGTAGTTCTTAAAAATGCAAATTGCAAGTATTGTATGCTGTCTTGGTTAAATGCTATATCTTCATCTCTTTTCTTAAAATTAAATAACTTAGTATCCGGAAGAGGGAATGCTTAGAATATTTGCAAATGGCACAAAATATAGGATAGTTAATATCTTGAAAGACTAAAATAAAATTCAGTATAGCATCTTTATTATTTAGCAATAATTTTGGAAAGGGTGGTTTATGGCCTGCAAAGGATTTCCAACTGTTGCAACATATTCCCACTATAATCATGTGATCGCAATCTGGGTGTTTGACAACCTATTTGGACTTATGAACAGTTGCCAGGTGATCCAATATACTCTGTTGGCTTCCTCAGAAAGGCAATTGTAAGCTGGCAGGGAAGGTTGCCCACCCCTCTGAGGCACTCTCTGCTATTTACTTGGGACTCTGTCCACTTAAGAACCCACAAGATCCTTAATGACCATAAGTGGGACTGCTAAGAAAGCAATCATTATGCAAAGCAGCCACATAATGTCTTGCTCAATAATTATTTTGTTAAAAAACTGAGAGTCTAATCCAAATTATGGTTATAAGGTGAGGAACCTGTACACATTTGAATGTGGTGGTTAAATTTTGTGACTAGTGCTAAGTTCCATTTTGACAGGATTCAGAAATATAGAATATGCAACTGAAGAACTCAAAACAAAATTTGCTTGTAATGTCAGTGGTCTTCAATTTGGGCTTAACATCTTATGAGGGGATAAAATATTTTGCCATTATATATAATGCATTTTGTTTATCTTTTGGGAATTTCTCAGAACAACTGGAATGGATTGTAGAACTCTGTGGCGCCTCTCTTGTGAAGGAACCTCACTTATTTACAAATGCAACAGTAAGCCTGATAACTATATGGGCCAGTTTGAGAAAGAAAGATACCAATAATCAGCATTTCCCACCTTCCCTTTATTCTTTCAAGTTGCTGGTAAATTTAGCTGGTTCTGCTAAGATATAGAATCAGATTAATGGCTTATCTTGTCCTGTATTGCTACTAGAAATCCCCTCACCCAAGTCATTGCAAATAAACATAGAGCTAAGGGGTCGAATATTTTCTTCTGCAGATGCATGCAGCTCTGTGTGAGTGCAATAAGTCATCCACTAAGAAGATGTGTACAGCACTCATTTCCTTTTAAGAGAAAATATTTTGTAAATGAGTGGTGACATATCAGTGTACAGCATCTCATAAACTACAATGTGTAACCCTTATATTATGTCATGGCTTTCCCATGAGTATCATGTATCTCCTTTAATTTTTTATTTTGTCACTTAGAGTAATTGTTTGCCTGCAAAATGTTTATTTCTTCTGTGACTCCCCATCTGATTGGAGTATTACAGCAAAGCAGAAGAAAAATATGCCTTCGCAGTACAAATTGTGTACTGGAAAGATGCATTGATCCTCTATGTCACTTTCCTTTTTCTTTTTGTCTTTTATCCTGTGATCATTTAGAACTCCACTGCTGTGATAGTTATTCAGCCTGATGCATGGACAGAAGAAAGCACCTGCCAAGGTGAGATGATAATACTGCTTGTGTCACCTCAGTCATAAAAGCTTTACAAAATGTCTGACTGACTTCTTACTTGGTATAATAAAATACTGCAGCAGATAAATATGTGAGGGAGTAAGAAGTATGATTAGCTTTAATCATCAGCTATAACTGATTATCACCAACTTCTGTTCCCTATGAAATTGGTAAGAGACATTACTGTTCCTTAACTTCCAAAGGCAATTTGTTCCACTGGTTAGTTGTTCTCATGTTAGGAATATATTCCTTAGTTTTAGGTTGCTTCTTTCCTTGGTTAGTTTCCCCTCCTTGGTTAGTTTCCATTCATTATGTCTTGCCTTGCCTACAGATGTTTTGGTAAAAAAGTTGCCCCTTCTTCCTTGTGGCAACTCTGGAAGTATTGAAAAATTGCTATCATGTCACCCTTGTCCTTCTTTGTACTAGACTAGGTATACCCAGTTCTTTGTATGTTTTAGTTTTTAGGCACATAATAATTTTGTTGCTCTTCGAATTCTTTCCAAAGTTTCAACACCTTTTTTGTATTGGGATGACCAAAACTGGAATGCAGTATTCTAAGTGCAGTCTTACCAAGGCTTTATAAAACAGTACTGGTACTACATGTGATCTTGCTTATATCTCTCTGTTATGCAACCTAGGATTGCATTGGTCTTTTTGACTGCTGCTGTATGCTATTAGCTCGTGTTTAGATGGTTGTCCACTAGGACTTCAAAATCCCTTTCCCATTGCTAATGTTGAGCCAGGTTTCACTTAGTCTGTACTTGTACTTTTAATTTTTCTTGCTTAAGTGTAAAACTTCACTTTTCTCTATGTTAAATTTCATTTTGTTGGATAGGCCCAATGAACTAGTTTATTGAGATCCATCTGGATCTTGAGCCTGTCTGGCTATTCCTTTCAGCTTGGGGTCATCTGCAAATTTGATGGGTTCCTCTTCTATTCTCTCATCTAAATTCTTTATGAACATATTGAAAAATATTGTGTCTAATACTGCTTACAATGTAGATATAGTTCTGATAAGAACTATATGTGGAGTGTGATTTGTTAGATAGTTACAAATCCATTGTGTGATGATGCAGTCTATCCCACATTTTTCTATTTTACCAAGAAAAAGATTGTGATCAACTTTTTCAAATGCCTTACTGAAATCCAAGTAATACTGTGGCCACTGCATTTTGGTGATCCACTAATTTAGTCAAAAAATGAAATAAAATTTGTTTGAAATGTCTGTTTTTGACAAACCCATGTTTGCAGATCTGCTGCTTGATTATTTTTTCCAGGATCTTCTCTGATTGATCTATAGTTTTTTTGGGTCTAGTTTTTCCTTTCTTCAAGATGGAACCACATCAGCTCTTTTCCAGTCTTCTGTTAGATCCCAGGTTCTCCAGGATATTTGAAGCATATGATTTACTGTCTCTTACAGGGAGAAAGATATGGAGTAAAGAACTTTGAAATGCCTGCCTCTACCTGCACTGTTTAGAAGTTTCTCCAAACAGTAATATAAATGAGTTTGTCATCTTTCAATTTTCCACATGTGCTTTTGGAAAATCAGAGAATACAATATCATGAATAAAAAGCTTCTCTCTTAACCTATACACATTGTCTTGTAAAGGATGGCTACAACAACAATGGAAAACCTTATGATTTTCTATGCTTAGAATTTGAAATATTATTCATTGAAGTGGCTTAAAGAAAGAATACTCAAGAAGAAGATATAGGCATTAAATGTCTCACTGCTTGTCTGGTATTTTGCAGAGCTCCCACTGCAATGCAGCATTGCTGTAGTTTCACGTGAGTGGGTGCTGGACAGTGTTTCCTGCTATCAGTGCCAGCCATTCAATGACTACATCATTCCACAGGTATAATGGAATTTGTTCTTAGAATTAGACATGAATGTTTCTGGAGTAATTTTCTTTACAAAGAATGTGACATCATAAATATTTCAGTTGGCCTAAAAATGCCCTGCCTTTCACCAAAAGTAGAATTAGATTGATAAATATCAATTTTCAACAAAATCATTGCAGTGAATCACAAAATAATCTGTTCTTTATGTTGATGCAGATTATTTTACAATCTATTGTTGCCTTGTTTGGAGAGAATTTTTTTCTTTCCTTGTAATGTCTTTAAAATGTAATCATTTGCAAGAGTTAGACAGAACAAAGAGCTTCAATTAGCTGGAGAGCAGCAGTTTGCTTGTTTCATGGGATAGTGTTCAAGAGGCAGTTATGCTGGATCATTGGCATAGCATACTAGCTAGAAGCAAACCAAATTGGGGATGGTCCAAGAAACCACTGCAAAGGATCATAGGGCAATAAAGAGTTATGTGTGGAATCAAATGTTTGTGTTTGATAATAAATGAGTCAGAAATGTAATTGTTCGAAATTCATTATCTGTCAAGAAATTTAAAAGCAAACTTGACTTGGTCAGTAACACATAGTAGCGAGTATGGTTGGCCTTAAAATTATACATATTTTTATGCAATAAAAAACTTCAACAGAAAACTGAATGGGAACAATCTTGCAGGACAGCAGATAGTATATTCAAAAGGAGAGACGTCATTATCCTCTTTCATTCATCTGCCCATTTCAGAAAATTAAGTGGATAGGTTCAGAAGAGGCAGATAATAATTGTCTTAAGCAAGGACTCCTTCACTGGTTTCTCATTTCTTCCAAGAGTAAACTTGGGCTATCTCACAAGCATATTTTACTCCCTGTGCATGTGTGCACATGTTTAAATTTTAAGTTCATTTCTTGAACATAAATATGACCTTTTTATTTAAGATTGTGGTGTGTGTGTGTGTGTGTTTGTGTGTTTGTGTAAGAGAGATATTGAGATTTTCTCTGGATGTGGCAAATTTTCTGTTAATTAGGATAATTTGTTTAATTCAGGCAAAGATGCTTACCTAAATCTAAGCTCAAGAAGCCACTGATTCTTTGTACATGCTTCGTTTGGCTATGTTTTTATTTCATTAGCTATTCTAATAGGATATTTCTATTTATTAGGAAAGTCAGTGTTTTTTTATAAGCATCACCCTTATATATACATAGCCCTCAACTTATGGCTGTAATGGAGCCTGCCCAATATGGTCACTCACTTAGTTGTAAGGATTGTTAAATGAGCTGCCCACATGATCACTTGCTTAGTGACCTCAGTCTCGCTCTCATAATTGCATTTGTTAAGCAGAGCACTGGGTTCCCAGGGGCACGGGGGAAGTCCTAAGAGGTCTGGTACAGGCCAATACCTACACTGCAGGCCTTTCCCAGTTCACACATGGTCTTCCAGGGTCTCCCTCTGTTCTCTGTGGAATCCCATGCTCTGTTTGCCAACCTGCTGGATTCTCACAGAGCTTGGGCCTACTGTTCACCCCACTGGGACCCACACCCTCCTCCCCACCAGGTATCCTGGCTTGGCAACTTATTTTTTTGTAAATCTCCTTTGAAAGAGGCAGCTACATAGCTTTTCTAGAAAAAGGCCTATATCGCTCCAGTGATTGTATTTGGGAAGGAGAACAGCCCAATCTGTTCCTTGCCCTTCCTATTCAGTACAGATGTCACATACTACTGCTGAGAAATGGGTGCCGTTTCAGAGCAGTCACAATTCCCCAAATGATACCTATTTCTACAATAGTGCCATATGGCCTCTATATAGAAAGGTCATGTGATCGAATGACTATTTCCCAAAGGTTATTTACAGAAAAGGTAGGAAAGAGGTGTAGGGCCGGGTGAGATGGGAAGCAGGCCTAAAGCCTATGGGAACCCAGCAGAGAGGGATGTGGGAAAAGATAAACATGGAGGCACTGCAAAATCCCTGGAGTCGGTAATAAGAGCAGGCAGATTCCCAAGTGCTTTTGTTCATGTTACTATGGGGGCAACGAATAGCCATGCCCCTTTGTTCATTTCAAAACAGTTGCTGAATGAATAATCATAAGTGATGGACTACCTCTATATAAGATACACACACATACACATGCACACACACGTGTGTGTGTTTGTAATGCTGCAATATTTAAAGACATGCTAATAAGATTCTTTTTTTTTACTAAAAGTTATCAAAGATAAATTTAACAACAGATTTTTAAAATAATTCAGTGTTTCATGCAAATGGTTATAACAACAAATAATATGCATTGTCTTGCTTTGAGGTAGTAAATATTGTAAGCAACAGGGGAGGCAGAGGGTGATGGTGCGAACCAGATTTAGTGAAAAAGGCAGTAAAGTATGTAGGTAGATGCAGCCAGCTAATAAAGGTCTGACCTTCAGGAGAAGCAAGAAGGTCAGTGCTAAGAGTCTTAGCTTCAAATAATTGGTCTTTTACCCTTTTATCTCCCTCTGTTCCCAGGAACTATCTTCCATGTCTGAATAATAAAACTCTTGTAGCATGAATTACGGTCTTCAGTGCGTTTCTCACCTGCACTGATAAGTTTTGGGAACTGGAGAAGTTTCTAGCCTGGTGAATTATGGTGTCTTCCATTAAGTTTCAAGTCCAGGAGCAATCTCTAATTTATGCATTATTTTTTTTAAATTTATCTATTGCTTGTCATGCTATCATGTCATGTGTTTCCAAGTGGTGTACAAAATCAGCATAGCTTTTGTACAACTTAGTTATAATTAAAAATTAATAGTTGAAATAATAAAGTATGTATCCCACATTAAAAACTGGCAATAAGAGGCAGAAGACTATCACCCTGAAATGTTATTGAATAAAAAGTTTTCACAATCAGATTCGTGGATATTTTATTTGTAATTGGATATTTTCCTCAGAGGACTGATTGCTTTGGACTTTCTGTTTCCATGGTGCCAATCTCAAGCTCAGGATCTACTTTTTGCTTCTCTGTTGAGATGCAGGTGATGTTTAACTGAACATGCTCTTCCATGTCCTAGTTGCTGCTCAAGAAGAGACTACCCTAGGGCAACTTTTCAATCTCACACGCAAGGAATGCCTCTTACAAGTTACTGCATGTGAAAGCATTGTTTAAAACAACGGTGTTTTAAAGTTATCGTGCTTTTCTGTATTTATATAGAATTTATATATTTATATAGAATTTATATGGAATATAAATTTTAAATTAGCTAATCAACTGAAATAAAGTTTTCTGGAAGTTAGTCACACAAAAGCCTTAAGAAACCTAGGATTCAGCAAAATTAAGTGTACGGTAGGTATATGGCATTTGAGTATCTGGGAATTTGTAAGACTAGTACCATGAAAAATCTGATTTAAAATTTTTCATTTAGTTCACTTTTTCCCACAAGCTTCCTCAGTTTAAATCCCTATATTTAAAGGTCCTTAATAGCTCTTATTCATTGTACTGCCATTCCTAGAATATTTTGTAATACATATTGCAAGTACAGTTATTCATAAAGTCTTTTATTAAGGCAAAAGGAAACGATAAAGTGGTCTTTTTGAAAACATAAAATAGCTCTTTCATTGATGGATTTCTCTACTTGTTCTATTGGCATCACTAGATGCATCACTACATGTTACATGACTTCATAATGAGCAACTGCCTAATGAATGTTACTAGCCAGCAACAGAATCCATAGCCTAATTATATCAAAATTGCCCCATCAATTGCCAAGAGTTCATGCAACAACGTTTTTAATTGTCAATTCAGTTTCACCATTTGACTGGCAGGTTTCTTATCTTCAAAATCCACCTTCACTTCTGGTATCTGTCTTCCAGAAGATTATAGTTATCTTTCAAAACATTGCCTAGATAACATGAAGAAATTGACAATGTGTCCCTATAGGCACTGCTCTGAATTATCTTTCCATTTCAAAGGTGCATAGATGCATAGCTATTGGAAAGATAGCTGCAGTCAAGATGGTGAAGGAGAAAGTATTTTCTGTTTGATGTCAAAACCTCTGAATTCTGAGATAAATTCATATTGCTCTTGATTCATGAAATAACTTGACAGCTGTTTTTTTGCATTCTTTTCTCTATTATATAGCTTTTTTCCCTCTGTGCTAATACTTCATAGTTTCTGATTCTCTGTTAAAAAAAAGAAAAACACCTGCAGGATCCAATGTGGGTCAATCACCTAGATCAAAGATTTACTCTTCCAAGCTTTTGGAATCATACTGGAACCCATCAATCCAACTTCTCTCTCACTAGAATATGACATCAGACACATTCTAGTAGAGAGAAGTTTTCTGTGAATGAGCTCCAGCACGAGTTCAAAAACTCAGAAGAGTAAATCTATGGTCCGGTGACTGACCAAGATTGGATCCTGCAAAATTATCCTGGATATATTATGTATATCCATATACAAAAATGTATATTTGCTTCCATCATTGGAAAAAAACCTTCTCAGTCAAATTTTCTACCAGTCAAATGTATTCTTTTACCAGTTTTCTGCTGAGCTTATTATCCAGGACTAGCCCAGCCAGCCAGTACCTCTCCATTATTTGACAATAGGCACATTTTTCAGTGACTGTTAAATTAGTTTAGTGAAAGGCAGGTTATATTGGAATCTCTTTTAACTATCTTACCAGGGAGTTGTGAAAGGGAAAATTTAGTTTATTAAGAGTTAGTTTCAGGCCCATGAAGAAGAGACAAATTGGATTCAAGAAAGTATTTTGTAAGAGTGCTATACAAAATCTACTGGTAGAAAGCTCTGCTATATCTTAACAGATAGACAGTTTCTATGCAAAGTAGATAGTGTTGAAAATAAAGTATTATAATGCTAAAATAACTGGTTCCTGTCATTATTTACATAATTTTTTCAAGTCAGTCAGGTAAGCAGGGCTGTCAAACTCTCAGCCTACAGGCCAGATGCGTCATGTGCTGGCCACGCCCACACCTGGTTTAGTGAAGGGGGGAAATGTCCTGATACGTCATGTGATGTTGCCATGACGACGTGAGTTTGACACCCCTGAACTTGAGTTTAGTTTTCCATTCCAGAATAACCTGCTGGAACCATAAAAGATGCATATCTGAAGAGTTCTCTTTTAATATTTCCAATCAAAATAATTGTCATTGTACAATATTTTTCAAATAGAACATAATATGAAACTGTGCAAATCAAGTTTTAATCTATTGTGATCACAGATCAATTATACAGAGTAGCAAATGATGTAGGAGTGTCTAAGGCTAAACCAATAGTTTCTTTCATTTCAAATACTTTTTTAAGTATGATCCCTGAATGCTAGAAATAGCCAAAACATATAGAAAATGTTGTAAATCATACAGAGTCATTTAGGTGAGATGGACAGTGTAGGAATAAATAAATCAATACATTGAATGATAAACTCGTGTATTTGAACTACTACAGTTCCTAAATTCTGCAAGACAGTTTATACAATAGCATCCATCTCAACTCTTTCTTGAAGAGCAGAAGTCATTTGAATATGTATAGGGAGAACCATATTAGCATTAATTAATTATTAATTATCACAGCTGTTTGAAAGCATGTAAAAATGCAAGTAGAAAAATAGGGACCACTGGTGGGAAGGTAACAGCGTTCTGTGCGCTTTCAGCGTTTAGTCAGGCCGGCCACATAACTACGGAAACGTCTTCAGACAGCACTGGCTCTTCGGCTTTGTAATGGAGATGAGCACCACTCCCTAGATCTGGAAGCAACTAGTCCGAATGCGTGAGGGGAACCTTTAGGTAGAACCAAAAGCTTCACTAAGCCAAAGCCTTGAAACCTAATGGTTTAGAAATTAGCTTAAGAAATTACAAATATTCTGAAGAGTTAATGTAAGAAGTTACTCTGTAAGAGTTGCTTTCCAAATAGAGAAGTAAAAATGGTTGTTCTTGATAACATTAAATTAGTGAAATATTAGGAATTAATTTACTTTAAAAACCAGATTCATAAGATATTGAAACATAGGATTGCTAATCACTGATGGTAAGGCTTTTTAAATAGAGTAAATTCTATGAAATTGAAGCCACATTAATAATAATATATTGATCTATTGTCAAACATTTATTGAAGCTTAATTTTCAGTATTTTGTCTTGCTGATTTTAATGAATCTGTTCTTAAAACTGGATTCAGGTTCTTGTCCTGATCTAGGTTTCCCCAACAGCATGAAGCCAACTCCTCGTCCTGATAAACCCCTTTTATTTAGTTTACAGTAAATTCCTCTCCAGCAAAGTCCTGGCCAACAGTCTTTCAAGATATTTCACAATTATCTTTAATTGATTTTTATCAGGCTTTATCAGATCTTTATCAGGCTTGGAGAGTTTCCAGGCTGATATCTTTCAGGTGCCACATACTGTAGCAGACAATACTTGGCAAGCATGCAGGAACAGATCTTCATCCAAATTAACTAATTGTCTCCTGCAAATTGTCAATTAACTTAATTGTCTCTTGCTGTGCAGATCTTTACAAAATATATTATGGGATATATGAAAAATACAATTCTGATTCAGACATGATCATATTTTTTATTTGATAAGGGATTATAAATATGTAAAAATATATTTTTTCTTGGATATTGAGAACACCTATGTTTCTTATTGTTTATTTTTTTACTACAGTACATACTTATGCAATTTTGATTAAGTTTTTGGGGGGCACAGGCACCACCTTTGTATGGCTTGTATAAAATTAATGTTGGCACCAATAAATTGAATAGCTGCATCCTGCTGATGTGTGACAACTAGTGGAGCAAGCCTATTTTGGCAGCAAATGTGAGGAATGGAGTAAGCTAAAGTGCCCAAAGGGTTACAGGTATATCAAGATTCTATTCAGGTGAAACAGTACAAGTGGAACAAGATTAGTTCAGTACTTAGGAATGTGGGGCTGCTTTTGAATAGCTCAACTTCATTGCTTTATTGACATCATTATACATTATATTTAGCCTTGTTCTGCTACTTTGTTGTCCCAAATAAAAGTTTGCTTTTTTTTCCTCTTCCTCTTTCTTTTCCTTCCCCTTCTCTCTCTCATGTTTCCCTCTCTTTTCCCTCTCTCTCTCATTCTCTTCCTCCAGCTCTCTCTTTTCTCTCTCTTTTTCTCCCCTTCTCTCTCTCTCTCTTTCTCCCCTTTTCTTTATCTCATTTCTCTTTCCCTCTCATTTGTTTTTCTCTTTTTCCTCTCCCTTTCCCCCCTCTTCTCTCCCCTTCTCTCTCTTTTGTTTCCCTCTATTTTCCCTCTCTCTCATTCTCTCCCCCCAGCTCTCATTTCTCTCTCCCTCTCTCTCCCTTCTCTCATTTGTTTCTCTCTTTCCTCTCTCTCATTCTCTCCCTCCATCATTTTCTCATTTCTCCCTCTCTCTCTTTCTCCCCTTTTCTCTCTTTCATGTCTCTGTCTCTCATGCGCATGCACGCACAAGCAGGATACTCTCCTGGGCTAGGATTACAGCAGCAGCAGTGGCAATTCCTCCCACTGCTGCCACTCCATGTTCAGGTGGGTAGCCAGCAGTGCTGCGCAGGAGAGCCAAAGCTCTTCCCTCCATGCATTCACCGCCAGTGGCTGCTCCTCCATGTTTCCCTCCTTCCTGAACTGACACAAAGGGGACTGCAGCTGGTGCTGAGCTGCCCATGAAGAACACGGAGTCACAAAACAGCTGGGCACGGGTAGTGCAGAGAAAATGCGAGGGGCACTTCAACCACATGGCTCTTCAGAAAGGCTTGCACCTTCTTGGGATGGAGAATAGGTCATGCAACTGGGTTGGCAGGGGCTGCAGGAGAGGGATCAAAGATCTGCATGCAGTTCTGGAGCTGCAGGTTGTGGACACCCGGTTTAAGAGACGAAAACTTGTAAATGTCAATTTGGTTATCTTAATAAAATAGGTTATATAGGCCTTACCAGCCACCTGCAGAACACAATGGAAAGCCCACAACTCATTAGATGTCAAGGTCCCCTTCAAAAATGATGGACGAACATAATAAAATACAATAATAAACTGAAAAAATATAGAATTTTTAATGTAGACAGACCATTGGATTTTATCATGCTGAAAATTTTCTTTCTGTGATAATGCAGGTTTGTTCTGTGACATGATATCATTTTTGAATTTAAGATGCAGTTACCCTTTTTGATGGAAGTAACCATTTGCTATGACTGCAGGAAAAACAAATACGGAGTTCTATGCAATCTTAGAATTGTTCTCATTTTCTTCTTGCCACTATCTTGCTGAATGCTGATTTCTTACCATTTTGAAGTGGAAATTCATACAAATTTAAAATAATTGTTTTATAAGCTCTTCTGCCAAAAAGATACACATTTTTGCCCCGCCCAAATGTATGATATGACTTAATCTATTTTGCAATATTTCTTGGCAATTATAAGTTCTGCTAACGTTAAATACAGCCCCTTCTGATCAAAAGGTTGCTCATGCTTGCTTTGGGAAGAGCTATCAAACCCTTTGGATTTAAATTGGCCTCTTGCTATTCCAGCCACAAATAGGAACTTGGGCAGTTTTGCTTCCTTATTCCCCTCTTGTATAAAAACAAAACATTTTTGGATCTTTTACATAAATTCTATGAGATTGAAGCCTTGAATAACTCCTGATAGGTAGTAGGGGTGGGCAGCATCTTGAATGGCTAAGACCAGGAGTGTCAAACTTGATTTCATTGAGGGCCACATCAGGGTTGTGTTTGACCTTGGGGGATGGGCTAGGCATGGCTGGAGTGGGCGTAGCCAGCGTGTCAGGATCCTATGCTGGCCCAAGTGCTGTTCCAGCAAAAACAGGCTCCCAATCTCCATTTTCGGCTGGGACAGCCTCCTGCAAACCTCTGCCAGCGAAAATGGAAAGTGTGCAGCCCTCCCAAGCTCTGTTTTCGCTGGCAGAACACTCTGGATGGTCCTTTGCTGCTTCCAGGGTAGCCCTACAGGCCAGATCTAAGTACCCTGTGGGCTGGATGCAGCCCACTGGCTTTGAGTTTGACACCTCTGGCTTAGACTATAAAACAAGACTAAGTAGTCAGACTGCACCACTATCACTACCAGATATAGATATATAGCAAAGCTAAGACTTCATCTTGTAGTTTTTGCTGTTATTTTAAGAAGCTATTTTCTTGAAAGTCATGATAACCTGAGTTGCTAGGAGAAATTCCTCTTACACTTGTATGAGGTTGATAGCATATCAGTGAGCTTCTTTAACTTCACTAGTATATCAATTCCTCACTTTCCCACCTATGATACCTATTCTTTGCTTGCTGAATATAAAACATGATATATTTCTTTGCCAAGTGCAAAAAGGCCTGAAGCAAAGACAGTTGCAATGGGTTGGATTATAGTAGAGAAAGACTATCAGTTGGGAATGACAATGATTTTCTGGAAAGGGAAATATAGCCCTACAAAAACATTAGCCAAGACCAACTCAGAACTTCCAATAATCTTTCTACCTTTGTTGTCTATGTTTCTTTTTTATCAGATACCAAACAATTAAGTTCTAAAGTTCTACATTGGCAGCATGGACACTTTGCATTGAAAATACCAATTTTGGCCATGTGCTGTATTCATGGTTCTTGTTGTCCTAGACACTCTTGGTTGAGACTGATTATTTGGATATATTACAAGTCAGAGCTTAGCCTAGAATTGATCTGATCAGCCTGATGGAGAATCTATGTGGGAGAGCAATCCTCTTAATTTTCTTGGATCTCTCAATTGTATTTGATCCCATTGACAATGGTTTCCTGAAATATTTGTATTCTTATGAAATAATGATGGAGAATTTGCTGTATTCGTATGGGAGATACAATGCGATGTACTACAGACTCTGGTCCACCCATAGTCTCATAGAATACCACAGGTCATGGTCATGTCTATGGTTGTCAGGTTCACGGCAACCATTCTATTTCTCTTCAAATTCTACTTATACACTAAGCCATCTCTCTGTTTTGTGGGTATATTTATATTTATTAAAACATAAATTATTACTAGGTGCAAACCGCTCCAAGCTTTTCTGAAGCAAAATCAGGATGACATTTCAGTTGCATTAATAAAAAAGAAATCACAGATATTTTCCCCCAAGATTTGTTAATAGCAGGAAATGCAGATAAATTCTTTTTTTTTATTTACGCCTTTTATGCTCTGTCAAGAATAAAACAAAAGCTAATACAAGGTCATATGTTTGGCCAATTGGAATTATCTACATTTATTTATTGATTTCTCACCAGTCCTAGCCTGGTGGTGAGGAATCCAACTCAAATTTTTGAAAATGGATATTGCACCGCAAAGGGGATCAATGCATATTTTGTGTCTCCTCTTCTGAGTAATCACAGGAACAGCCACAGAAAAAGAGAGGACAGATATCAGTGCAGACCTGTTACTCAGGTCTCAAGATTCTACTTCAGATTAAATTCTGTACCCAGCCGCTCTGAAACATGCAGTGCTCCAAAATGATAGTGCAAAATATTCTGTGGAATGCTGGAGAGAAAAAAGTAGCAGCTCACAGTGAAATCACGGGGTGCCTGTAAGCACATACTGCTCAGGCACAGCTATTCATGAATTCAGCATGCTATATAAATGTGCTGGTGTGTACCCTTCCTGGGAAAACCTTTGACTTGCAGCAGAGGGAGATGGGAAACAGCGCAATGCAGGCAGCCGTTATAGGCAAGGCCCTCTTGTCTGCGCTTGTTCTACATTACCTCACACTTTGCTTGGCAACATAATCTGCTGTATGCTGAGGTGGGAGGGGCCGCAGGCATATGAGTTTAGTCCCAACAACTGCAGAAGAGCTGGCCTGAGCTTTACTGAATTAAATCCACTAGCAGTTACACCTAACTCTTGTAGCAGTTACATCTAACTCTTGTAGCAGTTACATCTAACTCTTGTTCTGGGAGTGATGGTGAGATAATCTTCTGTAACCTCATGATTTTTAAATATATAGCATAACCACAACAATGCTTTGAAGGCAGATCTGTTGGCTTTATAATGCACATATTCAAGACTCAGAAATACAGAGCAGCATGAGAGGAGCATTTCTGTATCTCTGACCTTATGACTTATGACCAGTCCCTTACAAATTGCTAGGCTTTATATGTACAGAGCAAAAGGAAATGTTTATTTCTTAGAATTAACTTTCATGCATGGAAGGAAGTTTAGAGAGCAATAGTTAGCCAAAGTCCTTCTAAATTTGGTAACTGAATAGCTAAATTCAAATCAGTGGCCTGATGGTCTGAACCTAAACAATCCTGTTCAGAACAGAGAGGAAGTTTTACAATGTTTTCCATTCGTACAAACTCAAATATATATAAATTTGGGGTCCTAGGTATACTTGCCTCTTGAAAAAACACCTTTGAGACAGCCATGACCCGGATGACTGAAAATCTCTATAGACATACATTTGGGGTGGAAATCTTGGGAAGATACTTATACATATATCAACCTTGATGCCAACCAAAACCAAGCATTTAATAGTGAGTGCCAAACCATGTCCACTAATCAAACAGGTGGCAAGTAAGTAGGGGCAGGCAGACACAACACAGGTTATGTAGACAGCAAACACAGTGTCAGCTATAAAGATCTCAAGTGCTTATATACAAATGCACAAAGTTTGGGGAACAAACAGGGTGAACTCGAACTACAAATACATGAAGGTAAATATGATATAGTTGGAATAACAGAAATTTGGTGGGATGATATCCATGACTGGAACTTACTGGTAAGGATACAAACTATTCAAAAAAAACCCAGACCCCATAAAAGAGGACATGGAGTTGCACTGTATGTAAAGGACCCACTATATTGCTACAGAAATGCATGAAACCAAAGATGAAAACCTCTAAGAATGCATATGGGTCAATATAAAAGAAAAAAAGAATGACATGGCCATAAGTGTATATTATAGGCCACCCAATCAAGCAGAAAATATAGATGTCCTTTTTGCCAGCCAACTGACAAACAAATGGAGTAAACACACAACAATAGTAATGGGAGATTTCAATTATCCTGATATCAATTGGAAAACTAATTCTGCACCAAGCGAAAATTCAAATAAGTTCCTAACCAGCCTAGCTGACAACTTTGTTGTCCAAAAGGTAGAGGGTGAAATTAGAGGGACAGCCATACTGGACTTAATTCTTACAAACAGAGAAGAAGTGATAGAGGGAGTTGAAACTGCAGGAACCTTGGGTGAGAGTGACCATGTCATATAAAGCCCATGCCCCACTGCACCAACGGATGCAAAGAGGATGTAAAATGGACAAAAAAGCTTGCCATCTGTTGGAAAACGCGATACATCCGTTGTGTATTCACTGCGTATGTGATTCATATGATCTATCCGTCAAACATCTGTCTACTGCTATTTCATCCGCTCAAAAAGTTTTGAGCTGCACAAAACCTTTTGAGCAGATGAACTTTCTGCCGCATACGATCTACATCCGCAACACATACGGGCAAGAAACGTTCTACGTCCGTTGTCATCCGTTACACGTCCGATGTATCCTCTCGGCATCCTCTGGACATCCCCTCAACTCACATCCGCTGCAGCTGAAAGTGGAAAGAGGGAGGAAGCGAAAGGTACATGGAACGTCCACACAGCGTTAGTAGCACGGAAATAGAAAGGATGTAAGCAGATGCATCTTGTATATAAAGCATTAAAATGGACAAAACGTTCGTATATGGGATGTATCTCAGATATTTGGGATGTCTGGAGTATGCCTAAAGTATGTGGAAGGACACCGAGCAGAAAACCGACATTTCCTATAAAAAGGGGGAGGAAATCACCTGGATCTCACTATCAGTCCAGCAGCCTTGGTGTACAGACCTCTTCACCCTTGCTCTTGCTCTTCCACATCATCCATTGATCTCCACCATGGATAATCACACACTCCTTATGGTAGCTGCCATCATTCAACACCAGAACCAAGCCCTCTTCAGACTGTTTCACCTTTTCTATGCAAGGAGAAGAAGGAGACGTCCAAGAGCTGTGTGGGTCCGACGATGGATCGGGAGAAGAGTGGAGTTTGGACTCCACTGATGGTGGAGCTGAGGAATGAAGACACTCGTGCATTCCAGCACTTCATAAGGATGCCACCAGCCATGTTTGATGAAATTGTTGAGCGTCTGAGACCCAGGTTCACCAAACAGAGCACCAACTTCCGTCCCAGCCTGGACCCTGGACTGAAGGTGGCACTGACTCTGCGCCACCTGGCCTCTGGAACCACATACAGAAACATGCAGTATGCGTGGAGGGTGCCACACAACATCATCAGCAAAGTGGTCAGAGAAGTGGTGCAGGCCATCATCGAAGAAGACATGGAAGAGCTCCTCCATTGTCCCACCACTGAAGAAGGCTGGAGGAAACTTGCAGAACAGTGGTATCAGAGGTGGAACTTTCCCCACACCATTGGAGCCAAAGGTGGGAAGCACGTGGCCAGCCAACTCAGGGTCCTCTTATCACAACTACAAGGGCTTCTTCAGTATCATCCTCTTTGCCATGATTGATGCTGACTACAAGTTCATGTACATCGATGCTTCAGGCAACGGGTCTGCTTCAGATAGCCAGGTATACAACGCCAGTGACCTCAAGGATGGGCTGGAACGCAATCTCATCATGGGTTTTCCAGATCCAGACCCCCTACCCAATGACACATAAGATGCCCTACTTCATCGTGGATGCTGACGCCTTCTCCCTCTGAACCTACCTCATGAAGCCCTACAGTTCCAGATACCTCACCTGTGAAGAGAGGATCTTCAACTACAGGCTGTCCAGGGCAAGACGGGTGGTGGAGAACGCCTTTGGGATCCTGGCCAACAGGTTCCAGGTACTTCTCACCACCATGCAGCATCACCCAGGGACTGTGAGGAGCATCATAGAAACTTGCTGCATCCTGCACAATCTCATGTGCACCCGCTACCCAGTGTTGCAGAACAGGCTTGTGGACCATCAACAAGGCAATGGGGACATGGAGCCTGGGGAATGGAGGCAAGGACGAAACCTGATCGACACTGTGGATGTGCAAGGCCCCAACACGTGAAGGGAAGAAGCAGCGCAACCTCCTGAAACACTGGTGCAGCTCCCCAGCTGGAGCAGTGGAGTGGCAGGATAGTAGATGCTTAATGGATGCTTCCTTGAGCCTGTCTCATAACACTGATGAGATTGTGCCAAATATGTTGAGTGGCCTCAGATTTCTTCTTTGTTCAGGATGTCCTTTCAAGTCTTAATCAATTTATAATGCAAAAGAATTTCTCACCCAACCGATACACGCTCATTTAAATCCCTTTCTTTCCGGAGTTGTCCCGACTTCAGCAGCTTTAGAGGCTGCCTTTCTGCTTCCAGCAAAAGGGCTTCTCCCGGATCAAACCAGAGATTTTGCGATATCTCTGGGATCCTGGGACTGTGCCCTTCACAATCCCCGTCTCTACGGGACGGTTTAGGTCCGTTAGAACCGACCAGAGGCAAAAATATCAGCTGAGATCTCAGAGCCCCGAGATCGCAGCTGTAGCACCGAGACGTAGCTCCGCCTTCTCACTGATGAGATTGTGCCAAATATGTTGAGTGGCCTTACAATGAATAGGGCATTAATAAAGAGTTTTGTTTATTTTGAAATGTGTTGATCAATAAATAAATTGTTATTGATAATAAAGGGCCATATGTGTGGCAGCTGGGAGGGTGGACCATACAGTCCCACTATGCTTGCACTGGAGGTTTATCTATCCCACAAATATCCTAACCCATCCCACAACTATCCTTACCCATCCCACAGCTATCCATCCCACAACTATCCTTACCAATCCCACAGCTATCCTTACCCATCCCATAGCTATCCTTACCCATCCCACAACTATCCTTTCCTATCCCACAAGCATGCAAAGGCTTAACCCTTTTTTCAAAGTTTTCACCAACACTTTATTCAGTAAAAAAAATGAAGCAAGTGTGTGAAGCAAAGATAACCTTTATTAATAACTGTCTTAAATAAACTGTATGACTTTATTAAAAAAGCAAAATGACCCAAGTAAAGTGTCTTTGAGCAAAGATAAAGTGAACAGCTAACAACTCAGTCTCTGGCACTATTCTCAGTCACTCTGAGGCATGTCCATGGTCTCAGCTGCCGAGCGGCCAGGGACTGTGGAGGGGGCTGTTGCTGGAATGCTGGTCTGAAGCACCATTGGGGTGCCTGGCCCCGAGAGTACAACAGGGGATGGTGTGTTCAGGAAGCTCTCAGAGAGCTAACTCTGTCCCGTGAGGTTGAGAGGCCCTTCATCAAGGACCTGGGATGTCAGGCACAGTACTGAAGACAGATTTTCTGTTGAGGGGCTTGGCTGTGGGGTGGAGGAAGGAGTGTAGTGGGGCTGTCTGGTATGCAGCTGGGTGAGGTGAGGCATCTGTGGCATGTGATGTATCTGGGCCTGGACTGGGAAGGGATGCCTCTGGTGTGGGAAGTTCTGGTACTCGTAGCCTTGGTAGGTGATGGGCTGTTGAAAGCCGTGGAAAGGTTGGGACATCGCCTGGGGTGGAGGAGCAGACCTGGACTGGGTCGGAGCAGCTTCAGCTGGGCCTGAAGGGTGATGCAGCAGTGCTGTGATTTTCTCCTTCATCACCTGGTACTGGGCCTCAGGCAGGTCCATGAGGGTCTGGCTCACATACATGATGAAGGGCTTGTGGTTAGAGGATGGCATAACGCTGTGGACCAGCTGAGAGAGAAGATCTGTGCTGCTCTTGATGGTGTCCCTGATCTCCAGCAAGACAGTGTGGCTCTGGCCCTCCAGTCTGCCTCTCTGCCTGCTTTCTTTGGAGGTGGAGCTGGGGGTGGGTGTGGGTTGGTCTCTGGCTGCTACTTCTTCTTGCTCCATTTGAGACGGGATCCTCCATGTCCTCTGGCATGGGGAGTGCAGCTGTTGGGGGGTCTCTGCCGTGGGGCCCTCCAAAGACACCTGCCTGGACACGGTAGCTGTCTCCTGGCTGGAAGAGGACTGGCTCTCTGTGGGCTGTCTGAGGGAGAGGATTGACAGAGGGGCTGCTCCTCAGTGGCGGATCTCACCCTCCAGGAAGCTGCACCTGGCCATGACGTACATCTCCCAGTCAGTGAGCTTGACAGCGGCCTGGCCAGATTTCTCTAGGTGCAGCTTGCCATACCAGGTGTGCATGTGCTTCCACCATCCCAGGAGTACGTCTGAAGTGTAGCCCAGGCTCTCTGCCTTCTCTCTCCACGCTGCCTGCTTTCTCTCCCCCTTCTCCTTGCCTTGCCTCTTCCTCCCTCTGGCAGAGGCTTCAGGGCCTTCAGTAGCAGGGCTTTGAGGGCCTTGGGGCTGGTCCATCACAGCAGCAGCACCAACAGCAGGAGAAGCAGCAGCAGCAGGAGAAGCACCAGCAGCACCAGAAGGAGAAGCATCAGCAGCACCAGCAGGAGAAGCACCAGCAGCAGCAACACCAGGAGCTTCAGAGTCAGCACCAGAGGGTGGGATGGTGGTTCTGTCCTTCCCAGGGCTGGCAGGCTTTCTCTTCTTCCCTGACTGTCGAACCATGGTGTTCTTTCAAGATGTCTCTGTCAGCAGGTCTTTCCTCTGAATGGTGACTGTCTGATCTTGATGAAAACAAATCGCCGGGGCCTGATGGATTGCATCCCAGAGTTTTAAAGGAGCTGGCAGAGGTCATCTCAAAACCATTGCACCATATCTTTCAAAAATCCTGGAGCACTGAGGAACTACCAGAGGACTGGAAAAGAGCTGACGTGGTTCCCAACTCAAAAAAGGAAAAAAAACAGACTCAGGAAAATATAGACCAATCAGCCTAACATCAATACCTGGGAAGATACTGGAAAAGATAATAATAAAACAGATCTGCCAACATCTAGAAACAAGTAAATTAATAACTAGCAATCAGCACAGGTTTGTTAAAAACAGATCATGCCAAACCAATCTCATTTCTGTTCCATATTAGCATTCTTGGAATACCCTCACCTGATTGGTTAACACGGACCACACTGTGATTGCATGAGAGAATGACAGTGATTGGATAGTAAAGAATCAACCGCGATTGGCCGCACCGATTGCGGGAGATTCAGAAAGCCGTCATTAGATGCGAGCCGCCGGCAAGCCCTATAAGAAGGGCTGCCGCGGCTCGTAGGTCCAGCACAGATCTATACCTTTAATAAAAAGCTGAACTTACGCTGATCTCGAGTCTCTTTTTCCCGCAACTCAACAATTTCATTCTTCAACACAGTGACTAAATTAGTAGTCCAGCAAAATACCGTGGACATAATATATTTAGATTTCAGCAAGACATTCGACAAAGTAGACCACAACCCACTTCTTAGTAAAAAAGTGGAATAAAGAGCACCACCACTAGATGGACTCGCAACTGGTTGGCAAACCGTACTCAATGAGTAGCCCTTAATGGGTCAAAGTCTACATGAAGGGAAGTAAGCAGTGGGGTGCCACAAGGTTCCATCTTAGGCCCAGTACTCTTCAATATCTTCAATTACGACTTAGATGCGGGAATAGAAGGGGAACTTACCAGATTTGCAGATGATACTGTGAGGTGGAAGCAGATAAAAAAACCACCAAAAGATTCGTTGATCCAAGGAAAACAAGGTTTTATTCACGTGTCTGCAGAGACGGGTCCCCTCAGGCATTGAAGGAACACAGAGCAAAATTCAGGCAGCATTTTTATCCCCTCTTACGAGGCCTTGGCTCACATTGTTTCTGTTTTCAAATTGATGCATGTATTTTGAAGGTTCATACTAGCTCCTTATCTAGCAAAAGTAGTTATACGGTTTCTGACATCGCAGCACTTTATTACAGTTCCCCATTGTTCTAGCCTTATCTGTTTTTTTTTCTCTTGTGCACAAACTGGAACACTTTCTTATTTAGCAGAACTACTGAGTTTTGAGACACACTTCCTTATTCAATTCAATGGACCATCCAACATGGCTTCGGTTCTGCTCACAAATCCCCCCTTTTTCTTTTTCCACTCTTGTCTCAAACTCAAAGAGCATATCCTCTGCTTCTTTCAGAGTGATTTCTCTCTGATACATCATTAGAAGTTCTGCTTCCTGCTTCTTCTCAAATCTTGAACCCAAGGATTTCCCTATCTTCCCACATGTTGTTATTGCACCAGGGAGACACTGAAGACAACAACACAACAATACACAGCATATAATAATCAATATAATTCCCATTATGGTAGATCTAAACCAAGTGGAACTGAGAAGCCAAGACCATAGTGCTCTCCACAGGTCTGGCAATAAGGAGTCACCTCTTTGTGATAATGGATTAGAGCGAATACGTTCTTCCATTACTTTTACTGTCTTTGTAATATTGGGTTGGAAATCATGGATGTATACACAGCAATGTGAATGAATCAGAGCACACACACCCCCTTTTGTAGCTAATACAATGTCTAAAGCATACCTATTTTGTAGAGCAACCTGTCTTACTTCAGAAAGCTCGGTGTTAATCATTTTAATATTCTCTATTGTATCATTGAACATTGTTACCGTGAAGTTATTTAGAATATGTATATCTCGGTAGTTCATGGCTACTCCCAATGGTGTTATTATACCACGGGAGATTTGGGTCCAGAGTCTCCGGGTAAGGCCAGATTCTGGGTCTCTTTTATTATGTATCCGGCCTTGGGGAAGGCCATCAAGTTTATATATCACCGGTATCACATACCCAAGTGTACATGTGCCACTCCAGTAAGGTAGCATCTCCCTGTATGCATATTTCCCACACAATACCCACCTAAAGTTTTCCATAGCATAGGTCTGTTGTGATGTTCAGGTCCAATTGATCATATCTTCAAAATGCATACACATCTGATACTGATCTTGATTAAAATAATCTAATTTATGATAACTCTTGGTATAACTATGGTTACTACAGGATGATGGCATATCAAAAGTCTTATTACATTTTTCCCAATCTCCTAAATGGAGCCCTCTAGTTTCATTTCTCCTAAAACACACATATGCCATTTCCCTTAAATGAACAAAAATCCTTCCTGTTATATTTCGTTCTACACCATATTTTTCTGTCCCGTGCCCCTGTGGTCTTAGTCTGTTCTGATCAAGTGGAATTGCGTGTAGGATTAATCCTTCACCTGTTCTTCCTGGCAGGTGCATGCATAACCAGCAATTGGTGATGTTCAAGGAATATGAGAACTTCTTGAGATCCTTTATGAACACATTGTCATCCCACAAGTCCGTTCCCAAGTCACTTGCAACATATTGTGAACTTCTTTGATGTATTAGTGTAAATATAGTTGCAACAAATAGTCCTTTCCAGAGTTCAGCCGACATCTCCATGGTGGTTTCTGCTGGCTATTTCTTCAAGGTTACCTTTAACGGCTGACCATCCACTGGGATTGCCTTCCAAGGTTTTTCTGGTTCCGGTGCTTTCTTGACTCTGCTGTAATGCATCCAGCCTCCTTCCTGAGTATGGACTGCAGATTCAGTCGTCAGCAAGCACCTGGTACGGACCTTCCCAGCTAGGTTGCAGTTTTTCACTCCTCCAAGTCTTTATCAGGACCCAGTCTCCAGACTCGTGTGGGTGTTGGCTACCAGCCAAAGGTGGTCGTTGCACCAACAGTCCCTGTTTGTGAAGAGAAAGCAAAGACCGAGACAGTGCCAGCAAATATTTCCGGAAGAACAAGTCCCTGAACTCTGGAATGGGATTGCCTAGTTTGGCCAAATAGGGTCTCCCCATCAGCATTTCAAAAGGAGAAACCCCTGTGTCTTTCCTTGGACAAGTTCTGATTCTGAGCAGAGCTAAGGGAAGATTCTTTGTCCATGGCAAGCCATTTTCAAGTTGTAGTTTGGTCAAGTGTTTCTTCAGTTCTGCGTTTGCTTTTTCAATTTTTCCACTGGATTCAGGATGCCATGGCGTGTGTAATTCCCATTTCACCCCCACTACCTCCATTACCCTTTGCAGAACCTTTTGGGTGAAATGAGTTCCTCTGTCTGAATCTCTTGCTTCCATCATTCCATATCATGGGATAATCTGTTCTAGTAAGATCTTGGTTACTGTGGGAGCTGTGGCTCTTCTAGTGGGATAAGCCTCTACCCACCCCGTTAGTTGATCTTTGATCACAAGCAGGTATTTCCAACCCCCCTTTTCTGGCAACTCAGTGAAATCAATTTGTGCTCTGAAAAGGCCAACCCACTAAAGGTCGCCCTCCCATCTCTTTCTTGCATGACGCTTTCTTATTTACTTTCAAACAAATCAAACATTTCCAGCAGATGCTCTGAGCTACCGTCCACATCCTCAGACTCCAATAGTGAGGTTTAACGGACATGACCAAGGCCTCCGTTCCCCAATGCCCTCCTTCATGAACTTTCTCCAGTATTCCCCTCATAACAATGGGTGACACCACCTTGACTCCCTCCGACGTCTTCCATCCCTCTGGGGTTTTGACACATCCCTCTTTCTCCAACTCCAACTTTTCCTTTTTCTCTGGCTCCCATTCCTCCCTCTCGTCCTCCTTTTCCAGTATTGGTATAGATACCATTACCAACTCTATCTCCCCTGCAGCTTCCTTCGCCCATTTGTCCGCCCATCGGTTTCCCACAACCTCCGGTGTGTTTCCCTTCTGATGTGCGCTCACATGGACAATTGACTTGGCTGGGGAGTTGCAATGCCTCTAAGGTTTGCTCTACTAACTGCACTTGCTCTATTTGCTTCCCATCCGCCTTGATATACCCTCTTTCTTTCCAGATTTTCCCAAACGTGTGCACCACCCCCCATGCATACTTGGAATCAGTCCAAATCGTTACTTCCATCCCCTCAGCAATTCCAAGACTCTGGTCAGGGCAAACAATTCACATTTCTGAGCTGACCAAGCAGCTGGGAGTGACCCTTTCTCTATCACCTCACCTTCCCCGGTTACTATTGCAAACCCAGATTTTCGCTTTCCATTTTCTACCTTGCTAGATCCATCTATAAACCACCTCTCTCCCTTCTCCAAAGGAGTCTCTTCCAAATCCTCTCTAACCTTCGTCATGAGATTCACTTGCAATAGACAATCATGGTCTTCCGGTTCCCACGCCTGCCTTCTCCCCTCCAAGAATTCTGCTGGATTTAGATTCTTGTCTGTTCCTATCACCACATCAGGACTGGTTCTCAAAATGGTTTCATACTTCAATATCCTCCCTTCGGTCATCCAAGTGGTAGCCAGCTGGCTCAACACAGAGTTGACCGGATGAGGTGAATGCACCACTAAAGCTCCCCCAAAGGTTAACTTTTTGCTCTCCACCACCAACATCGCTGTTGCTGCCACAGCCTGAACACAAACTGGCCATCCTTTCACAACCGGCTCCAAACCCTTGCTTAGGAAGGCTACCGGCTGGTACTGCCCCCCCCCCCTCTTTTGGGCAAGGACTCCAACTGCTGTTCCCTGAGCCACCGCCAGATACAAATGAAACTGTAATTTCAGGTTTGGCAAGGCTAAAACCGGAGTGGTTGACAAAGCCTTCTTCAGCTCTTCCCACCTTTCACTGTCTCCCTCCTCCCATTCTATGCGCTCTCCCTTTCCAGGCAGCTTTCTATGCAAAAATTGTGCCAACACTGTGAATTGGTCTACCCAGATTCTACAATACCCCAATAATCCCAACGCTTTCTGCACCTCTGTCTTGTTCCTGGGAGGAGCCAAGCTCATGATCCCCTTCACCCTTTCAGGGTCCAAGGACCTCACCCCCTGCTGAATGTAATGTCCCAAATATTTCACCTTTTTTTCAACAAACTGAAGCTTCTCTTTTGAGACTTTCAGCCCCTGCTCCTTCAGCCAATTCAACAGACTCACAGAAGGCGCTCTCACTTTCTTCTCTTTCTCCCCAGTTAACAACAAGTCATCCACGTACTGAGTTAGGGTGATTCCTTTCTCTCTCTCAAACGACACCAATTTTTCTTCCAACGCCTGTCCAAACAACAAAGGGCTCTCGATATATCCCTGAGGAAGTACTGTCCACCTCAACTGCTGTTTCCTTCCACTCTCAGGATCATTCCATTCAAAGGCAATCAAGTCTCTACTCCTCTCCTCCAAAGGACATGCCCAAAAGGCATCCTTCAGATCTATCACAGTAAACCATTTGTCTTTGGGAGGGATCCGCCCCAAGATGGTATAGGGATCAGGAACCACTGGGAATCTAGGAACCACTATCTCATTGATCCTCCTCAAATCATTAACTAATCTATACTTCCCATCCTTTTTTAGTACTGCTAAAACCGGTGAATTGAACGGTGACATAGTAGGTTCCAACAGTCCCTGTTTCAATAATCTGTCAATCACTGGTTTCAACTCTTCCCTACCTCGCTTGCTCAGAGAATATTGTGGAGTCCACAGTTTAGTTATCCCTGGTTGTATCTTGATCTGAATGGGCTGTATTGCCATCCTACTAACCCCTTCACCTCCTGCCCACACATCTGATGATATCTTCTCCTCATCTTCTGTTGTTAGCATACACATGCGAACTTCCTTCCTTCTATCCCACAATTCTATCCCAAAAACATCCAACAAGTCTCTTCCTAGCAAGTTCACCCCTGAATCCGGAATATATAATATTTCGGTTTTAGTAACCACATCATTCAATTCCAATCTCACCTCTTCCAAAATATTGACCTCTTGGGATTTCCCACTCACCCCAACCACCTTTAAAGTCTGCTTTGCCCGGCATGCTCCCTCTACCGGATCGCATACAGATGTCTGGCTTGCGCCGGTGTCGATCAGGAACAGCCGTTCCTGATGGTCAGGACCCACTAACACATTTACCAGTGGCTCCCCACAGGTCCCTCTTGGGGAACCGGAACTTCCCTAATCGTATAGGGCATAGCTTCGTTCCTCTGGGGTTTTGGGACATTCACGCGTAAAATGTCCCTCTTTCCCACATCTGAATCAAGTTCTACTCTGGGACGGCCGTTGGAATCGACCGCCTCGATTGCCCCCTGGACCTCCTCGCCTAACCGGGGGTCTCCACTCCCTGCTGGGAGATCTTTCATCTCTCCACCTTGGCCTCAGATCTGACATCTGGGTCTCACTGTTTTTCCTAACTTCATTCTTGGCTGCCGTTTGCACAGCAGCTACCATCATCTGAGACTTCTGTTTGGTTTTAACTGAGTCTCGGTTCACAAAAATTTGTTGGGCTGCTCTCATCAAATCTGTCATGCCCAAATCAGTCCATCCCTCTGTCTTCTGGATCTTTTTCTGGATATCTGGCCATGCTTTGGTGACGAATTACATCTTCAGGAGAGTCTCGAAGGCAGGGGTTTCTGGCTCCACTCTGGAGTACTTGGTTAACCCTTCACGGACCCGAGCACAGAAATCCCCCGGGGACTCATCCTTTCCTTGTGTTATTTCAAATGCTTTGGTCAAGTTTTTCCCTTGAAGGATGGCCAATTTAATTCCTTCAATGATCATGTGTTTCATATCTCTCATGTGCTCCCTATGAGCATCATCATTGATGTTCCAATTTGGATCGGCTATGGGGAACTTTGTGTCTGCAGCCACTGCTCCCTATTGCCCTGCATGTCTCCTATCCCAGGCAGCCATTGCTGCCCTTCTAATGAGGTTCCTCTCTTCGGGGGTGAAAAGGTGTCCAAGAATATACATCAGTTCTTGGTATGTGTATTCACTGGGCCCCAGAAACAATTCCAATTGTTCCGCCACTTCATGAGCATTCTCATGGAGTTTCGGAAGGGTCTTTTTCAGATCCCGTAACTCAGCAGATTTTATGGGGACAGCCACGAAAACGGTGACTGGATTCCCCTGCGCATTCATGCCATTTGGGACTTCTCTGACTGGGAAGGGCGACACGGGATTGGCTGACCTTCTTCCTAGAGGCAAATTCTCTAGGTCCTTGTTTAATTGAGCCAGTTCCCTTCTGAGCCCTGGATATGCAGGTGGAGGTGGAGCCTGGGCAACTGGAGCTGGCAGGGGCGGTGGTGCCAGGACTGCCGGAGCCGATGCCGGTGGACTCCCCATCCAGTCCTCAGTTTCGCTTTCCTCCACCTTGCTGACAAACTGTCCTACTTCTGTTTCTGGTGGAACTGGACCTTCAAAGTGAGCATGATACCATATCTCCACATAGGGTATTTGCTCCTTCATCCGGTGTTTCACTATATACTCTTTCAACTGAGTTATCCAGTACGTGCTGGTATTTCCTTCAGGATCCCAGTGGTAAGGAAACTCAGGGTCTACTAGGGGATACTTCGGCCACCTGTATTGGCATAGGTAGATCATTTTCTTTTTCTCTAGACTCTGAGTGTAAGTCCTCAGATGGGGCAACGACCATTGTTGTAGTAGTTGACCCAATGGGGAGTCAGTCGGAATCAGCCTTCTCGGGGTCTTTTCTATCTCAATACCCGTTCCCTCTTGGAACCTTTCACACTTGCTTTGTCCCTTTCTCATTCTCCATGCTGCCCGCCAACAATCTCCCAGAGATTCCCAATTCAGGGATTTACACTGTCCTCCAGCAGTCGCTGGATTCCCAGAGTTTAAGGACAGTATATCCCTTCTTCTATCCCAAAAGGCAACAAACTCACCTGATACACCCCTGGTCTCCCGGAGACGAAAGGAGTGTGGGCGTCCCCACTTCAGGTGATCAACGATACTCCCAGAGCATCAGGCTGGCTTCTCTCTCTCTTGTTTCCAAGGATCGTCTGCTGAGTGCAGTTACCCCGGGATCCAACTGAGACAAGGGAGGGGCCCCTCTACAATGGGAGGCAGTGGCACCACACTTACCCAGTCCCTTTTCTCCAGTCGAAATTCCGTTGGGGCCCACGTTGAGCGCCAAATTGTGAGGTGGAAGCAGATAAAAAAACCACCAAAAGATTCGTTGATCCAAGGAAAACAAGGTTTTATTCACGTGTCTGCAGAGACAGGTCCCCTCAGGCATTGAAGGAACACAGAGCAAAATTCAGGCAGCATTTTTATCCCCTCTTACAAGGCCTTGGCTCACATTCTTTCTGTTTTCAAATTGATGCATGTATTTCGAAGGTTCATACTAGCTCCTTATCTAGCAAAAGTAGTTATACGGTTTCTGACATCGCAGCACTTTATTACAATTCCCCATTGTTCTAGCCTTATCTGTTTTTTTTTCTCTTGTGCACAAACTGGAACACTTTCTTATTTAGCAGAACTACTGAGTTTTGAGACACACTTCCTTATTCAATTCAATGGGCCATCCAACATGGCTTCGGTTCTGCTCACAATACTAAGCTGGCAGGAATAGCTATGACCCAAGAAGATAGGCTCAAGATCCAGATGGATCTTGACAGACTAGAGCACTGGGCCATATCTAACAAAATGAAATTCAGTGTCGAGAAAAATAAAGTCCTACACTTAGGCAAGAAAAATCAAAAGTACACATGTAGACTGGGTGAAACCAGGCCCAATAGCAGTAACTGTGAAAGGGATCTTGGAGTCTTAGTGGACAACCAGTTAAATATGAGCCAGCAGTGTGCAGCAGCAGCCAAAAAAGCTAATGCAATCCTAAATTGTATTAACAGAGGGATACAATCAAGATCAAGGGAAGTACTAATAACACTCTATAAAGCCTTAGTAAGACCACACCTAGAGTACTGCATCCAGTTTTGTTCACCACATTATAAAAATGATATTGAAACTCTAGAAAGAGTACAGAGAAGAGCAACCAGGATTATTAGGGGATTGGATGCTAAAACATACAATGAATGGGACTTGGCTAGTCTAGTAAAGGAACTGGACTTGGCTAGTCTAGTAAAGAGAAGGACCAGGGGAGACATGATAGCAGTCTTCCAATATTTGAGGGGCTGCCATGGAGAGGAAGGGGTCAAGCTATTTTCTAAAGCGCCTGTAGGCCAGACAAGGAATAATGGATGGAAACTGAACAAGGAGAGATTTAACCTGGAAACAAGGAGAAACTTTCTGACAATGAGAACAATAAACCAATAGAACAGCTTGTCCTTGGAAGTTGTGGGAGCACCATCACCTGAGACTTTCAAGGAGAGATTGGACTGCCAATTTTCAGAAATGGTGTAGGGTCTCCCGCTTGGGTTGAGGGTTGGACTATATGACCTACAAGGTCCCTTCCAACTCTGATTATCTGTTAAATCTGTTAGTCATTTTAGATTCCCCATGTCTTCCCCTTCTTCCAACACCCCCTGTTTATCCTGCCCATCTCCATCCATTTTTTTGTCTGGTTCTGGCATGCCTGCAGTGAGAGATCCAGTTTGCCATTTGTTGCAATTGCCGAGGGTTATCTAGATTAGGACTCCAACACAAAAGTGGAATGGGAAGACATTTAAACCTGGCCATTCTTGCTATCAGACTTCTACTGGAAAAGAACCTCTTTAGATCAGGTTCCTGATCACATGAATCTCCTTTATCTCCTTTGAGTTATAAATGCAGCTACTAAAAAGGAGCAGTCCTCTTGTCTACCATTTTTAAATAATTTCAAAAAAACAAAACAGCAGAAGCAGAACAACAAAAACAGAGCATTTTATAAATGCTCTTTTTTTCAGTCCTTATCTTTAGACAGATCTGAGAGGCAACTCTAAAATTCTGCATAGCTGTTGTGTCCTGCTGGTGGTTATGCCCTGAAACCCTTATTGGGCTATTGCTATCATTTTGCCAGGGAGATGGAAGGAGAGTGAGGTTTATTTCAGCCCATGAGTTTTTTAATTTGACATCATGATATGATTTCTGAATTTGACAAAAGTATCTTGAAAGGGAAAAAGCCTACAAATAATAAGCTATATGTCATATTCTTACAAGGTAATAGTTTGTATTGTTTTTTATTTACTGCATTTAAGTGCTCAGGAAGATTGTTCACTTGACAAAAAATACTGGCAATCTATATTTCTAGTCTTAAGTGATCATGCAAAGTCCTAACTTCAATGATTCTTTTTTCTAATCTGTTAATAAAGAAAAGTTGAACAATATTTTTGATCTCAGACCATCCAGGAAAAAACATAAAGATCAAAATGAGAAATAGAAGAAACTGGTTCTAATGGTATATTATATAAAATAACAAGCTGTGTAAAATTACGCCAGACTTCCACAGTGAATACCTTTACATAAGTAGAAGGTAGGCTGCTCAGTTCAAAAGAAGCCAAGAAAAGTGCGAATGAAGGATTGACTGGGCAAATTCCAGAGGCAGTTTATAAAATATACAGATGGTTTACACAGCTGTCAGATTCAGCTGCTACCCTTTCCCTGTTTCAAAAATATGCTGGAAAGAATACCTGATTACCTTGTTCAACAAATTTTCTCCCCATCTAGGCTGTGCAGAACAATGTTCCTGGAACTTGATCCACGAAACTTTTCATCCTAATAGTAAATGTTGTTGTTAGTCATGAAATTGTGTCCAACCCATCATGACTCCATGAACAACATTCCTCCACGCCTTCCTATCTTCTACCATCCCCCAAAGTCCATTTAGGCTCACACTAACTGCTTCAGTGACTCCATTCAACCATTTCATACTTTGCTGTCCCATTTTTCTTTTATCTTCAATTGTTAACAGCATTAGACTCTTCTCCAGTAAGTCCTTCCTTCTCATTAGGTGGTCTAAGTATTTTGAGTTTCATCTTCAGGATCTGCCCTTCAAGGTTGATATCTAGGACTGACCAGTTTGATTGCCTTGCAATCCAAGGGTCTTGCAGGAGACTTCTCCAGCACCATAGTTCAAAGACCTCTATTCTTTGGCACCCAATGTTCTGCTTATTAATGTGCTTCAAATTGGTAAAGGTGAATTTTGGAAAAATTAGTATTTGAGCACATAGGCGGCACTGCACCATATGGCTGCTTTTAGCATGCATTGCGTGCTTGCTACACAAGTGGGCGTTATAGTAGGCTTTGTTGCTGAGTCTGAAGATGTGAGAGCAAAACGCAGGATTGCCTATTAGTGTTGCTTGCTACACAAATTGGCACAAAAAGAGGTGTTGTTGCTGAGTGTGAAGACGTCAGAGCAAAACACAGGGTTGCCTGTTAGTGTTGCTTGCTAAGTCTGGAAGACACTGTTGCTAAGCACACGTTAGGCTGCAGGTAGTACTGGAACCTTGCATAAAGTTGCTTAATGTTTCCACAATAATTAAAAAAAGGAATTTTCATTGGTTAAACAAATGAATTTTCATTGGTTAAATTTGAGAAACTTCCTGTAGTTTTTATAAAAATTTATAAACAAGTTCTTATAAAAATTGGCAGACAAGTTTTTGAATTATCTGGGAAATTTCTCCTAGACTACCAGATGCTGCTATGGGCTGCTTTGCTTAAGTCGAGGGGGGGGGGGGAATTGAGCCCCAGAGGATTTTATTGTTTCCTTGCTGGAAAAGAAATTCGTCAATTGAATACAAACACTCCAAAGGTTGCATGCAGAGTGATACTGTTAAATCTTTTTTAGTAAAGATGGATAAACTCTAGGTTTTTTGATAAAAAAAGAAATTTCTCCTTTGTTCATATAGCTGTTTGAATTAGCCTTGTGTCTTGGAAGGGGAGAAGGGCTTCTTTGCTTTGAAGACAGTCTGTCAGTAATGAATTATGATACCCAATAAAATGGCCAGAGAAGGTTCCAAAAGTCCCAAAGTCAGCAAGCAATCCAAATACAAACAAGCTGTTTCTTTTGACACTTTCTTCCTTTTTTTACTTTCTCTTCCTGGGGTTAGTATTTAGTTACAAAGTTCCAGTTAAAATGTATCTTTTAGAAGTCCTTTTAAAATTTAACTTTAGATTCTTTAGATTCCAGGCTATCTCCTCCTTCCAAATCCTGTTCTTATTCTCTTCCTCTCCCTTCCCACTTACAACAACAAAAAAATATCCTTCTTTCCTTTTATATTCAGAAATCTTTATTATCCCCTTGGCATTAAATTTTCTAGCTTAAATACCCGTTGATGCCAAAGCAGATTTTTCCAATTTCTCATTCATCTCTGTTTGCTGTCAACATAAGGAAGGAGAGTGAAAAAAATTTTTTTCACTTTCATTCGCTGCTTCCGAATCTTTGGGAGCGATGTATCTTTTTTTTAAATTTAATCCAGGATGCCTTAATTGTTGTTTCATATCCTGGTCAGCTGAAACTTTCACTTCAGCACTTTCTTCCTCTTGCACATTCTTTTCCGGATGAGGGCTTCTTTGAGGCGGCCATTTCTGACTGCCGCTCTACCGCCTTCGGGAAAGGGAATTTAGCAAGCTGGGGAGGAAAGATGCGGCTTTCCTTGACCCTGCTGGAATCTCCCCCATCTTCACCAACCTCTATGGGGTGGCTTAGCCCCAAAGCCAGCTGGCTCGGGGTGCTCCGATGATCACGGATTCCTGCCTGTCACCGAAGCCCTGAAAACCGGAAGTCAATTGATGCAGCTGAGAGCTTAAGAAATATGAAGCCTTTCAGCTGGAATGAGCAGGGCAAAATTAGTTTTCCTTTCTAGAAATACCAGAAAGATTTCTGAAACTTTCTCATTGCGTTGGGAAAAGGTTTGTAACTGGATGAATACAGGGATAGATGCGGAATACCTGGCCCCTCCCTTTGTTTTGCAAATTGGTTCTTTCTGAATTAGGAGTTGTAACTTGAGACACAGCACTTCTTTCGCTGAAGAGAAAAGGGGGGTGAATTTACCCCTTCCTGCAGCCACGATGCTAAGTTTGAGGAACAAAGGAATAGCATG
This sequence comes from Laticauda colubrina, assembly GCA_015471245.1. Lineage (NCBI taxonomy): Eukaryota > Metazoa > Chordata > Lepidosauria > Squamata > Elapidae > Laticauda > Laticauda colubrina. The sequence goes on from BLBF01000044.1 coordinate 8,147,256, forward strand.
CACATTTACTCCTGGCTTCAAAATATCTTTGTCTTTATCTTTCTACTTTATCTTTTTACCGCTTCCAGGAATCAAGATTAAATTATCTTTCTACTGTTCTGTTTATTAATGTTTGAATGGCATAAAGCAGACAGATCAATGCCACAAAGCATCCATACAAAGTCTTTTTTATTGGTTCATCAGGCATCCTTATCAACTCACAGTTATGGCGAGGTTCTTCTTCATATCCAATCCTTTGCATATCTGAATTGTGGTGTAGAAAGATAATAAAGTCTCAACCTCATGATGATTGAAGCGACTGCATGGTATGATGGATTCAGGCAAGAATGAGGAAGCCTCCCCCAACCCAACAAGGGTCAATTTAGTGACCAATCAGGATTACAGATGTGGCCACATGACATGAACTACATTTCCCAGTATACCTTAACTATATTTACCATGATGTATTCCCTTAAGGGGACAGCTCTCAAATCCTAACTAACTATCCCAAATCCCATTAATTCTAAATTGTCTGGACAGCACACTCAGCCTTCCTTATGGTCCAACTTTCACAGCTATACATTGCACTGGGAAAACCATAGCCTTGACCATGCACACTTTTGTTGGCATGGTGATGTCTCTGCTTTTTAGTATACTGTCTAGATTTGCCATAAGTTTCCACCCAGGAACAAGCATGTTTTGATTCCTTGGCTGAAGTCCCCATCTGCAGTGATCTTGGAGCCCAGGAAAATAACATGTCACTACCTCCATTTCTTCCACATCTATTTGCTAGGAATTGAGAGGGCGAGATGCCATCATTTTAGTTTTCTTAATGTTGAGTTTCAAGCCAACTTTTGCACTTTCCTCCTTAGCCACATCAAGAGGCTCTTTAGTTCTTCTTCACTTTCTGGCATTTGAGTGGCAGGTCTGAGATTGTTGATATTTCTCACGGTAATCTTAGTAAATACAGTAATGTAAAAGTATGATTTGTCAACAAGAAACAGTATAGTCTCCTAAGGATTTTGAGTGTCCATAATCTTTCCATTGTGCATTTCTCTTCATGGAACTTAAGTTGTGTTGCTGAAAGCTCAAATAAATGTTCAAGTTAGAAGTCATGTTTAGCAGGATGGGAGGCACATGTGTTTTTCCACGTCAAGATACAGACTAAATTCTCTGGATCTAACTTGGTTTGAGATGATTTGCCTCTTCCCAAATCCTGTCCCTAATTACAAATTTGTCTATGTGCAGAACGAAATGGAAAACAATAGTTCCCCATTATAGCTCACAAAGAAGAATTATAAGAAAGACAGATGAATCAGTTTGCTTTCCCAAACTTTTCCTAATGGCATTATTTGACCTAGCATGGATTGGGATAGAATCTGGGGTTTGAATCAGATTCTTTACATTCTTGAAACTCTATTTGGTTCTAACAATATGTATTGCTCAGCAAGAAGTAGTCTGATATCTAGTTATCAGATACCTAGTTATGCCCTAAAAACTAGGGCAAATATTACTTAATCCTGGTGAAGAACTTAAGTTGTCTTCACCAGGATTAAGTAATATTTGCCCTAGTTTTTATCCCTACAGTGAACACAAGCTTGTACAGGAAAACACCCATCATTCTATTCAAACTTGGGACATCTGCAAAGAGATGTTGACAGAAACTTGACCTATATTTTATTTAAATAGGACAGCTTCAGTTAGGATTCAGGAAGCTTAAAGCCTTGATTCCCAGCAAGATAATAATTCCAAGAAGAAAAGGATACAATTGCACAATTCATATTTCTATAAGATACTTGATTGGACATTACTAAACATTCACATATTGGGGTATTTTAACAACTACATTCATTGAACAAATATTTGGTTCAGCAACAAATCTTTCCATCATGCTCCGACATTTATGCAATTATTCTCATTTACTGGGAGATTGTGGAAGAAATTCACATTTCCTAATTTTATCTGACTAAAGGCCAAGTGTTATCCAATACTTTCTGAGAGGCCCAGCATATCAAAATTCAGGGAACATGACATTTTTGAAATCGATGAATTTCCAATGCTGATTTAAAGTAACTAGTTAAAATCTCAGACTACACATTTCATAGACAATTTTTAGGGATTTAGAAATAAGCAACTCCGTACTAAATCACATCATTTGATCACTGCCAGTTCCAACTTACAAGTCCCATCAGTGACTAGCAACAGCGGACTGATGAACAGTCTGGAATGAATCAGGTAGCAATCAAGAAAAAGTAATTTTCAACTATGCTATAAAAAGTTTTCTATTCCTTGAATAGGTTCAACCTTGGATCTTCTGATGTCATTTGAAGTAATTATGGTGTAATTATTTCATTACTTACTTATTAAGTAATTACTTACTAATTACTTAGTAAGGATAAAGTAATTTACCCTTCCCCAGCCTTGATGAAAGAGTAGAATGTAGAACCAGCAAATACATTTTTGTGAGAATATTAAGCTCTTTGTCATCTTTTCAGAACACAAATTCATGACTTTCAAAGTGGAAGCTCAGAGGTTTTCAGTTTTTTTCTCCATATTAAAAATGGAAAATGGTATCCTGAGCTATAGCATCACTAGTTCTAAGAAACTAGCCTTTTCACAATGTTTGACAAAATTTCCTATAATACTATGTAATATTTAAAGGTAAAGATTTCCACTGTCTATTTGTTTCTGACTCTAGAGAGCAATGCTCATCTCTGTTTCTTGAGGGAGGGAGGCAGCATTGTCCAAAGACATGTGACCAGCATGACTGTATGCCTAGCTGCATGGAACATTGTTACCTTCACACAGAACTGGTACCTATTTATCTACACACATTTGCATGTTTCAAACTGTTATGTGGGCATGACCTGGGGCAAGAAGAGTGCTCAGGCCATCATGCGGTACTCGGGTTTTCAACTTTGCAGCTGACAAATTACTGAACCATTGCATCCCCAATTCTTTAATTAAAGCCCCTGTCACACTGCACCAACGGATGCAAAGAGAATGTAAAACGGACAAAAAAGCTTCCCATCCGTTGGTTAACGCGATGTATCCGTTCTGTACTCACTGCCTCCATTTTGCTTCCTCTCTATCCGTCCAGCATCCGTTTATGGACGTTTCATCCGCTCAGAAAGTTTTGAGCTGCTCAAAACTTTTGAGCGGAAAATGTATCAAATTCGTCCGTTCTGCATCCGCTAGGCATCCGCTAGGTATCCGTTATGCATCCGTTATGCATCCGCTATATCCGCTAGGCATCTGTTACGCATCCGCGCAATTCGCATCTGCTCGGACTCAGGGAGGAAGCGGAACGGACGCAGAACGGATGCAGAACGGATGCCTAACAGATGCAGCACGGAAACAAAGCATTTAAAACGGAAAAAACGTTCGCAGAGGGGACCTATCTCGGATATTAAGGATGTCTAGAGGATGCCTAGAGGATGCAAAGGGATACATAGGGGAAAACCTATACTGCCTATAAAAAGGGGGAGCAACTCATCTGGATCTCACTTTCAGAACAGCAGCCCTGCGGTGCAGACCTCTGCAGCCTTCATCTGACTCTTGCTCTTCCATAGCATCCAGTCATGTCCACCGTGGATTGTAACAAAGTCCTTTTGGCAGCCACCATCCTTCTGCAACAGTGCGAAGCCATCTACAGGCTCTGTGAACTCTACTACGGGAAGAAAAAAAGGTGGCCAAGAAGCGTCTGGGTACGAAGATGGTTCGCCAGAAGAGCAGAGGACGGACTGTACAACAAGCTGATGGTGGAGCTCAGGAACGAAGACACTCGGGCATTCCAGAACTTCATGAGGATGCCTCCAGCCATGTTTGATGAAGTTGTGCAGCAGCTGACACCCAGGTTGACCAAGGCAAACACCAACTTCCGGCCCAGTCTGGAACCTGGGCTCAAGGTGGCACTCATTCTGCGCCACCTGGCCTCAGGAACCATATACACGAGCATGCAGTACGGCTGGAGGGTGCCACACAACACCATCAGCATTGTGGTCAGAGAAGTGGTGCAGGCCATCATCGAAGAATACATGGAGGGGCTCCTCCACTGCCCCTCTACTAAAGAAGGATGGAAGAAAGTTGCAGAGCAGTGGTATCAGAAGTGGAACTTCCCCCACACCGTTGGAGCCATCGATGGCAAGCACATGGCCTGCAAAGCGCCAGCCAACTCAGGGTCCTCTTATCATAACTACAAGGGCTTCTTCAGCATCATCCTCTTCGCCATGGTCGATGCTGACTACAAGTTTATGTACATCGATGCTTCAGGCAACGGCTCATCTTCAGATGCTCAGGTATACAACGCCAGTCACCTCAAGGAGCGGCTGGAAGGCAACCTCATCGTGGGCTTTCCAGATCCAGACCCCCTGCCCAACAACATGCAAGATGTGCCCTACTTCATTGTGGGGGATGACGCCCTCTCCCTCAGAACCTAATTCATGAAGCCCTACACCTCCAAATGCCTCACCCGTGAAGAGAGGATCTTCAACTCCAGGCTGTCCAGGGCAAGGCGGGTGGTGGAGAATGCCTTTGGCATCCTGGCCAACAGGTTCCAGGTACTTCTCACCACCATGCAGCATCGCCAAGAGACCGTGAGGAACATCGTGAAAGCTTGCTGCATCCTGCACAATCTCATGCGCACCCGCTACCCAGTCTTGCAGAACAGGCTTGTGGACCTCCAGCAAGGCAATGGGGACATGGAGTCTGGTGAATGGAGGCAAGGGCGAAACCTGATCGACACTGAGGATGTGCAAGGCCCCAACAGAGCTTCACGTGAAGGGAAGAAGCAGCGCAACCTCCTGAGACACTGGTGCAACTCCCCAGCTGGAGCAGTGGAGTGGCAAGACAGGATGATAGATGATTAATGGATGCCTCCTTGAGGCTGTCTCATCACACGGATGAGATTGGGCCATGTATGTTGGGTGGGCCTACAATGAACAGGGCATTTAATAAAGAGTTGTGTTTATGTTGACATGTGTGGATCAATGATTACATTGTTATTGATAATAAAGGGCCATAGGTGTGGCATCTGGGAGGGTGGACCATATAGTCCCACTATGCTTGCACTGGAGGTTTATCTATCCCACACCTATTACCCATCCCAAAGGTATCCCTGCCCATCCCACAGCTATTACCCATCCCAAAGGTATCCCTGCCCATCCCACTGCTATCTCAACCCA
>BLBF01000044.1:8153036-8435189 GCA_015471245.1 Laticauda colubrina
CAAGGCTGGCAGGAAGGCTGGCAGGCAGGCAGGCACCAAGGCTGGCAGGCAGGCATGCACCAAGGCTGGCAGGAAGGCTGGCACCAAGGCTGGCAGGGAGGCTGGCAGCGAGGCTGGCAGGCAGGCAGCAGCAAGGCTGGCAGCAAGGCTGGCAGCAAGGCTGGCAGCAAGGCTTGCAGCAAGGCTGGCAGGGAGGCTGGCAGCAAGGCTTGCAGACAGGCATGCAGGCAGGGCAGTCAATCCGTCCAGCAGCAGGTCTTTCCTCTGAATGGTGACCTGCTTCCGAGCTGCTTCCCTTATATCCGCGGGGCTTACGCAATGCATCCTCCCCGCATGCACAATTAACGCTAGGCATCCATTAGTCTTCCGCTGTGCATCCGCTAGGCTTCCACTCTGCATCCGCTTCATCCGCTTGGCGTCCGCTGTGCATCCGCTGTATCTGTTCCGCGTCCGCTTTGCTGAGGTCCCCCGGAAGCCTAGCGGATGTGCCATCCTCTCTCATCTGCTTCCATCCACTGGGCTTCCGTTCCGCATCCGCTTTCCATCCGCTGTGCGTCCTCCCCGCGTCCGTTCCTTTCCGTGTTATCCGCTCCGGTTATGCAAATTTTTGCCCCGTCTGAGAACGGATAACAACGGATGGAACATTTTTCTCATCTGTTGTGTCCTTTTTACTAATGTTTTGCATCCATTGGGCAGTGTGACAGGGCCTTTAGGTGTTAAAAAATTTGTTTCTAATGACTTAATGTCAACCTGGAAAGACATTTTGAGACTTATAGGGCTGTCCTAAGTTCTATGGGGTTTAATTATCCGTAATATTTGGTGTCTTTCCTTGTGAACTCAAGATGTTATAACCAAAGGTCTGTCCTAATTTTATTCCCACATCAGCCCTGTGAAGTTGTTCTGGGAAAGATTAGTTGACTGAAAGTTATATATTGAGCTCTCTGGTGAGACTTAAATGTGATTTAAGTCCAACATCCAAAAGCTTCAGAACATTAACATTTATAAATTATTTACACAAGAAAATAAAATAACCTTACTGTCTGGCGAGAGGGAAAGCAATACCATGAAAGTTATGAAAAAGATCAAAATATTCTAAACAGACTGAAAAATATGGAAGCAAACACTCAATATAATGACATTCAAGAGGAAATGCAGTCTTAAGTCCAAACAGAAAGATTAAAAACATGTAATGGGGGAATTCAGCTTTGGAAATAGTACAACTATGAAATGCCTAGGAATTTACGTTGATCGCATAATTGAATATAATTTTTATTAAAATAGTTATTTTAATCTTAAAGTATTGCCATATGAAGTTTGGGTTGCCTTGGGATTCGCTGTGTTCCCCATCTTCAGAAACTGCACTCTGCAGCACAACAGGAATTGCTCTGAAGCTGGGTTTTAACTGGAAAAACCAGAGCATTGTGGGATTCTTGTCTAAGTCCAGCTTCCCAATTCTTGAATTTCAGTACTTTAGCAGGTCCTGTAAGAAGAATGTTGGCTTGACACAGCTTCCTAGTTCTCAATCAATCCAGGCAAATAATTCTTAATGAAACTGGCAAGTTCTCAATTCCCTTCTATACCGGGGCAGTCACTCAGAAAGCCCCAAATTACTACAGGTAGTCTTTCACTTATGGCCACAATTGAGTCCAAAATTTATGCTGGTAAGCAAGACAATTGTTAAGTGAGTTTATCCCATTTTGCAAACTTTCTTGCCAGAGTTATAAGTGAATCACTGCAGGTATTAAAACTAGTAAAACAATAGTTGAGTAAATCTTATTTCCACATTGACTTTGCTTGTCAAAAAGTTGTAAAAGATGACATGACCCTGGGACACTGAATCCTTCTCATATGAGTCAGTTGCTAAACATCTGAATTTTAATCACATGACCATGGAGATGCTGCAATGGTCGTGTGAAAAACAGTCATTTTCTGGAGAACTCGTAGTGGAAATTTTGAGTAGTTCAGAGAACTGGCAAATACCACCTCTTACTGGAGATATTACAGTATCCTTCCCCTGCCACGCCCACCAAGCCACTCCACAGAACTGGTACTAAAAAAAAATGAATCCCACCACTGCTTCAAGTGGTCACTAAACAGACTGTTACAGGTTGAGAACTACCTGTATAGTTTTAGTGTTTCTTTTGTGACCATGTAGGAATTTTCATGCTGCCATCCTTGCAGCAACTCGAGCAGTTGTTTTTTTTTCTCCTTGATAGTGTTTTTGAACAGGAAATTGTGAAGATTTGCAGATCATTATCAAGTGGTTTGAAGTGGCATGTGAAAGTGCTGTTAGAAGGCATTCACCAGGATGTATTTCCAGGGCAGAATGCAAACCAGCTAAGGTTTCAAGTAAGGAAAGACTACCTGAAGTCTGATGCTGATCTCCAGAATTACACCTTCTCTATACATTGAACGGAGAAGCCAGCAAGGCATCATTTATGTATGAACATAAATATACTTTTGATTGAGAATCCTGAAAATACCCATTTCCATTTCATTCCAAATCTTTTTATTCAACAGGGGAATTGAATATAGACGGAGCAGAGCGGAGCTGCACATCACTTATGTTGTCATTCCTAAATATGGCTATAGTGATGCACTGTTCCCCACTGGTTAAGTCAGGCTATAACTACATTTAGCCCTTGACTCACGATCACAATCGAGCCCCAAATTTCAAAATGAACTGTTGAAAGTCAAGGACTACCTAGTTCAAGGCATTAGAATTTAAAGCAGATTCTGACAAACTGGAATATTCTGAAATAACAGTGACCAAGATGGTGAGGGGTCTGAAAGCTTGTAGAAGAAATATGGGAAAGAGATGGCATGCTTGCTTGTTTTTTTATTCCACTTTTATTATTTTTATAAATATTTTCTCCAATCCCGGCCATACGCTACCTCCTCCCACCTCCTGATGCGAGGCAGTACCCGGTCTGGGTACTTGAGAGAAAGTACCTGGTCTGGCACACAGCCCTCCACGACGGAGCCCTTCGTGGGGAGCAAAGCCTTGGACAACCTGATCTGTCCCCAAAGCCTCAAAGAGCTCCAGACTTTCCATGTGCCTCCGCTAGCCAGTGCCTGTTGATAGCAGCAGTACTCCAAGAGAGCCCCAGTATGGCATCTCCCACCGAAGGCCACTTGCCCACTCACTAACTAGGATGGCTTGGAAGCAGTGAGTCTCCCCCATCACAGGCTGATGTGGGACTCAAGGAGGGGAAGATGAGTGGGCAGCAATTGCCCAGAGGCCCTGTGGAAGTTGAGTACACAAGGGCCCAAAAGACGAGCGAGCCTCCCTGCTGCCAGTGTCAGCCTTACCTTCCAGAGTTTCCGGGCCTTGCTCTCAGACTAACCCAGGCAGATCAGGGCTGCTCAGTTTGGCTGCAGGGCGAGCACCGCATGGGAAGGCAGGAAGCTGGCTGGGCCACGTGGGAGGCAGCTAGGCCAGGATTTGAGCCTTGCTCACAGGCTCACCCTGACAGATCAGGGCTGAGCTGTGCGGAGAATGCTGCACAGGATGGCAACCTGTGCAGTGGTGGCGGTGAAGGCAGGCAACCTGGCTGGCCCGCAGAATGGTTAAGGCAAGCGAGGGAGCCAATCAAAGAGGGAAAATCCACGGTAGCTTGTTCTTATCACAACTTGCCGGTCACACAGCTCAGACAGCTGTCATCAACACAGTGTTCTCCAAGTGCAGCTCAAGATTTGGCAGATGAAGGTTCCTACCATGCATGTGTGTGCACACTCACCCACCACCAATCCATCAGTTACTTGTGCAGATACTCATACTCAGACACAGCTGTTAGTATTTAGGACTAGCATGAACAATCTATGGGTCATGTCCCTTCTTTTAGAGCTTTGCAAGCAACTAATTTAGAGCTTTGCAAGCAACTGTTCCAATAAGAACAGAATTTCTTTTTCAAGCAAGCAAGCTTCAAAGCAAGCTCTGAACTGGTAGGAAACATTTTGAACCACACCACTGCTTTCAACCTTTGCCTTTGGTTTTATGCTACCCATCATTGCTCTTTTTGGAAATTGAAGTCCTAAAGCAGAAAAGGGAAAAAGTTCCTAAACTCTAATTTTAATTAATACTGTTGAAAATCTGCTGTTCCACAATTGAAAGAATTTTGCTTTTCTTAGGAAATAAAGAGGCAGCAAATAATTTAGAACAAACATGGGTTGGCAAACTTGTAATCATTTCAGAGTGAAAACTGAATATGTTATGTTTAGAGTCAAGGAAAGCAGTGTTGTAAGGAAGAACTTACCTTTAAAAAGCTCTTTGGGGGATTAGGGAAGGTAGTCTGTATATTAAAATTACTCCTTGGCTAAATGTTGATAACTTGATATCTAAATTCAATATTATTTAACCTGTTCCTTCCTCCATACTACAGCACTTGGTAACTGACATCCCATAAAAATATGACTAAAAGAAGCACCGTTGTGTCATCCCTTCTTCCCTACCATAAGAGTAGTACCATCAGGTCTCTACATGATTGTTGAAGTTTCTTTTCTAAATCTCTTTTTCTTAAGTGAGTAAGAAACAGTTCTACTGTATGTCTGAGGACATCACTCCCAGATTCTATTCATTGTGGCAAATGAAGACCTTGCCGAGGGGCCACTTTTTGCACAATTGTACTGTAGTTCACTGTGACCTGAGATAACCTATGTCAAAATCCCAAACCACACCAAGCCATAAAAAAGAGGAATGCCAAAACACCAGCTGCTGTGCAGCTTTGGCATACAAGGCCAAGACAATAGAGCTGCTGTATTCAAATTTCCGCATAGAAACAACTGGGCCTTTGGGTGGGGGGAGACAAGAAACACAGGCAACCCCTGTTAATTCTGCCTATGAATGATTCCCATAGACCAGAGAAACAGTGGCAGCAAGCCTGTCATTCCTGATGAAGAAAGTTCATGGCACAAGGAGATTGCAAAATTTCTGTCTTGTCAATCTTCACTCTCGAGGTCTGAAGTAGTTTTTCATTTCATGAGAGATCAGGACAGTATTTTTCAAAGTTGGCAACTTTAAGATATATAGACTTCACTTCCAGAATCCCTTGTTAGCATGAGAAATTCTGTGGGTTCCCCATTGCCAACATTTGTCAATGATGGCTAGGAAATTCTGGGAATTGAAGTCCACATATTTTAATGTTAAATTTTTCATGTTTGAAAAACACTGACTTATAGGAACTAACTTGCTTGGTTGTGTTATATAACTCTCAGAATTTTCGGTCACTATTCCATTCCGTTCAGGAAAATTCTGAGGGCCATAATCCCAACCTATCTGGAGACCAGTGCATAGGCAGTTTGTTTTAAAACTTCAGTTGCCAACAATTTGAGATAACGAACGATGCAGCCATGGTCATGGCAGACTATTTAGTCTCCCAAATTTGCAGAGACAAAAAGGTGTCATACAAGACAAGTGAAGACCAAAGCAGCTATTATTGAAAACAAAGGCTCCAGTGGACACAATTTTTGAGTTTTTTAGCTTTCACCCTTTTAGTAGAGATAATGAAAACTACCTCTTCCAAAAGTGCTATTTTCTTGGCAATTATCTCTGGTGATGTCTCTTCCAGAAATCTGCCAAGTGGTGAAGTGACCTGTCAAATGTCTATGGAGATTCTCAGTCATGAAGATCATGGTGGTCTCAAAAGTGCTTTTTCAAAGGCAACTGGACATTGTTCTTCATTGAAGACATTTCACATCTCATCCAAGAGGCTTCTTCAGTTCTGACTAAATGGTGGAGAATGATTACAGTTCTCATGGCACAACATCCTTGTGCCATGATGTCTGCAAGGAATATAAATATAAATCCTTCTAGTTTCCACTCTTCAGTCAGTACTGAAGAAGCTTCTTGGATCAGATGTGGAACATCTTCAAGAAAAAACAGAAGGTCCCGCTGCCTTTTAAAAAAGCACTTTGGGGACAAAATGACCTGCCAGTTACTCCAGAGTGTCAAGTGCACTGTTGCCCAGAACTATCAGTCCTCATCCGCCTCATCCTAATTGATCTGATTTTTCATCTAAAATGACCACAATTTCCTCTGATTCTTCTGCAATTCTTTTATTCCATGACTGCCCTCAAACATGAGCACATATATACATGTGCACACATGCTGTGAGCATGGACTGAGTGACACACCCCACAGCCCCCCAAAGTGTCAGACACTTGTGGTGTATGGACCTCTACACATTTGAAACTAATTGTGAAATAATAACTCTTTAAGAAGATTTGAAGTATTTATCACCACTAGTACTTCTCACAGGAAAGTGTTCCTTTCTTTGGAAGATGTCTACTACCTGAGCATTTTTTGTATGTGTTTTGTGCAACTATGGGTCATCTAGATGCCTTTGCACTGTGCTGAGTATTTGCAGTTTCAGGAAGATCTCTCCCAACTCAGCTTCTAGACAGGTTTTAGTTTGTTCTGACCTACATCCTATGGAATGTGGCCCTCAGTGCAGAGACCTTCCATTCCCAGTTACTACACAAAGTGATATGGACAGGCAGTGCTGTATTTCAGCCCCTCTGCAGTTGTGCCCACCCTCACATCACCAAGCAGCTCTTGGCCCGGTCTTTACGGATCTCAGAGTCAGTCAATAAATCTGTCCGTCCAGGCATCTGAGTAATCCGCTTCAGTCCTCGCTTTGAGTTGCTGTGCTTGAAGTGCTTATGCATCCGATTGATTGAGGCCAGTGTGGTCACATGGAAAACATCCCGCACACTATTCTCTGACATCTTGGAAGAGCATTCTACATATGCCACAGCACCCAACTGCCGGGCCAGCATGCTGCCCTGTAAAGGGAAAACACACTGTTGCATTATGCAAGAATTCACCCACAGCCTTTTGCTTTCTTCCACCCCTCCACTTCCAGTCTGGTAATTGCTTATTATATTGCAATCACTTCCCTTCTCCTCCCCCACATTCTGACAAGTACCTATCACTTCCCCAGACACTGTTATTCCATGTGTTTCGTTTCACAACTTTTAATTAATTTTAGTCCTTCTCCTGAAGGAAGGGACACAGCAGTGTCTTTTAAAAATGGTGTGAGAGGGGCTGTGTCTAAAAGAGGGAGGATGCAAAACATGCTAGGATCTATAAATGCCTTATTTCTATGGGAAATAAGGTTAAAAATAAGCTAGCCCAGCTTCCCATTATGGAAGGTTGCAACTGGGATATGGAGCAGATGATTCTGCTGGTGGAATTAGCAGCAAAGGAGCCTCTGGCTCCAGAACTTCCTTCTGTTGGGTTCAAATCAGGGTATTGTTTTTGTTTCTTCTTTTTCCTTTTTGCATCAGTTATTTCAGGGAGCTTTTGAATGCACACAGGGCTTTACTAATCGAGGCATCAAGAGAAATTCAGGGAACATACCAGCTCAGGCAAACACAAAATTCATCTAAAATTAAAGCTGGAGATGTACTTATTAATAGTTTTTAGCCTGTGCATCTGCTTGAGTCAGAGTGGATCAGTTCTTTAGGCTATTCTGCAGTTATTTACTGCTGAAAGGCATTTTTGTGTGTATGCATAAAAGGGAAAGGGAAAAAATAATCAGAATATACATGTGCATAGTCATCTGTGGGGAGGCCCAAGGAAAGCATGATGTAATGCAAGCATCACAGCTAATATCATCTAAGGTCAGGTAGATTGTTAGATGTCATATGTAAATACAGGTAGTCCTCAACTGACAGCTGGTCCACAATCCAAAAAAGATACTTACAACCTGGATTTGAAGTTTTGAAAGCTGCCCCCCCTTGCAGTCATTTAATCATGTTTTAGGCGCTTAGTAACTTTAGTTTGCAGCATTCTGTAATCATGTGACCATGATTTACCATGTTATTTGCCAGATATTGTTTTTATTTCTGGTTTCTGGCAAGAAACACCCATTGAAAAAAATGGGTTTATATAATGACTATGACCACTACATTCACTTAAGAACTACTGCAAAAAAGGTAGTAAAATTGGACATAATACTTCACTGGCACAACTTCTAAACATAAATGCAATTCTGGGCTCCATTTTGATCATAAATCAAGGACTACCTGTACATAATTGTGGCATTTGCATAATGTAATCACACATATCATTTTGTAATCACACACATATCATTTTGGCATTAACATGGTTTGTCCAAATGCTGCTACACTGCACACAAGTATGAAAATCATTAAGGCAGGAAAGGACTTGCTTTTTTGTTTTACATATACATGTAGCCGATAAACCTTGGCTTCATGCTTATTTTAAGCATTTATCCCATCACATGCTTATTAGCAAAATAAGCATGTGATGGGATCCAATGCAGCTCCTGGCATCTCTTTAATAAATGGTACTGGGCCTCAACCCTGCATGCTCCCACATTGAGGGACATCTCATTCTGAGATTTACTGTAGTTCAATATATTTAATAATGTATTTAAAAGTTTTAAAAGGCCCTCAAGATAAATAAGAAAAAAAAGAAGACAAAAGGAAAGAGGACAGGACAGGAAAGGAAAGGAAAAGGGACACAATTAAAATGAAAGCACTGAAATACCAAAGCAATAGAAATCCAAATCCAAATATGGAGCAAAATTAGAACTGTAAAATATAAAATATGGATGAAAGCCCAACATCAATTAAAATCCATGCCTTAAGGCAAGATTAGGTTGCCCAAATTACAGGTAATCCTCAATTTAAGACTTGCAATTGAGCCCAACATTTCTGTTGTTAAGTGAGACATTTGTTAAGTGAGTTTTGCCCCTTGTTACATTTCTTACCAAGGTTGTTAAGTGAATCACTGATATGTTAGAAACCCGGTTGTTAAATGAATCTGGCTTCCTTATTGACTTTGCTTGTCAGAAGGTCGCAAAATGTGACCACGATCCCAGGACACTGCAACCATCATAAGTATGAGTCAAGTGGCCAAGTACCTGAATTTTGTTCACATAACCAAGGGGATGCTGCAAAGGTTGTAACTATTAAAAATGGCCGTAAGTCACTTTATTCAGTGCCATTGTAACTTTAAACAGTCACTAAACAATCTGTTGTAAGTCAAGAACTACCTATATTATTACTATTTAGCTAGGGGGAAAATTAATACTTGGCAATTATTTCATGAAAAGTTGTTCCATAGAGACACCACAAAAATGATCTGATCTCTTGAATCAGTCTGATTAATCTTATCAGAAAACCTACCATCAGAATTGGCCCAGATTAAGCCCCAAATTTCCTGACATATCTGTGCATGGGGGATGTGTCTCAGTTCCCTGCGGCCCCACTCCCTTCGCTCCATGGCAACAAACTGAGACTTAGCCAAGGCTAACCCATTACTTTAAATAAAGGCAAAATAAACACCTGCTCATGTGTAACAGGGATAAGGCGCTGTTTGGAGAGTTCCCGTAAAGTGTTCAAGTCTGTGCGCATGTCCAGTTTGCAGCCCACCAAAACTACTTTGGCACCAGGGCAGAATTCTTGTATCTCTCCCTGCCACTATAAGAGGGAAAAATATAAAGAGTTAAATTAAAAATGATTTAATATAATAAGGCAAGGCCATTGGCTCAATTATCCTACCTCATGTCCATATCACACTTTTTAACCCCATACCTATGTTTCTAATACAAAAGTGGAGATGCTTATGATTAGGAACTTGACCTCTTTACAAGCAGCAAAACAATGATTTCTATGATGTGAGATTCTATACACACATAGTCCTCCACATACAACCACAACTGGGGCCATAATGTCCATTGCTGAACAAAGTTGTTATTAAATCACATTAAGCCACATCTAATGCCATTGTTTTTAAACAAATCATTGCTGTTAAGTGGTACAGTCAAGGAGACCTGGCTTCCCCCATTGACTTGGTTTGTCAGAAAGTGGTTGGGAAGTTCACAAATGGCAATCACATGGCCCTGGGACACCGCAACCATTGTAAATGCATACTGGAAACCAAGTGCCAGAATTTAGTGACCAAAGAGATGCTGTCAGTTCTGTAAGCCACTTTTTTCAATGCTGTTGTAACTTTAGTAAGGGTCACTAAACTTTATCTGATGTAGAGAACCACTATTCTGGTCATGAGAAACATAAAATTTGTCAACATGTGCAAAAACTCAGGATGTTTTCCTTAAATTAGACTACAAGGTTTGAGGTGGAGACATGCTCTCTTTCTATCTACCTATCTACCTATTTATCTACCTACCTACCTACCTATAACAAATAGTTTATGGCAATCTCCTTGAGTGGATTTATTAGTGCTATTTTTCCAACAGCATTATCTCTTTTCATATTTCTGTTTCACATTTTGGTAGTTTTGCAATATTTCAATTTTTCATTATTAATTAGATGCTTTGCATTTCTAGCAATATTTTTAAGCTATCGTGATACTCTTGTGATTTTGAAGGAGAGTTCCTCTTTGTCTGCAGGCAATAGACAAACCTATTTTCCCAAAGTAGAAGAAACTCTTCTTAGCTTTACCATCACATCTTCATATTTCCCTTTAGTAGCACTTTTAGCAATCTTACCTTTTTAAGGACACTGTCCAGAGTTTCAGGACGGCTAATGTCAAAACAGATAAGAACAGCATCTGAATCTGGATAGGCAAGGGGGCGGACATTGTCATAGTATGTTGAGCCTGCATGAGAAAGACACAATTTTGCCTTAATTAATATGGCTAAACGTGATGTTTGTATGTTGTACAGCATATTAGGTAGGGTTTTTTTTTTCAGTCTGAGCATCATGTTTTCTTAAAAGTTCCATGAATCACATGCCAGAAAAGGCAGATTTAGAAATATCACACCTTCTCTCTCACCAACCCTGTTCATACTCATTCATATTCTGATTTCCCTTGCCTGCCTTCTTCCTCATCCCCTACTTTTCCTTTGTTATCAATGTTCTCTGTATTTCATTTTATTCTGTCTTCAGCTCCAGCTGTTTCTCTCTCTTTCTAGACTGCACCCTCAGTCAAAATTTGAAATAAACACATACCAAACACTGGTGTGGCCATTATGTAATCCTAGGTATCAAAATACAGATTTGAAGTTGAGAGTTGCATATTCAGGAATATGAATGTTTGCAACCTTAGCATCAGTGTGTGTGTCCATGTGTGTATGTACACCTTCAAGTCAGTTTTTGTTTTCTGATGACTGTCTGGGAAAATTCCAGAAGTTTCCTTAGTAAGATTTCAGAAATGGCTTGCTACTGTCTCTTTCCAAGGCCAGAGATAGAGTGACTGGCTCAAAGTCACCCAGTTGCCTTTGCAGGTTAAAAATCAATGTTTCTCAGTTTCTGGCCTGGTGCCTTCACAACTGTATCAAAATCTAGCACCATTTAGCAGCATTAGCTAAAATACTGGCAATCTAGTTGGTAGTAGAAAGGCCAAAACACTCAAGAAAAAGGCAACAAAATCCAGATTTCATTTCTCTTGAATGAAAGGTAGCCTTCTCACTTCCTGCCTAGGTTCCTAAAAAGGTTATGAAGGAAGAAAAGGAAAGTCGACAAATAGGCTTTTTTTGTCTTGAAAACTGCCAGGCTTATGACTGGGAATGAAGCTGGGAAGCCTCTTAAATTCTCATATTTGCTTGGGCATTTTGTATGTCTTCCTAGCTTCTCATTTCCCTTTCTACAATCAACATGCTAGGGGCTTAGATAAAAGCAATTTTGTTTCTGTTAAATGAGAACAGTCAGTTTGATGGGGCTGTGAGGGTATTGATAAAACATTATTAAATGCTCAGTAAATTCCAAGTTTCACGTACATAATTTATAGTGTTCACAGACTGGATGACAGGGAAAAAGCACATTGTCTGTTTAGAAAAAGGGCAAATAGCTCAAAATGGATTCATCACTTTCCCTTCAGCATGCCATACAGAATAAACACATACAGCAGAGATCATAAATTAATTGATTGCAATTATGTATTCCACTGAGATGCAAGCAAACAACAATGAAAACTGCACACTCATCTCAGATGCAGCCTAGAACATTAAGTGGAAGCCTGAGAAAGAGACCCCAATATCTAAAGATACAGCCAGTTGAATTTTCCTGAAGCAATCAGGGAAAGGGGGAGCAAAAAAAACAACAGAGATCCTTCCCAATCTAATTAAAAGATCTAGTAAATTTACCATGTGTAATTCCAGCATCCGTCTGTGAGGGATATGATCAGGAAGACTGGGGCACAGTAGGGAATAAATGACTTCAGAGAAAAAAAAGAGGGAGTCACAAATGTTTGCAGACCCTACGTGAGATGTAATCACCGCCATGCACCGAGATCAGTATTTCGGGAAAGCCAAATGGGTTTCTACTGGTTGCAGATGAAGTCAGTCAGTGATGGCAGATGTCTAACAGCATTAATGGGACATGGCAGCTAATAGCAGGTGCAACCAGATGTCATTAACAGATGGAGTCAAATATTTGGCAAACCAGGAATCATGACAGATGGAACAGCTTCAAAACTTGGAGTGCAAATGAGGTTTGGGATGATACTCTTGACCCATGCAACCTGAATGCACTTGTTTTGTGCTTGACTTGCAATCCCCATTGTACAGAATTATGAAAGTCATGAAAGTGACTAAACTAAAGATAAAAGCAATATCTTCACTGTACTTGTACCTTCTCCAATAGCAATTGCACCAAAAGGCAAATTGAAACTATTGATTTTTTCAAATAATTTATACATTAAAAAATAATAATATGGGATAAGACAAGGATCGAGTTCATCCTAAGTCAGAAATTGTTCCATTAAAAATTATGTTTTAAAATTAAAGCTGAACAAGTTTCTTGGATAAGAAGCTAAAGGTCTACAAGGGGGGGGAAAGTCCAATTGCCTTTTTGGGGGGGCAATATTTTTGGGACAATCATGACCTGGACTACTAAGACTCTCCATAATTGTCTTAAAATTAAATAACTTTAAGAGTAGATGGTGCTAAGATTATAATCTTTTTCATGCTAAGACTTCCTGTTTGTACTGATCCTATATAAAGATTATATTTTTGCATAATCTTTTGCTACATTTTATTCTTTCATAGTTACAATGGATTTCTTAAAATGTGTACCTTTATCAAACAACTGTTTTTGCTATATAACATCTATCAGATAAAGGATGCTACTGGATAAAATAGATTACAAGAAACAAATTGTTTTTAAGGCCCTTCTTTTCATACTGCAATCACAAGAAATGAGAACGCACAAATTACATCAAATAGTCCATAGCAACGCTTCTGAAGACAAGGGAAAAACGGAATTTCGTACAAAATATAAGTTTGGCAGGAGTGGAGAGTTAGAATTAGATAGAACGATTTAATACTGGTTTTGCTCCACACAGCCTCCTTCATCCTATCAAAAATAAAATCAGTATCAGTCCTCCTTTCTACTGGATATAATTTTTACCAACTGTGAAACAGAAAAGCTATAAGCCATCACAACTTAAAAAGAAATCTTAGAAGTAATTCTATCTTGAAATGGATATTTATATTTCTGAGAATGAATTACAATATTTCTACAGAACCCAAAAATTCTAAATATCTCCGTAATTTCTATTCAGCCTTGCTCTTTCTGCATTAAAGCAGTTATGCCTTCTGTTTGATCAAGTTCCCATCCAAAATCTTATGTTTTTAATAAAGTGATATCAACAATGAACCAGCCAATGTGTCCTCTAAAAATAAAATGATAATAGTCTTAAAATCTGAATTATTAATTCCCAATTACTTCAATATTAAACAGTCACAAATCTGCATGAGCTGTCCTAAAATAAAAGCATCAGGTATTTATAAGCTTTGCTCGCCAGCATAAATGTTTTGATCAAGGCTGCATAACACCCCTTCATCAACAGAACATTGTTCCCCTCAAGAGAAACAAACATTTCTTTGACAAAGCTGCAACTGCAAATAAGAAACAGAATTTTTCAGCTTAAAAAAAAAAAAAGACCAATGCTTGATTTTTAAAAACTCAGGGCCAGATGTGTTCCTCTTTCACATGCTGGAATATTATAACTTAAAAAGGAATAGGACTATGCATCTCCCATTAAATTTTAGGCAGCTTTAGTCATATATGTTGGGTCTTCAGGTGGCTATAGAAGACAGTAATGTACCTGCCAACACAGCCATTGGTATCTGCCATGCTCTTATCCACTAATTTATTTTTCAAGGTAGTTTTCTTTTAAAACATAAGAAGCTAGTTAATTAAAAAACAAAATCCAAGCTTTAGATATAATTTCTACTTGCAGCAATGCCTTTGGATCTGTATAAATTGTGAGAAATAAAATAGTGGGTGATTAGTGCTTTTTTCCTTTTGATATAGGACCCTAACCCATCATGGCACCCATATCAATATGTCCTTAAATTACTAAATTGGCTTACTGGTTTGTTGGGCAGGTATCCATACAAAGGGGTTCTGTGGGGGACCTGGTTGCTACATAAAAAGGTCAAGACAGAGGGTCGATTGAATGTGCCCTTTTTTTACATGGATGTAAAAAGCAATCACATAAAGGCAGAATCTCTGTTGTATGGGCATGACTGCCATCTTGATTTCTTTTATGCTCCCCTGCAATTGTCCTTGCATACACACTAAATATAGATTTACTTTTGTAGGGTATAGCTATAGCTTATCCTTGTAAGATGTTAAATTCAGAAGAATCTCACTTCAATATCTTACAGAAGTTGACCTTACTTAAAAAAACAAACAAACACATTCTCTAGTTTCCCAAACAGGCTGCAATACATATAATGCTAAACAAAACCAGTAAGTTCTGATACATAAAAGCCCAGTCTTATTACAATGTTGAAATTAAGCACAAATTTGGTACAATTTCAACTGTTAATTTAAATGAATGCTATCATCCTTCAGGACCATGTAGCTTTCCTGTCCCTCTTTTCACCAACCACTATCCATAATCTTCTTCATAGCCTTAAAGTACAGAAATTTAATTTCTCAAACAGCAAATTTCCAGGATGCTAAATTAGCTATTTCATTAAGTCTAGTTTTAGAACCAAAGTGTTGAGGTAATTCCCCGTTAGGAGAATAAGCACATAAAGGGAGATATATTTGAGAGTAGTGTTTGAATAATACACACACAGTACACCAGATACACTGTACAGTAAATGTAGGTTTTTACTTCCAGACAGTTTAAGCAAAGTTCAAAATAAGCAGTCCAAAAGTCATTCACAGTTAAATCAGTAAGTTTTTTTTTTAATCTAGGGATAATCCAAATATCAAAGTCCAGTGTCAGAAAACAGTTCAGTATCAGACTTACATCAAATTCAGAAATATCAGTCAATGAGGAAAAATGGAGGAACTGCAATACTTTCCAACAGAAGGAAACAGAGATATACTCACACTCTCTTCTGAGACTCAGACTAAGACTAAACAACCCAGGTTTCTGGCTCCATCTTATGGCCATTTGAGAAACCACACCCAATTGCATGCTTTTGCATTCCCTTAAAGAGACAGTATTAAAATGTTTATCCTGGTTTATATATTTCTAACCCAAATAGCTGTTAAATGACTCATATTCCTAACACAAAGGATTAAGATGGTGTTAATAGGCAGTTCTTAGAAAACTGTCTGTTAGCATGATGATTAAAAAGAGAGAAATTTGTAAGGCAGTGACTGAAAAACTACATAAAACAGAGGTCTCCAAACTTGGCAACTTTAAGGCTCGTGGACTTCAACTCGCAGAATTCTGGCTGGAGAATTCTCGAAGCTGAAGTTCAGAAGTCTTAAAGTTGCCAAGTTTGGGGATCCTTGACCTAAAGGAACCTTCAACTTGCAAAGAAACACATAAGAGGAGGCAAAGGTAAAGGAGGAGAAAATTTTACTTCTCTTCCTATATTCAGTAAGTATTTTATCACTAGGTATTTTGACAGAGAGGTGAGAGAGAGAGGTATGTGTTCAAAAATGTTCCTCCCTCCCTCCCCCCACCCATCCATACATCCCTGGAAAAAGAACCATCCAGCTCTTTTTTAAGGGTACTAACATGCCACTCCAAAATCTCTACCTTAAAAAAGTGAGGCCTACAAGTCAAAGTGGGAACCAGGCAATTTTCGGCCTGCCGCTGCCAAACTTAGACTTCCCGGGATGCTCAACTGACAGGAATCAGCAAGAAAGTTTTTCCCTATACAAATATGTCATTATAGAAAAATTCACCTGCCAGTTTCTACTAGTAAGACAGCTGTACAGGGGATACAGCCCGGCCTGGTTCAGGACTGACAACTTTAGCAGACTTCCTCCCTTCCTGGAACAAAAGCAACAGAGGATTCACCTAGGCCTCAGACTTCATATAAGATGCATTGTAGCACGACCAATCACAGTCAGTTGGTCGGATTTCAAAAATCATTCTGAGATTTCCTTAGTAATGTCATGGCAACCCTTCATTCAAGAAAACTCCCATTTTTATCCAGAGAAAAACAACCAGGAAGAGCTCTTTGTTAATATGCGCTTGGCTAAAAAATATTTTCACTGTTCATTTACACTTTGTTTTCATAGCCCATGGCTATGCAGGGTTGTCACTAGCAAAAGTGAGTTGAGAGCTGGTTTGTCATATCAACTTTTAGCTGCAGGAGATGAAGTCAAAGATAGAAAAAGGGTCAAAAAATAAATAGGACATGGTTACCTGGTATCCAGCTCTTTTCTTTCATTTCTTTTATTACAGCAAATAACTTTGTTTGCAGTTTATAATATAGCTTTTTATTATTTCTCCTTCTCAGAATGCCAGCCTTTAAGCTGTCACTTTGAAGACTAAAGAATAAGCAACATCAGACTTCTTCCTCCCATAGAAATGCATATATGGCTCTTTAACCTCCAGAGTATTCTTCAATGACCTTGATGCCTGCCCCATCCTAAATGCAGTGGATCTTTTATCAGATACTGAAGGTTCTCATGCTCGAAGCTAAATACTTTTGGCCCAAAAAGTGTGCAGTCCTATGAGAAAGAATTCCAGTAGCAAATTTTTTCTCCATGTTTGGAGGGTTTTTTTAAAGGATCCAAAATGCTTTTCTAAATAAAGATGTTTTAGCTGCTGCTTAATTTCTTCTGAGACAGAACTTGCCTGAGAACTATGATTCTAAGACTCCACATTCACATATAATAGTTGGCTGTGATTATTTGATGGCAAGGGGTATTTTATAACAATTTCATATAATCTAAATTTGAAGCATTACATTAACCTCCACCTCACAAACAGGATCTAAGGCAGACAGACCTAGATTGAACCATCTGTCCAATAGTTTTTTTAAAATAGAAAGACAACTATTGATCTGTGACTAGGGATGGTCTCCTTGCTTCTTTGTGCTTCCTCATTTTACTAGTGCTCAGGAAAAAGCAGCATTTCAGCTTCTTCAACACAAGTTGAAGAACTCCAACAAGTTCACAACTCCAACCAGTTTTCAATGCTTTAAAAGTTGCATTGTGCAGTGGAAAAACAAATTAGCATCATCCTGATTCCTGACCACTGAAGCTCTTTCTCAGCCTATGTTATGCACGTAGCCCCAAGGTGCCATAAAGTATTAGACTAACCAACATCATTATGTCCCATTCTAATAACACAGAAAGCAGATTTCTGCCCATGTAAACCCAATCCAACACAAGTAAGTTATCACATTCAGGATTGCCTTATGATAAGAGTAGCAAAACACTATTTCTCTACCTTTATCACATTCACATCTGGCAGTCTTTTTAAAGATTTGTTTTTTGTTGAACAAGTGTGACTTCAGGAATATTTTCAGAGCACTGTGTGAAATGTAAAGAACATTCGCACTATCTGATAGATATGATTGATAAGATCTACTCAGAAATACTCTGATTGGACAGCTCATTTGATATGCCCGGGGCATGGTCTTGTGAGATTATCTGGGATGAACTGGAATCTGTGATTCCCAATGAAATGAATCAGGTGCTTCAGCTATTTGACTCTTGAATTCAGATCCTTTTTGCTGGTAAGGAGGTAACATACAGTTGCATCCATGGAATGATGTTCGGGGGAAAGAGGTAATTTCTCCTGCTTTGAAGGAGATTGCAATGTATCCTTTCTCCAACAAACCATCAATAGACTCAACAATTCTAGACATCATCTAGTCTCCAATCTTTCCTTTAAGATAAGGTTAAGATGGTTAGATGGCAGTTGCAAAGGAAGTAGATTATCTATACTTGTTTCAAGTAGGTTTCAAATTGCATTATAGCACAGAAACAGTATTGCTTGCATTTGTTGATAATCTTTGTGTCGAGTCCAGATTCGGGGCTTGCCATACCTGAGGGTGGGGTAGGGGTCCAAAATCAGCCAGTGAGGGAGCCACAGGAACATCGGGTGAGGCTGCGGCTGCAGCAGCAGAACTTCTGTATGCTGTGTTCCACCTCTGCTCATCAGCTGGGTACTCAACAGCCAATTGCCTATGGATAGGCCCTCCAGTCAGGAGGGAAGGCTGCTGCTGTGAGAAGTCCGGGACGCCTGGAGTGTGCTGGCCAGCTGATTGCTCACCAGCTGGCCGCTTAGACGGGCGAGAAGGGACTGTTGTTGCTGCGGACAGTGTGAGGAGCTGAAACATGGCTCCAGAAGGGGTTCTGGCTCCTGAAGTTGCTGGAACAAAGGGAAGGCTGATTCAAGATGTTGGTTGACTGGTGTGTGTGTGTGTGTGTGTGTGTGTGTGTGTGTGTGTGTGTGTGTACGGCATGATGGTATAGTCCCTGACCTATAAAGCACTCTGGGAGGTGGAAGCTCCCAGTGCTAACTTTGCAAGGGACTTTGATGTTCCTACTCACTGTATACCAAGGCTTGGACTGAAGATTAAAGACTGGTTTGCTGTTATGCTATTGTGCTCTTTGTTATTGGGCATGTGTGCTGTGGTCCTTCCCACAGTCCAGCCTTGGACTGTTGAGACTTTGGTGGAGCCAAGATGGGGTAGTATGCATTCATTCTTATTCTTCTTGATCTCTCAATGACTTTTACTAACATACATCATGGTATCCTTCTGCAGCAGCTGTGAAGATGGGGGACACCATATTGTGTTGATTTACCTCTTTCTTCTGGGGCTATTCCATTCAATGTTGATGGAGAGATATGCCCCTCATTTGTGGGATGCCTCAAGTCTTGATGCGCTTTCTCTTCCTATTTAACATCTATATGAAACTGCTGGATGAGGCCATCTATTGGCTTGGCATCCAGAATCATCAGTATGCATATCATATTCAATTGCAGATTTCGGCTCCAGCCATCAGGTGACTGTTGATGTCTGGAGGCTATTTGAATCTGAATAAGAAGGAACAGACTCAGGCTCAATCATAGCAAACTGTGTGGCTGTGGTTATGTCTCCTGGAACTGGGAATTGTTTATTTTTGGTCTTAAATGGGAATGTACTTTCCCATTTGAGCTGGTATGCAATATGGGAATCATTGAGGGCTCTCGGCTTCTGCTCAAAGAACAGATGGAAACTGAAGCCAGAAGGGCCTTTGCACAAGTCTATCAAGGGACTCAGTTGCGCCCATTCCTATAGTAGGAGGCTCTTCAGACAATTTCCCTGTTCTAGTCAATTCAAATTGTTGAATGTGGAGTTTTCCTAGAATGCAGCATGATGGTTGGGCCATGGCAGTGATGGTTGTGTTACCAATTAGCCTCCAGATGCAATTCATCTATAAAGCTACCAATGGGCTTCATAATTTGAGAGATTACCTATCTCCCATTTTGTCCACTCACTCAATAAGATCAGGCAGAATGGGCACGTGCAGGTCCATTCAATTAAATAATGTCATCTTTAAGACTTAAAAAGCACACTCACTGTTATGGTACTACCCTCTGGAATAGCATTTCTCCCAAAAGAATGTACAGTTCCTATTCCCATTTGCAGGTGTTCAGAAGATCTCTGAAAATCTTGCTTTGCTCCCAGGCCTGGAGCTAAAGTGGAGTTGAGTCCCTATTATTGTTCTTTTGATGTACTAGGCCTTCTTTCTTTGGTTGTACATATTTTTCCTTCACTTTACAATATTGTTTTTTACTTTTAAAATATAAACAACCCAGAGCCAGCTAAAGTCAGGGTGTGTGTGCTAAATCCAGTAAAACTGGCATGCACAAATAGATTCTTTTACAACTCCATGTTGCTCAGAAGCACAGTTCCTCAAAATAAATTAGATTGTTGTAATGTTTGCTCACAATTTTATTCCACCACTTAAAATCTGCACTTCTTTTAGTTTTCTTACTGAATACTTAATTTCTAAAACATGAAGAATAAAAACTGTACACTTGAAAATTAAGTTTTCCAACCTGACAGGCTACATATCCAAGTATCTCTAAAACATAGCTTTGATCTTGAGAAATGAGAGAGAAATACATTTATTGCAATTTTATTTACAATCTATATTGTATGTAAGCTGATGGGAGGATTGTTATCCTAAAGAAGCCATACTTCACTTACTCCTCTCAAGCGAAGTACTGCATTTAGATTTCGGGCTAAAAAGTAACATTGGAACATTTTCTTTGTTTTTAAGATATTCCCCCTTTCTTGGCTAGATTCCAATAAAATGCTTTTCAGAATCACTGTTTCTTTTGAGAAAAATGCTTTCACTTCCCCTTGGGTTGGTATCCTTCAATAAGGAACTTATCCAAACAACTTCAACAGCCACATATATTCTCTAGAAAGAAAAAATAGAGCGAAGGCAGAAATCAATTTTTTCCCCTCTGCTTAGAATTTTTCACCAATCACTGAAGGGCACAAAGAAAAACAAATTCTAGCATTTAAAAAAAAATTTCCTACCCAGTCAGCAGCTTGTTATATACTTCAAACACAGCTGAAGAGAGATTGGTCAAGCACAGTGATTTAATACTGAAATATGGCAACTGTAACCATCCCGACTCTCTTTGCAAATAGAATGAAACTATTAGCTTGAGAAAAGATACAAACATAATTTCATTTTTCCACTGTGCTCTCCTAAAGTGGTTTAAAAAACCCCGAGAGGAAATAGCATTACCAATTCATGCCAGAAGAAACATTCCAAAGTAAAGTTTGAAATTGTGCATAATCATATACCAAATGCTTGAAATAAAAGATAGCATTTACCTTCTTTCTTTATCCTCTGAGTCAAAGACAACTATCACCTCCAGCAGGCCAGGCCTCTGTAGGCCAAACTAACATTTACAAGGCCTGATTTAACATTTACATTCCTGTTTTTCCCCTTTCTAAAAAAGAAGTATAGAGGGTGAATCAAGATCACTTCTCCACTGCACAGGAAAAGTTATTATCTGCTCACACCAACATCACCATTAATGTCTTCCTGGGATAATAATAAATAGTGAAATATTTTTTATCAGAGAAAGGTTTAAAAAACCATTTCAATATATCAATTCTCTGAATACCTAGTAGCTGCTGGTAGAAATGTATCTAGTTGAAAAAGACACAGAAAGATAGAAACTAAAGATAAACTGACAGCAAACAGCACTCCTTACTAGCCCGGCGATATTACCAAGAATGAAATGTTTGCAAGAAAACAAGCAAGCCCAGAAAGCACCAAGGACCCTTCGTGTCATCCTTGAGCTGCAAATATTCTCCTTTATTGATAAAAACTATCTATTTAACTTGTATCTAATTTGTCCTATAATTCCCAGCATGAAAAACCTTGAAAATTCATTTCTGTTATATCTTTAACTTAAACTATTTGTTCTCAACCTAACTTTACTGGAAATAAAGTCCCATTGTATTTTTTCACTTCTAAATCTTTGGCTTTCCTGTTCCCAATTTATCAGATTGCCAGATTTGAGCAACTTCCTTCAGGCAGAAGGTATGATTTAGTTTGTTTTATATTGGTTAAGCTCACACATCATGATAAATCAGAACACACACATCTTCTGCATATATCAGTTGATTTTTTTATCCAGGCACAGAAACACACACATGAACAAATATGATTTGGCTTATCATTTCAGAGATATTTTCTTACCAGGTTCCTCAATGCCTTCAGCAATGATAGAACTTCCAATGTGCAGCATTCTTCACTAGAAAAGTCAGGAAGTATTCAGAGGTCTATCTGCCTTGAAAATAGCCCATGTTGAACTGTTTAACACAATCATATTCTGTATGTTAACCCACTTGATGTACCTTGGTTCAAAAATTGTTACCCTAGGATGCACTGCTTTGCCCAATTAAAAATTACGGAAATGAGGGTAATAGTATATGCATACATACATGCATACATACCTTCCAAAGCTCTAATTTTGACATCCCCAAAATATGCTGGCATGATTCTCCATTGTGTTTAGCTAGGAAACATGTATTACATTTTGTAAATTTGTTATGAAACTTAACTGCCCTCTTTCTCCCCTTCCCTCTACGAATCCAAAAATTCTGAAAAATCCCAACCTTCCTATTCACAGGTATACATTGATCACGTCATATCACTACCCTTCCCACTCTATTCCATGGTTGCGACCTCAGACTAAAGAAACTTGCTTTTTATCATCTACACCATTTGTTTTAATCAAGGTTTATTGAATTAGTCAGAAAATCTTGTGTATACACAAAATCACTCTTAAATGGAAAATTCCTTGTTAGATTCCTTTCTTAAACAAGATAAGAATAAACAATGAAACCACATGCTTCCTTGTTTGTTCATTACACTGAGCAACAGTAACAAAAAAACAAGCTTCATCCAATGGTTTAGTGCTCCAACATGAATTATTCATCAGATTCATGTATATATTACATTTAGAGCAACATAATAATCTACTTTATACTTTAGCATGCTGGCTGAAAGGAATCCTGAGAGTTGAAGTCCAGACGCTTTGAAATTGCTAAGGTTGAGAAACGTTGCCTTGGCACAATATGTGAATCTAATTATTTGAGGCATCAAGGCTCATAGTTTGTACAATGTACGCAAAGATGCAAGATACATTCCTCCCTCTGCAGTCAAAATGTAGAGGTAAGAACCAATTTATTTTTGACTCCTATCCAAACCATTTCTCAGTTTCTATTAGCACTATTATGTTTGTGGTCCCATTTATATTTTCAACATACATTAATGTGATGTTTGCTCTTATTTCCTATGGTGACTATCTACTATCAACTGAACCCAAAATAAATGTTTGATATCACATTACCATCAGAAGATGGTTTTCTGAGATCTATTAGCACTGATCTTGGGTAAAGGACATATTTCATGCAATACTTCTACACTCTTAATGCTCTTCATACCTATAAATGTTATGGAACCAACAGTTTTGGATTCTGAAGAAACATGGAAGTCAACATAAATAATAACCTCTGTGATAAGATTGCCAAATGGTACTGGGGTCCCCAACATGGCACTGGGAGGTGACTTACTCTGTCTGAAAGTCTCCTGTGGTGATCACCCTTCTTTTGAAAGCATACTTTTTGAAAAGAAAAAAAAATCCCCATATTTTTTTTGAAAGGGAAAGCTGGCATTCTGCAAAGCAGAGTATCAGCTAACAACATTATCTTTATTTTCAAGGATAACTCTGAGCGTCAAAATTCTTAGGAAATCAAAACAATGAGTGCACAGTGATGTATTTTGGAGGTATATTTCCCCTTTCCAAAAAATGGCAAAATAAAGCAGGATTAATAGGGAGCAGCAGATTCAGTAGCTGGAGAATTCAGTGGCTGGAGAATAGCACAGACCACAAGTTAAATTGGTAGATTGCAATCAGCAATGTCCCACATAGCTATAATTTGTGAAGAGTCAGGTTTGCCCATTAGCTTTTTGCCTGATAATTTATAATATATTCTCAAATTCCAATGGGGTCCATAACCAAAAAGATTAGAGACTTACTATATCATACCATACTTTCCTTTTTATTTTAAAATCAGATTATAAATTGAAACATGCACGAAGCTTAGTAAGAATCATTTCCATCTTCTAAGGCTCTTGTGAATGTTTTCTAAGCCACACTCAATTTGAGAGAATATTTCATGAACTGAGATAAATGGCACTATAATTCTAGCTCAAGCCAAAAAATGTATTAAACTCTATAGCCTTTCAGCAGAATTTAAAGGACATGATCTGGGATATAATTATTGTCATTTCCAGACTTCATCTTTTAATGAATAGAGCAAATATGAGAAAGCGCAATAGGAGGCAAGGGGAATCAATACTAATTTCTTAAAGGTAAACCATGGATGTAGCTCAACACTTCAGCCCTCGAGCGTCAACCAACTCGCAGGGACATAGAGGTTCTCAATATATTACTGCAGAGGCCAAGAGAAATATATCTGCCTCATCATGTTTTCCAAATATTACCAAAGCAGCTTGCCTGTGGAAAAGCAGACCTATAATCAAGAGTCCATATAAACAAAATGCCTGGAACCCCAATCACATCATCCAAAGGCCTGCATCCATACATAACTTTTATTGTACTTCAAAGTGATTTGTACTAAACCAATGCACACATTTGGATATAATACTAGAATATCTTGTAAGATGCAGTGCCTGAAGGTCTGTCTGTCTGTCTTTCTGTGGGGGGGGGGGGGGCTGTTGAGTGGGAGAGGCTTATTTCAAGATGCAAAACCTCCAGATTAAGAACACCAAATATTTAAGCAGCACCTTAGGCCAAAGGATATTTTTATATGCACTGTTGGTTCAGATGCAACAGGACAGTCTGTCAGTCACAGAGCTTTATAAGAACCTAAAAGTTATTAGACATTAAATGTCCTGGGATGGTCATGACCATAAACATGAAAAAGAGAGCCAACATGACCCTCACATGTACAGCAGATAAAATCTAATCTGACCATCATGCAGACTCAAAAACATAGCAGGAGACAGAGAGTCTAGAAGGAGTGCAAAAGTGGTGTAGGAAAGATATTTGGATATGACAAATCTTTGTAGCAACTTTCAGTGTAGTCAACAAGCCATTATGAAATGCCCTGTTGCCCCACAGTTTAAGCTTACCATGGCTATTAAATCACTGCCAGAAAACCAATAGCAGTGCACCTTGATATTCTTCATGGAGAAGAGGCTTAAGGGAAAAGAGGTCCACAGACTGGAGGTTAGGAGTGTTGCAGCCTAATGCTTCTGGAAAAACATTAAGTTGGGGGAAATTCATCTAATAAAACTGAGATGTGTGACAGAAGAAAAATGAGCACATGCTTCACTAAAGAGCCAACCTAGAAGTTAAAAGCTACAAGAAGCGAGAGAAAATTAATAAGTGACATCACCTCCAGTTCAGTCCCTGGCCTAAAATATAGTCACATAAAAGCCACAGTTCAGAGCCATATGTTGTCAGGGAAGTTTCTCACATTATACATGTGAAGGGATAACTGATTGCAATTATCAGGAAAATATGAACTACTATGTGAACAACTGAATATGGACAAAAAGCCATTCTCTTAGTACTGTAAGAGGAGACCCATGTTAGTCAAAATTCAGAAGTCTGATAACACTTTTTTTGGCTAGGCTCATATGGGATTTAAATTGGGGTGATGCAGGGGAGGAGGGACATGTTGGCTATGCAAATATGTTACCTGTGAGACAGATTAAAAATATTTATAAAATATCATCTTACCACCTCCCCCCAATTTAAATCATACATTAGTCAAGTCACTCCATGCATCTAATGAAGTAAATGGTTTATGAAAGTGAAGGGCTCTTAATAAACTTGTTAGTTGGAATGTGTGCTACCAGATTTATTTTTATTTTTCCCTTGGCAACTAACAGAAGTCAGTTCCACTATTAACTGGAGTGACAGATTCAAAAAACCCTAAAATTGCAGTTTAAGGTAGACATTAGATCCAGCACATTTCATTTAGAAATGAAAATATAGAACATTCCTGGAAAAAGTTCACTTGAATAGAGAACTTTAAAACTGGTAGATGTAGCTATATTTATTTCACCTTGAAAAGATTTTGTATTCAAGGTCCTTTTAAAAAACAGTAAAGAATTGGAATAGTTAGTACAAATCCCAACATTGGATTTTTTAATAATGCTGAAGTACTGGATGATCATTTTCATCCTGGAAATTGTGTCCAACATATCTGGAGAACACCAAGTTTGGAAAGGCTAAATTAGCCAATAGCAGTGAGATCCTCTACAGAATGTTCTTGGTAGTTTATGAACTCAGAAGTGTATCTGGTCAATTATTGCAAAAGGATTTTAAAAAGGGAAGGGGGAACTAATACAGAGTCTTTCCATTTTCTCCAACAAATGCCATGTTTGACCAGAATTGAAGACTTGTTCATCTTAAAACTCCAGGCAAGATTAGGGTACTTTCACATTGCTTTTGTTTTCAGCAGATCCTCCTGGGCTAATGACAAACTGTCTCTGAAATGAAGGCTCAGTTCAAAAACACTTGGTGACAGGATATTTGTGATATGTGGACCTCAGTGTTCAAGTTGCCCAATCTCCTTGCAGGAGATCAAGCAGTTTTTTATGCCAGCTAGAGTCAATTCTACTTCTTATTGTCTGTAACATCTGTAACCAGTTCTTATTACTAGGGATAGCTTTCTATGGTCAGCATTTCTGGATAATAAATGCATCAGATCCACCCTCCACAAATTTCTGGCATGTCTAGCTGGATTCACTACCATTACTAAGCAGTCTGATGGCTGTTTTTACTCCGTCAGGCTGCCAAAACTGAAGCTATAGTTCCATAATAAAGCTCCGTTGTTAGCCTTGAATGTTTCTCAGCCTTGCAGAATGCTGGAATTTCTGTTCATTAGGAGATGCTGAAGCATTGTTATCATTTTGTGTACTGCTCTGGCCTCTCACAGCAAAAGAATTGTTTGCTTGCTTCCTCTGTCCACAGCTAAAGGAAGAGATGTCCTTTTCACTCCTTAGACAGAAGAGGTTTTCTACAGCTTACTAAGAAGCCACCAGCAATTTTGCCACAGCTGCACTGCATACAACAGATCCCTTCACACAAGCCAACAAAGCGAGACCTTTGCCAAGGGAAGGGTCTGGCAGTGCCAATCATGAGGCTGTAAAGTTAACGCAGCCAAGACAGAATAAGGGAGCCCCAAATAGTCAGATAATCCTTCTTCCCCTTCTCCCCAACCAGCCTCAGCAATGTTTATCCCACACCTCATCATGATCACAGCACCACACCTGCTGTTTGCAA
Source organism: Laticauda colubrina (assembly GCA_015471245.1). Classification (NCBI taxonomy): domain Eukaryota; kingdom Metazoa; phylum Chordata; class Lepidosauria; order Squamata; family Elapidae; genus Laticauda; species Laticauda colubrina. The sequence goes on from BLBF01000044.1 coordinate 8,180,032, forward strand.
CCTGAGCCAAAGCAGAAAAGATTTTCCTGAAGTCTGAGGAATCATGCAGAAAGCTGGCAGGAGGAGTATTTAAAATAAAAGGCAACACTGAAAAGCAGCCAACATGAGCCCAATAAATTCCTTAGGAGAGCAGTCCCTGAAACAGTAGCAAAAGAAAGCCTTTCCTTCCTGGAGACAAGAGAAGACAGGCACTGGGCCTTTCTCCCAGGAGCGAGGACTGGTCCTGGATCCAAAGCAGCTTTTCCTTTTTTTTCTTGTGTGAACCCCTCTCCAATCACCTTGAATCCCTCTCCAATCACCTTGATCATCAGCCATGGCAGAACGTGGCATAAAGAGAAAGATGTAAGGACTGGGACTACTAGGGCAGCTTTTACTCTTTGTGTATGGGGGACATAATCAGATGGGAAACCCACCCCCCAATACCGCCCACACACTACCAAATCTGGTTCTAATAGCTTTGTGTGAAACTTTGAATCAGGAAAACCAGAGAACATTGGAAGAAAATATGTGTTTGGTATTTCAAATTCTAGTTTTGTGGGAAGGATGAAATTCAAGATGGTGGGTGCCCCATTGACTTTACTGACAATTCAGATACACTTGTATGCAAGCAGAACTTTGTCAGAAGTCTGGCAAAGTTGAACTGATAATGTGTTTATAAATATAAGGGAGGAGAGTAATAAGTACAAAGCACCTGCCTTATTCACCAAATAACCTTAACTAGGGAGTAAGGGTTTTATTTATATTTTCCAAGTATAGTCATGATTCACTTAACAATATTATTACTGGGGGGAACATTAAGATTCCTTGCCAAGATTCACACCAAGTCATAATCTGGTTTTATTGGTTTGGCCAATGAAAGGAAATGTCAAGGAAACCCAGCTACTTCAATTTATTTAACAAGCTATGATTAAATAAGGCTTGGTATAATGTATGAATCAGAATAATTGCTCACTCTCACTTCCTGTGTTATAACTGAAGATGCATATATTTAAATCACAAAGAAATAATAAAAAGTATAGTGTTGAGTCTGGCATTGGGAGACTCAGATTCAAGTTTACCTATAGCCAGTCTTTTTCACTCTACCCAGTCTACTTTTCAGCATTGTTGTGGTTGGAAAAAAGGGAGCTATTTTGAGGAGTGGGGGAGGAAAGGGAGGAAGAGAAAAAGAATACAAGCTGGTAGAATTCCCTTGTGTATATTTTCCAAGGCACCAAATTCTAATGGCTATTTCAGCTGGATTTTAAACTCCAGTCTTTTCAAAGATAACTCCTCACTTACCTGAAGTATCCCACATGTTAAGCTCAATGCGCTGTTTCTCAATCTCAAAACTGGCTGTGTAGTTCTCAAATACAGTAGGGACATAATTCTGCAGGGAATGGACAAAAAAAAAAGGGATTAGAATGCATATCAAGAATCAGATACAGGACTCATAGAAATGAGTTTATTTCCATCATTGTCCACACTCTTCTCTCAAAAGCAGCCATTCTGGCCATTCTGTTCTTGATATGATACAAACAGGCCTTGGCTAAGGTGACAAAATGTAGGTATAAGCAACACCCTCCATGCCCTCCAGATGTGCTGGACTAATATTGTCAAGGCTCCTTTGCTCCATGAAGCTGATGGAAGCAGTAATCCAAACTACCTTGAGGCAGCAGTTTGCTTACTCATGAGTTACCCCAGGATGAAAGCAACTGCTTAGAGGCAGTCCTGTAGGGAGGGCTGGGAACTGACACTAGATTTTTAGAGCTCCCTGAAGAGACCAAGGCTCTTTTATTCACAGAATGGGACCCATTGCTATATTATCAAATGACCCTTTTCCAGCCTTAGTTTCCTAATTTTCAAAATTTTAAATTCCCATATTTTCCTGATTCCTGTCCTTCATATCAGCCTCCACCAGAAACTGCCCTTGAACCTCCTTCCTTTGCCACGAATCCATGACTCTACTTCTTCTCCTGCCCGTTTCACCCATTACTTCCCTCTTTTGCTTTGCCTTCCCAATGTCACAGCCTACCTAGAAACCGGGTTTTCAATCTCTGCCCCCGGCATGAACTGTAACCCTGCAGCTTGCAGAGTCCTCCATAAAGTAGCCCGTTGATGGTTGGGCTCGTGTATGCTCAGCCCAGCCGCTGGATCTTCCGGGTGGGACCAGGGTCCGTGTCCACCTCAGCCCCGCGCCAAGAGCACTCTCCACCCGCCACCTGCACACCCAGTCAGTCGCCCTCACTCACTTCCATTGCTTCCCGCTGAATCCACTTTCTCGGTCCACCATTTGACCTCCGCAGCGTGGTCCCTTTGGATGGAGCCCTTTCGCCCCGTCCTTTCGAAAGCTCTCCTCACTCTCCTTCAAGTTCCCCTGTGGTTCCTCCTCCATCCCGGGCTGCCTGCACTCCTCCCCCCTTGCCCCGGTTCTCCTACCTCAGGATAGGCGTCCTTGGCGAAAACATGCAGCAACGCCGTCTTGCCGCACTGGCTGTCGCCAACCACCACGATTTTGCAGTGCGATAGCTGATTCTCCATGACGGTCGGTGTCCCCGCTGCTTGAATGAATGACCGACCCGCACACAACGCGCTACCTGCTAGCCCGACCGGTCCCAAAGCATCGCACCTCGCCGCTCGCTCTCCTGCCTTCTCAACCCCAGCAACCGGCTACCGACGCCGCTTTCCGGCTTCTTATGCCGCACCCCCGACTCCGCCCTCCCGGGCCCCGGTGCTCGCTGATCCTGGTTCAGCCAAAAGTTCAATCATCGGCTCTACCGCCAGGGGGAGCGTTTTTGCTTTCTGACGCTTGCGGTGAGCGACCTGAGACGCATCAAAGTTTGCGCGGGTAATGTTGTGTGGAGATTTCTGGCAGCTCGAAAACGTCGCTCGAAAAGTTCAAAAGTAACTTTCCAGCTCGGAAAAAATAATGATGATTTTGCATGCTGTTCTGAACTACATTTAAATTATTTTATGATTTGGAAGGGGGACTTTTTTCGGTTTCTTTATTAACCGTGTTGAACTTACTAAACAAACGGGTAAACAAACAGACGACGAATTTAAATGCCTTCATAATTCTGTCTTATTTGAAGGGACTCCTGGAGTTTTACTCTTTTGACGGGGCAGGAAGAATAACTGTTTTCTTTATGTTTCATCCATTCTGTACTTTTGCATCCCTCATTTTATTCCTGCAAACTGTTTCACGCTAAAAAAAACCCTACTAAAAAAAAATCTAAGCATAGAGACAAATATTACAGGAATGAATTAGACACTCGAAATAATTTCTTGCTAAAATGTTGTATACTATAGCACAACACAGCACAGAGAATAGATAGGATAGGATAATTAGGATAGGATAATAATAATAATGGTATAATATAATTGCATTACAATTTTTATTCTAATGGTAAAATCTAATTTAAACTTAGGATAAAGAAAGCAAAGAAAAAGAGAGAGTAAAAAGTACAAGAGAAAAAGAAAAACAAAGAAAAGAAAGATTATAGCAAAGAGAAAAATATATGTAAAGAAGTGATTTACAATTTTCATCCCAAGCATAAATAAATTTAGTGACTCCTCTTGCCCCTCTAATAATACAATCCCATCTCTTATCTACAAACAAACCCATAAACACAATCTTTTCAGTTCTGGTGTCAACAGAAAATGCATAAAGGGTTACCAAAAGTAACAACATCTCTCAATCAAATAAACTCTCTTTGTATTCCTTTCTTTTATTTTTTAAAACCTTAATCTAATCTTCAAGTCAAATATTTTTGTTGGATTTGATTTTGTTTATTTAATTGCACTGAATTATTCAGGTCTTTAACAAGCCTCCTTTGTAAACCGAATAATAAAAAATTATCCAGATCACTTTCTTGGTTTATAATTTATAATTATGGTTTATAATTTGTATTTTCCTTTTGATTTTTTAAAAAAATCATCATACCAAACAGTTTCTTTTGTATATCTGGTGGGATATCCTTCACCAAGTTGTTATTTTGGCCATCATTTGCATATCCACTTTCATCACCATCTCTATCTTGTCAGATAAAATTTTTTAATGTCTGTAATTTCTTCATTAACATATTTGGACATAATCTATCCATAGAAGCAGACATAATGATTGACATAGTCAATCTGTTAATAGTTGTGGGTACTAATTTTGGTCTCATTTTTCAAAAGTCTTTAATATTTTCCATGTTGTAACATTTTACAACATGTTATAGATCCCCAGTTAATTAATTCAACAGATAGGTGTATGTCTTCCCCCCACACGCTTTGAATCAGTCCCCCTACTGTTGAATTTTTAAAATCATTGGTCTTGCAAAAACCAAGAGATTTATTTCCCATGAGAAGTTAATTAATTTCAAAATCTTATTGTAATGGTTTCAAAATTTCAAATTTATTTGAATTCCTAGTCCATTAATAACATTCTAAGATCTCCACTTTATTTAACTTTTTGCTGTTTATTTCATTTTTAAAAAAATTCTTAAGATTGAATTTTTCTTTTATTCAGGATTGAAATAAGTCATCTTCTGTTTTCAAATTTTTCATCCCAAGGTTTCTAATAGTAATTGAAAAGTACCAACTGCAGTTCTGAGCAAAATGGCTATTTCTCTTACCTCCTATCACTTACTTCCATGGTAGAGTGATCTCCTGCAGTGCCCTGGCAGTGATCAGCTATTTCGTTTAGTGCACAGGTAGATGATACCCTCTTCTCTATTTAACTGGAAAGTTTTCAAAGAATCATAGCTCCTCAGTCTTTGCCATGGTTGTAAGCTCTGCTTTCTTGGAGATGTCTTTAGTCAAACAATCTCACTCTTAAACTTTAACAAGATTTAAAATAATAATTATTTTTCCAAAGAGATAGCCACTTGTTAGATTGTTGTGGCAGAACCCTCTAATTCCTAAAGGCCCACAAATTACTATGACAGAAACTTCCATCAATGAGAAATTAATACACCAGCACAAATACCCAGCATTTGGCTTTTTTTTATCTGTCCTCCATTCCCCTTTTACAGCTGTGGAGAAATATTACTGCAATGATCAGATAATTTTGCCTTGCATTAGCCATATAATATTTTGAATAAGCTATAGCTATATTGTTTGTCCATATCCTGTTCCAACCACGAACTACCCCGCTGCATATAACATTCTGCAACAGAAAAGCTCTGTAGAAATATGACCACATCTGCTGTTGCAAACTGCTCAGAAACGCTAACCACAGGGGCCTGTCCGAAAAATACTGGACATGATGTAGAAACTGCTTTTTACACATAGAAAACATCTACTGACACCCAAATATGGATATCCATCCCACTCAACTGTGTTTGCAAAACATAGTTGCCATATATGTGTATTCAACCCAATGTGTCAGTTTGAGTATGGTCAATCAGGATCACATGCTTGCCTTCTGATATTTTGTAACCCACCCAAACCTCAATAAAAGAGCTTGTCTCGAGCTAGTTCGGGGCTTGCTCACCCCGAGGAGAAAACATGTGTCATGTCTTTCCTCAAACCCATTCGGCAGTTCGTGGGGAGCCCTCCGGGAGAGCGACGCCTCAACTGGTGACCCCGACATGATTCGCAGACCCAGGCTCCGCTCCGTGATTCGTTGAACCCGCGGACGAAGTTCGGGTGCCGTGTTACACCGCCTGACACCCCATCTACTTGCTGTCTGGAACAGACATCGCGCAACCTCACGTGAGTTATGGGGCAGGACCTATCCAAAAAGCAGACTCTGCATTTGCAAGAATTGGAGAGGTTAGTCAGGAAAGCTAATAAAATTCAAAAGTCAAATGGTAGTACCATTTACCCCGTCTCCCAATCAAATGTTAAAATCCTTCTGAAGTATCTGGGAGACCATTGCCCTGCCTATCAGGAGGAAGGGTTGCTGAAAAAATCAGCATGGATGCGCGTGGGGAAATGGCTCCATGAGCCCCCACGAGCCCCTCCATCATTATTAACAACATGGCAGGCCCTTATGGCCATGGTTGATTTGCTGTATCCGAAAAAAGGAGAACAGACCTTTGACTCAAAGCCTCCTGCTTACGAAACAGTGGCAGTTGTTACTGCCTGTCAGTCCCCTGTCATCCCCCCCCCGTATCCCCCTTCCTCTGTCCCTGGCCCTAATCCTTCTGTTGCCAATCTTAATCACCCCCCCTCTGCCTCTTCCTCTTTCTCTTAGAACAGATATCCCTGTGTGGGTGGATCAGTGGCCTCTCACACAGGAAAAGCTAACTGCTTTGCACTCCTTGGTGCAAGAACAGCTTGCCAAAGGGCACATTGAACCTTCTTTTAGTCCCTATAATACTCCAGTTTTGTTATAAAAAAGAAATCAGGAAAATGGAGATTTTTGTCTGACCTCAGGCAAATTAATGCCATTATTCGACCTATGGGTCCTTTACAGTGTGGTCTTCCAAACCCAAACATCATCCCCAGGGACTATGATCTAGCTGTCATAGATCTAAAAGATTGTTTCTTTTCTATCTTGTTGTATCCAAAAGATAGGCAGTTATTTGCCTTCACTGTCCCTGAATTCAACAATGCAAAGCCTACTTCTCGCTATCAGTGGAAAGTTTTACCCCAGGGAATGCTCAATAGTCCTACTATGTGTCAATATTATGTGGATAAAATCCTTCAACCTTTCCGTACTCTTTTTCCTTCCTTTCTGGTCTATCATTACATGGATGATATCTTAATTGCTGCCCCAGGACCTCCTGGGACGGTCAAACCTCATTTACCTACTCTTCTAACAATCTTGCAGAAGGGGGGCCTCACTGTAGCCCCTGAAAAAATTCAGTTTACACCTCCCTTTTCTTACCTGGGTCATGTTGTCCTTCGCTCAGCTGCAGCTCCAAGCATGCCTCTCTTACATCTCTCTAAAAATCTGCTCAGAGAGCAGAACTCTTTGCATCTATACTTGCTTTTCAGATGTTTCCTTCTCAACCTTTCAATCTAATTCTTGACAGATTGTATGTAACTCAAATTGTATCCTCCATCTATGAATCATACCTTTCTCCATCTCTTGACTCTGAACTACTTACTCTCTTTATCAAATTGCAAACACTCATTTCTACTCGCCACTCTCCTTTTCATGTTTCTCACATTCAAAGTCATCAACCCTTCTCTGGAATACTACAGGAAGGAAATGACCGAGCCGACGCTGCGGCATCGGCTGCTTATCTGAAATCTTCTATGACAGCACTTTCTATTTCCTCCCAAACTCCTTGGGAAAGTCATTCTTATTTTCATCAAAACAAAAAAGCGCTCATGAAACAATTTGGCTTATCGGCTACAGAAGCATCTGCTATTTTACAGCAATGCCCTACTTGTAGCCAACAAGCACATTCTCTTCCTATGGGAGTTAACCCCAGAGGAACTCAAGCTTGTCAATTCTGGCAAATGGATGTAACTCAATATCCATCTTTTGCCCCATAGAAATATCTCCATGTTTCCATCGATACTTATTCAGGCTTCATCATGGCAACCCCTCAAAGGGGTGAAGCCACAAAACATGTAATTAATCACTGCATTCGTACCTTTGCATCGCCGGGATGCCCAAAAGAGATTAAAACAGACAATGGTCCTGCTTACATTAGTACAGCCTTTGCGAACTTTTGTAACAAATGGGGAATCACACACAAGTTTGGCATTCCCTACAATAGTCAAGGTCAAGCCCTGGTAGAGCGCGCCAATCTAACTTTAAAAACAGCTCTTGACTGATAAACGAAAACACAGGCGAAAACAGCCCCTGGCCTCCCAGCAGTGTATCTGCCATTCCCCGATGGAAGAAGGGGGGAGTTGGGTTTGATACATTTAATTCTTTTCTTCTCTATGTAGCCTATTTCTTACCCCATCTTTTGTATAACCTTTTACATGGTTTATAACCATTGCCTGGCACCCCAGGTGCCTGGAAAAGTCTCACCTCTTGGGGAGATGCAAGGGGACAAGGGGCCATGTGGATTGCAGTGCCAGCGCCATAAGACAGCCCTGAGAAACTTTCCTTATCTGCTTTCCCAGAGACACTGGTATAACTCTTCATACCTGTGGATTGGTGGAATCCACATAGGACTATTGGGAGGGGTTCCTAATTCCCTTTATCTTAGTTGCATGCCTTGAGGGACCTCAGATCCTGCTTTGAATTTTCTCTTGCTTTTTCCCCTCTTCCTTTTTAAATATGTTTTCAAGAGTCTATACTTATTTTTTGAAGGGGGGAGAGGCTGGTCCTTATACATATGTTGTCTTGTAATAAATGCCCAAACCAAATCTGGAATTTTAAAGACCCTGGAAGAAAGGCTGGGAAGCAAAATTTGTGTGACCAACAGTACTGGATCACAAGTTGTCAGACCTGATGCAGAGAGAGTTAGGTTATGAGCTTCTTGCCTGATTCTTGTTCTGTATTCTATGGTTTGTAATTACAGACCAGTGGTCATTTTAATTAGAGAATATCAGAAATGAACTGAATAATTATATATAAATAGTAAGATGGATGCCTTTCTGCAGACCCATGTTATGACAGGAGTAGGGCAAAGAAGAAGAAGAATGACATGGATGCATTTATATGACATATATGCCGTCCATGGATGCTGACTGTTGTAGTCTACTGCAGAGGAAGGAAATCAACATGGAAAAGCTGCTCTATGCTTGTACTTACATTTATGAGGCCATGGAATGAAATGGTGACTGTAGACATGCCATAAAATGTCCATGCAGTCACCAAGAGGTCAACCGGAAGGGGTTACGGGGGATAATTGCGAAGCGGACGCATAGAGGAAAGAGTGGATGCATAGCGGATGAAGCAGATGCATCACGTACGCCTAACGGAAACAAAGGGGATGCCGCGTGGATGTATATCGGATGCAAACCGTTCACTGCGCATGCGGGGGGTATGAATTGTATTCTGCGAGTTTAAATAAAATAGTTGTTGTTTGGAACTCGGTCTCACGCGCTTCTTTCCGGATGGAACACTGGCAACGAAGGTGGGATTGTCATAGAAGGTGAGACCGAAGCACGCAGCGATCTGAACTGAGCGAGAGAGATGGCTGGTAACAATGCGCTGCCCGCACCATTCAATCCTGATGAGGAGGATTGGGAATCATATATCCATCGCTTTCTTATGTTCTTAGAAAGCAATGAAATGGAAGAAATGTCAGACCAAAGGAAGAGGGCTGTCTTCCTTACAAACTGTGGACTGGCGAAGGCGCTGGCGAAACCCAGATATGTCAAACAGATGACTTGGTCCGACCTGAACCGAATGCTCCGAGCATACTACGCACTGATGGTCTCAAATTTGATAAAAAGGCACAAATTCTTTAAGAGGGACCAGAAGGAGGATGAAACTATAAGAGATTTTGTAGCAGCCTTGAGACACATCAGAGGAGCCTGTGAGTTCCAGAACATGGACGAAGCCATGAGGGACCGTGTGGTCCTCGATCTGAAGGACACTATCCTTCAGAGCAAAGTCCTGAACTGGCCAAACATAACCGTGGCCGAGGCTTTGCAGAGGCAACTGCTGCCGAAGCAGCAAAGAAGTCAGCAGCCACCATGCGGCAAATGAACGCAATTCCAGACCTGCCAACCCAAACCAGGGAGAAGAAGGCAGAGGGAGGAAAGAAACAGCCCACAGCGACAGCCCACTACGAAGACATCGAATCCCAAAGTGATACCAAGGACAACGACGAAGATGTCCATAGACTCCATTCAGATAAAAAAGGGCGCAAAAAGAGGATAAATCAGCGGGGGTTTCAATGTACGGGCTGCGGAGGAAATCACCCGCGAGCTGAATGCAGGTTCCTCAACGCAATATGCCGGGCTTGTAATAAGAGGGGGCACATTGAAAGGGTCTGCCGTAACAAAAAGAGCTACAGTCCAAAAAGATGCGGTAGCACACACACACACACCCCAGACATGAAGGAAGACAAGCCGGCAGTAGATGGAACCATAACAAGAGAACCGGTGACAGGGGGAAAAAACATCAGACAGTCACCATCGGCAATGCCAGGGCGGAGAATGGAAAGAAGGTTCAAATAGAGGTGAGCATCGAGGGGAGGCCCTGTGAGATGGAAGTCAACTCAGGGTCGTTCCTCTCTATGGTATCCTGGAATACCATCCGGCGCCTGATACCGAACATTAAACAGAGAGAACTACAGAAACAAAGACTAATGCTAAAAGACTATCAGGGAAATCGAATTCCAGTAGTAGGCCTTGGACATTTTCTAGTCAAATTTAAAAACCACGCCAAAATTTTGCCTCTCACCATCGTCCACCGTGACCGCCCTAGCCTATTAGGGATCGAATGGTTCGTGCCCCTGGGAATCAGGATGACCGTGATCAACTGCATCGCTACAGCAAACTGGGAGGAGAGCCTGCTACAAGAATTCCAAGATGTTTTCGATGGGACTCTAGCCAAGTACAAGGGGACCCCAATTTCATTTAGCCTAGACCCGAAAATAGCCCCCATCCGTTTAAAGGCCAGACGCGTCCCATTCACGTTAAAAACAAAAATTGACGAACAACTGAATAAATTAATAGCTCAAGAGGTTTTAGAGCCAATCGATCATGCCAGGTGGGAAACCCCTATCGTCACACCGATGAAGCCAGATGGGTCAGTGCGCAACTGCAGAGACTATAAGGCAACCCTGAACCATGTGCTCCAACAAAGTGCATACCCAGTGCCGGTAGTGCAACATTTACTGCACTCGCTAGGGGGAGGAAATTTTTTTGCAAAGCTCGACCTCGCACAGGCGTATCAACGACTACCCGTTGATCCCATTACGGAAGAAGTGCAGACTATCGTAACACATAGAGGGGCATTCAAATGTAACTGCCTCCAATTCGTTGTTAGCATTGCCTCAGGCGTGTTCCAAAGCCTCATGGAATGCCTGCTAAACGGAATCAAAGGTGTCATCCCCTACTTCGATGATGTACTGGTCTCAGCAAAAAATGCCAACCAGCTAGAGACCTGATTAAGAGAAGTCTTAACAAGATTGAGGAAATCAGGCCTCAAAGTAAAAAGGGAAAAGTGTGAATTAGCCACTAACCGGGTCGAGTTTTGGGGCTACTTAATCGATGAACAAGGCATTCACCCCACCGAAAAAAAAGTGAAGGCTATCAAAGATGCTCCCAGGCCCAGGAACAAAACCAACCTTCAAGCATTCCTACGCCTCATAAATTTTTACAACGTGTTCCTGCCCCATAAGGCAACAATAGCAGAACCCCTACATCGACTGCTAGATAAAAAAAACACTTGGACATGCGGCCACTGGGAACAGAAAGCCTTCCAAGGTATCAAGGACCTATTAACGTCAGACACCGTTCTCATCCAGTTTAGCAATACCCTGGCTTTGACGGTCACCTGTGATGCCTCGACTTTTGGGGTCAGCGCCATCCTGAGCCACAAGCTACCAGATGGCAGAGAGGCACCAGTCGCCTTTTACTCCAAGACGCTCTCCAAGTCGGAACACAATTACAGTCAACTTGATAGAGAAGCACTCGCAATCATCCCCAGAGTCAAAAGAATCCACGAGTACCTTTACAGTAGAACTTTTTCTATAATAACCGATCACAAGCCCCTTCTTGGAATCTTGGCAGGAAACAAGCCAACCCCGAACATTCTGTCACCTAGAAAGACGAGGTGGTCTGAATTCCTCGGTGCCTACTCCAACATGCTGTTGCACCGACCTGGCAAAGCCATCACATACGCCGATGCCCTGAGCCATTCCCCACTGCCCATCACAAAAGACAACCCTGCTCCAACCACCTCCACATTTCAGCTTGAGACCTGCCTGGAGCTACCGCTGACTGCAGCCGATGTCACAAGAGCCACAGCCAAAGACCCTTTGACAGCATGCATACTGAACTGGGTAGGTAAAGGCTGGCTGGAGGAGAACAAAACTGAGACTTTTAAACCATTCTGTACCAGACAGACCGAACTGTCTAAAGAAAAGGGGTGCATTTTATGGGGTGACAGGGTGGTAATTCCTAGCAGACTCTAGGAAAACGTTCTGGGCATGTTGCATGAGGGACACCCGGGCATAGTCAAAATGAAAGCCCTGGCCAGGAGTTACATCTGATGGCCAGGGCTGGACAAAGACATTGAACGCTGGGTTGCAACATGCCATGACAGTCAAAAATCGAGGCCTACCCGCCCACAGGCACCAATGGGAAACTCCCCGGGGTTCATGTTCTAGAGTACATATTGACTTCACTGGGCCAACGAAGGGAAACTTTTTTTTTATAGTGGTTGATGCATACTCGAACTGGTTGGAAGTCATTCTCATAGCTTCCAACACCACCGAAGCCGTAATGAAACAGCTAGACACATGGGCTACCTGATGTACTGCTTTCAGATAATGTGCCCCAATTTACAGCCTTGCAATTCGAACAATACCTGGCTGGCCAGGGTATCCGACATGCCTTAACTGCGCCGGCCCATCCAGCTGCGAACGGCAGGGTTGAACACATGGTTCGGTACACTAAAGAGGGCCTAGACAGAATGGACAAGGGGGACGTGCAGGACAAACTAAGCTGACTACTAACCTTGCAGCATATTACCCCTAGCAGTACAACCAATAAAAGCCCAGCAGATCTTCTAATGGGTAGGAAACTACGCTCCTACCTGGACAGATTGCACCCCACTTACACCTGGGACAACCCCCCCGACTCCTCCAGCAAATACCATACGTTTGAAATCGGTGACCTAGTCTATGCCAAAAACCTCACCGGGGACCCACTGTGGCTTCCAGCCACCATCACACAAATTACAGGGTCCCGGATCTACCGACTAACTTTAGACAACGGTAGGGAATGGAAGTGGCACATAGACCAGCTTTGTTTCTGCAACCTCAAACGAAAAACCACCACAGAATCAAAAATAAATACCGACTATAAAATAACCAAAGGGGGGGGGGGGGAAACTACAAATAAATAAAAAAGCGAGAGATGAACCTCCTACAACAAGACAACAAACTATGCAAAAACACAATCTAACCAAACAAAAAGAGCACACACAGTTAGATGAATCCCAAGAAAGAAGTCTGGGAGCAGGAGAGCAAAGTGAGGCCTTCCTGGAAGGAGACAGCCAGGCCAGCTCAACCAACCCAGTAAAACCAGGAGGGAGCAGCGGAGCCATCTCAACCAGCCCGAGAGACTCAGGCGGGAGTGGCAAGGCTGACTCACCCTTCCAGGAGGTTCCATGGAGAAGGACAGGAGAAGCAGCGATCCCGTCCGAATCGCTAGAAGACTACGCCGAGACTGAGCTGCACAGGTCAACTAGGACTGGAAAAAATCCCACCTACCTGCGTGACTATGTCACCCATGTTGGACTAAACTAAAGAGGGAGGGGTGTTCTGTATAGAACTTGGTAGGTTCCAAGTCCTTCGTTCTGATTGGCCAAAAAGGCCACTTACGGATTGGTTGATTAAGAACCAATCCGGGAAGCCGCCAAATGGCGGGAATAGTTAAATGAGTGTCATTGGCCACAAGCCGCAGGCAAGCTGCTATATAAAGGGCTGCCGCGGCTTGGGGTATGTTCTGTATCTTTTGCCTTGCGAGTTTAGATAAAATAGTTGTTGTTTGGAACCCAGTCTCACGCTATTCTTTCCATATGGAACAAATTGCGTCCACTCTGCGGATATAAAGGGATGCAGCACGCACACAGTCAGCATAAAGCGGGAAGACGTGCTGGCAGCTACATCGATACATCTCTACTACATCTCGTTATTGAAGAAGGCTACATTGATACATTTCTACTACATCTTGTATCAACGACATGGTGCATCAGTCAGGCAAGAAAAAGAAGTCCGTGCCTACTCGTTCAAGCCCTGGCAAGGTGAAGAAGGCCAGAATCAGCACCCCACCCCCTGACACTAACTCTGATGGTGAAGCTGCTGCTGCTGTGGTGGACCAGACCCAAGCCCCTCAAGCCCCTCAAAGCCCTGCTGCTAAAGGCCCTGATGTTCAAGGCCCTGAAGGTCCTGATGCTCAAGCCCCTGAAGCCCCTGAGCAAGCTCCTGAAGGCCCTGATGCTCAAGCCCATGAAAGCCCTGCTGAAGCCCCTGAAGGCCCTAAACAAGCTCCAGCCAGAGGGAGGAAGAGGCAAGGGAAGAAGAAGGGTGAGAGAAAACAATACACCGTTTTCAAGGAGTGCCTGGGGTACACTGCAGAAGTACTCCTTGGATGGTGGAAGCACATGCACTCCTGGTATGGGAAGCTACTCCTCAAGAAATCCGGGCAGGCCACCGTCAAGCTCACTGACCGGGAGAAGTACGTCATGGCTAAGTGCAGTTTCCTGGAGGGTGAGATCCACCACTGAGGAGCAGCCCCTCTGAGACCCCTCTCCCTCAGACACCCCACAGACAGCCAGTCCTCTTCCAGCCAGGAGCCACCTACCCTGTCCAGGCAGGTGTCTTCAGAGGGCCCCACAGCAGAGACCCCCTCGACAGCTGCACTCCCCATGGTGTCGAACTTGGAGGATCTTGTGGAGGATGACGTTCTGCTGTCACAAATGGAGGAACAAGCAGCAGCCACCAGAGGCCAACCCACCTCCACACCAGCTCCAGAGGACACAGGTAGAGAGGCAGACTGGAAGGCCAGGAGGACAGTGTGCTGTTGGAGATCAGGGACACAATGAAGACCAGCACAGAACTTCTTTCTCAACTGGTCGATTTGGACAGAGCATCCTCAGCCCAGAAGCCCTTCATCACCTATATGAGCCAGACCCTGAGGGATCTGCCCAAGGCCGAGTACCAGGTGATGAAGCAGAAGATCACAGCACTTCTCCACAACCCTCAAGGCCCAGCTGAAGCTTGTCCTACCAAGTCCAGGTCTGCTCCTCAGCCTGTAGTTGAAGATCCTCTCTTCATGGGTGAGGTTTCTTGAACTGTATGGCTTCATGAGGTAGGGTCTGAGGGAGAACTCGTCATCACCAACGATGAAGTAGGGCACATCTTGTGTGTCATTGGGAAGGGGGTCTGGATCTGGAAAACCCATGATGAGGTTGTGTTCCAGCCCATCCTTGAGGTCACTTGCATTATATATCTGGGCATCTGACCCGTTGCCTGAAGCATCGATGTAGATGAACTTGTAGTCAGCATCAACCATGGCAAAGAGGATGATACTGAAGAAGCCCTTGTAGTTGTAATAAGTGGACCCTGAGTTGGCTGGAGCTTTGCAGGCCACGTGCTTCCCATCTATGGCTCCAACGGTGTGGGGAAAGTTCCACCTCTGATACCACTGTTCTGCAACTTTCCTCCAGCCTTCTTCAGTGGTGGGACACTGGAGGAGCTCCTCCATGTATTCTTCGATGATGGCCTGCACCACTTCTCTGACCACTTTGCTGATGGTGCTGTGTGGCACCCTCCAGGCATACTGCATGTTTCTGTATGTGGTTCCAGAGGCCAGGTGCCGCAGAGTCAGTGCTACCTTCAGTCCAGGGTCTAGGCTGGGACGGAAGTTGGTGCTCTGCTTGGTCAATCTGGGTCTCAGACGCTTCACAATTTTGTCAAACATGGCTGGTGGCATCCTCATGAAGTGCTGGAATGCATGAGTGTCTTCATTCCTCAGCTCCACCATCAGCTTGTCATACAGTCCAAACTCCACTCTTCTCCCAATCCATCTTCGGATCCAGACAGCTCTTGAACGTCTCCTTCTTCTCCTTCTGTATAAAATTTGAAACAGTCTGAACAGGTTTTGGTTCTGGTGATGAATGAGTGCAGCTATCATATGGACTCTTTGATCATTCATGGTGGAGAACAATTGATGATGTGGAAAACCAAGACCAATGGTGATGAGATCTGTACACCACGGCTGCTCGACTCATACTGAGATCCAGATGATTTTCTCCCCCTTTTTATATAAAATATAGGTTTTCCACTGGGTGTCCTTCTACATACTCTAGACATACTCCAGACATCCTAAATAGATGAGATACATCCCAGATACAAACGCTTTGTCCGTTTTAATACTTTATATACGAGATGCATACGCTTACTTCCTTTCTATTTCCGTGCTACTAACAATGTATAGAATCTTTCCTCCCTCTTTCCGTTTTCAGCTGCAGCGGATGTGAGTTGCGAGGATGCCCAGAGGATGCAGAGAGGATACAGAGGACGTTTAACGGATGATAACGGACACAGAACGTTTGTTGCTCGTATATGTCGCGGATTTACATCGTACACGGTGGAAAGTTCATCCGTTCTAAAAGTTTTGTGCAGCTCAAAACTTTTTGCACAGATGAAATCACAGTGAACGGATGCTCGATGGATAGAGCGTATGAAACACGTATGCAATGAGTACACAATGGATGCATAGCGTTTTTCAGTGGATGGCAAGATTTTTTTTTATGTTTTACATCCACTTTGCATCCGTAAGTACAGTGGGACCGGGCCTTAAGGTCTTTTGTATATCATGGTAACAAACAGGTATAGATTGTTGCCAGAATCCTCAAGCACAAAGTGCTAATATTATTCTAGGTTTCTTTTCTTAAAGTCCATCATAGCTTCCCCACATTTTAAATGGGAAAAAATTGTTGAAATTTTAAACAAAATGAGGAAGGAAGGTAGCATGTTACAAAGAAAGCACTGGTTTACAAATAATTACAGATAATAAGAGTTGGAAAGGACCTTGTAGGTCATCTAGTCCAACCTCCAATTGATCTTTGGGATGATCTTTATTTCCAAGGATGACTTTGGATTCTTCAGAAGCCTTTAAGGCTTCCTAAAAGCTTAAATTGGTCCAGAATGCAACAGTGGGCAGAGTAGCAAGGGGCCCTAGGTTTGCTCATATAATTAAATTAAATCATTTAATTTAAATTAAATTTGCTCATATAATTAAATTAATTAAATTTTGTAGTTTTAAATGTTTTTACATATCTTTTAATTTTTGCTTGGAAGCCATACATAATTGATTGGAACAGGAGTGGCTACAATAATAAAATAAAATGCAAAATAAAATAAATGAAAACAAAGCAAAATAAAATTTGTGAATGATGCAGCTCAGGAATGTATTTACCAATGAAGCAGACCATTAAAACAAAATAGTCTGGAATGGATCAAAAGAAAAGTGGGGAATAACCTTATCACTTATATTTTCTCCAAGGACATGGGGGGGGGGGGGTAAGTATGCTCAGAATGCATGATTAAAGTCCTGCCCCTTGTATGAGTTTCATATATGTGATGTAAAAAAAGATAAGATAAATGCCATTTTGAATCCTTCTGCTCACCTGCCCCTTTATTATTGGCAATCCACTATAGCAGCCATTTTCACCAAGGACCAATGGGCACATCTAACATATATTGCAGGCTCTAACATCCATCATTTTTATAGCTTCTGAATGTATTTAGCCAAAACTAATTTTACTGATTTTGCTTTTTTGTGGAAACAGAAAGAGGTATTCAGCCCAAATATCTCCTAGGATATCTCCTTCTTTATTAGTATCTGTGTCAATGTTTATTAAAGAAGTGCAATATTCATTGCTAGTCACATACCTTAAAAATGTTTTGAGTGCAAACTGCATGCATTATGAATCCTAAGAATTGACTTTTTATCTGCTGCAAATAACATCTCCCTGTGGAATACAGCATGTGGAGGAAAAGCAAATAAATGTATGTTATTAGTAAAACTTTAATTTAGCTTAAGCCCCTGTCACACTGCACCAACGGATGGAAAAAGGATGTAAAACGGACAAAAAAGCTTGCCATCCATTGGTTAACGCGATGTATCCGTTCTGTACTCACTGCCTCCGTTTTGCTTCCTCTCTATCCGTCCAGCATCCGTTTCTTGATATTTCATCCGCTCAGAAAGTTTTGAGCTGCTCAAAACTTTTGAGCGGAAAATGTATCCAATTCGTCTGTTCTGCATCTGCTAGGCATCCGTTCTGCATCCGTTCCGCATCCGCTATACCCGCTAGGCATCCGTTCCGCATCCGCGCAACTTGCATCCGCTTGGATGCAGGGAGGAAGCGGAACGGATGCAGAACGGATGCCTAGCGGATGCAGCACAGAAACAAAGCATTTAAAACGGAAAAAACATTCGCAGAGGGGACCTATCTCGGATATTAAGGATGTCTAGAGGATGCTTAGAGGATGCCTAGAGGATGCAAAGGGACACATAGTGGAAAACCTATATTGCCTATAAAAAGGGGGAGCAACTCACCTGGATCTCACTTTCAGACCAGCAGCCCAGCTGTGCAGACCTCTGCAGCCTTCATCTGACTCTTGCTCTTCCACAGCATCCAGTCATGTCAATCGTGGATCGTAACACAGTCCTTTTGGCAGCCACCATCGTTCTGCAACAGTGCAAAGCCATCTACAGGCTCTGTGAACTCTACTACGGGAAGAAAAAGAGGCGGCTAAGAAGCGTCTGGGTATGAAGATAGATTGGGAGAAGAGCAGAGTACGGACTGTACAACAAGCTGATGGTGGAGCTCAGGAATGAAGTGCATTCCAAAACTTCATGAGGATGGCTCCAGCCATGTTTGACGAAGTTGTGCAGCGGCTGACACCCTGGTTGACCAAGGCAAACACCAACTTCCAGCCCAGCCTGGAACCTGGGCTCAAGGTGGCACTCACTCTGAGCCACCTGGCCTCAGGAACCACATACATGAGCATGCAGTACGGCTGGAGGGTGCCACACAACACCATCAGCATTATGGTCAGAGAAGTAGTGCAGGCCATCATCGAAGAATACCTGGAGGAGCCCCTCTAGTGAAGAAGGCTGGAAGAAAGTTGCAGAGCAATGGTATCAGAGGTGGAACTTCCCACACACCGTTGGAGCCATAGATGGGAAGCATGTGGCCTGCAAAGCGCCAGCCAAGTAGGGGTCCACTTATTTCAACTACAAGGGCTTCTTCAGCATCGCCCTATTCGCCATGGTCGATGCTGACTACAAGTTCATGTACATCGATGCTTCAGGCTACGGCTCATCTTCAGATTCCCAGGTATACAACGCCAGTGACCTCAAGGAGGGGCTGGAACGCAACCTCATTGTGGGCTTCCCAGATCCAGACCCCCTGCCCAACGACACGCAAGATGTGCCCTACTTCATCGTGGGGGATGACGCCTTCTCCCTCAGAACCTACCTCATGAAGCCCTACACCTCCAGACTCCTCACCCGTGAAGAGAGGATCTTCAACTACAGGCTGTCCAGGGCCAGGCAGGTGGTGGAGAACGCCTTTGGCATCCTGGCTAACAGGTTCCATGTACTCTCACCACCATGCAGCATCGCCCAGAGACCATGAGGAGGATCGTGGAAGATTGCTGCATCCTGCACAATCTCGTGCGCACCCGCTACCCAGTCTTGCAGAACAGGCTCGTGGACCTCCAACAAGGCAATGGGGACATGGAGCCTGGGGAATGGAGGCAAGGGCAAAACCTGATAGACACTGAGGATGTACAAGGCCCCAACAGAGCCTCACGTGAAGGGAAGAAGCAGCGCAACCTCCTGAAACACTGGTGCAACTCCCCAGCTGGAGCAATGGAGTGGCAAGACAGGATGGTAGATGATTAGTGGATGCTTCCTTCAGCCTGTCTCATCACACGGATGAGATTGGGCCATGTATGTTGGGTGGGCCTACAATGAACAGGGTATTTAATAAAGAGTTGTGTTTATGTAGACATGTGTTGATCAATGATTACATTAGTATTGATAATAAAGGGCCATAAGTGTGGCACGTGGGAGGGTGGACCATACAGTCCCACTATGCTTGCACTGGAGGTTTATCTATCCCACAGCTATTAGCCATCCCAAAGGTATCCCTGCCCATCCCACAGGTATCCCTGCCCATCCCACAGCTATTACTCATCCCAAAGGTATCCCTGCCCATCCCACAGCTACTACCCATCCCAAAGGTTTCCCTGCTCATTCCACAGGTATCCCTGCCCACCCCACTGCTATTTAACCCATCCCACAAGCATGCAAAGGCTTAACCCATTTCTAAAAGTTTCCACCAAGACTTTATTAAAAAAAAGAAATGAAGCAAGTGTGTGAATCAAAGATAGACTTTATTGAACAACAAGCTGTAAAAGAAAAATGACCCAAGTCAAGTGTCCAAATAAAGTCCATAGGTAGCCAGCCAGCCAGTCTCTGGCACTCCTCTTGGTCACTCGGAGGTGTGCCCAGTCTCAGGGATGAAGGGTCCAGGTGCTGTGGAGGTGGGTGCTGCTGGAGTGCTGGTCTGAAGCACCACTGGGGTGCCTGGCTCCGAGAGGACAACAGGTGACGGTGTGTTGAGAAAGCTCTTGGACAGCTGGCTCAGACCCGTGATGTTGAGAGCTCCTTCCTTCATGCCATGGGGTGTCAGCCCCAGTACCAACGACAGATGTACTGAGGCCGGACTTGGCTGTGGGGTGGAGGAAGGAGCAGTGTAGTGGGGCTGTCTGCTCTGCAGCTGGGTGAGGACTGGCATTGGTGGCGTCGGTGGCATCAGTGTCATGGGTGGCATCAGTGGCATCAGTGGAACCGGTGGCAACGGTGTCGTCCGATGACTCTGTGCCTGGACTGGGAAGGGCTGCTATCTGTACTGCTGGACCTCCTGGTAGCCGTAGCCCTGGTAGGTGAGGGCCTGTGGAAAGCCTTGGAATGGGAGGGACATCACCTGGGGTGGAGGAGCAGACCTGGACTGGGTGGGAGCAGGTTCAGCTGGGTCTGGAGGGTTGTGAAGAAGACCTGTGATCCTGTCCTTGATCACCTGGTACTGTGATTCAGACATGTCCAGGAGGGTCTGGTTGACGTAGGTGAGGAAGGGCTTGCGGTTGGAGGATGGTATGTCGGTGTGGACCAGCTGAGAGACGAGATCTATGCTGGTCCGGATGGTGTCCCTGATCTCCAGCAGGACAGTGTGGCTCTGCCCCTCCTGCTGTCTGGCTCTCTGCCTTTCTGTGGAGGTGGAGCTGGGGGTGGATGCGGGTACGGCTGTGGTGGACGCGCCGTCTCCTTTCTCCCACCGCACCAGGGAGTCCTGCACGCACTCCACCACGGTTACAACACCTGTCCGCGGGTTCTCCACCGTGGCACGCTCCACAGAAACCTGCCTGGAGACAGGAACTGACTCTCCGCCGGAAGAGGACTGGCTCTCAGCAGGCTGCCAGAGAGAGAGGGTAGACAGAGGGTCTGCTCCTCGGTGGCGGATCTCACCCTCCAGGAAGCTGCACCTGGCCTTGATGTAGGTCTCTCTGTCTGTCAGCTTAACCATGGCCTGGCCAGATTTCTTGAGGTGCAGCTTCCCATACCAGGTGTGCATGTGCTTCCACCAGCCGAGGAGCACGTCTGAAGTGTAGCCCATACTCACCGCCTTCTCTCTCCAAGCAGCATGCTTCCGCTTGGTGTCCCTGTACAGCCGGTGTCCCTTCTGCCACAGATAGTCATTCTCTCTCAGCCACTCCAGCACCTCATCCTCGTGTTCCTCCTCAATGGAGTATTGCCTCCTCTCCCATTGTCGCATACGCCTCTTCCTCCCTTTGGCAGGACCAGATGGGCCCTCATCAGAGGGGCTCCCAGGTAGTAGGGGCTGCTCCTCCACACCACCAGCAGCAGCAACACCAGCAGGATCATCATCATCATCATCATCATCACCAGCAGGATCATAATCATCAGCAGCAGCAGCAGCAGGATCACCATCAGCAGCAGCAGCAGCAACACCAGCACCAGCAGGATCAGCAGCACCAGCACCAGCACCAGCAGGACCAAGATCAGCAGCAGCAGAGTAAGCACCAGCAGCGCCAGCAAGACCAGGAGCACGAGCAGGACCAGGAGCATGAGCAGGACCAGCAGGACGAGCAGGACCAGCAAGTCCAGGAGCACGAGCAGGACGAGCAGGACCAGCGGGACCAGGAGCAGCTTCAGCAGAGTAAGCACCAGCAGAAGCACCACCACCAGAAGCAGCTTCAGCAGGAGCTCCAGCACCAGAAGAGCGAGCCCGAGCAGCAGAAGCCCCAGCAGAAGCAGAGTCAGGGACAGGGGGCGGGAGGGTGGCCCTGTCCCTCTTGCCAGGGATGGCGGCAGGTTGCTGAGGCTTTCGCTTCTTCCCCATGGTTGTGGGGTTGCTGGCTGGCAGGGAGGCTGGCAGGCACCAAGGCTGGCAGGAAGGCTGGCACCAAGGCTGGCAGGAAGGCTGGCAGGCAGGAAGGCTGGCAGCAAGGCTTGCAGGCAGGCATGCAGGCAGGGCAGGCAAGGACTCAATGTATCTGGCAGCAGGTCTTTCCTCCGAATAGTGACCTGCTTGGGAGCTGCTTCCCTTTATATCCACGGGGCTTACACAATGCATCCCCCCCACATGCGCAATTAACGCTCGGCATCCGTTCAGCTTCTGCTGTGCATCCGCTAGGCTTCCGCTCTGCATCCGCTTCATCCGTTGTGCATCCGCTAGGCTTCCGCTCTGCATCCGCTTCATCCGCTATGCATCCGCTGTATCCGTTCCGCGTCCGCTTTGTTGAGGCCCCCCCAGAAGCCCTGCGGATGTGCCATCTGTTCTCATCCGCTTCCATCTGCTGGGCTTCCGTTCCACATCTGCTTTCCATCTGCTCTGCGTCCTCCCCACGTCCATTCCTTTCCGTGTTATCCGCTCTGGTTATGCAAATTTTTGTCCCTTTTGAGAGCGGATAACAACGGATGGAACATTTTTCTCGTCCGTTGTGTCCTTTTTACTAACGTTTTGCATCCGTTGGGCAGTATGACAGGGCCTTTAGATTTTAAACTTTCATTATGCTTCATATTTCTTGTAATTCTTGCTCCTGTAACAGCTATTCAGCAGCAGGCTGCTATTATACCATTTATTTATATCCTGTTAATAAAGGACTACCTGTATTTCATTAATAACATATAGGTTTAAAAACTATAATTGTATATTTCTATTAAACTAGAAGCAATATTTTCCACAAAAATATCATTTTCTAGTATGAATTTGAATAATGCAACAATTTTTAATAAATCTCTCTCTATATATATTTAGTCTATAATCCCAATAAACTAGAGAGAACCATATCCTGGTAGATTACCATAAGCTGAAACGTGCGGCCCCAACTGAGAAACTTGCTCTCAAAAGAGAAAGCATTTTTCCTAGGAATTCATACTAGAATAAGGTAGACAAAGATAGATTATAATTCTCAGTTGGATTTCAGTGTCACAGAGACCCTAGCAAGTATGAGGAGGATTTATCCTTCTGCTCCTTGTTGAGTTTTGATGTATAGCCCACACACAGCCACACCTGCAATTTGTATTGGAGTAAAAAATTTCCTTGTCAGAAACAGAAGCTTTTCTTTACTTCCAACAGTAGGCTTAAGGGTGAACAGAATGGAATTCTTCAAATAGGAGAAAAAATTAAGCACCCTATTAGATTGGTCCATGTTTTTTTAAAAAAACTACTCGTATTTATGTTAATTGCATGATTGTCATGTAATTTGGACCTTTTCATCAAATTCAGGCAGCAGCCATCAACCTGTTCCAAAATTTCAGCTAATCCAATGGAATATGTAAACTAATAAATCTGTAAGTAATTACATAAGGTCCTATCCACTCTATATTAAATAATTATATAGTTTCTCTAAACTGGGATTAGGGAGAAAAATCATCTCCTTAAAAAGTTGTTTATAACCCTGGGGTGCTGATGGTTCAAGAAAAAATCACAAGCATATGTTGAAGAAAAAATCACAAGCATTTGTTCAAGGCTACCCAGTATTCCCAAGTAACATCCATGGCCAGAAGTATTCTGAGCCCCAGAAATATTCAGAATATAACTAAATCTGCTGGATTCCTCCTTCTAAAGTTCTCTTAAACATTGAAGTAACATCTTATTTGGAATGTGTATTCTTTAAAGAGAAATGCTTCAGAACAATACTGGGTCTCTGACTCAAATGTTTGTAAATGGTATGTTACTGTGTTAATTGCTAATGTTATTTATTTATTGAAAAAAAATGAAAGGATCAGAATCAGGAACCAAAATATGACACAATGAATCATACAGGAAAAAGCAGAGGACTCCAGAGTTTTATCCTAATTGGAAATATTAATTTGCCAAGATTGCAATGTACAAAGAAAGTGACAGCATGAAATCACACTGCTGCTAAAATAGAGAATATAATATTTTGGGAAGCACTGGGACAGTTATTAATAGTTGAATTGATGGTTCCAGTTCTTGTCAAAGCAGGCTTAGCTTTTATCAGGAAATTCATGACTCATTGGGTCATTGCTTCAGAGATATTTCCTTATCGAATCAGAGAAATAGGATGACCACAGTCAAAGCAGTGTGACCAGGAGCAACTCTCTACTTCCTGTTAACTTCCCCATTGACCATCATTGTAAGAAGCTAGCAGGGAACAGTCGAAATGACAATCACATGATTACAGCTAATTGTGACAATGCTGTGTCATAGTGGTATGGCAGCACTAAAACGTCCACAACTTTGCCAAATTTCAATCTTGTGGAAACCATGGGTCCCAGATTTTGGACACACTCTAAGTTAAGGCTAGGTCCCACTGGCCGACGGATGCAAAATGTATGCAAAAAGAACACAGCAGACGAGCAAAATTTCGGGGGTGCTCCATCCGTTGTCATCCACTCCAAAAAGTGGCAAAAATTTGCATAAACAGAACGGAAAAGAAAGGAAAAGAACGGACGTGAGTAGTATGTAGTGGGGATGTTAAACGGATGTTCATAGGAAGCCTAGAGGATGTATATAGGATGCAAACCGTTCACTGCTCATCCTTTCTATTTCCGTGCTACTAATGCTGTGTGGATGTTCCATGTACCTTTTGTTTCCTCCCTCTTTCCGTTTTCAGCTGCAGCGGATGTGAGTTAAAGGGATGCCCAGAGGATGCAGAGAGGATACAGCGGACGTTTAACAGATAATAAACGGACATAGAACGTTTGTTGCTCGGATGTCACGGATTTACATCATACACAGCGGAAAGTTCATCCGTTCACAAAGTTTTGTGCAGCTCAAAACTTCTTGAGCGGATGAAATCTCAGTGGACGGATGCTCAAAGGATAGAGCGTATGAAACACATATGCAATGAGTACACAACGGATGCATAGCGTTTTCCAACGTTTTGTAACGTTTTACATCCTCTTTGCATCCATTGGTGAAGTGGGACAGGGGCTTTAGCTCATTTGAGGTACATTGATTCAAAAATTGTTGCCTTATGCTGATACTAAACAAAAGGGATAATGTTGCATTAATATTGGATTCTATTTTTCATTATTGGGCATAATTCAAAATACTATAAGTAGACTAGGTCAAGTTCAAACTGAAAAGCCAATTCCATTCTGTATTCTGTACTCTTCTAAATGAGCATATTATAATCTTAACTGCTACACAGGAAAAGTGCAACATCATTTAGCTTTGGTCACACCCTTCCATTCAGCTAAACTGATCTCTCTAATTACAGAACTTCCATCTTATCTAGATTAAGCTTCAATTGATTCACTTTCATCCATTCCAGAGCTATCTCTAAATGCTTATTGGAGACTTCCACGGACTTCATGGAGTTACAACATCAGCATTTTTATAGCACTTTAGCAGCAGCAGCAGCAATAACAAAAACAGTAGCAAAACTTGTAGGTCCATGTAGACCTCATATTGAAGTTCCTACCATGCTATTCATTTTTTTATCTAACCATGTTTGTTTATATGTTTTAATTTGAACAAATTAAACAGGGAGATGTTTGACAGGCTGTCATATTGACATGTCCCAGCATAATTTTAATTGCCTTGATGTTTTGGGCTCAAATTGGTTCTTAATAGCACTTAGAAAACTAAAACAATGATACCCTCTAAGTTAATGTGAAAAAGTGTGCCATTTCCCAAGGGAAGTAAAAAATGATTAAGAAGAAAATGAAAGTGAAGTGTTGCAAAGAGCAATCTCATCATCAGTTTACCTTCTGTAAATGAGTATTATGTGATTAGCCATGCCAAAAGTGGCAGCCCTGTTGGGAAAATTTCTGCATGCTTTCAAAAGTCTATAAGTGCTAAGCAGGCCAAAAAAATTGCCAACTCCTAAGATAAACACCTGAAAATAACATAATAGAATGCTGCCACTCCCTAAAAGTCAGTGATCAGTGGTCGAATTGGAGTTTTCTAGGATCACTTTCTGAGCCTTTCCTCTGAGAAAGGATTGATAAAACAATTCCCCTTTTCCCCTACTCCCTGTTTATTGCCCTTTTGTGATGCAAGCTTCATATATCCTCAGGAGGGATAGGAGGACTGAATTATTTGCATGCTGCATAGAAATCCATAATTAAAAATGGGATATAAATCTCATGAATATATATATATTCGAAAATCAGTAGTTTCAGGAAGGAGGCATTTCATTCAGCCCCATGCACAGCTGGCCTTTATGCATTAATGATTATTTTTGGATATGTAACTTTTGTATTCTTATTAATAAGTTGAATCATCATGACTTAATAGTACTTTTGAAAGACTCCCTCCCCCAGTTTTTTATGAATCATAGAAAGGCAGGCACTTCCAAAGACTTTGATAAAACAAACACCAACACAGCCACAAGAGGGCTAGATCAAACCTTCAGTCAAGTTTCTTTCATGTAAGTTTTTTTTTTTAAAAAAAACTGTTGTGCATTTTAAAAATAATATGTAAATAACCTATAGCGATTGAAAAGCATAATGGTTTGAAAGGTGCCCTTTGTTGCGGGAAACTGAGGTTTGAATCCTGGCTGGTACCTACCGAACTTGGACAAAGACTCCAATGCTTCACTGACCTACCTCAGATATGACAATGGCACAAGCTAAAGCCCCTGTCACACAGCGCCAACGGATGCAAAGAGGATGTAAAACAGAGAGAAACACTTGCCATCCGTTGGTTAATGCGATGCTTCCGTTCTGGACTCACTGCGTCCGTTTTTCATCCTCTCTATTGTCCAGCATCCGTCTACTGACATTTCATCCGCTCAAAAGGTTTTGAGCTGCACAAAACTTTTTGAGTGGAAAATGTATCCAATGCGTCCGTTAGACATCCGCTACGCATACGGGGAACATCTGTTAGACATCCGTCATCATCCGTTATGCGTCCACTATATCTCCTAGGCATCTGCTGCGCATTCGTGCAACTCGCATCCGCTCCAGCGGAAAACGGACACGGAGGAAGCGGAACGGACATGCAGCGTTAGTAGCACGGACGTAGAAAGGATGAAAGCAGATGCAGCTCGCATAGAAAGCATTAAAACGGAAAAAACGTTCGTATAGGGGACCTATCTCGGATATTTAGGATGTCTGAAGGATGTCTAGAGGATGGAAAAGGACACCTAGCGGAAAACCTATATTTCCTATAAAAAGGGGGAGGAACTCACCTGGATCACACTTTCAGTCCAGCAGCCCTGCTGTGCAGACTTCTTCAGCCTTCATCTTGCTCTTGCTCTTCCACAGCATCCAGTCATCTCCACCATGGATCGTCACACACTCCTTTTGGTAGCCACCATTGTTCTACAACAGTGCAAAGCCATCTACAGGCTCTTTCACCTGTTCTACGCAAAGAAAAGGAGGCGTCCAAGAAGTGTCTGGGTCCGAAGATAGATCGCGAGAAGAGCAGTGTACGGACTGTATAAGAAGCTGATGGTGGAGCTGAGGAACGAAGACCCTCGTGTATTCCAGAACTTCATGAGGATGCCGCCAGCCATGTTTGACGAAGTTGTGGAGAGGCTGAGACCCAGGCTGACCAAGCAGAGCACCAACTTCCGGCCCAGCCTGGACCCTGGGCTGAAGGTGGCACTGACTCTGCACCACCTGGCCTCAGGGACCATGTACAGGAGCATGCAGTACAGCTGGAGGGTGCCACACAACACCATCAGCATTGTGGTCAGAGAAGTGGTGCAG
This sequence comes from Laticauda colubrina, assembly GCA_015471245.1. Classification (NCBI taxonomy): domain Eukaryota; kingdom Metazoa; phylum Chordata; class Lepidosauria; order Squamata; family Elapidae; genus Laticauda; species Laticauda colubrina. The sequence continues at coordinate 8,207,824 of BLBF01000044.1, forward strand.
GCCATCATCGAAGAATACCTGGATGAACTCATCCTGTGCCCCTCCACTGAAGAAGGCTGGGAGAAAGTTGCAGAACAGTGGTATCAGAAGTGGAACTTCCACCACACCGTTGGAGCCATAGATGGGAAGCACGTGGCCTGCAAAGCTCCAGCCAAGTCAGGGTCCACTTATCACAACTACAAGGGCTTCTTCAGCATCATCCTCTTCGCCATGGTCGATGCTGACTACAAGTTGATGTACATCGATGCTTCAGGCAACGGCTCATCTTCAGATGCCCAGGAATACAACGCCAGTCATCTCAAGGGGTGGCTGGAACGCAACCTCATCATGGGTTTCCCAGATCCAGACCCCGTGCCCAATGACACACAAGATGTGCCCTACTTCATCGTGAGGGATGACACCTTCTCCCTTAGAACCTACCTCATGAAGCCCTACACCTCCAGATGCCTCACCCGTGAAGAGAGGATCTTCAACTACAGGCTGTCCAGGGCAAGGCGGGTGATGGAGAACGCCTTTGGCATTCTGGCCAACAAGTTCCAGGTACTTCTCACCACCATGCAGCATCACCCACAGACCGTGAGGAGGATCGTGGAAGCTTGCTGCATCCTGCACAATCTCATGCGCACCCGCTACCCAGTGTTGTAGAACAGGCTCGTGGACCTCCAACAAGGCAATGGAGACATGGAGCCTGGTGAATGTTGGCAAGGGCGAAACCTGATAGATACTGTGGATGTGCAAGGCCCCAACAGAGCTTCACATGAAGGGAAGAAGTAGCGCAACCTCCTGAAACACTGGTGCAATTCCCCAGCTGGAGCAGTGGAGTGGCAAGACAGGATGATGGATGCTTAATGGATGCTTCCTTGAGCCTGTCTCATCACACTGATGAGATTGTGCCATGTATGTTGAGTGGCCCGACAATGAACAGGGCATTTAATAAAGAGTTGTGTTTATGTTGAAATGTGTGGATCAATGATTAAATTGTTATTGATAATAAAGGGCCATAGGTGTGGCACCTGGGAGGGTGGACCATACAGTCCCACTATGCTTGCACTGTTGGTTTATCTATCCCAGAGCTATCACCCATCCCACAGGTATCCTAACCCATCCCACAGCTATTACCCATCCCAAAGGTATCACTGCCCATCCAACAGCTATTACCCATCCCAAAGGTATCCCTGCCCATCCAACAGCTATTATTCATCCCAACGGCATCCCTGCCCATCCAACAGCTATTACCCATCCCAAAGGTATCCCTGCCCATCCCACTGCTATTTTAACCCATCCCACAAGCATGCAAAGGCTTAAACCATTTCTAAAGGTTTCCACCAAGACTTTATTGACTAAAAGAAGTGAAGCAAGTGTGTGAAGCAAAGATAATCTTTATTAATAACAAACTGTAAAAGAAAATGACCCAAGTGTCCCAAGCAAAGATAAAGTCAACAGGTAGCAACCCAGTCTCTGGCACTCTTCTCAGTCACTCTGAGGCGTACCCATAGTCTTAGAGGTGAAGGGTCCAGGTGCTGTGGAGGTGGCTGCTGCTGGAGTGCTGGTCTGAGGCGCCATTGGGGTGCCTGGCCCCGAGAGGACAACAGGGGATGGTGTGTGGAGGAAGCTCTCAGAGAGCTGGCTCAGTCCTCTGAAGTTGAGAGCCCCTACCTCCATGACATGGGGTGTCAGTCCCAAAACCGATGACAAATGTTCTGAGGCCGGGCTTGGCTGTGGGGTTGAGGAAGGAGGAGTGTAGTGGGGATGTCTGGTCTGCAGCTGAGCGAGGTGAAGTGTGGGTGGCATCTGTGGCATGGGTGGCATCTGTGGCATGGGTGGCATCTGTGGTGTGGGTGGCATTTGTGGCATCAGTGGCACCGGTGGCGTACAATGTACCTGTGCCTGGACTGGGAAGGGCTGCCTGTGCTGCTGGAACTCCTAGTAGCCATAGTCTTGGTAGGTGAGGGCCTGTGGAAAGCCTTGGAAGGGCAGTGACATCACCTGGGGTGGAGGAGCAGACCTGGACTGGGTGGGAGCAGGTTCAGCTGGGTCTGGAGGGTTGTGAAGAAGACCTGTGATCCTCTCCTTGATCACTTTGTACTGTGATTCGGACATGTCCAGGAGGGTCTGGTTGACGTAGGTGAGGAAGGGCTTGCGGCTGGAAGATGGTATGTCGGTGTGTACCAGCTGAGAGAGGAGATCTACGCTGCTTCTGATGGTGTCCCTGATCTCCAGTGTGACTCTGTCCCTCCGGTCTGCTTCTCTGCCTGCTTTCTGTGGAGGTGGAGCTGGGGGTGGATGTGGGTTGGTCTCTGGTGGAAGTGCCCTCTCCTTGCTCCAACTACGTCAGGGGGTCCTCCACGCGATCTGCCACGGGGAGTGCAACTGTCGGGGGGGTCTCTGTCGTGGCACGCTCCACAGATACCTGCCTGGACACAGGAGCTGACTCTTGGCCAGAAGAGGACTGGCTCTCTGCGGGCTGCCTGAGAGAGAGGGTTGTCAGAGGGGCTATTCCTCGGTGGCGGATCTCACCCTCCAAGAAGCTGCACTTGGCCATCACGTAGGTGTCTCAGTCCGTCAGCTTGACCGTGGCCTGGCCAGATTTCTTGAGGCGCAGCTTCCCGTAACAGGTGTGCATGTGCTTCCACCAGCCGAGGAGCACCTCCGAAGTGTAGCCCAGGCTCTCCACCTTCTTTCTCCAAGCAGCCTGCTCCCTTTTGGTGTCTCGATAGAGCCTGTGTCCCGTCCGCCATAGATACTCGTTCTCCCTCAGCCATTCCAGCACCTCATCCTCATGTTCCTCTTCAATGGAGTATTGCCTCCTCTCCCGTTCACACATATGCCTCTTCCTCCCTCTGGCAGGGCCATCTGGGCCCTCATCAGAGGGGCTTCGAGGTTGTAGGGGCTGTTCCACCACACCACCACCAACAGCAGCAGCAACAACAACAGCAGCAGCAAAAGCAGCACCAGCAGCACCAGCAGCACCAGGATCAGCAGCAGCAGAGTAAGCACCAGCAGCACCAGCAGGACCAGGAGCAGCAGCAGCAGAGTAAGCACCAGCAGCACCAGCAGGACCAGGAGCACCAGCAGGACCAGGAGCAGCACCAGCAGAGTAAGCACCAGCAGAAGTACCAGGATCAGGAGCAGCGCCAGCAGATTAAGCACCAGCAGAAGCACCAGCACCAGGAGCAGCGCCAGCAGATTAAGCACCAGCAGAAGCACCAGCACCAGGAGCAGTGCCAGCAGAGTAAGCACCAGCAGAAGCAGCAGCACCAGGGGCAGCGCCAGCAGAGTAAGTACCAGCAGAAGCACTAGCACCAGGAGCAGCGCCAGCAGAGTAAGCACCAGCAGAAGCACCAGCACCAGGAGCAGCACCAGCAGAAGCTCCAGCACCAGAAGAGTCAGCCCAAACAGCAGAAGCCCCAGCAGAAGCAGAGTCAGGGCCAGGGGGTGGGATGGTGGCCCTGTCCTTCTTGCCAGGTCTGGCAGCAGATGGCAGAGGCTTCCTCTTTTTCCCCATGGTTGTTGGCTGGCTGGAGCTGTGTCTGGCAGCAGGTCTTTCCTCTGAATGGTGACCTGCTTGCGAGCTGCTTCCCTTTATATCCGTGGGGCTGACGCAATGCATCCTCCCTGCATGCACAGTGAACACTTGGCATCCGCTAGGCATCCGCTAGGCTTCCGTGATGCATCCGTTTCATCCGCTAGGCATCCTCTCTGCATCCGTTCCTTCCGTTGCGCGTCCGCTTTGCTGTGCTCCCCCGGAAGCCCTGTGGATGTGCCATCCACTTCCATCCGCTTCCATCCGCTTCCATCCTCTAGGCTTCCATGGAGCATCCGCTTTACATCCCCACTACATCCTCCCCACATCCGTTCCTTTCCATTGTTGTCCGCTCTGCTTATGCAAATTTGGGGCACTTTTGAGAGCGGCTAACAACGGATGGAACATTTTCTCGTCCGCTGTGTCCTTTTTACATACGTTTTGCATCCGTCGGCCTATGTGACAGGCCCTTAAAAGAGTCATGGCAGCTTGTACATTGTCCAGATTGACAAGGTCCATGCTAGAACCAGGGTAATCTGATGGTAAGTGGGAAACTGGAACAAACCATGAATGGATGAAACAAAAGAACCTGAAAGTCTACCACACTGATAGATCTTGTGACGTGTATGAGGTAACTATGGATGGCCAGGAAACCTACATCCACAGTAATTGACAAATAGTTCGTTACCCAATGCCTCAACATAGTGAAGAGGAAACTCCTGTCATAACTTAAGAAAGACCAAACTACACATTACATCCCAGACTCGCTGCAAATAACATTTATTTATTTTTATTTATTTATTTTGTCAAAAGCTTAAAATACAATAGAAATAAAGTCCAGGAAGATAAATGCTTTGTTTTCCAAAGAATCATCCAATGTGCACTTTCAATTGCAGTGCACATGACACCAGTGTAAAGTGGCTCAAGATTTAAGAGCAGACTGCAACAATTTTCCAGATCAGGAACTGATCACAATCACTGTAGCAGATACCCAACAACAATTCAAGAACATGACCTGGACATGTTCCACAACTATTGGCTAAAGAAACTAGCAGCAACGCATGACCAGTTAGCAGCACTGGTAAACCAGCTACTAGCAGCAGATTCCAACCCAAACTGGCTAACACTGATACAACTCTATGCCACATACATGGATCTGTGAATGCCTGGCAGTATATAAAGTCAACAGGACACTAAGGACTTTCCTTAAGCATTCAATAGGACTGTGGAAGAGAACACTGGAAATCAACTCAAGATAGCTTGGACAAATGTCCATCAAGCATGGCATACAAGATGGTGCACTGTTTTCACTGTTTTCACTGTTTTCACTGTTGCTCTGCATATGCTTGAACCCCATTAGCTATATAATCACAAGGAGTAGATATGGATACAAGTTCAAGTGTAGATCAGCTACCTCCTCTACATGGATGACATCAAGCTATGTACTAAGAGTGAAGAAGACATTGGTTTCTTGATCCAGCTGACACGGATATACAGTGAGGATATTGTGATATCATCCAGAAGACTACAGAAGTGTGACTGGATTTGTAAAGAAAGAGCAGGTAGTAAGATTGATGGGATGGAACTACCAGAAGGTTACATAGTAGACATCCATATCAGTTACAAGTACCTTGATATCTCATAGTCACACATGGGAACTATGATGAGGAAGCAAGGAAACCAGTAACATCCAAGTACCATCAAAGAAGACCCAATTCAATGGGCTTGGAGGTTCTAGCAGGGGAGCTATTGTATACCCTTGACCGAAGATCGGTACATTCCTTCTATCTGGGATGGTTGTCCTCTTCCACTGAGCACTCAGCTTCGGGGGGGGGGGTGCACATGGAGCGGTGAGGGAGGAAGGGTATACAATATACACCTGCCTAGCCAGCCAGATCAGCCGAATCAACCCTGGCAATCAATGAGGTGACAGATGTTGCAGCCAGATAGCCCTCACATCCAGCTCAATGGGAAGAACAGGGTCTATGCCATGAACACATATACCTTGCCAGTCCCAAAGATGCTTTTTACAAAAGGTGTTTCTTGATTTTTTTTCCTTTGGGCATGTTTCCTTTGGGCATGTTTCCAAGAAGCTTGTTCTGTTCTAACTGACTGGTGGGAATGAAAAAAAATTATATTTATAAATCTTTCCATTCCCTGCCAGTCAGGTGGAACTGAAAAGCAAAATGTTTTCAAAGGAAAAAGAGACAGTCCAGTTGCCTTTTGAAAAAAGAACCTTTAGGATAACCATGACTAACTAGGATGACTGAGAATCTCTGTAAACATTTATACTCTGCTAGTCATCAGATACTCTGCTGGTATAATGAGTTGGCCAAAGGAAGATATGAAGGCTGCCAATATGAAGACATGGAAACTCATCAAAATGTATCGAGTTTTCTACTATGCTCAACACTTAGAGACTGCCAGAAAGAGGATGGGTAGGATTTGTGAGTTCAAAGCCACTGGGTGAAAATAAAAACTGCTGAGAGAGTGCCTGAGGCAGCAGTATACATGGGAGGAAGATTAAGCTTTGCAAGACAAGATCTTGTGTGGATTGTACAGATAACTGTGATGACTGACATTGGGAAACTCTACCAGTGGCTGGAAAGGATTTACTGTAATTAATAGACTGCACTGAGGCATTGAGTACTGTAGCACAACAATAGTAGGTACTAAGTATTAGATCCATAGAAGCAAGAGTCTACCATAATAGACAAGACTCAGGGTGCAAAGAAGTCTCAGAGACAATACAAAAGATAGTGGAAATGTGTAAGATGCAGGTAGAAACAGCATACAGTGAATGACACCGTTAATTAGTTATCCTTGTGTACAGGAAAAAATGGAAAATTCTACAGAAGTTGTAAAGCATAACATAACTAAGATCCTGTGGGACTTCCAGATGCTGATGTATAGCCAGATACAGTCCAATCTATTGGACATTGTGATAACAGAAGAAAGCAGGGGAAATAGCTACAGCAGTGCCAAGTTGGCAGCAATGTCAGGAAGGAGTATGAAAAACTGGAGAAGTACCAGGGCTTGAAGGAGGAACTAGAAAGGATATGGAAAGTAAAGGTCAAAATGGTCCCAGTGGTGATAGGAACACTTGGAGCTATAACTCCTTAGATGGGAGAATGACTCCAATAAATCTCAGGAATGATATCAGAGTTCTCCATCCAGAAGAGTGCAGTGATAGCAACAGCTATGATACAGTGCAGAACCCTCAAACTATTAGGCCCCTAGCAGAGGCCTGGAAGTTTGAGGAAGATACTGTCACCAGGGGGAACTTTTTCAGGACAGCTTCATTTTTTCCTTCTCTAGTTACTTTTAATTCAACCTTTTAATTCAACCTACCCTTAATTCAAGTATATCATATGCAATTAATATTTAATCTTTGGATGTATTTAGAGTACTATTTTTCCCTTATGGCAGGGGTGGGATTCAACCAGTGTTACTACTGGTTCAGTGACTATGTTGTGTAAAAAACCTTATGCTGTGCTGCCCAGACAGCTGAAAAGTGCTGGGCGCAGGTGTGCAGTGTTTGAAAAGCCACTTTTTTCCTGCTTTTTCAACCTCAGCTGTGCCACACAAAGCAGCTGAGGTTGAAAAAGCAGAAAATAAAGGACAGGTAAGAGACTGGGAGGGCAGGTGGGCCAAACAGCAGCAAACACAGAACCATCTCAGTGTCTGCTGCTCTTCAGAACTACCAGTTCTATAGAGCCAGGAAGAACCGGTAGCATCCCACCCCTGTCTTACGGGCATTTTAGAACAAAGGCAGCATTCCACTAAAAAAGGGATGTCTTTTATTTTTATGCAACTGAGGATGATCTGTCTCTCCTGTTTTCTACTACTATGCTCTCTTCATAAGACAACTGTCAGAGGTAGATGAGCAGTGACCTTTTCCTTTCAGAATTTGCTCAGTTCCTGCTGCTACCAATGGTACCTCTAATTTAACAAATAGGTTTCCTGGTTGTTTAGGAGCTGTAGAAACCAGTCATTTAACTCTCTTGGTTGGGAGTTTTGGAATTCATAGTTTCAATACATCTGGAGCTTCTGGTTTGTATGTGTATGTCACTGTTGAGTGTTGCTGCCAGATAAATGATGCATTTGCCTGTCTCTCGGTTAGGACCTATGATGTGGAACAGGCAAGTTATTCAGGTAGGGCAGAAAAATGATTTATCAGCAATGGGGATGTTGAAAAAGGTTAGGTGAGGCAGACAGTTAAGATGCTTGTTGTCTTGTCAACAAAATAGGATTTGTAGTTAGACACATGGGTTGTAGGGAATAGACAAGGACCAGATGTGCTGCTTGATTTATAAAGGAGACAAAGAATAGATCATAAAGCCCTTTCTCTGAGTGGGATTGGTGCTGTCAAGAAAACTTTGGATTTCTAAACCATGGTATCACTTACAGAAAGAGCTTTCAGCACGTGATCAACTGCACCTCACAAGGGCCGGAAGAATGTGTTTGAAAAACAACTGGCTCGGTTCATCAGAAAGGCTTTAAACTAATAATTGAAATAGAAGGTGACCAATCTTTCAGACAAAATCCCAAACATAAACCCCTCACAACAAATCAGACAATGAGAAAGGGAGTGGTGAGAAGTAATGGAAACTCAACTATAAATCAGGAGACGTAGGAAGCAAATTCAGGGTCAGCCACAAAGAGTTTGGATACCTATATACTAACGCTCAGAGTTTGAGGAATAAACAAGGAGAACTTGAAGTCCTAGTATGTGAGGGCAGATATGATATTGTTGCCATTACTGAAACTTGGTGGGATGGAATCTGTGATTAAAATACAGTCTTAAGGCTAGGTCACATCGACCAACAAATGCAAAACGTATGTAAAAAGGACACAGTGGATGAGAAAATGTTCCATCCATTGTTATCTGCTCTCAAAAGTGCCCCAAATTTGCATAAACAGAGCGGACAACAACAGAAAAGAACGGACGGGGGGAGGACGTAGCGAGGATGTTTAGCGGATGCTCAATGGAAGCCTAGCGGATGGAAGCAGATGGCACGTCCGCAGGGCTTCCGGGGGAGCACTGCAAAGCGGACACACAGCGGAAGGGGCGGATGCGTAGCGGATGCGTAGCGGATGACGCGGATGCAGAGCGGATGCCTAGCAGATGCCTAGCAGATGCAGAGCGGACGCCTAGCAGATGCCTAGCAGATGCAAAGCGTTCACTGCGCATGCGGGGAGGGGGAGGATGCATTGCGTCAGCCCCGCAGATATAAAAGGATGCAGCTCGTAAGCAGGTCACCATTCAGAGGAAAGACCTGCTGCCAGACACATCTTCAGCCAACAACCATGGGGAAGAAGAGGAAGCCTGTGCCTACTCCTGCCAGCCCTGGCAAGAAGGACAGGACCACCATCCCACCCCCTAGCGCTGACTCTGCTTCTTCTGGGGCTTCTGCTGCTGGTGCTGACTCTGCTTCTGCTGGTGCTGCTCCTCCTGCTGGTGCTTCTGCTGGTGCTGCTCCTGGTGCTGGTGCTTCTGCTGTTGCTGACTTTGCTGGTGCTGGTGCTGGTACTGGTGCTGGTGGTGTGGTGGACCAGCCCCAAGAACCTCAAACCCTACTGATGAGGGCCCAGAAGGCCCTGCCAGAGGGAGGAAGAGGCATTCGCGAGATAGGGAGAGGAGACAGTACTCCATTGAAGAGAAACATGAGGATGAGGTGCTCGAATGGCTGAGGGAGAATGAGTACCTCTGGCGGAAGGGACACAGGCTCTATCAAGACACCAAGCAGAAGCAGGCGGCTTGGAAAAAGAAGGCGTAGAGCCTGGGCTACACTTCGGAGGTGCTCCTCGGCTGGTGGAAGCACATGCACACCTGGTACGGGAAGCTGCACCTCAAGAAATCTGGCCAGGCCATGGTCAAGCTCACAGACCGGGAGACCTACGTGATGGCCAAGTGCAGCTTCTTGGAGGGTGAAGTCCGCCACCGAGGAGCAGCCCCTCTGTCAACCCTCTCTCTTAGGCAGCCCACAGAGAGCCAGTCCTCTTCTGGCCAAGAGTCAGCTCCTGTGTCCAGGCAGTTATCATTGGAGCACCCCACGACGAAGACACCCCTGACAGTTGCACACCCCGTGGCGGAGCATGTGGAGGACCCCCTGACGCAGTTGGAGCAAGAACAGGCCACTGCCACCAGAGACCAACCCACACCCACCCCCAGCTCCACCTCCACAGAAAGCAGGCAGAAAGTCAGATCAGAGGGACAGAGCCACACTGTCCTGCTGGAGATCAGGGACACCATCAAAAGCAGCGTAGATCTCTTCTCTCAGCTGGTACACTCCGACATACCATCCTCTAACAGAAAGCCCTTCCTCACCTACATGAACCAGACCCTCATGGACATGTCCGAATCCCAGTACCAGGTGATCAAGGAGAGGATCACAGGTCTTCTGCACAACCCTCCAGGCACAGCTGAACCCGCTCCCACCCAGTCCAGGTCTGCTTCTCCACCCCAGGTAATGTCACTGCCCTTCCAAGGCTTTCAACAGCCCCTCACCTACCAAGGCTATGGCTACCAGGAGTTCCAGTAGCACAGGCAGCCCTCCCAGTCCAGGCACTGGTACATCACACACCACAGGTGCCACAGATGCCACCGATGCCACAGACGCCACAGATGCCACCCACGCCTCACCTTGCTCAGCTGCAGACCAGATAGCCCCACTACACTCCTCCTTCCTTCACCCCACAGCCAAGCCCGGCCTCAGATCATCTGTCATCGGTCTTGGGACTGACACCCCATGTCATGGAAGAAGGGGCTCTCAACATCACGGGACTGAGCCAGCTCTCTGAGAGCTTCCTCCACACACCATCCCCTGTTGACCTCTTGGGGCCAGGCACCCCAATGGCACCTCAGACCACACTCCAGCCACTGCCACCTCCACAGCACCTGGACCCTTCACCCCAGAGACCATGGGCATGCCTCAGAGTGACTGAGAAGAGTGCCAGAGACTGGGTTGCTTCCTGTTGACTTTATCTTTGCTTGGGACACTTTTCTTGGGTAATTTTGCTTTTACAGTTTGTTATTAATAAAGGTTATCTTTGCTTCGCACACTTGGTTCAGTTCTTTTAGTAAATAAAGTCTTGGTGGAAACTTTTAGAAATGTTTTAAGCCTTTGCATGCTTGTGGGATGGGTAAGGATAGCAGTGGGATGGGCAGGGATACCTGTGGGATGGGTAATAGCTGTGGGATGGGTTAGGATAGCAGTGGGATGGGCAGGGATACCTGTGGGATGGGTAATACCTGTGCGATGGGCAGGGATACCTGTGGGATGGGTAATAGCTGTGGGATAGATAAGCCTCCAATGCAAGCATAGTGGGACTGTATGATCCACCCTCCCAGGTGCCACACCTATGGCCCTTTATTATCAATAACAATTTAATCATTCATCAACACATTTCAACATAAACACAACTCTTTATTAAATGCCCTGTTCATTGTCGGGCCACTCAACATACATGGCACAATCTCGTCAGTGTGATGAGACAGGCTGAAGGAAGCATCCATTAAGCATCTACCATCCTGTCTTGCCACTCCACTGCTCCAGTTGGGGAGTTGCACCAGTGTCTCAGTCAGTTGCGCTGCTTCTTCCCTTCATGTGAAGCTCTGTTGGGGCCTTGCACATCCATAGTGTCTATCAGGTTTCGCCCTTTCCTCCATTCACCAGGCTCCATGTCTCCATTCCCTTGTTGACAGTCCACAAGCCTGTTCTGCAACACTGGGTAGTGGGTGCGCATGAGATTGTGCAGGATGCAGCAAGCTTCCACGATCCTCCTCACGGTGTGAGGGCGATGCTGCATGGTGGTGAGAAGTACCTGGAACTTGTTGGCCAGGATGCCAAAGGCGTTCTCCACCACCCGCCTTGCCCTGGACAGCCTGTAGTTGAAGATCCTCTCTTCACAGGTGAGGCATCTGGAAGTGTAGGGCTTCATGAGGTAGGTTCTGAGGGAGAAGGCGTCATCCCCTACGATGAAGTAGGGCACATCTTGTGTGCCATTGGGCAGGGGGTCTGGATCTGGGAAGCCCATGATGACGTTGCATTCCAGCCCCCCCTTGAGGTCACTGGTGTTGTATACCTGGCTATCTGAAGCTGACCTGTTGCCTGAAGCATCAATGTACATGAACTTGTAGTCAGCATCAACCATGGCAAAGAGGATGATACTGAAGAAGCCCTTGTAGTTGAAATAAGTGGACCCTGAGTTGGCTGGAGCTTTGCAGGCCACGTGCTTCCCATCTAAGGCTCCAACGGTGTGGTGGAAGTTCCACTTCTGATACCACTTTTCTGCAACTTTCTTCCAGCCTTCTTCAGTGGAGGCGCACTGGATGAGCTCCTCCAGGTATTCTTCGATGATGGCCTGCACCACTTCTCTGACCACAATGCTGATGGTGTTGTGTGGCACCCTCCAGCCGTACTGCATGCTCCTGTACTTGGTCCCTCAGGACAGGTGATGCAGAGTCAGTGCCACCTTCAGCCCAGGGTCCAGTTGGTGTTTGCCTTGGTCAACCTGGGTGTCAGCCGCTGCACAACTTCATCAAACATGGCTGGAGGCATCCTCATGAAGTTCTGGAATGCACGAGTGTCTTCGTTCCTCAGCTCCACCATCAGCTTGTCATACTGTCCGTACTCGGCTCTTCTCGTGATCCATCTTCGGACCCAGACACTTCTTGGACGCCTCCTTTTCTTCGCGTAGAACAGGTGAAAGAGCCTGTAGAGGGCTTTGCACTGTTGTAGAATGATGGCGGCTACCAAAAGGAGTGTGCGAAGATCCATGGTAGAGATGACTGGATGCTGTGGAAGAGCAAGAGCAAGAGCAAGGCTGAAGAGGTCTGCACCCCACATCTGCTGGACTGAAAGTGAGATCCAGGTTATTTCTCTCCCTTTTTATAGGAAATATCGTTTTTCTGCTAGGTGTCCTTCTGCATCCTCTAGACATCCTGCAGACATCCTAAATATCTGAGATACGTCCCTTATGCGAACGTTTTTTCCGTTTTAATGCTTTATATGCGAGCTGCATCCGCTTTCATCCTTTCTACATCCATGCTACTAACGCTGCGTGTCCATTCCATCTCCGTTTCACTTCCTCCCTGTGTCTGTTTTCCGCTGGAGCAGATTTGAGTTGCGCGGATGCACAGAGGATGCCCAGCAGATATAGCGGAGCTTGGATCATCAACAAGATCTTGATTATTCAGACTGTATTTTATTTTCTGATTGTTTTTGCCAATATGTAAGACAGAGCATTTCTTTGTTGAGATTTGCAGTTGCCATTTGTTTGACCATTCTGATACATAATCAAGGTCTTTTTGGTGGGTAGCAGTATTGTCTGTGGTATTGAACAGCTTTACATCACAACGAAGAGAACGCAGTTGCTCTTAATATGATCAGAGAGGTCATTTATGTAGAGTATGAAGAGAGTTGGTCCTAGAACACTGCCTTGGGGAACACCACTATTGACAGGTACAGAATTTGATAGGACACTTCCAATTTTGACCATTTGTTGCTTGTTTGACAGGAATGCTTCTATCCAGTTATGCAGGTGTCCAGAGATACCATAAGATTTTAGTTTTAGGAGTAGTTTCTTGTGTACCACTGAATCAAAGGCTTTACAGAAGTCTATGCAGATTGCGTCTATTGTTTTGCCCTGATCGAGTTGTATAGTCCATATGTTTTTGCAGTGTAAGAGTTGCAGATTACAGGATAGTTTTTTTCTGAAACCAAATTGTTTATTTGAGAGTAGGTTGTTTGTCTCTAAAGGCTAGGTCACACTGGCTGACGGATGCAAAACTTATGCAGAAAGGACACAGTGGATGAGCAAAATTTCAGGGGTGGCTCCATCCGTTGTTATCCACTGTCAAAAGTGGCAAAAATTTGCATAAACAGAACGGAAAACAACGGAAAGGAACGGACGGGGGTAATATGTAGTGAGGATGTTAAGCGGATGTTCGTAGGAAGCCTAGCGATTGGAAGCGGATGGAAGCGGATGATATATCTGCAGGGCTTCCGGGGGAAAATAGCAAAGCGGATGCGTAGCGGAAGGAGCGGATACGTAGCGGATGCATAGCGGATGACGCAGATGCATCACGGACGCCTATAGGATGCATAGCAGATGCGTAGCGGATGCAAAGCGTTCACTGCACATGCGGGGAGGATGAATTGCATCAGCTCCGCGGATATAAAAGGATGCAGCTCGCAAGCAGTCACCATTCAGAAGAAAGACCTGCTGCCAGAGACATCTTGAAAGAACACCATGGTTCGTCAGTCAGGGAAGAAGAGAAAGCCTGTGCCTACTCCTGCCAGCCCTGGCAAGAAGGACAGAACCACCATCCCACCCCCTGGCGCTGACTCTGAAGCTGCTGGTGCTGCTGCTGGGGCTTCTCCTGCTGCTGCTGCTGGTGCTGCTGCTGTGGTGGACCAACCCCAAGGCCCTCAAAGCCCTGCTGCTGAAGGCCATGAAGGCCCTGCCAGAGAGAGGAAGAGGCAAGGCAAGGAGTAGAGAGAGAGAAAACAGTACTCCGTTTCCGAAGACCATGAGGAGGAGGTGCTGGAATGGCTGAGGGAGAACGAGTACTTGTGAAGAAAGGGCCACAGACTCTATCGTGACACCAAGAGAAAGCAGGCAGCATGGAGAGACAAGGCAGAAAGCCCGGGCTACACTTCAGATGTACTCCTGGGATGGTGGAAGCACATGCACACTTGGTATGGCAAGCTGCACCTCAAGAAATATGGGCAGGCCGCGGTCAAGCTCACTGACCGGGAGATGTACATCATGGCCAAGTGCAGCTTCCTGGAGGGTGAGGTCCGCCACCGAGGAGCAGCCCCTCTGTCAACCCTCTCCCTCAGACAGCCCACAGAGAGCCACTCCTCTTCCAGCCAGGAGACAGCTACCGTGTCCAGGCAGGTGTCTTTGGAGGGCCCCACGGCAGAGACCCCCCTGACAGCTGCACTCCCCATGCCAGAGGACGTGGAGGATCCCCTGTCTCAAATGGAGCAAGAAGCAGCAGCAGCCAGAGACCAACCCACACCCACCCCCAGCTCCACCTCCATAGAAAGCAGGCAGAGAGGCAGACTGGAGTGCCAGAGCCACACTGTCCTCTTGGAGATCAGGGACACAATCAAAACCAGCACAGATCTTCTCTCTCAGCTGGTCCACAGCGACATACCATCCTCGAACCACAAGCCCTTCATCACGATCGTGAGGCAGACCCTCATGGACCTGCCCAAGGCCCAATACCAGGTGATGAAGGAGAAGATCACAGCACTGTTGCACCACCCTCCAGGCCCAGCTGAACCTGCTCCGACCCACTCCAGGACTGCTCCTCCACCCCAGGTGATGTCACAGCCCTTCCACGGCTTTCAACATCCCCTCACCTACCAAGGCTACGAGTACCAGGACTTCCCACAGCAGAGGCAGCCCTTCCCAGTCCAGGCCCAGGTACATCGAACACCACAGATGCCTCACCTGACCCAGTGCAGACCAGACAGCCCCACTACACTCCTCCTTCCTCCACCCCACAGCCAAGCCCCTCAACAGAAAATCTGTCATCAGTACTGTGCCTGACATCCCAGGTCCTTGAGGAAGGGCCTCTCAACATCACGGGACTGAGCCAGTTCTCTGAGAGCTTCCTGAACACCATCCTCTGTTGTTCTCTCAATGGCACCTCAGACCAGCACTCCAGCCACAAGCACCTCCACAGTGCCCGGCCGCTTGACAGCTGAGACCATGGACATGCCTCAGAGTGACTGAGAATAGTGCCAGAGACTGAGTTGCTACCTGTTCACTTTATCTTTGCTTAAGACACTTGGTTCATTTTGCTTTTTTAATAAAGTCATACAGTTTACTTAAGACAGTTATTAATAAAGGTTATCTTTGCTTCACACACTTGGGTCATTATTTTTATTTAATAAAGTGTCGGTGGAAACTTTGAAAAAATGGTTAAGCCTTTGCATGCTTGTGGGATAGGTAAGGATAGAGTCCGTGCCACCTTCCGTCCAGGGTCCAGGCTGGGACGGAAGTTGGTGCTCGGCTTGATCAACCTGTGTCTCAGACGCTCTACAAGTCAAACATGGCTGGTGGCATCCTCATGAAGTGCTGGAATGCACAAGTGTCTTCATTCCTCAGCTCCACCATCAGCTTGTCATACAGTCCAAACTCCACTCTTCTCCTGATCCATCGTCGGACCCACACAACTCTTGGACATCTCCTTCTTCTCCTTACGTAGAAAAGGTGAAACAGTCTGAACAGGGCTTGGTTCTGGTGTTGAATGATCACAGCTACCATAAGGACTGTGTTATGATCCATGGTGGAGATCAATGGATGATGTGGAAGAGCAAGACCAAGTGTGAAGAGGTCTACACACCACGGTTGCTGGACTGATAGTGAGATCCAGGTGATTTCCTCCCCCTTTTTATCGGAAATATCAGTTTTCCACTAGGTGTCCTTCTACATACTCTAGGCATCCACCAGACATCCTAAATATCCGAGATACGTCCCATATACAGACTTTTTGTTCGTTTTAATGCTTTATATACGAGATGCATCCGCTTACATCCTTTCTATTTCTGTGCTACTAACGCTGTGTGGACGTTCCGTGTACCTTTCGCTTCCTCCCTCTTTCCGTTTTCAGCTGCAGCAGATGTGAGTTGCGAGGATGTCCAGAGGATGCCGAGAGGATACAGCGGCCGTGTAACGGATGACAACAGACGTAGAACGTTTGTTGCCCATATGTGTCTCGTATGTACATCGTACGCGGAAAGTTGATCCGCTCAAAAAGTTTTGTGCAGCTCAAAACTTTTTGAGCAGATGAAATAGCAGTAAACGGATGTTTGACGGTATGAAACATGTACACAGTGAGTACACAATGGATGCATCACATTTTCTAATGGATGGCAAGCTTTTTTGTCTGTTTTACATCCTCTTTGCATCCGTTGGTGCAGTGGGACATGGACTTCAGTGGAGGATAATGGATTAGTTAATAATTGATTCCATGACTTTACAGGTGATGCAGCATAAAGAGATTGGTCTGTAATTTTCAACTAGATTGGGGTTTCCCTTTTTGAAGATGGGGTTGACCGTAGCTTATGACCATAGGTTAGGCAAGGAGCTGGTCCTGAAAGATTTTTCAAAGATTATGCTTAGAAGTTCTGCAATGACAATAGATAGCATTTTTAAGAAGTAGGCACATATTCCGTCCGGTCCAATAGTAGAGATGGTTTTAGATTGCGTAGTGCTTTTTCAACATTGTCTTCTGTAAATCAATATGTATTGGATCATTGTAGTTTTCTGTGGTTCGGCTAGGAAATACTGGGCATGATCCATTGCTGTTTGCAAATACTGAGCTAAAGAATGTGCTAAAGCTTTAATGGTGTCATTGTTACAGTCTTTACCATTAGGGCCTTTCGGGGTGGGATGGATCTTGAGACTTTTAGTTTGTTGTTTACAAAATTGTAAAAAGCACAGGTGGAATTGGTGCATAGAAGGTTTTCCTCTTGTTTAATGTAATAATTGGTGCATTCAGTCTTTATGTGGTGGCATTAATTTTTGTATTGACTTTTGAAGTTGGCAATGTGTTTTTCCAACAGTGTGATCTCTTTTTGGATTGAAGTTTCCTTATTATTATGGGTAATCTTTTTTGGGAGGAGGGGGGAGTTGTTATTGGTACATATAGTTTGATGATTCTTTTGACTTCAAGTAAAAATATGTTGTAATGGTCTTCAACAGTATTGCATCTAGTGAATAGAGATTGCCAATCAAGGGATGAGAGATCGTTGTCTGTAAGATCATAGTTACCTATTTTGAAGTTATAATTGGGGATTATGTCATTGTTATGATTTTTGTGTGAGCGTATGTTGAGACAAAAGTCAATCACATTATGGTCACTGTTGGAAAAGGGTTCTTTAGTTTGTATTCTGTAAATTAAATTCAAACTATTGCAGAAGATGAGATCGAGGCAGTTGTTTAATCTAATATTGTTGGTTACTCGTTCCAGTCCCAGATTTGTAACAGCATTGTAGAAGGTTGCATGTATGGGTTCAGTTGTACATTCGTTAAGGGTCCAGTTAATATGAGGTAGATTGAAGTCACCAAGAAAGATAAAAGCATGTGGGCAGGTTCCTGCCCATGTTAGTGGTGAATTTAACTTATTTACATATTCAATGTCATAATCAGGGGCTCTGTAACATATTAAGAATTGAAATGTGATATTTAAGGATAGTTCACAGATGATGGTCTCAGGGAGAGCAAGCTCCTGGGTAACCTGGATGTTTTTTAGATGTAAGGACTTTTTATAGAAGATAGCAACACCACTTCCTCTACGAATTTCACAATCTGATCGGTAAACATGATAGTCTCTTACTGTGGTAATGGAGTCAGGGAGAGATGCGTTGAGCCATATTTCACAGACAGATATGATGTCGAATTTAGCCATATTTAATAAGAGGAGAAATTCAGGTATTTTATTCACAAGGCTTCTTGCATTGAGTAGCTTGTATTTAAGGCCAGCTGTAGTTGGAATTGAGGTAGTTAGGGGCATGCGTGCCTAGTCTTGTGTGATGGTGGATTGGTTGAAGTCGGGTTGTGATTGAATGTTAAAGCTGAGTTGTGGGTTGTGTGACTTACTTTTGATACAGTCAGCAGGGTAGTCAATGTACAGGTCCTTCTCTCCATTGTCTAGACATTTTTTGAGTTCTGTGCGGAGTACACGGGAACAGGCACGTTGCTGTATGGTTAGGTCAGGGCAAGAACGGAGGTTCTTATGGTTGGTGTTATTTTTGGCAAGTGAATTTATGGTATAAATGAATTTACGTTTGCTTGATTCATTTTTGCAAATGACCCTACAGAAGCGTGGGGCCACAGAGCTGTCTCTGTTTTTGAGCTCTCAGCCAATGCAGGAAAAGTCAAGTATTTCATAAAGGGAGATGGTTGATGTTTGATAATCACTGAATGACGTTTCGGACAGTTGTGATGCCATAATTGTCATTGATATCCTCTAGACCAAATAAGATGGCATTTGGACATTTCCGTTTGTGCTCAACAGCTTCTCTGATGAGGATTGGGATATCATTATTTGTCTGATTTACGGGGTTTTTTTGTGGATTGGATTGTGGACTGAGTTGTTGGGTAGAGATGTGGTTTGTAACTATTGGATGTTCAGATTTTTGCATTGTGTCTTTTTTTTCCAAGGTTGAATAATCTTTCTTTTAAAGCATCCAGGGATGCTACTCTGGTGTCAAGGGATGTTATTTGTGTTTCTATGGTATCAACCATTTTGGGTCTGCATGATTTGCAGAGATATCTTGGAGATCATGAATCTTGGAGATAATGATCATGAATCTTGGGGATGAATCTTGGAGATAATCTTGGAGATCCTGAATCCCTCAAATAATAGAGGAGTTATACAGGCTGCAAACAGTCAATCTCCAGATGCGGGTCCCAAGACTCTTCTATGACATTCAAGATCTTGGAGTGTTCTGATTATCTTTTAGGTCAGAGGTCTCCAAACTTGGCAACTTTAAGGCTTGTGGACTTCAGCTCCAGAAGTCTTAAAGTAGCCAAATTTGGGACCCCTGTTTAGATTCAGCAGGGCACTCTCTCTTGCAGCTGGAATTTACCCAGCAGAGGAGAAATTAAAAAGCATGCTGTCATGGAGAAAATAATCTTTTTTTAATCCATGGAAACAGTATATCAAAATGTCCAAGGCTATTTTACAGTTTGGCATGGTCATGGCCATAACAAATAAGAAAGATTTCCCTCACTGGTTTTAAGTATATGAGGAGAGATGTGTGCATCCAAATACATTTGTGTGCATCCAAATGCATTTGTGTGCAAAATCACCCACATGCACGCACACAGATGCAAAGAGGCTGGTTGAAATTCTGCCCAGAATGAAGCTATTTAAATATTACTGAGGTGCTGTGAGTTTCCCAATTTTGCTCAGGAAGCTCTGAGACAAAAAACATAAAGCACTATAAACTACCTTTCAGAGAGAAAGCTCATGCAACTTATTCAATATCATTCTCATAGGATTATAGACAAAGCCCTCCTTTGGATCAGTGATTTGCAGATTGCAGTATCAGCAGCAGCAGCTCCTCCTTGAAGATGTTTTGCAGTTGTTCTGCTGACCCTGAGTTGTTCAGACTTTCTATATATTAATGCAAGAATAAGAAAAAATAATAATGTGATTATTGTTGAGGTTTTTGTGGTTTGAACTCTACTTCATGAGATACCTGTAATGGTATCCTCAGTAGATTGAGAGGGGAGGAGACTTTTGATTAATTTTTCTGTTTTTGAGTTACTGCCAACTCAAAGGCCTGCATCTCCAACTCCAAGGGGAAAAAAAGAATGTATAGGTTATGCGGGATACTTATGGCAATTGGCTATATAGCATCTGACACACCATTAATTGCCAGGATTGATTTACCTGATTTGGCTGCACTCATGGATTTTTTTAAGGCAGGCACAATCAGCATGCAGATTGCAAAATCATGGTTTGTTGAATTATGGTTTGTTGAATAAGCCACAAGTGACCAGATTTACAAATCATATAATCCATACATTATTAACTAACAACCGCAATGTAGTCCAAAGTATTAAATCAAACAGTGTTCAAGTTAGCATATACATGAATCAGGTTGTCTTCCTAAATATTAACAAACTAAATAATGGAGAAGAATGCTGAAGCACATTTTGAGTCATCTAGTTGAAAATGATCAGAACAAAGCTGTATCTGAAGATCAAATTTCATTCTGTGTCGAGGAAAAGACTTAAACCAGGCATTTCCTATTCAGTGAGTTGTTGCCAGATCTATGATCAACTCTTGGCACTACCTTTGTTTCCTACAGTCTAGTCCTTTCTGGCATAAAAATACAACAGGAGTTGTCAACAATTAAAATAAATTGCAGAAGAGCAACAGACTTAGCCTATTACTGCAAGGACTTCCTTCCCTTCCCTTCCCTTCCCTGCCCTTCCCTGCCCTTCCCTGCCCTTCCCTTCCCTTCAAACAAGTAAATTTCTAAGTGCATACATTTTGGATGTAAAATATTGTCTTCAATAAATAGAGAGTGTGGAAGAAAACTGCAGTATTGACAATCTATAAAAAGAAGGACTTGGAGAGACATGATAGCAGTGTTCCAATATCTCAGGGGCTGCCACAAAGAAAAGTGGGAGTCAAGTTATTCTTCGAAGCACTTGAGGGCAGGACAAGAAGCAATGGGTGGAGACTAATCAAGGAGAGAAGCAACCTAGAACTAAGGAGAAATTTTCTGACAGTTGGAGCAATTAATCAGTGGAACAACTTCCCTCCAGAAGTTGTGAATGTTCCAACAGGGGAAGTTTTTGAGAAGAGATTAGATAACCATTTGTCTGAAGTGGTGTAGAGTTTCCTGCCTAGCCAGAGGGTTGAACTAGAAGATCTCCAAGGTCCCTTCCAACTCTGTTATTCTATTCTATTCTATTCTATTCTATTCTATTCTATTCTATTCTATTCTATTCTATTCTATTCTATTCTATTCTATTCTATTCTATTCTATTCTATGGACAAAGAAATAAGGCAACTAAAATTTGTGAGGCTTTGATATTTGAAATTTTGGAGGAAAAGCTGGCTAGTTCTGGTTAATAGTTGGAAATATCAGGACTAGGTTACATCAAGCAAGTGATAAAAACACATCAAAGACAACAACAGTAAGCCATTTCTGTAAAAGGAATCCTTGATATCATTAGACCTGGAGTCTCACTTAAAAGCAAATTTAACAATTTAAAACAATAGAAAGGTTATTGTTTTTACATTGAGGCTAGACATGTGCCTGGAATGTTGAAAGTGAAGAGTCGTGGAAAAAGTTTTACTACTTTGATTCTTGTATGTTATTAAACACATAAGAATAAGGGCAATTTATAACTCATCAAGATGACTGAGGAACAAAGGGGCTTTTTTGGTGGTGGTGGTGAGACCCAGCTATGTATCCAAAGGACAAAGAAAAATAAAAAGTAATAAATAAGAAAATAGCTGGTCCCTTTCTTCCTAATTTTCACATGGATATTCCAGAAAGACAAGGAACTATTCAACCAGCCTTTCATAACATGCCCTCAAGAAATACAGTGATCATTCTGCTTAGTAGCAATCCCAATACATTGGAAGGGGACCAGCTTGGAGAAGGATGGACTTCATATCTTACATACCAGCTATTTTACCTCCTCACAGGTTTGCAAAACAAACAAAACAAACCTCTCAATAGGGTTGTTTCAATTCATTAAGCAGGAATAATTTTGTATGGAAATTATCATCCACAATGCAAAGAATGCCATCCTAGTACCCATGAATTTATAACTCACAAACCTGGGCTAAAGTTCCCAGGAATCCCACTCCAGCTATGAATGCTGCTCTTTATTTAAGCCCATGTCACACTGAACCAATGGATGCAAAGAGGATGTAAAACGGACAAAAAAGCTTGCCATCCGTTCGAAAACGCGATGTACTCACTGCCTCCATTTGGCTTCCTCTCTATCCGTCCAGCATCTGTTTATGGATGTTTCATACGCTCCAAACGTTTTGGGCTGCCTAAAACTTTTGCGCGGAAAATGTATCCAGTTCGTCCCTTCTGCAATCGCTACACATCCGCTACGCATCCGCTACGCATCCGTTACGCATCTGCTATATCCGCTTGGCGTCCGCTGCTCATCCGCGCAACTCGCATCCGCCCGGACACAGGGGGGAAGCGGAACGGACGCGGAACAGATGCAGAACGGATGCAGAATGGATGCAGCACGGAAACAAAGCGTTTAAAGCGGAAAAAACGTTCGCAGAGGGGATCTATCTTGGATATTAAGGATGTCTAGAGGATGCCTAGAGGATGCCTCGAGGATGGAAAGGGACACCTATACTGCCTATAAAAAGGGGGAGCAACTCGTCTGCATCTCACTTTCAGAGCAGCAGCCCACCTGTGCAGATCTCTGCAGCCTTCATCTGACTCTTCCTCTTCCACAGCATCCAGTCATGTCCACCCTGGATCGTACCACAGTTCTTTTGGCAGCCACCATCCTTCTGCAACAGTACGAACCAATCTACAGGCTAGTGAACTCTACTATGGGAAGAAAAAGAGGCGGCCAAGAAGCGTCTGGGTACGAAGATGGTTTGCCAGAAGAGCAGAGGACGGACTGTACAACAAGCTGATGGTGGAGCTCAGGAACGAAGACACTTGGGCATTCCAGAACTTCATGAGGATGCCTCCAGCCATGTTTGATGAAGTTGTGCAGCTCCTGACACCCAGGTTGACCAATGCAAACACCAACTTCCGGCCCAGCCTGGAACCTGGGCTCAAGGTGGCATTCACTCTGCGCCACCTGGCCTCAGGGACCCCCTACAAAAGCATGCAGTACGGCTGCAGGGTGCCATACAATACCATCAGCATTGTGGTCAGAGAAGTGGTGCAGGCCATCATCGAAGAATACAAGGAGGAGCGCCTCCAGTGCCCTTCCACTGAAGAAGGATGGAAGAAAGTTGCAGAGCAGTGGTATCAGAGGTGGAACTTCCCACACACCGTTGGAGCCATCGATGGCAAGCACGTGGCCTGCAAAGCTCCAGCCAAGTCGGGGTCCACTTATTTCAACTACAAGGGCTTCTTCAGCATCATCCTCTTCGCCATGGTCGATGCTGACTACAAGTTCATGTACATCGATGCTTCAGGCTACGGCTCATCTTCAGATTCCCAGGTATACAACACCAGTCACCTCAAGGAGGGGCTGGAACGCAACCTCATCGTGGGCTTCCCAGATCCAGACCCCCTGCCCAACGACACGCAAGATGTGCCCTACTTCATCATGGGGGATGACGCCTTCTCCCTCAGAACCTACCTCATGAAGCCATACATTTCCAGACTCCTGACCCGTGAAGAGAGGATCTTCAACTACAGGCTGTCCAGGACCAGGCAGGTGGTGGAGAATGCCTTTGGCATCCTGGCTAACAGGTTCCAGGTACTTCTCACCACCATGCAGCATCGCCCAGAGACCGTGAGGAGGATCGTGGAAGCTTGCTGCATCCTGCACAATCTCATGCGCACCCGCTACCCAGTGTTGCAGAACAGGCTTGTAGACCGTCAACAAGGGAATGGGGACATGGAGCCTGGGGAATGGAGGCAAGGGCGAAACCTGATTGACACTCAGGATGTGCAAGGCCCCAACAGAGCCTCACGGGAAGGGAAGAAGCAGCGCAACCTCCTGAAACACTGGTGCAACTCCCCAGCTGGAGCGGTGGAGTGGCAAGACAGGATGGTAGATGCTTAATGGATGCTTCCTTCAGCCTGTCTCATCACACGGATGAGATTGGGCCATGTATGTTGGGCGGGCCTACAATAAACAGGGCGTTTAATAAAGAGTTGTGTTTATGTTGACATGTGTGGATGATTGATTACATTATTATTGATAATAAAGGGCCATAGGTGTGGCACCTGGGAGGGTGGACCATACAGTCCCACTATGATTGCACTGGAGGTTTATCTATCCCACAGCTATTAGCCATCCCAAAGGTATCCCTGCTCATTGCACAGGTATCCCTGCCCATCCCACTGCTATCTTAACCCATCCCACAAGCATGCAAAGGCTTAAGCCAATTCTAAAAGTTTCCACCAAGACTTTATTAAAAAAAAGAAATGAAGCAAGTGTGTGAATCAAAGATAAACTTTATTGAACAACAAGTTGTAAAAAAAAAATGACCCAAGTTAAGTGTCCAAATAAAGTCCACAGGTAGCCAGCTACCCGGTCTCTAGCACTCTTCTTGGTCACTTAGAGGTGTGCCCAGTCTCAGGGGTGAAGGGTCCAGGTGCTGTGGTGGTGGGTGGTGCTGGAGTGCCTGTCCTCGAGAGGACAACAGGGGATGGTGTGTTGAGAAAGGTCTCGGAAAGCTGGCTCAGCCCCGTGATGCTGAGAGGTCCTTCCTCCATGCCAAGGGGTGTCAGCCCCAGTACTGATGACAGATGTACTGAGGCTGGGCTTGGCTGTGGGGTGGAGGAAGGAGTAGTGTAGTGGGGCTGTCTGCTCTGCAGCTGGGTGAGGACTGGCGTGGGTGGCATCGCTGTCGTCGGTGGCATCATTGACGTGGATGGCATCGCTGTCGTCAGTGGCATCATTGGCATGGGTGGCATGGGTGGCATCAGTGAAACAGGTGGCAACGGTGTCGCCCGATGACTCTGTGCCTGGACTGGGAAGGGCTGCTGCCTGTGCTTCTGAACCTCCTGGTAGCTGTAGCCCTGGTAGGTGAGGGCCTGTGGGAAGCCTTGGAATGGGAGGGACATCACCTGGGGTGGAGGAGCAGGCCGGGACTGGGTGGGAGCAGGTTCCTCTGGGTCTGGAGGGTTGTGAAGCAGCGTGGTGATCCTCTCCTTCACCACCTGGTACGCCATTTCCTTGAGGGTCTGGTTGACATAGGTGAGGAAGGGCTTGCGGTTGGAGGATGAGGAGTCGGTGTGGACCAGCTGAGAGAGGAGATCTATGTTGGTGCGGATGGTGTCCCTGATCTCCAGCAGGACATTTGGCTATGCCCCTCCAGCTGTCCGGCTCTCTGCCTTTCTGCAGAGGCGGACCTGGGGGGTGGTGGATGCGGCTAGGAGTGTGGTGGACTCGATGTCTCCTTTCTCCCACCACACCAGGGAGTCCTCTACACACTCCACCACGCTTACCACACCTGTCCGCGGGTTCTCCGCCATGGCACGCTCCACAGAAACCTGCCTGGAGACAGGGACTGACTCCCCGCCGGAAGAGGACTGGGTGGCAGCAGGCTGCCAGAGAGAGAGGGTCATGAGAGGGGCTGCTGGTGCTCCTCGGTGGTGGACCTCACCCTCCAGGAAGCTGCACCTGGCCATGATGTAGGTCTCTCTGTCAGCTTCACAGTGGCCTGGCCAGATTTCTTCAGGTGCAGCTTCCCATACCAGGTGTGCATGTGCTTCCACCAGCCGAGGAGCACCTCCGAAGTGTAACCCATACTCTCCGCCCTCTCTCTCCAAGCAGCCTGCTTCCGCTTGGTGTCCCTGTACAGCCGGTGTCCCTTCCGCCACAGATAGTCATTCTCTCTCAGCCACTCCAGCACCTCATCCCCGTGCGCCTCCTCAATGGAGTATTGCCTCCTCTCTCATTGTCGCATACGCCTCTTCCTCCCTTTGGCAGGACCAGATGGGCCCTCATCAGAGGGGCTCCCAGGTAGTAGGGGCTGCTCCTCCACACCACCACCACCAGCAGCAGCACCAGCAGAATCAACATCATCATCATCATCCTCACCAGCAGGATCATAATCATCATCATCATCCTCACCAGCAGGATCATAATCATCATCATCATCATCATCATCAGCAGCAGCAGCAGCAGCAGCAGGAACAGCAGGACCAGGATCAGCAGCAGTAGAGTAAGCACCAGCAGGGCCAGCAAGTCCAGGAGCATGAGCAGGACCAGGAGCACGAGCAGGATGAGCAAGACCAGGAGCACGAGCAGGACGAGCAAGTCATGGAGCACGAGCAGGTCGAGCAGGACCAGGAGCAGCTTCAACAGAGTAAGCACCAGCAGAAGCCCCAGCACCAGCAGAAGCACCACCGCCAGAAGCAGCTTCAGCAGAAGCCCCAGCCGAAGCAGAGTCAGGAGCAGGGGGCAGGAGGGTGGCCCTGTCCCTCTTCCCAGGGATGGCGTCAGGTTGCTGAGGCTTTCGCTTCCTCCCCATGGTTGTGGGGTTGCTGGCTGGCAGGGAGGCTGGCAGGCACCAAGGCTTGCAGGAAGCCTGGCAGGAAGGCAGGCAGGCAGGCAGGCACCAAGGCTGGCTGGAAGGCAGGCTGGCAGGGCAGGCAAGGAACTCGAAGTGTCCAGCAGCAGGCCTTTCCTCGGAATGCTGGCCATGTGCGAGCTGCTTCCCTTTATATCCGGGGGGCTTACGTAATACTTCCCCCCCACATGCGCAATTAACGGTCGGCATCCGTTCCGCTTCCGCTGTGCATCTGCTAGGCTTCCGCTGTGTATCTGCTTCATCCGTTCGGCATCCGCTCTGCATCCGCTGTATCCATTCCGCGTCCGCTTTGCTGAGGCCCCCCGGAAGCCCTGCGGTTGCGCCATCTGCTCCCATCCGCTTCCATTCACTGGGCTTCCGTTCCGCATCCGCTTTCCATCTGCTCTGCATCCTCCCCGCATCCGTGTTATCCGCTCCGGTTATGCAAATTTTTGCCCCTTTTGAGAGCGGATAACAACGGATGGAACATTTTGCTCGTCCGTTGTGTCCGTTTTGCATCCGTTGGCCAGTGTGACATGGGCTTTAATGTGTTTATTCAGATCTGTCATAGTACCAAAAATCCACACTTTTGAAATAAATACTGATTGAATATTATATGCAAATGCTGTCAGTGACACTTCCTGCAGATTGCTCAGCATCTCAGTATCTCACAACTTCAACATGGGAAAGCATCTTGTTATTTTGTCTTAAAACAGGGACCAACCAGGGATATCTGTGGAAGGTAAAAAAAAGTTAAGATTGAAATAGGAGCCACATAATTGAAGCCTTGCCACTTTTACATGTGTTGCATGCAAGATGCACATAAAAGACCAGTGGGCTTTGTGCATATAATGGTAGCCACTACTGTAATGGGAAGTAGGAATAATCTTGAGGACTAGGAAGAAGAGCCACAACCAAACAATATTCAGATAATATGAATCTGGGGAGGGAATGTAATTTGAGAAAGTATCTCGGATTTGACCCCTTGAAGTTCTCATGAAGATAAAAGAAAAGAGAGAAGAAGCATTTTTAGACTTGCAAGATTCTGTTACTGTAGTCATACAATAAAAGGAGTATCAGCATTTTTAACTTGGTTTTCTAGTCTAGTCAACTTTGAAAGACTCATAACCCTTCTATTCCCCCATTACCCTACTGGATGATTTTGAGACTGCTCTGCCAACATTATATGCTTTGTTTTTATGTCTGAAGTTTCCGAGCTTATTTCTTTGAGCTGCAAAGCATACAACAGGATCAGTCTGTACTTTCAAAAAGATGTGATACACTATGGTTTGCCCAATCCTTTGATGAAGCAAAATGCTTTTAAAACTCCAGACAACTCTAATATGTTGGGAAATAGGCATATAGTTGTTTAAACCCCAAAGAGTTATCAAGAAGCATGAGAAGAATACAAGTAGACTTGGGTTAGGATTGTATTTGACATTGGAAGTGCCATAATTAGTCATAATGTGGAATGTCATGTGACTGCATCACTTAGCTATGCAATTCCAGCAGTCATGATTGCTATTGTTAAGTAAGGACAATGCAGATCATAAGTAAGGACCTCATGTGATTGTCATTTCCAGCTTCCGGCCAGCTTCTATATTGTCTTTGCTTGTGGAAAGCCAGCAGGAATGTTAGAAATCTCAATATCACATGGTGATACTGCCACAGCCAGAATCCTGAGGGTTAGTCATAAGTCTCTCTCATTCATCATGGTCACTAGTTTGAATGATTGTTGAACAGATGGTTGTAACCTGAGGATTGCTATCATGGAACAAACCCAAATGCCAATTCTCTTGCCATTGCTCAGTTGGACCTAATAACACCATTGTATCATTGACTTTGGATATGCTTACTTACTTATTACGTATTTCCCAGTAAGATGTGTGCCATCACCTACAAGCATTATGGCAATTTTTTTCTATATCGGCAAACAATAGAACAAAATAATATGAATCTGACCTAAAATGGCAACTCTCAAAAACTTGAAGGAAAACTATTTAGATATTCTAAAATGAGAATATTGTGAAAAGGTTCAATATTCTAGGTTCAAAGTGACCCACTCTAATCGGCTAATTAAGCCATAACACCTGCAAAGGGTTCCTGAGCCTTTAAATGGTCTCTCAGTCTGGTTCAGTAGGAAGCACAATCATGGGAAAGACTGCTGACTTGACAGTTGTGCAGAAAACCATCATTGACACCCTCCATAAGGAGGGAAAGCCTCAAAAGGTAATTGCAAAAGAAGTTGGATGTTCCCAAAGTGCTGTATCAAAGCACATTAGTAGAAAGTTATGTGGAAGGGAAAAGTGTGGAAGAAAAAGGTGCACAAGCAACAGGGATGACTAGAGCCTGGAGAGGATTGTCAGGAAAAGGCCATTCAAAAGTGTTGGGGACTTTCACAAGGAGTGGACTGAGGCTGGAGTCAGTGCATCAAGAGCCACTACACACAGACAGATCCTAGACATGGGCTTCTAATGTCATATTTCTCTTGTCAAGCTGCTCCTGAACAACAACGCCAGAAGTGTCTTACCTGGACTAAAGAAAAACAGACCTGGTCTGTTGCTGAGTGGTCCAAAGTCCTCTTTTCTGATGAAAGCAACTTTTGCATCTCATTAGGAAACCAAGGACCCAGAGTTTGGAGGAAGAATGGAGAGGCACACACTGCAAGATGCTTGAAGTCCAGTGTGAAGTTTCCACAGTCTGTGTTGATTTGGGGAGCCATATCATCTGCTGGTGGTGGTCCACTGTATTTCATTAAGCCCAGGGTCAATGCAGCCGTCCACCAGGAGATTTTGGAGCACTTCATGCTTCCTTCCGCAGACGAGCTTTATGGGGATGCTGACTTCATTTTCCAGCAGGATTTGACACCTGCCCACACTGCCAAAAGCACCAAACCTGGTTCAATGACTGTGGGATTACTGTGCTTGATTGGCCAGCAAACTCGCCTGACCTGAACCCCATAGAGAATCTATGGGACATTGCCAAGAGGAAGATGAGAGACATGAGACCAAACAATGCAGAAGAGCTGAAGGCCACTATTGAAGCATCCTGGTCTTCCATAACACCTCAGCAGTGCCACAGGCTGAGAGCTTCCATGCCACGCTGCACTGAGGCAGTAATTGCTGCAAAAGGGGCCCAAACCAAGTACTGAGTACATCTGCATGCTTATACTTTTCAGAGGTCTGATATTGTTCCATGTAGAATCCTTATTTTATTGATTGCATGTCATATTCTAATTTTCTGAGATTGTGGATTTGGGGTTTTCATGAGCTGTAAGCCATAATCATCACAATTATGACAAATCACGGTTTGAACTATCTTGCTTTGCATGTAATGAGTCTATCTCATATATTAGTTTCACCTTTTAAGTTGTATTACTGAAATAAATGAACTTTTGCATGATATTCTAATTTTTTGAGTTTCACCTGTACATTGTACTTTGATATAAAACATTAATAGGGAAATGGCCATTTTTAATGTTCAAAAAGAAACTTCACTGTTTTTGTGACTGTGATCAAGTGATCAAGGCATCAAGAAAAACTTATCAAAAAATAATTCCAGAGCTGTTGCTGCAAATGTGTCAGAAAATTGAAATATAAAAGTAAAAACTTATTATGGTATAAGATTTCGTATATCAAGTCTATTCCTGAGTGTGGCACTGGTATTCTTATATCAAGGAATAAATTCACACATGGAACAAACTGTAAAGTTTCTTCAATGTGCAAGAAATGGTTCTAATTCTGCTAATGTAGTTATTTTTGTGGTTCTAGTTACTTTACAGGTAATGATTGAATAGCCTGAAGATTTTATTTTTATTTTTGTTAGAAAGTTGCATTTCAAACTTGACCTACTCACTCTTTTGAATAGTCAATGTGCCACATATAAAATATGTCATTCCACGGGGAATTTCATGTTTACAAATAGAATTGTTTCTCAGGGAGCAGAGGTCCCAGCTATTCCACCCAAATTTACCAGTAATCGTTCTGCTACCATCATACCATAATGGAAATGAGGAAGTCTTTGTTTTCCCGACAAAGAGGATAAAATTATTAAATTCAGTACATATAGAAGCTGAAATAGAGAGATAGACAATATTTCTGTAATAAGGGTTATTGCTATGTCTGTGCAGTCATTAGGGGCTTTATGAATGCTATATAGAGTAGCTGCTAAAGATTCTGTGTCTGTTAGAGCCATAATAACATTGTTCTTTGATATAATTATTTTCTCAGTGCTTGTCATCTCATTGATCATTTGGATATCTTTAAACTGGGGTTTTCTGCTAGGTGAAAATTAGTCTGAAAAATATAAGAAACAATATGCTCTCAATTTTTTTGGATGTGTATGTAGTTTCTCATTTATTGTGCGATATTGCACGACAAGAGCTTAACCTGTCTCTCAAAAAGTTGGGTCGCAGTTAGGTCATGTGACTGGCCCCTGGGAAACTCCAAATGCAATTCAAACCTGCTAGCATCAGTTGCTAGTCCAGGATCATCTGCACAAATAGCATCTCCTCAAGACCTCCCTTGATCCAGCTCATGATTCTCTTTGGAACAGGCCTTAAGTTTTGCAAGTCTGGTTTATCACACCACAGATGTCTCCATTGGCAGCACGAGGGAAATACTTAGCAAATTAACCCATAAAATCTGCAGGCTCCACATGATGATAATACATAGCATTTGCAAATAAATTCTCTCTCTCTCCTCTCTCTGTTTTTTATCTCTGTGTGTTTCCTTCTCTTTCTCCTTCTCTCTCTTCCCCCCCCTCCCCTGTGTCACTTCTCTGTTTTAGAAAGTTGTTCAGGAAACTCTGTTTTGTGCATCTATTTGAAGAAAGCTGTGTACTATTTTCACAGGTATATATACAGCAGGATTTTAAAAATTATGCTGCTTGCTAGAATAAAGCTCCCTAATCATTGTTGTTGCTTTTCTCTGCACTCTTTCCAGAGTCTCAACATTAATCTCAAATATTGTAGGCGCCCGAACTGGATGCAGTATTAGTAGAGTCTTATTAAGGCTTTTTAAAGCAGTATTAGAACTGCATGCGATCTTGATTCTTTCTATTGATGGAGTCTAGGATTGCACTGGCTTTTTGGCAGCAGCCATACACTGTTGGCTCATATTTAAGTGATTATCAACCAGGACTCCAAGATCTCTCTCACAGTTACTCGCATCAAACAAGTTTCACCTAGTCTGTTGGCTTTCCTTGCCTAAGTGTAAACTTACTTTTATCTATGTTGAATCTCATTTTGTTAAATAGGGTCCAGTTTTTTGGATCCTTTTAATCTTGACCTTGTCTTCTGGTGTGTTGGCTATTCCTGCCATTTTTGTGTTATCTGCAAATTTGACAAGTTGCCTTCTATTCCTTCATCTAGATCATTTATGTTCAAGGGTACTGGACCTGAAACAGAAACTTGGGGTACCCCACTGCTTATTTCCCTCCACAAGGATGTAGTTCCATTGAGGACTATGTATTGAATATGATTTGTCTGCCAGCTACAAACCTATCAGATTGTAGTGCTATCTATCCCATATTTTTCTTGTTTGACAAGAAGTCAGTTGTAACCTACTTCATCAAATGCTTTACTAAATCTAAGGATACTACATCCATAGCACATTCACTAATTTAATCACTTTATCAAAGAACGAAGTAAGATTTGTTTGGCATGATCTGTTTTTGATTAACCGTGTTGGCTACTGGTTATGACTTTGTTTGCTTCTAGGTCATAGATTTGTTGATTATCTTTTTCAATGTAATGTGTTCCCCATTTAATCTCCTTATTTATGTTATAAATACTCCAGCCTTATTTCCCTTACTAGCAAATAGCACAGATGGGCATGAAGCACCAGACCTATTACCTTGGCTTTGAGATCTGCTATCATGCATCTGAAGATTTGATTTAACTGTATTGTCCTTGAAACCTGAATATTTGTCCCTCTCATCTTCCCTATATCCTGTTTGTTTTTATACAAATAAATGCCATTAGCAACCAAGGAAATCTTACCATTCATATGGCCATACAATTCCTGTTCAAACACTGAGGCTCTTTCTGTTTTAAAGAACAGAAGGCAGCTTAAAAAAAAGCTGTATAAATACTCAGAAATACATTTGGACAACATCTTCATGAATTGTGTTTCCTTATTTAGTATTTCTTCTTCAGATTGTTTACTAAGATAAAGTGAAGGTCAAGTAGCCTTCCATGTGTTATTTACTTTCTCACCTTTCCTCACTTTTCTTTGATTTTACACATTGCAATAAATCTTCTTCCAGTAGATGGTTCTCATGCTTCTAATTCCAACATTTAACAGAGTGTAAAAGTCAAAAACAACTTATTGTCATCCAATCAGGGGGGCTAAAAATAAAGTTTAAAAAAGCAATTTCTCTTAATAATCACTTTTCACAATGTTATTCGGCTTTTCCAGGCTTTCTATCTTTTAAATCATCCTTTAGTTTTTTTTATTTTTAGGTCTTTAATCTTCCTCTTTAGTTTTTAGTCTTTAATCTTTCTCCATAAATTCAATCACCATTTCTTTACGTTAGGAGATTATTGTTACTCGAAGGTAACAATTGGAAGTTATCTCACCCAATTTCACTGCTTTGTCCACACATCACTCCAGCACAAGATCTTGGTCTCCCAGTTGTCCCATTTGTGACTGATCAAAATGGCCATCATCCCTGCTGCCATTCGGGAGAGCTTTCTTTCGATCATCAAGGGAATTGCAATTTCCTCGTGATTGACAAAGTGTCTCTCCTTTCTTCACCACCCCATAGGATCTCCCAGCAAGCAGTTGGTGGCTACATTTTATGGAGCCTAGCAGAGCTCTGCTATTTTTCAGCTGCTCTCACCACAATGTCAACCAGAAGTCAACAATTCATGCTTTTGTACAGTACATGAATCCTGTTGTGTTTGTGATAAACCTAAACTGACTTTTTATTGTCAGCTGTGAGTGCTTACCAATTAATTGCTTAATAATAGGGGAGCTTTGAGTGTGAACATAATATTTGTGTTTAAAGCAGTTCTCTAATCTTGCAGTTGCTGTGAGGATTTTCTATCTTACAAAATAGAATGAACATACATTTAATTTAAGGTATGATCTGGATTTCTGCAACCTAGATTTCACACCCACACCCACAGAATTAAAATATTGCATTGTCTATCTTACTGCTCTATGTTATCTTTATGAAAAGTTTTATTCCCCCTCTTCAGAAAATCATTATCCAATGATTTTTATCTGCAATGTGACATATGGTATCTTGTCACAAAATCACTTCAGTGTTTTGGTCCATCAGCTTGTTCCTAAATCTCTTAATCTAGCTCTAGTTTCTACATTTAATGAAAACATCAATTCTCTGGGGACCTCTCTGGGGACAGCATTACAAGTGGTGAAATTAGAGTGGAAAGGAAAATTGTACAGAATTCCTCTACGCGCAGAAAGTCCCAGTGGCAATTGTCAGTATTTTCAGAAAGGGCTGGAAGTTCCAGGGGTAGGCTGCTGGGACTCACAGGGGCTTGGGGGAGCCCCTAGCTAAAACTCTGTGGGGCTCAGAGAGCCCCCAATAACCTCAAAAAGACAAACAGCCTAGAATGCATACCTTTTCAGCTTTTTTTCCTTTCTGGGCACTCAGCCAAGAGCATTTCACACCTCATAAAAGTGTCAGGCTAGATAAAGTGCTTGTCAGGGGTTAATTCCCAAATAAGAATCAGGTAACTCATCAGAAGCTCCATTAAGACTCCAAGATCATTGCTCACTGATCACAGTCACTGCTATTAAGTCTGGTTTCACCGAGTCTTTTATTTAAATATTAAATGCACAAAATAATAAACAATAAATAAATAAATAATACACTTTTTAGTATATTATCTTTTTTTAGGTAATTAGGGCAAAGAAGTAATGTCGAGTTGGCCACACCCACCCAGTAACATGCCCACCTAGCCATGCACACCCACCCAGCCATTAGGGCAGAGAACTCCTTGCTAAAAAAATTTGAAGCCCCTGGCTGGAACACTCAGTCCTAGAAACCTGAAAGAAGCCTGTTGATCTGGTAGTGATAGATGGAGTAATGGCCAGGCTCAGTGGTTTGTGGCATAGCACTATGTATAGACTCAGAGAAGTTTGGCTGCATGCAGCTTTGCATATGTTTGTCATTTTAGGTAAACCATTGTTTATGACTTAGTGATAATGTATAAACCACATCTCTATGGTTTGCTGACCTAGTCACGATAAATTCATCAGAGGTGGTACTCAGCAGGTTCTCAGCAGTCCTGCAGAACTGATAGCAGAAATTTTGAGTACTTCAGAATACCATCTGACTGGCCCTTGGTCCCATCTATTCTCTGCCTCCCAAGTCCCAGCTGATTGGGATCTTCTTTTGCTGCTGTGCACAGAAGAACAGAGCTGGAAAGCAGGTTAGTGGGGTACAAAGGGAATGAAGATTTTACAATATCCTTCCCCTGCCATGCTCACCAGGTCACGCCCACCAAGAATGCCATGCCTGCCAAGCCACACCCGCAGAACTGGTAGTAAAAAAAATTGAATCCCGCCATTGAAATTCATGCTTTACATATAGTCCCCAAATTCAAGCTGGGCTGGTAAAACTTGTATCTGAATCTTTGGACACCAATACTGCAAATTTACATTTATCAATCCCAAGATAAATGCAGCTTGCTGTGCTCCTGATCTGTTCTGAAAGAAATTAGAAGGAAAAAGAGATGGTGATAGTGATGAAATTAGGAAAAACAGCAAGAAGAATAGGATATTGAATAGTGATAAATTATTACCATAATAGAGAAGATGCTGGAAAATGAGAGGGCAAGTGGGAGACTATTCTATGCACGCTTCCTAAATTCACTCAGCTCAAAAGAAGTGAACCCAAAAGGAGGGTTGTCATTTTATGCGCATTTGCTTAGAAGTGTGACTCATTCAACACTGAGGGTCTCGGTCAAAAAACACACGCATTAAATCTGGTGGTACATCTGCGATGCTACGTGCGATTTTACTTGGGAATGATCGCATTATGCTCAGGGAAACTATGGAAAAAACAACCATGCGCTTGACTTTGTTACTGCCGGGCACACCCAACCCTACTCTAGTCTCCGCCTCGCTTCCTGAACAAGTAGACGGTGGGCGTATTGGATCCACTGACGAAAAGTCAGGCGGGCAGGTCTTTCTAGGTGGAGCCATCAAATCTGTTTTCCATTCCGCGTTTTCCAATTCAGCATACTAAGTTAGACCCAACTAGCGTTAACCTCCAGCTCCGGGTTTTGCAGGCGGCTTACAGCTGTTTTGCGCATCTGGTCCGCCGCGCCTCCTCTCTCCTCTCCTCCTCCTCCTCCTCCTCCTCTTAGGGTAGGCACACCATAGCTGCTAGTACCCAAGAAGCTGCCATGTCCGGAGAAGAAACTGCCGGGGAAGATGCGGGAGCCCCTCAACCCAGCACTGTTGCTCCTCCAGCGGAGCAGCAGCAGAACGAAGAAGCAGTGGCGGAGGCACCAGCGACTGGCGAGGAGGGAAAGGCTGCTGCGGGGACGTCGGAGGAGGCTCCCGCAGTTTCTACCAGTACCGTTGCTGCTGGTCGGCAGTATAGGGCACTGGTGCTCACCGGCTTTGGTGGTTACGAGAAGGTGAAAATGCAGATACGGCAGCTGCCTCAAGCGGAACCCAGTCCGGGCGCTGGCCAAGTTTGCGTGCAGGTCCGGGCCTGTGGGCTCAACTTTGCTGACCTGCTGGCTCGCCAAGGGCTCTACGACAGGCTTCCCTCGCCCCCCGTTAGCCCTGGCATGGAGGCGGCGGGAATCGTCCTGGCCGTGGGCGAGGGCGTCTCCAGCCCAAAGGTGGGTAAAGAGCTCTCCGCGGCGCTACCACGCCGTGGCCAGCCCGCCTCGAGGATTCAGATGCTGGGAGTGGCTGGCAGCAATTTTTGCTCCGCGGCGGCGAATAACGGGCTGCCTATCCGAATCGGAAGTGATTGGGAGGCAGAAAGATGGGTGGTGGGCGTAGCCGCTATCCCGATATTTGGGTGCAAGAAAATGGGTGGGGTACCTCGAGGCGGTCGGGAAATGGCCTACAGTGCTAGGAAGACCCAAACTTGAGGGTCTAACGGTGGGGGGAGGGGGTTGAGAGACACAAATCCTAAATGTGAGTTGTGAAGAAAGAAAATGTGTGAAGCTGACGAAGGGTCCCATCCTACGGATCAAGACGTGGAACGAGGGGTAGAAGTATCTTCTTCCCTGTAACTGGAGAAAAGTGGGTGTGGACCTGCTTGCTAAGACAATGAGATGTCAGACTCCTCAGACAGACAGCATACTCTTGGCCTCCTGCTCAGCTAGTGCTTCTAACTATAAGACCTCTCCCGCTAAAAGGCAGGGCTTTAAGACATTTTTGGAAACTGACCAATCATTGATGGTCACCAGGACATATTTCCTCTCAAGAGGATGGGGTTTTGTCTCTGGCTTCCCTTGGCCTCAAGCTTAATCCTTTGAAAATACTTGGGGGGGGGGGCAGAGATGTTGGGTAGAGAAGACCTACCTCATTCCTCATCTCAGGCACTGAATTGAAGGTGGGTGGGGCTTATCCTAGAAAGGGATTTGGAAGCTTTTTGAAATGCAAATCCAGCTGAAGCCCTGCTGCAATACCTTGGACCTTTTGCCCAACCCACTCCCAAGCCTGGAGCTCTCATCCTTGCCGAAAAGGATAGGATGCAATGGGTGGCGCTGTGGATCCTTGACTTAAGAAAGCCCTTCTTAGCCTGGTTAGGGAATAGGAAATGGCCTGCCACTGGGATCAGGATGCAGGTTTTCACATTCCTTATTTGTAGAATTTTGTATTTCTAACATCAATATTTTTTCCTTCTTGGTCTTCTCTCAAGCTATAGGGTATATTTTCTTCCCAAGAGTTTAATCTCTGGATTGTTTTTCAGTGCCTCTGTTCAACCTTGAAACACATGGAAATGTTTACACGCACATTCATTCACTCACTCATTAAAATTTGCATAGTGTCCTCCATTCTGGGAGGTTCCCCTTGTTTACTCTGGGAGGAATTCAAAAATTACAACTGTGTCTACATCTTTTGCATCTGCTTCCCCACCTTTCTTTTGGGGGCATCCTCAGTCATTAAGCTAAAACTTAAACTATCCTTCTTATATGAGTTCATAAATCATGACTTGTAAAACAAGCTTGAAGCATATCTACTCTATGCTTTAAAATGGGTGGAGTAAAGAAAAGTGGACTTGCCCTATTTCTGCTTTAACCCAAAGGCAATTGCAAATATTCTAAGTTTTTTTAAAGCCACTGATTAATTAAATAAGATGGCGTGGTGGTGGAGAATCTCTGTTCTACGGCCTCTCTTCTTAGTAATTTTTGCCTCATAACCAGAGGTGATATTCAGCAGGTTCTGACCAGTTCTGCAGAACCGGTAGCAGAAATGTTGAGTAGTTCAGAGAACCGGCAAATCCCACCTCTGACTGGAGATTTTACAGTATCCTTCCCCTGCCACACCCACCAAACCACGCCCACAGAACTGGTAGTAAATTTTTTTGAATCCTACCACTGCTTGTAACAACCCTTTGATGAGTCTGGATATGTCAAAAAGTAATGCCTGGACAGGTATATTACTCTGATAGGCACAAGGTCAATTGTGAACTGGTGTTCCTAGTTCTTGTCTAATTGCTATAATTTCATGTTGGGCAAATGTAGATCATGCCTGAGAAATTTCACAATTTCACAATTGTACTACCTTCCTCCTATCAATGTTTGTAATATATCCCTATATTCCTTTCATTAACTTTTGAAGCTTGATTTGATGTTTGATGTATATGTTAAGAATCTGGCAATGCATGCATTTATTGTTGTAGACCATTGGTGGGATTCAAATTTTTTTTACTACCGGTTCTGTGGGTGTAGCTTGGTGGGCGTGGCAGGGGAGGATACTGTCAGAGGTGGTATTTGTCGGTTCTCTGAACTATTAAAAATATCCGCTACCAGTGCTCCAGAGCTGGTTAGAACCTGCTGAATACCACCTCTACACCTCTACACCTCTGGTAAAGACTGGTTTCCAGGCAGAGTCAAATTAACAATTTAAAATCAGATTAGTTTTGAAGAATTAAGTCTGCTTTCCTTTGCAAATCGGTGTTAATAAAATTTAATGATTGCTTTACTTAGATGATGTACAGAATGATCAAACAGATTGTTTAAGAAGGACTGGATTTCATGAGGGTTTTTTTGTCAACTACAGGAAGACATTTCATGAGCAGTTATTTTCTTTGCAGTTAACTAAGACCTGTCATCAATCTTGAAAAGCTTCAATCTATCTCACAACTATTTAATTGGCAGGAATTCTACACAATCCTCAAAGGTCCTGTCTCATGCTATTGTTCTCTATTGAGTAGGATATTAAGGGAGATTTTTAAGAAGAAGATGTGTCATTTCAAGTTATTTGGTAGAACAAGACTAACACAGAACAAAGGTTAGACATACCAGTATGGTACTCCAAGATATTTTTCAAATTATTACTAATGATAATAATATAGGAGCCTCTATGGTGCAGTGGTTAGAGTGCAGTACCGCAAGCTACTTCTGCAGCCAGCTGCCTACAATTTGGCAATTCAAATCCACCAGGCTCAAGGTTGACTCAGCCTTCCATCCTTCCGAGGTGGGTAAAATGAGGACCCAGATTGTTGGGGGCAATAGGCTGACTCTGTAAACCGCTTAGAGAGGGCTGTAAAGCACTATAAAGCAGTATATAAGTCTAAGTGCTATAATGCTGATTGGGACTAACATTTATAATCGGATAAATCAAGAATGCCAGTTTGGGGAACTTCTAACATGTTTTATCTGTGCATTTTAAAAAATGGTAAGGTTTTAAAATTTTGTTTCACTTACTAGAGAAGGGAACAATCCCATGGAATATTCCAATCAAACTAAATTGAATTGGAACATTAAAATATTAGTGAAGCTGACTTGTTTCGGATGACAGCTTGTAATGGTGTGAAGGGTACAATTCAGCCTAACAACCTGTTGAAAGGTTATAGGGATCTTTCTGGTAATGGAGTGGTATTGCACTGGGGGAAAAATCAGATTCTTTTTCATGACTTTGGAGATGGTTAGAACAACAGCAGAAAAATGCCTGTTATTTTTGTCCTTCACCACCTCCATACTCTTCAAAATGATCTAAAATGTATTGCTAACATAAATCCACTTTGCTGCTAAAATTTGGCAGTGTGATTTTAATATGTGTTTTTCTAAATTAGAGCTGGAGTGTAGTTAAGGGTGGAGAAGGGAGTATTTTACCTTTCAGGGCCTCATACTCCCATTACAAAATAAAATAAAATTCCTTAATTTTTGCTGCCAAATTTCCTATAGTATGTAATTTTCAAGGGGAGGGGGTTGTGGGAAAGGATTAAGAGTGGAAATGAGAGTGCTTGGCTTGCCATTTTTATCTTCATTTTTTAAAATAAAAATTTCAAAAAGAAAATTCAATTGTATTGCCACCTAATTTCAACAGAATGATCCTAGAATGTTTAGAAGCTGTGTTCTTGTTGGGTACTTACTATACATTCTAAAATCTTTGGCAATCTAATTTATTTCCTAGAAATATGTATATTTGTATGTATGTAGAGGTCATGAAATTAAGGTAACTAGAAGCTTTTCAATCAAAGTATTAGTTGCATCAGGTTAAAATACCTCCAGTTAAATGCATCATGTTAAATGCCGGATCAGTCTTTATCTTGCTGCCTTTTTGCTGTGTGAGATTTCAGGTTTGTACCCTCCAAACCTTTCCTGTCTATTAGGCTATGGAGCTCTAGAGATTCACATGCAGAAAGATTATTGGAGTATGTAGGAAGAGTCACACAGTACATCAATTTATGAAAGCAGTCACATCTTTTTCTGGAATCATACAACTACTTTCTTAACCCCTCTTTGCAGCACAATCGAAGAAGGAAACCATGGCAAGTTTAAGCAGCTGCTAACAGGTGATATGTGCACTGTGTATGCTCTGAAACATTTTCCCCTTTCTGATCTAAAATGCTGCACAACCCTAATATTACCCTTATCATCCCAGACAAGCTAGAAAACAATCTTTTATGTTTGGATAGATTGTCTAATGAAGAACACGCTTTTCAGGAAGCTCTGAGCTTAATAGGAATTTTCAGGGGGTTGTTTTTATACATTCCTTCTCTTATGTGCCTAATTTTTACCACACACTATTCGTATTAGGCTTATGGTAAATAACACCTGGGGGGGTGTAGTTTAGATTTAACCTAGCTTAAATCACCATTTGATTCAGGAAATGAACATGAAACAGTCTTTGAGTTCCTCCTTTCCTTCATCCCTGGCATGATTATGAAGAGGAAATTGTAAACTTCTAATTTAGATCGGTAAGATACAATGGCCTGAATGTAAAAATGAGGTCAGTATAACTATCCCTGATGAAAGCAAAAAGGCAAAGTTTTCTTATAAGTTATATCTGACTCTAGGGCACATTGTTCATCTGTTTCTTGGCTGGGAGAGCCAGCATTGTCTGAAGACAATTTCCATTATCATGTGACAATTTCTGTGAGCATGGCTATAGACAAAAGATGCATGGAAACCTCTCATCTTCCCATCAAAGTAGTACCTATTAATCAGGGGTGGGATATGACAGGGTTAACTACTGGTTCGGGATTTATGGCTTCCCTGCCCTCTGTGAGCCTTGCGCCTGTTAATCGTCATTAGCATGCTGTGTGCCGAGAAGCAGCCTTTGAAACAGCCCTCTTTTCTTGTTTTTTTTAACTGCAGCTGTGCCTCGTTTGGCAGCTGAAGTTGAAAAATCAGGAAATAAAGATCAGGTAAGAGCCCGGGTGGGCAGATGGGCAAAAACATCAGCAGACATTAGCTGCTCTTCAGAGCTACCAGTTCTACAGAGGTGGACAGAACCAGAAGAAACCCACCCCTGCTATTAATCTATTTGCATTTACATGCTTTCAATCTGCTAGGAGGGCAGTTATACTGAAAACAAATATAACCATAATTTACTGAATTGTTAGCAGAGTTTATTTATATAAAGGGGTAAGGGCTACTTCTCACAACCATGTTTATTTATTAAATTTATTGGCAGCCTATTTTTATCACAGACAGTGGTAAGATGGTTGGCCAATAAGATACCACTGCATCTTAACATGCAGTACTCTAGTCTAGACCTTCTGGTTCTCATGTGGGACAAGTGATTGGTGGGATCATTAATGATGCATCATTTACCTCAGGAAAAACAATCTTGGCATATCCACAACATCCTGTGGTGATGGTCTGATAGTCTTGTGCCAGAAGAAAATACAAAGCACTGGTAGCTGAAGATAAATTGAGGCCCATCTCTGAATTGAAATGAGATAAGACAGAAGCAATGGTATGTAGACATATTGTTTGGTGGTCTATCTTCATGCTGCAGTTGAAAGAATGTGAGAACAAATCCCCAATGCAGGGCTGCCGTGAGCTGCCAAATTCTAGATGAGTGGTAGGTGATAGCAAAGAGATATAGATAACCTACTTCTAACATTCAAGGATCATCTATTTTCCAAAGCACCAGAAGGCAAGAGAGGAAACAGAACTCATAAATTTCCTAACAGTGAAAACAATTAACCAAGAGAACAGCTTGTCTTCAGATATTGGGGATGCTCTGTCATTCAAGGCTTTTAAAAAGAGGCCGGACAGCCATTTGTCTGAAATGATAACGTTTCCTGCTTGAGTAGTGAGTTAGACTGGAAGACCTCAAAGTTCCCTTCCAACTCTCTTATATTTTTCTGTTAACCTGCATCCCAGTTAATCTTTCCCTAATATTGCATAACTACTGAACTTATATTTTAGTCTTTAAAATACATGTGTAAAAGAACCCATCTTAAAGTATGATAGAGAACTGTAATAGAACAGAGAAAGAACATTTTTTCCCTTAGAAAACTAGATAATACACAACAGTGAAATTGATTTCAGATTTAGGGCATGTCCAATTTTTCAAGTTTCAATTTGCAAACATTAGGGATGCTCAAAAGTTGTGACATGCCTTGGGAACTGTAAAGTTATTTTGGTTACTTTAATCTAATTTAGATGTATTTGGTAAGTAACTACATAAATATCATAAGTTAACATTTTGTTGTTTCATATATCACAGATATAATTGTTTCTCCAACATCAATCTGCTGCTTGCCATGGTGGTGAAGGAGGTTAGGGAAAGGACAACATGAGAGCCTGAGGATTCCCTAAATGCATCTTTGTAGCAGTATATGTAATTTGAGTGTAGCTAAGCATTTTGAGAATTAAATTAATGTATTTGTTATTATGAGCTGTGGAAAGAAATGCTAACATACATTTGGTGTTAACAATGACTAATGGACTTTGCCACAGCTTGCAGATGCAGAACAAGCTAATGCTAACAATAGTTAATCATTGTTTTCCCAATTAGCCAAGTTTCA
This sequence comes from Laticauda colubrina, assembly GCA_015471245.1. Taxonomy (NCBI): domain Eukaryota; kingdom Metazoa; phylum Chordata; class Lepidosauria; order Squamata; family Elapidae; genus Laticauda; species Laticauda colubrina. The sequence continues at coordinate 8,250,519 of BLBF01000044.1, forward strand.
TGGACTTGCACTATGCACCGAACCATAAGCTAATCACACCAATTGTATTTACACACATCTTTCTATTAGTTGGCTCTTTTGTAGCTTGAAGTTTGCAGGTGGGTTATATAGCCCAGACGCCACAGCAAAACTTGGCCATCAATGATGTGCAAATCCTCCCTTCCTGGTAACTTTTGCAGTGGCTGGCCAGATCTTATTTTTAATTTTTCTTTTTTATTTATGGAGAAAAATACACTTGTTTATGGTCTGATTCATTTGGGAGCCATGATCCACAAGGAAAGGCTAATTCTTTTATGGGCATCTTATTTTCCAAATGGACAGCATTTACCCCAGCTGCTCCTTTTCACAAAGAAGCCAGATAAGTAAACACTAATAGTTTATCACTATTTCTCCTTTATTTCTAGAGGCCAGAAAGAGAAGTAATTATTGGTTATTTGCTGCAGCTATCATATACAGGCAGTATCATGGCCAAAAGAAATTAAGATTTCAAAAAGGCTCCACAGATTTAGCTGATATGTCAAAGCAAACCATAAACTGACATAGCATATTATAAGAACGTATCTAAAAATCATGCTTTAGGATAAAGGTCTCCTAGCACTACCAGTCTCTGGCTACTTGAAATGAATTTTACATGGTAATGTTAGATATCCTAAATTATTTTTCTATAGTTAAAGGAAAGGTGGAAAAAAGTGATGGTCACATGTAAAAAAAGTGACAAGCATAATAAGGCCATGTTATCTAGACCACCTATAAAATGTCATGACTGAGGCAAGGCCAATTGCACAAAGAAATCCTCATCTGGATATATGCAATAACAAATGAAATTCAATCCAATTGTAATGCATGTATTACATTTTGGATTTCGGATTCTCCCAGAAGGAAGAAAAGTCTTGGCTAAACTACCTGGAATATTAATAAATCTGACAAATGTTATTTCAACAACAGACAAAAAAAATTATATACAGAATAAATAGGCATCATGCTGAGAAAACAGGTGACAGATCTCAGACAAAGTTCCCTGGCATTTAGTAATTATTTCTGCCTCCTTTTTAAAGGGTATAGAATATTGTCTTAATCTGTCTTCAGAGGAAGAAGAGTGGACAGACTCATTCTGGTGTATGTTTTATTGTCTTCTTTGTGCTTGCAGTCACTAATCACATTGCAAGTAGGCCTTACAACAAAACATTGCAATATAGAAATAACCTGTTCAAATGTTCAGTCATGGTTTCATTCTCGATCTGTTGATTATCCATTTCTCTCTTATCCTAATTAGTCCTTGACACTGAATTTTGATATTTTTTCAGCAATATGTTCTCACAGAACTACTGATTCTTCCTTTTCATGTCTGAAATCTGGTTATTAAGACCAGTCCTAGAAACTGATATTGTTTTATTATATTAAGTTAGGTTGGAAATGTTTTGAAATAAATCTAGTATATCTGAGAATTCTTAGAGAAATAAATTCTTCCAAGACATACTAAATCCATTTTTTGAATCTGCTTTTATTACAGACTTACAAGTTTATAAGGCAAGTGGCAAATTGTTAAGAGGAAAAAGCCATAAGTCTTCTAGTGTATTTACAGGAAATAATTCAGATATTGCTTCCCAAATAATTACATTAAAATTAAAAATAATCAGGGAGATACTAGTTATGTTTATGTAGAAGGAAATGCTTTTCACAAGTTCTATTTTTCCCGGGAAAAACATCATGCAAATAGTGTTTTGAACTCTCACTAAAATGAATGGAAAAATTCCTTTAAAATTCTTTTAAAAGAAATAGATGAACAGGAAAGGAAATATTGGTATTGATCTGCATACTTCAGAAATAAAGAGCTGTAGAAAAGTACCCCATCAACCAGAAGGAAACACAACTGAATAATGATTGAGGGCCATTTTTCCTAATGCCTTACCTTTGCTGTGTTTAACAAATCAAGTTCATGAAGTTCCTGAAAAATAGGTTTTTAAATAATGCTCGTCATTTCAGCAATAACACTATCATTCGAACTGTTTTCTTTCCATTTCAGCAGTGCTCTGTACAGTAGCTTAAGGAAAAAAACATATATATAGTAATAGTTCATGTTGCTGCCTTCCAAATACTTTAATTTCCAAATGACCAGAATAGTTAGAAATTCTGGAAATTGTAATTCTAATTTATCTGGAGGCAAATTGATATATATGATGGAAGCATATATTTTCTTTTCATAAATGTAGCAGGCCCAACCACTTTTTTCCACACCCAGTTGGAAACAAAGCAATATTCTACACCAAAAGTGGGAAGTCTGCAGCTCTTCAAAGGTTGAATTATAACTCACTATTCTAGAGAGAAACAGAAGGAATTGTAATTCACTCATACCTGGAAAATCAACTTCTCAGATCTTCATTTTCATTGAAAAACTAGCAGACCCAGCACATGGAGCTGCTCCTGGTTACTAAACATAACTCTTGAAGTAGAGATGTTACATGGAGCACTGACACTGAGCTTGTTGCCTCCCAATGCTCTTCAACAGCAGGCCAACTCAGAGGCTTTGCAGTAAACGTCTCAAGAGTTGACAGGGGTTTTAGAGTTGACTGCCTCACATCAATAAATTCTGACAAACTCCGAACATTGTAACTTTCAAAATGGAAATAATTAGCTACTAAACAGAGTATATGTAGCTCTGGAATCCAACTTTTCTTCATTTGGTCAAGAGTGAAATTTGCTATTTGAAGACAGCAGTTCATCAGAAGATGAAGGATGCAGGGCCTCAGTCTTACTTTTTTTCCTGATACCAGAGCCAAATAAACACAGGATTTCCTCTCTTCAGAGGAAACGGTGGTGTTTTCTTTCAACAGGAGAGTTTCACAGTGAGCTGGCGGAAATCTGGAAATGCTGCCAGAAAGATATTGTTTGCATGATCACCTCCACAAACTCTTGCACCCTGCTACTCTAATGAAGTGTGAGCAAGAAGCAAAAACTCATCTATTCTAGCATTCAAGCTAGATGCTTAATTAGTTTTAAGCTGCGTAATTCTGGGAGTTGTGTCCACATATTTTTTAAGTTGCCAATGTTGAGAAACACTGTTTTAAATCTTATCTATTTAAAACATGCAGACTTCTTTTCAAGTATATATTACTAGCTGATCATATGGTTCTAATTTAAAATACAGCAGGACCTTTTCATGGAAGAATGATAAGCTAAATTTATGATGCCTCTTTAGACAGCATTTCACTTAAGAGTAGACAGTTGCTTCTTTTGAGGAAATACATGAGGAATCAAATCCTTTCCCTGTCACAATCAATTTTTCAAGGAGTTTTCAGGAGAAAAAGTGGATTTCTTGAATTAAAGTCATTCTGAAAAAGATTCTGGTAAGAAACCTCAGGTAAAACTTACTCACTTGAGCCTTATATGCTTTTTCTTAATATTCAGCAATATTGACTTAACCAAAGATCGTTCCAAAATTTGCCAAGCATAGGCCTAACGTGAAGCAGACTCTTGCTTTGACATTTAAATGGGATGGCATCCTGGTTCACAGAGAAATCTCACCGTAAGAGTATAAGAGACCTGGGGCAAACTTTGCATTTATAAAGGTTGCCCAGAGCTGTGCAGTGGAAAGCTTGAGATCTATTTTCAAATTTAGATTTTCATACTCCTGAATTTGTATTGGGTGTCTAGTTCTCACAATCATCTTTTTTTTTTTTTTTTTGCTAGGTTGGTGATAAGGTGATGATTATGGCCCGGTCAGGTCTCTGGCAAGAAATTGTGACAGTTCAAGCCAATCAGACTTTTCTCATGCCGGAAGGTATGAGCTTTGAGGAAGCAGCTGCCTTTCTGGTCAATTACATCACTGCCTACATGGTTCTCTTTGATTTTGGCAATCTGCGCCCTGACCAGAGTGTCCTTGTCCACATGGCAGCAGGTAACAAAACCTGTCCTACTGTTCTTGCAATGTATTGCTAATCTGCTTGAGGCAAAAGTTCATCTTTTGCAAACTTCTGACAAGCAAAGTCAAAGTCAGATTCACTTAACAATTGTTACTAAGTTAACAACTGCAGTGGTTTATTTAACAACTGGGTCATGAAAGGTCATGTACAATACATCCCACCTTTTAGAGTGCTTGTGTGGTGACAATTTTTACCTGTTCTTTTTAATTGATTATTCTTTTGGGATATTTATTTGCAAGTATTTTACTTTTTTTGTGCATCTTCTTGAGAGATTTTTAGATAAAAGATACTAACATATCTTAGATATAAATAAAGCAGGTTACATTATGGAAAAAAAATCTGGCACAAGTTCATATAAATTGGATTTATGCATTTGTGCTACCAAAGTGAAAAATAACGTTCTTTATTTTTGATTCATGAGAATTCAGTTTTTGTGGTTTTTATATCATGGTTTATGACTTAGAATGCTCTATGTACCAGCTACTTATGGCTTATTCACTAAACATGGTTTAAAAATCAAGGGTATATAATCTACAGATGGTCCTTGACTTAAAACTATTCATTTAGTGACTGTTTGAAGTTATAATGGCATTGAAAAACTATGACTTACAATTAGGTCTTGCACTTATGACTATTACAGCATCACCATGGTTATGTGATCAAAATTTGGGTGCTTGATATATAGCATGCATTTACAACAGGTGCGGGAGCCTCTGGATTATGTCACTTTTATTTGTGACCTCCCAGGCCAGCTTCTGACAAGTCCAGTCAATGGTGGAAGTGGAATGACCACACAATCCACTTAACAACTGCAGAAATTCACTTAGCAATCATGGCAGAAAAGATCATAATACTGGGCATGCTTAACAGTGGAAATTCTGGTCCCACGAGTAGTTGTAAGTTGAGGACTACCTGTATAAAGTCAATCCATCATAAATTTCATGGGGAAGGAGGATTGGAAAACTATTTTCCCACAGCAATAAATTGGGTTCATAACACTGTTAAGTTGAAATGGAAACTTTGAATCCTTATAGCAATTTCCCCCTAAACATTTTCTGTGTGCATAGTGGGTAAAAACTGATGACAACATTTCATCCTATTTTGAGATAGAAATATATATGAAAACTGATATCCATCTTACAAAGGTCATTTAATATTTTAAAAAACCTCTATACACCTAGCATCACTCATATGTGTACTGTGTTCTCAACCTGACAAAGAATATAGCATATGGCCCTTGGTCACAGAAACATTGCTACTTATTCTGAGATATAGTTTCTTTTAACTTTGGCTTGTTGAACATACCGTAATGTCCTGTTTCTACAAAATGTTATGAGGGGAAAAGTTTATAAGGCACAGTCATGGGATTTATAATAATGCATGACACAAAATTAGTACATGGTTGGGTAGTTTGTAGTTAGCCCATAGCCACTGTGGTTAGTTAACAATTCAGTATATTGTGAGAACCTGGCTATTGGGTTAATTAAGCAAATCATGGCATAGAGAAAAACTTTTTGATATCTTCTCTTGGTGTACATTAGGCCCCCTGATTTGGACTATTTTTAAGAAAGATTCCTTTATTATTTTTAATGAAATCTGATATACTGCAAAGAAAAACACCAGCTGCTGTGTTTATACTTATGGGAAAGAATAGCTTAATATATTATGATTGGCTAAGCCTACCATAAGCAGCTATTTACAGGTGAAACTTGAAAAATTAGAATATCGTGCAAAAGTTCATTTATTTCAGTAATGCAACTTAAAAGGTGAACCTAATATATGAGATAGACTCATTACATGCAAAGTAAGATAGTTAGAGCAAAATGCAAGCCATAAAGCTTGTCTGCGGAAGGAAGCATGAAATGCTCCAAAATCTGCTGGTAGATGGCTGTGTTTAAATGAAGCACAGTGGAGCAATACCAGCAGATGACATGGCTCCCCAAATCAACACAGATTGTGGAAACTTCACACTGGACTTCAAGCATCTTGCAGTGTGTGCCTCTCCATTCTTCCTCCAAACTCTGGGTCCTTGGTTTCCAAATGAGATGCAAAAGTTGCTCTCATCAGAAAAGAGGACTTTGGACCACTCAGCAACAGACCAGGTCTATTTTTCTTTAGCCCAGGTAAGACGCTTCTGATGTTGTTTGTTGTTCAGGAGCAGCTTGACAAGAGGAATATGACATTTGAAGCCCATGTCTAGGATCTGTCTGTGTGTGGTGGCTCTTGCTGCACTGATTCCAGCCTCAGTCCACTCCTTGTGAAAGTCCCCAACACTTTTGAATGGCCTTTTCCTGAAAATCCTCTCCAGGCTGCAGTCATCCCTGTTGCTTGTGCACCTTTTTCTTCCACACTTTCCCTTCCACATAACTTTCTATTAATGTGCTTTGATACAGCACTTTGGGAACATCCAACTTCTTTTGCAATTACCTTTTGAAGCTTTCCCTCCTTATGGAGGGTGTCAATATGGTTTTCTGCACAACTGTCAGGTCAGCAGTGGTTCCCATGATTGTGATTCCTATTGAACCAGACTGAGAGACCATTTAAAGGCTCAGGAACCCTTTGCAGGTGTTATGGCTTAATTAGCTGATTACAGTGGGACACTTTGAGCCTAGCATATTGAACCTTTTCACAATATTTTTCACAATAATTTTCTGAGATTGTGGATTTGGGGTTTTCATGAGCTGTAAGTCATAATCATCTCAATTATGACACATCACGGCTTGAACTATCTTCCTTTGCATGTAATGAGTATGCCACATATTAGTTTCCCCTTTTAAGTTGCATTACTGAAATAAATGAACTTTTGCACGATATTCTAATTTTTCAAGTTTCACCTGCATGAGTGGACCTCAGGCAACTTCCAGGTATGTTTCCAGCCCACAAAGTTGCCTCTTCTTGCTTTAATTTGTTATGCAAATACAGCCACCCTGTTTGTCATATAAGAATGTAACATATTATATGTTATTTTTTTCTGCTCCCAAATTCTGAACGACAGTGTCATACTGTAAAGCAGGGACAGAGTAATTAAAAACCAAATATTTTTTTGCGCTGCACCAATTGTATGGCTGAACAGGTCAGAAATAGCAGCTGAATGTTTGTCCTTATTCCAAAAAGTTCTACTCACTCACAATCTATCCAGCTGTCAGGGAGTATAGTGGGGAGATAGTCAGGACCATTAAACAGCATCAAATACCTTTTCCTTGTGTTAACACTGTCTTCATGCTTTGCTCATTTTATGGCACTACTGAGAGCTTCTTCCACTGATTTAACTTTGATTAAGTTATGTGGAAACATGTAAATTTAGTGAGGATAGCCCATGTTGACTCCTTTAATGAATGGAAAACTTTGCATTTTTTTGGCTTGCAGGCTTTTTTCATGACTCACTTGACCCATTTTTCTCTCTCTCTAGGTGGTGTGGGAACTGCAGCCGTACAACTCTGCAAAACTGTGGAAAATGTCATCATTTTTGGCACAGCATCTGCCTCCAAGCATGAGGCCCTCAAAGAGAATGGGGTGACTCACCCAATTGATTACCGGGCAGCTGATTATGTGGCTGAAGTCCGGAAAATTTCTCCCAAAGGTTAGTAGAGGCTGAAGAAAGGGATGGGGTGGAGCAAGACAATCTGAAATTTCCTTCATTTTCTGTGCTCCTGCTTGGGACACTCCAGTATTATGGGAGCTCAAAAGAAGGTGCTTGATATACTGGCATAATTTCAGTGGTTTATTATTTAGAGTTTTAAATTTAACTTGCAGAGCATGACTAATCGTATGAATTGAAATGAAATAAATCAGCTGAAATGTGCAGAAAAATGTCAAACAGAATTATCAGGTGGTGATGGTGATAATGGGATTGATGTGTCACTTCAGGTTCTTAAAAGAAACTCTCTTTTAGGGAAATGTTGCTCTCCAAAGTTGGCAGCCCATATATTATTTTATGTACTTTTATTATAACTCCAGCCCAGCTTAATCAGGGCCACCTTTTTAATCAAGTTAAATAGATAACTTGAGTTGGTAGTGCTTTGAAGAGCTATCAATCTAAATTAATTTTTCAAGGATGGAGATTAGTGGATTCATTCCAAAATCTACTCAGGCCATACCTTTATCAAAAATATATCAAATCAGGACTAACAAAAATATATCAAACTGGGAGCAAACCTTAAGATCCAAGTATTACTAGATTTGTTCCCTCTGTGTAAGAATAGTTAACTAAACAGTGTGAAGATGCTTTGATGTCTCGAATGACTTCATATCTAATCTTAGATATAATTCAGTCTTATTTGGAAGCACTTTTTGGATTGCAATTCTATATGTAGAGTTGTGGCAAATCTGGATTATAGAGTTTATATTTCAATCTGATATGTAATCTGCTCTATACATTATTTATAATATTTTTTTATTGTATGTTTACATATAGTTTTTCTTTTTTCTGTCATGGTTTCAGTTTCCCCTGTTACATATTTGAAGACTTCAGTAGGGACATGTTTTAGTTCGAAATGGCATATCAAATTTCTTCCATTACTGTAAAGTTGTTAATGGTGCATTAGAATATATTAGCTACAATAGTTATTCAAATTTTATTAGTTATCCATATTTTAATATTTATATTGGTTTTCCCTTCATATCACTAATCCCTATACTCTTTTAAATCAGCATTTGTATCAGCATTATTTGTTATCCTTTTTTCTTGATCTTATTATAATGAAAGAAAAAGGGGAAAAATTGAAATCATAACCGGCACCTATAGGTTTATTGGTAGATGTATAGTAAAAATAAAGAGAGTATGAGAAAATGTTTTGGATGTTCTTCTTACAGATTTATGGCTGACTGAATCATATATTTGAATAAATTATTAGTTTATATTGGAGACTGATTTATTTAATTTTTTTAATCAAAACTTAACAATAAAATTAAAAGTAACTGAAATTAAAATTATTGAAACCTGGTTAAACTGAAAATGCCACATGGGAAATTTTATTTCCTTTCAATTGAAATTTTCCATTAAATAACTCCTGTTTTCTTTCCCCTTTTCCTTTTAGGTGTAGATGTTGTTTTGGACCCTTTAGGAGGTTCAGATACCACAAAAGGCTTTCATCTCCTGAAACCAATGGGCAAACTAGTCAGTTATGGTGAGTCAGAAAGCATTCCATCAAAGGATGCTTGGAATTCATCAGAAGTTGAGTCCCCAAATCTTCTAAATCCCAAAGATCAGATCTGGAATTTGAGAATAAGAGTGCCTAAATGAGATCACTGTGCAGTCAAGAATCATTCTCTGAAAGTCAAACAAAAAATAATATTACAAGAGGTCTGTTTTTCTTTATCAAACTGAAGTAGCTAATAGTAATTAGCTGGATGCCTGAGTGAAATTTGTTCTTTTTAGATTTTTTTAAATCCTGTCTTTATTTTTTTCTACGAAAAACTCAAGGTGCTGAATATGTCCAACATAGCTTCCTCCTCCTATTTGCTCCACAACAACAACCTTGTGAGGTGGTTGGGCTGAGATAAAGCAAATAGCCAAAGGCTATTCTGCTGGCTTTCATGCCTAAGGTGGGAGTAGAACTCACAGTCTCCTGGTTTCTAACCTGGTTCCTTAACCATTAAAGAAAAGTGTGTGTGTGCATACGGACACACTTTTGGAAAGAAAACCTTTCCCCCAATCCCAACCTTGAAAGCTATTATTCTGCTATTGATATAGAAATACTTTCCTTATACAGAAAGCAGGGGCAGATTGAATTGGACTGACTTAATAGTGTAGCCTAGAATGTCCTTATCTTCTTGCAGACACTTTTAAATTAAAAGGAGCGTAAATTCCTGATACAAGAATGCAGTTTTGGAATGAGAATGATAGCCTGAGCTGCAGTACTTTGCATTCAAAGAAAAAGCCATCTTCAGTGGTGGATTAAGGCTCACCAGTGCCCAAAGCACTGACAAATCTTGGTACCCCCCTTTATACATTCAGTAAAAACGAAACCATATTCTCAACTTTCTGGTGCCCCTTTTGAGCCTGGTGCCCTAAGCACATACTTAGTCTGCTTAATGATTAATATGTCATTGGCCATCTTGATTTTTCCAGGCATAATTGGATCTCAAACAGGATATTTCTCTATTTCGTAGGTGTAGCCAACTTGCTAACAGGGCAGAGGAAGAACCTGATGGCTATGGCAAAGACCTGGTGGAATCAGTTTAGCATCAATGCCTTGCAGCTGCTTCATCTCAACAAAGCAGTTTGTGGCTATCACCTGGGCTACCTTGAGGAGGAAGTGGAGCTTTTAACTGCTGTGGTGACCAAGCTAATTGCTCTCTACAATCAGGGCAAAATCAAACCAAAGGTGGATTCTGTTTGGCCCTTTGAACAGGTGAGAATGTTTGGCCTCCCAATGAGTTATTTTGTGTTCCACAATAAAAAAAATTCTGCCTTTAGCTTAATTTATTCCCTTCCAAAGAACTGACATCATCACAGACTTCAACTCTAGCAATTATCCCCAAAAGGAGTGGGGATACGGAGTGATTTCAGAATCTTAGATACCTGCTGGCCATCTGCCATACTCTTATAATAGTGAAAGTTGAACGTACAACATATAGATCACATTCATTTGGTTGGCCTTTTAAATGCTTGGAAGAAAGCAGATTCATAAAAAAACTCTGGCAGACTCTTCAACGGCAAAGACAATGAAAAGAAAGTATAAAAGGCAAAGTTGTGTTAAAATTTGTGTAAATCCTTCTTTATTTTACATTTGGCCTTCTGATGACAGGAAGTATTTTAAAAAGTGAGTAAGCAAGCAAGAGTCATTTGATCAACACTCCCTCTCCCACGTGCACATGCTTCTCTTTCAAGGCAGATACTACCAAAAACATGTCGTGAGACTTTAGTGAGCAGTGAGTATATATTTAAAAAAGAATGATGACTAATCTAGAATGATTAATTTAGAATGCACCAATTTGGGGAAGTTTGATATATATCTGTGAGAAACCACTCCCCTCCCAGAAGAATGAAATATTTTAAGAAATATTAAAAAGATAGAATATTATATTTTCCCTAAAGGAGAAACATGTTTCTAAAGACAGAAACTCAGAGCCACAATTCCCTGCACCTAAGCAGATACTAAGCTGAGGCCAGCTTTTAGAAATGCAAAGTTGGTAATCCATTCAACACAGGTTATTTTGAACAAAGACAGAATTAGGAAGAATGGTAGGATCAGCCCTCACTCAAGATCCAAATCAGGAAAGCCATTAAGACACAATAGGAATGGCCCAACACCCTTTCAGGACACAAATCACATTACATCATCTCAGAGAGTCCAGGCTTCAATCAAACTAAATTCAGACAACCTAAAAGTTAGCTATGACTCCCAGACCCCTGGAAGTCTGTCAACCAATAGAATATATTTCTTGAACAGGAAGTTCAAGGGCAAGGCCCAAGAGAAAATATAAATACCTCTCTGTCACAACTCCATGTAGTCAGCTGTCCAGGACTTCACGCCCACCTGGTCCTGTCCATCAGTAAACCATCTTTCCAATCAGCCTCCATGTATTCAGTGTCCTTTTCTCCCCACTTGGAACTGAACCAGATGGAACTGATCCAACATATTCTTGGATGCATTCTCCTTAGTCATATTTCTTGAGGCAGAAGGGATGATGAAATGGTCTGGTTCTTCTTCTGATGCAGGTGGTTGATGCCATGAAGCAGATGCAAGAGAAGAAGAATGTTGGGAAAGTTGTCTTGGTTCCTGAAGCTCCACCGAAAGATGAAAACAAGAAAATAGAGAATTAAAGCAAGGGGCATGGGTGAACTATTTGACCTCAGGTTGATTTTGGGGGACTTTTTTTTAACTGCCTCCCCTCCCCCCCTCACATCTGGCCCCTGAGGGAAATAGAAATGGACAGGTCTCTCACTGCTATTAATGGAATAAGTGACATCAGGATTGAAGAAAAAAAAGTCTTGTGGTTAATTGGCCGTTTAAAGTTGAGGCAAGCTTCTGAGTTTCATTCAATCTTTATAGAGTGGAACTTAAAGGATTGCCACATCCCTGTGAAATTATTGGTTGGTCTATTTTAAAAAAGAAATCCAGTACTTCTTTTGCAAGCTTGATATTTTGCTCTTTAAGGAACCATATAGAGAATTATCTGAAGTGAAAAGCATACAAGGCAAAACCTATCCATTGGCAGCATCTTTGATTTCTTGATCTTAATTTTTTGAACAAAAAAAAATTCAAAAATTATTTTGAAAACTGTTCAAAAATTCCTAGATATGTTATTTGTCTCAATGACATCTTCTGTCCTTAGCCATCCTTAGCTCACCTCTGAATACTTAATGATTAGTAAGTTTAGAGATTGTAAAACACCCATGGTTTTAGCAGCTATTGGCAGTTGACAGTTTCCATAGAAACAAATCTTTGAATCTACCAGTTTGGAAGGGCACATTTAACAAACAGAACGCATTAGATATCTTTGCAGCTGGAGGGAGATGTGAGGAAGAAATTTTTGTCTCTGGGGTATTCATTTACCTTAGTGCAACAAAGCTACCATTGCTTCCTGCAATATGAAAGTCCTCTTTGCTATCTAGGCAAATCTCATATATCTTTTTTTTTTTTTGCCAAAATCTACTATAGAGAATGCAAGTATGAAAAATCAAGGAATTGCCAGTAAAGAAATTGCAAGATTCCAAGTATAGCTTGTTTTAGAGAGAAATACTGACTGTTTCCATTTAAAACGGGTTATGTAGACAGACATTTATTTAACCGTACTAAACAGCTGATTAGCCTGTAATCAAAAAAATAGTAATTTCATGTTTGTCATCTCTGACTTGTGACTTGATATCAAGCTGTTCTAAGGATTAACTATATAAAAAAATATATGTTCTCAGTCAAAGATAAGAGAAATACTTTAATAACATTATTCCCTCTTACAATTATTTAACTTCAAGACCCAAAATATTTAGATGTGCATTGTGCCTGTGATTTGCAAGTTACACTAAGGGTGAATCTAGTTTATGCTAAAGACTCGCTGCAAATTAAATATTCTCTTAATATTTTTATGCTGTAGAGAAAGGACAACAGGACCAATTCTGTACAAGAAACAGATTGGGCAGGAAATAGTAACAGATTTTTACATTTATAAGATTCTGACTTGACTTGGAAAAAAAATCAATTGATCACTTTGGTAATGTATCTGGAACTATTTCTGCTGAAGACCTTTTTTGTTGTTGAACAGATTAAGTTTGTCTGATCCTTTTTCATTCACCACCATTTCTGAAAGCTCTTCCTTGAAAATCTTCAAAGGGTGTTGTGTATGTGTGTCAGTAAATAGTTTTGCTATTTTAGGAATTTGATCCTCAAGAGTATTTCTCAATACTTTGAATTACCCATTTCTAAAGTTCCTCCTCTTTCCAGGAGTTTTGCCAGTCTGCTTTGGGTAAAGCTATTATCCTTATATTCCAGTAAATAAAATATCCAAGAAAAGACAAGGGTCCCAAGTTGCTTCCTCAAACTGTTCTTTTGATTCTCAATTAGTTATAGCAGAAAAAATCCTAAATTTAATATTCTGTCTTTTATTGGCCTAGGAAAAAATATTTTCAGTAAATTGTATCAGTTAAGCATTTTTCTTTCTGGCAATTCTTTTTCTTTCACCCATCTGAAAACCATCTATGAAAATGTTGAGAAAATGTTGAGACATTAAAAATGTTTAATCCCCACACAAAATATATATTTGTGAGGGGTCCTCAGTGCTTTCTGAGCTTGCTTGTTTTCTTGCAAATGTTTCATTACCTTAACTAGATAAGCTAGCACTGATAATGTTACCTAGTTAGGGTAATGAATCATTTACAAGAACATAAGCAAGCTCAGAGAGCACCAAGGACTCCGCATTTCAACCCTGAGCTACAAATATTCTGCTTTATTAATATATTTGTGAGAATGGAAACCATCTTTGATGTCCTTTTAGCCCATCAGCCCTTGATTATTCATGTTACTTAGGGGGAATCCTCAACTTACAATCTTTTGCAGGCCTATGTTTATTTAGCATGTCTGTTTTGTGAACAAAACATTTTCACAATTCTTGCACAAAGCTTTTCAATCTTTAGTACTGCATGGGGGGAAGGGAAATTCATTAAAAAAAGCAAATGAAATGGAACCTCATTACTTCAATTTAATGTAAATATTTTCTCTTCTTTCTCAAACATCCAATTGCTGAATTAGTTGCCATCTTGTGATTATGGAAACAATAAGACAATATATTTGTAAAACTTCAACTTGAGAAGGCTATTTTAAGACAGCTATCTTCCTTATACAATCCTGTTAACCATTATAATGAGGAACACAAGAAAGGAGGCATCTAGTGCAATCACTGTGAAGAAAATCTGGCTTGGAATGCCAAACATCCATTGGATAGTTCTAAGCAAAAGATGGAAGTTCTGGAAATGATTATTCTTGCTGTGGATCATTCCTTTCATTATTTTGTACATATTAATGTTTTGAAATTGGTAAGTACATCATTTCTATAAGCTCAATCAAAAGCTACCAAGCATTTTTAAACATTATTTAATCTGCCACGTTCTTACTGAAATATAATTACTGTACAGAATAGCAATTAACTCATGGGATCCCCGAACTGGGAGGAACCAAAAGGTCAGTTCCTTCAAAGGAGCCAATGCTCAGTGCTAGAGCATATAATTCTTGTGTAGGTAATTCCAAATCCAAGCCATGCTAGATAAAGTTAGGAGAGTTGGAAAAATGTTGGCCCAAGAACTTTCAATGGTTTTTAATAGTTTAATGTAGTGTAAGGCAGATTCCTAGAATTTTCATACCTCATGGAAGGACAGCTTCCATAGTCATGAGATTCATCAAATGCAACTTTTCTAGTTTGAAGGCCTTCAGAGATATTGAACTTCAACTTTCAGCATTTCCAATCGAGAGAATTTCCAGGTTCCATATCTAAAGGGCATCAGAAGGAGAAAATGCAGAGATCTGATCTGATATGCAAGAGATTCAATAGATATTGGAGACTAGCCTAGAGCATAAAGCTGTAGCTCTGATTATCTGATGTGGCCTTTGCCACTTATTTTATACATATATCCTCATATCTCTTGATATTTTTTACCATTTCCCAGGACCTACCAATTTTTTAAACTTCTGGTCTTAAGATTACAGGCCAACAGGAGTTTCCAGATCCCAATTGTATGATCAAAAGAGAAAATGAGTTTCCAGTTTTCTGTTATTTTAAGCACAACAAGGAGAAAAAAGTCTTGCATGATCAGCTGTGGTCTCCCAAGCTTTTACGAAATAATGGGGGAAAAGGGTGGGGTGGGGAGAGAATCTATTGTAAAATTTTGTGGGTTTAGTTGTTGGGGTTTTTTTCTCTCATGCCTTCCTTCTTGCTGCTGCCGGTGCCTTATTTGGGATGGCATTCCAAAACATTTCTAACCTCATCATTGTAAAACTGCAAGGAATAGCCTTGCCTTCAAAAGAACTTCTATGCTGCATTGTTATTCCCAATTTATTGTGCCTTGTTCCAAACAGTGAGTAAGGTCTAATTCAAGAAGCCTTTGCCAATGTTAAAAAAGAATGCCCCATCCCAAGGAAACAGTTTGAAATGTATATATGGCTTCTGTTCCTTAATCAATGAGGACACTTACATAACAGGATGAGTTGTTACAGAAATGCATAAATTTTGATGTTATTATTAACGGATAGAATGAATTCTCCTAGATATATCCATCCTTCTTTATGAGAGCCATCAGATATTTTTTGCATAATACTGTGAAAGTGTGGTTCAAGTCTCCTGACCAGCACTTCTGAACCTTATTTTAAATTGAGTAGATAAGCTTAATGAACCTCTGTCACATAATAAATATGGAGAATTTGAATTCTGTTAATAGTATAATTTGTGGAGCTTCCCATAGGTTGAGAGAGAACCAACTCTTTCCTGTAGTTACTTTGGGAAGAGATGGGCTAAGTACAGCTTTACATATATTCCCAAAGGCACCACAGAGGGAAAACTGTTTTTAACCTAAAGCAGCAGCAAGTGAAGTCCTGCTCCCTTCCTGCAACCTTGCTCTCTCATGCTGGAATCTGACAGTTTTTAAATGTTCTTCCGGAACAGAAGAGATCTTTATCTTTGTGCTAAAGTAGATTTGTCTTACTACTACTCAGCTGTAGTTCTTTTATACAGAAAACATCAAATTTTAAAGCACTATAACTATACTCTTTGTTGCCTTGCTGATTAATACTGTAATCTTGAACTTTTTATCATCTCTTTTATTTTGCAGCTTTATTGCGTGTGTCTGTGTGAAGTGCACCCATGTATGTATTTCAGACAATTATTTTTTGAGCCATTTGGAATAATAAAGCCTTTGACCACCTCTCCCCCACTTTAAAATTAAAATCACTTGTCTTAACTAGTTAAAATAGTGTGCTTAACTTCAGAGTTAAAAATGTGAGGGGGGATATGTGAGAGGAGAAATAGGATATTTTCTATTGTGATAAATATCCATAAAACAAATACAAGGACATTTATCACAAGAATCCTTTATTGATACTTGTTCTTGCAGAGTTCAGGATAGTTCAAGATTTTATCATAAAACTCCAAAATGATGATGCCTAGATTGCCATGGATGTAGGGTTGATGGAGCAGTTTAATTGGAAAAAAGTGCCATATTTCCTGCTCAGTGAGCAACATGTAGCCTGAACATTATTGAAGGCCCAAAGAGTACATTTTGAACAGCCTGTTTCCTAGGGCTGAAGTGGGTCCTTAACAGCGGTGAATAGCAGTCCTCTTACACAACAACTCCCACAACTTGATCTGGCAGTTAATACCAGCTCACCTTATTTAGGGACCTCCTCAAATAAAGAAATAAAAGAGGCAAAGCTCCCTCAGGGAAATGATTTGCAATGTGCCAAAGTTAACATTGGAGCTGTCTTTAGAGAGATTTAAAAATACTTCTTCAATGAATGAAATCTCTCTCTAATTTTTATAATGTTCTCAACTACAGATATCATAGTATGTGGGTAGAAGATCACTCAAAGATGTCTATGGAAATTCTCAGTCATCCAGGTCATGATTGTCCCAAAGGTGCTTTTTCTCCCCAAAAGGCAACTGGACTTTCTTGGTTTTTTTCTTTGAAAGTGTTTCACTTCTCATCCGAGAAATCAAGAAAGTCAGTTATCTTTTGGGAAAAAAAGCAATAGAGTAAAATACACAGAATGTAAAATAACAAGCTTTACATTCCTTTTGTAGACCCATTCTTGTCTTTGATTATCAGGATGACTGAGTTCAACTGTCCTTCAGATTTAAACATTTCATAATTCTAAGTTCATAAGTAAACCATTTTTTTATTTGTTTAAAATTAAAACTTAAAATTCTTTAAAGTTTGTTTTATTATTTTTAGTTTTAAATCTGTGAAATAAAAATATTTAAAATATTTTTCTCTCCATTATCATTAATTAAGTTTTCTTTTTGTTTTCAAAGTGGATATGTGGCATTTTGTTAGGCATGGCTCACCAAATCCCAAAAAGAGTATTTAATTACCACTGGGAGAGATGTTAGTGATGAAGGCTAAAGCCAAGGTAATTGTGGATCTTTCAGAGGCAGGAAAAGCTCTCCCTTTGTCAAGGCAGGCCTGTTTTATTTGCATGATTGTTTTAGTGTGATGTAGGGTTGAATGACAAGCAGTGGATATCCTGGCCCTGCAGAGCCAGCTGTGGAATCACCACTATTGCCAAATAGATTCCCCCATGCTAGGGAGATACTGATGAAGAAAAACTGTTTGCAGTGAGGGCAGGCTGCATGGTCCCCTCACACCTGGTGACAGCACCTGCCCACCCCCTCTGCTTTGGTTGGTCCACAAACAGCTTTTGTGTCTTTATGGTTCAAGATGCTTTTTCAAGTCTTTGTGGTGTTTGAAAAGAAGTCCTCTTCTGCCTATGCCTGCGTGTGTGCCTGTGTGTACGTGTGTATCAACAAAGCAAATGTGCCGATGCTATCTACAGATTCAGACATGAAATTGCTAGTCTGCCTACTGTTACCATATGCCTTATGTGATTTTTGGGTGTTCCATTAAAAGCATAAAAAAAATGAAAAAATTGTTGTGTGATTCTCATCTTCCTATTCTTTCATAGTTTGTGTGTGTGACTTTCCCAGGACATGGGAGAGTAATTTCATTATTAAGGTTTTCTGAGAGCATCCAAGAGACCTAAGATGAAGAAGGAAATTGATATAGCTGCCTGGAATAGTTTAAACTTCTCTGACCACCCCAGTTTAAACAAAAGGGAAATTAAAATGACAAGTGCTTTGTAAGAATTATATGTGAAGAAAGGCCTATATAAGAACTGAGGAACTTGGCTTCTAAATCCTTCCCTCGTGATCATGCTGTTAGAAGCTGCTAGACATTGTAGCTTAGCATATTTGAGTGGCTACAAGTTTCCTGCGCCTGACTTTGTGTGATTAGGTTTACATAACTATTTCCTGAAAAGGTTTAAAAAATACAGTTACTGTTTGGAGCAGAAAAGGACACAAATTATTTGTCTTTGCATTCTGAACAGATCACAGTCCAACCTGGAACTTTCTAAATTTTAAATCATGTTGCAGTAGGAAGTTAAGGTCATATTAAAATAAAATATCTGGAACATTTGTTACTCAAAGTCAGCAGAAAATGGAAAAGATTCTGAATAAAGTGGCAAGTTTTGCACAGAGGCAGAAATATATTTATTTGCAACTCCTGGAAATTCAGAGGGACTAGCAAGGATATCTGGAGAGAGAAATGAAGGATACTTTCTTCTCTTCTGGGAGTCAGTGTCTCAAAATGTAAAATGATTCTGCTTGCATCAGCTGCATCCAACATCACAATGTGATTTCAAGCATGACACCAGATCAGATGCACAAATGTTTCCTGTATCTACTTGTCCTTTAGAGTAATATCTGCACTTGGGCATGATATTTTAATTTAGAAGAAAAGCTGCTATTTTTCTCTTTTGCATAATTGCTATGTCTACAATTTTCAGCACAATATCCAAAGGCAATTGTAGAAGTACATTTTAATTGAAGAAAAAAAAAGTGGAGGAAACACCCTTAGACTTTGACAAATATTATGAGGAATGTAATGATCTAAATAACTAAAACATCACAAGATGCAAGCAAGGCAACTTTAACCATTTGTTACAATCCTCTCGTGATTCTTTAAAACCCATGGAATGTCTATATATATTTGGCTATATTCTCTGGAACAGCAGTCAGGTCAAATATGCTTTTGTCTAAAAACATACTTTCTGATTGCGGGGGGGGGGAGGGAGGGAGAGAGTGAGCAAGAGAGTGAGAGTTATGTATTTTAAAAGGGAGGCATGCACATACCTATAAATGTTAAGATAGTAGAAAGCAGGGCAAATACTAAACCTACAGAGAGACATATAGCCCTGAAAGCTGGGAAATTAAAAATCCCGTCCCCATCTGTAGAAAGCACTAATTGTTAAGTTAAAATTAAGGCTTGTGTAAGTGGACCAATTTAAGGAAAAAGTCAATATTGGATGAGTTATACTTTTAATTGCCAAAACCATTACTGCAAAACAAAAGGAGGGTGGCACTTACTTCATCCTGATGCAACTTTATTAGTTGGCCAGCCAACTAATGCTCAGTGTTATATCAAAGTGTTGCTGGATATCCATAAAGGATTAAAGGTCAAGATATTTTATACCCAGAGATAACAATTGGTGCAGCTTTCCATTTGTTTCTGGGTAAGGGCATGGGGTTGAAAATAAGGCACTGAAAACCATGAGGGGCAGCATTTTTAGAAACTGAAGAAATGATAATATCTGACTTGATTCTTCACATAAAATAAAAGGCTAGCTATAAAAATGTTGATTTTTGTGTAAGGACTACTATACTAAGTTATCTGTCCTCTATATGTTTATGTGATGAATAAAAAATAATTTTCTCCAGATACAGTGAAATTATGGAAGTAACAATCATCACATCTAGAATTTAAATTTCAGAAATTTAAATACATTTACAGAACAAGATATACATATTAAATCCACCTATTATAAATTAG
Source organism: Laticauda colubrina (assembly GCA_015471245.1). Lineage (NCBI taxonomy): Eukaryota > Metazoa > Chordata > Lepidosauria > Squamata > Elapidae > Laticauda > Laticauda colubrina. The sequence goes on from BLBF01000044.1 coordinate 8,270,472, forward strand.
AAATAAAAAACCTTTTTACATGGGCAGTCTCAACCTTTTAGACCCCTTGGCATTATACAAATCAAGTGTCTTGATAGTAACTATTAAACCTCTGTTCATTGTCTTTAGCTTATAAGATTCTGGCAGGTTTTACCTATCTCAAATATTGCAAATTATAACTTCTAATGGTCTGTCACCATTTTGGCAAGCCACTGCTGGAGCAGGTTCATCAACTTAAGAACCAGTTTTCTCAGTTTAAGTCTAAAGAATAATATATATTCATCATTTATATATTCTATTTTTAATATATTTCATTATTTCTGTTCAATTCAAAGAATTCTTGGAACAAATTGAGAGTCAAGGAGACTACAACCTAAAGTTCTCAAAGCTAAAAAAAAATATCCTTAATGACAGCTTAATTCTCATACAACCCTGTTTGTGTTTTTTTTCCCAGCATTTTTACTGAACTGAGAAGTATATGTATTTGGCTATGGGCAAATATGATGGTCTTTTTCAAATCAATGTGTGAAAATTAGACTACTGTGAAGTGTTTTGTCCTTTCTTCAATGAAACACACAACATCTTCTATTTTTCCAAAATCTATTGGTGGCTAGCAGCTGGGATTCCAATAATTTTCTGCTTTCTTTTCTACATAAAATATGTATTTTAAAATATAAAATTAGTGGACTAACGAAGTGCAATGGACATAGCATACTTGGATTTCAATAAAGCTTTGAGAACCATAGCAAGGTAGAAAAATGTGGGATAAACAGCATCACTGGATAGATTTGTAACTAGCTTACAAACCATACTCAATGTGTAATCCTTAATGGAACTACATCCACATGGAAGGAAGAAAGCAGTGGGGAAAAGTTCTGCTTTAGACCCAATACTATTCATAAATTATTTAAATGATGAAATAGAAGGAGAACTCATCCAATCTGCAGACAATACTAAGTTGGCAGGAATAGCCAACACCCCAGATGATAAGCTCAAGATCCATCTGTATCTTGATAGACTTGAATACTGGGCTCTATTTAACAAAATGAAATGCAATGTAGGGAAAAGTAAGGTCTTACACTTAAGAAAGAAAAACTAAAAGTACAGGTACAAATTGTGTGAAATCTGGCTCAATACCAGTAACTCTTAGAGAGTCCCAGTGGACAACCATATAAATATGAGCCAGCAGTATGTAGCAGCAGCCCAAAAAGGCAATGCAATCCTAGGATGCGTTAACAGGCACAGAATCAAAATCATGTGAAGTATTAGTACTGCTTTACAAAGTAAGACCACATCTGGAATACTGCATCCAGTTTTGGTCACTACATTATAAAAATGATGTTGAAATTTTGGAAACAGTGCAGAGAAGAGCAACAAAGATGATTATGGGCTTGGGACTACCGTGTTTCTCATAAAATAAAGCTGGGTCTTTTTTTTTTTTGAGCCCCCCAAAAATGACTAGGTCATCTTTTCGGGGGTGACTTAATTCCCCCCTCTTGCATCTTCAGGCGGGCGGGTGGCGACGGCTTGGATGTTGACCTCATCGTTGGTGGGGCACTTCATATCGGGGTCAATGCAGGCAGCACCATATCTGGGTGAGCAACAAGAGTGCTTCCTAATGGCCAGTCTCCCTCACCATTCCCCCCCATTTCACGTTTTAATATAGGTCTTAATTTGGGGGGAGGGGCTTAATTTCATTTCATGCCTATAAAACATGCTGGGACTATTGGGGAAGGCCGTATTGTTGGAGAAACAGGGTAAAACATGATAAACTGTGACAGAAATTGGGTATGGCTAATCCAATGAAAAGAAGAACCAGGGTAAACATGATAGCAGTGTTCCAATATTTATGGAACTTCCACAAAGAAAAAGGGTCAATTTATTTTCCAAAGCAACCAAAGGTAAGAAAAGGGGAAAAAAAATGGAAAGTAATCAAAGAGAGATCCAACCCAGAACTAAGGAAAATATTCTGATAGTGTGAATAATCAACTCATAGAACAGCTTGCTTTCAGAACTTGTGGGTACCCCATCACTGGAGGCTTTTAAAAAGAGAATGAACAGCTACTTGTTTGAAATGCTTGAGCAGGGAACTAGAAGACCTTGAAGGTCCCTTTCAACTCTGATATTCTATTCTATTCTAGTTGTTTCTTTTGAAAAGTTTCTGAGGCTACGGTAGGCCCTTATTTGTCCAATAAGCTTTGTTGGGTTGAATTTATATAACAGCTTAAGTGGGCTGGGGGTTTAGATGTAGATGATTGGGTTTAAGCTCAGCTTAATTTGTCCTGGGGTTAGAAGTAGCTGTCTTTTATTAGAAATAGTTCAGGCAGAATTGGAACAAAATAAATTTCTCCTTGGCAGCTGTATTGGATAAAAACTTCCACTGTTGACACAGAAGAAATCATAGAATATCCCCCTTTTATTTTTTTGCTCCTTAGGAGAGAAAAGAAGGATAATTATGAAATCTATAAAAACATCCAAGATAAAAGCAGACATAAAACTAGGAAAGCTTTTTGAAGAAGATCTGAATTCATAAGAAGTTTTGAAATCTTCACAGATCAGGAAATTGCTTTGCCAAAAATTCCAATGGTTAGTTAGCAACTGATTCAGAAAAGATCAAAGGAATATACTGAAATTTTGCATAGCAGAGATGTCAATACCAAGAACCTTAAAAAGTAGATCAGTATTTAGATCATTACCAAGTGAGAAGACTATGAGAACTGATGGACTCTCTACAGAAATATGAAAAGCAACAAAAGAAGAATCAGTAAAAACTATTTCAGCAAAACTAGAGAATGAAATAGTGACTAAAGGATTGAAAGAAGTCAATCTACATGCCAGTACAAGGAAAGAAAGTTTAACAGAATGTGAAAACTATTGCATTTTATCCTTAATTTAATCTGCTGGGGGAGGAAATCTTAATATCATTTAATACTGATTAGAGCCCTACATGTATAGAAAAAAGCCAGGAAAATATTCAAGTTGGCTTTAGAAAAGACTAACTAGCAATATATTTTATTCATTGATGCACATTGAATAATTGAGAAAGCCATAAAATATCAAACATAAGTCAATATGCGCGCATCACTGGGTTATAAAAAAAAACCCACATTTGATTGTATTAACCATGCCATGCTGAGAAAATCCTTCGGAAAATGGGAGTTTCATTGTTCTCAACAAAATTAATACACAGGTCATGAAACTCCAGTCTGGATGGAACATAGTGAAACAGAGTGGTTCCAGGTTAGCAAAGGAGTAAGACAAAGCTATACATTCTCCACTTATTTATTAAAATAACATTAGCATCAGATCCTTTCATGCTATGTAGCAGGGGTCCTGAGCCCCGGTCAGTGGACTGGCACTACTCTGTGGCATGCCAACAACTGGGCCACACAAACAAGCAAAGCCTGACTTGCAGAATGCAGTACACAAAACCATGCCCCCTCCAGCCTGTGGAAAATCCTATCTGGTGCCCAAAAAGTTGGGATCCGCTTCTGTGTAACATATCAGCACCTTCAGTCTTGGGCAAGTCCCTCAGTATCTTTTCATGCGATATTTAGAGTCTTTAAGTCCTCCATGAATGTTCTTCACCATGTATTTCAAGACTGTTCTCTTAGTCATTTGGCATCAGTGGGGTAGGTGGGGCATTTCATTGCCATTTTAGAGATTTTATTGTTCTCCATGTGAAGAATATGATCTGCAAGTTGCACTCTTCTGCAAGCAACAATGTTATGTTGTATGCAGGAGAAACTCTTGGTACACATCAAGTAATAATGAATTCAAAATAGTGAATCTTTAAGATTCAGTGAATGCATCTTTGTTGGTCTTTTGTTAATACTTGTTGACACGTTCCAAGTCAAACAAGATGGAGAATATATACTGAGGGAAGGTGGATTGGAAGGAATGTAGTTTTTATACTGGAGAAAAAAAAATTAATGTGCTACATTTATGACACGATTCTGACAGACAATAATGCAAATGATTTGCAACTTCTAGTAATTAAAGTCAAGAGTCATAGTGAAAAAAAAATGGGACTAAACATAAAGATCAAACCAACTGCCAAAGTTATAGAGACAAGCCATACAATTAACAATGAAGATAGTGAACTGAAGGATGGTTTCTGATTTTTAGGATCAACTATCTACAGTAAAGGAACTAGCAGTCTAGAAGCCTCGTGCAGAGCTGATGCAGTCCAGTAATTTTCCAAGGCCTTAGAATAGATATTCTGATTCTGAGAAGTATCTATACAAAGATCATAATCAAACAGCCCAAGTTTCCCCTGTACAGGGAAACTTGGAAACAAAAAATTAGATCTTGAAAGAGTAGAATAGATTAAAATGTATTTGTACTTTTGAAGATTTATGAGAATATCATAGACAGTGAAGAAAACAAATAGGTCATAGAGCAAATCAAACAGAGTATCCACTAGGTACAAGTTATCAGCTCAAATGATCATATTTTGGAATATTATTTATTTATTTATTTATCAAATTTAGAAACTCTGTGAGGGAGATGATGTGAAGACCTTGCTTTGTGACAAAATCTGTGATGCTGGGACAGGGAGAAGTGGAAAAAAAAAGAGAAAAAGATGATTATCAGTAGATTAAAGGCTTCAAATATAGCAGTGATAGGTGCACCATTGGAAAATTTGAAGGACAATCTTGAAGATAAGCCATCTTGGAGAACTATAAGTCTCAGCACCATGTTATATCATCTTCATCATCATCATCCTCTAACCATCATAAATATTCATTGCTAATCCTAATGACTATGTGTTTCATGACATAACAGAAGTTTGCTCTCTTGTGGCTATGTTATGAGGTTGCAATGCAGCATACTAGTATGTAAAGAGGTAAGCTTTATCACTGCCCCTGAATATCTCTGTCCAAGAGTGTTCATGTGGAGAAATGTGCATCATCATATCACAATGCAAAGGCCACTCTTTATAGACCTATGTGCAATATTATAATACAACTATAAAAGGAAGATCATATCAATATGTCACAATCTTTCTCATTTGGTGTCATCTTGGCTAACTAATGATATTCTGGACATAATTGCTTTTACTTTCTCTTCAGTTTCCTACATAATTACAAGTGGCAAAAGATCAAATTTAAATCAAGGTATTTATAGCGGCTGTACATCTCATTGAGTGAAGGAATGTGAGAGCCCAGGAACAATCCTTAATTCAGGAACTGAAGTTCTACATAAATAAACTCAGGATTAAGGATTCTGTACCAGTCCAGAGATCAGCCAGCAATTTCAGAAAGTTAGATCAGAAGTTGGAAAGATGTTAAGTAAGAGAAGTTTGATTCCTTTTTTTAGAGTCCTTAACCCTAGCATACCTTTTTTTTCAAGTAACCTCATTTAACCCTCTCTGTTCTACTCCCTTGATCTTTCTATGTATGCAAAGGGTGAGGATCTTTTCCTGTCCAATCCCTTAGAGAGCTGACTCAGCTTACTATTATGGTTCTATGACAAGTAGCTTATTACCTGATTGCTCCAGATCTGCAAGCTCATCCTTCAACAGGCCCCATCATTGCTAAGGTTTCTATGCAGATACCTGAAAGTCTGTTTGGCCTTGTATTGCAAGATCAAAACCTAACCTGACCTGTTCCTCTAATTCAAAGTTTAAATTGTAACCGGTATCTGTATAACAAGTAAGGCAACAACTATGTACAATTAACAACTGTAAGGATCTAAAAAGAGGCAAATATGGATTGCACTTGAAAGGGGAAATAGATTAGGCAGAGGCATTAGATTAATTTACATTTGCCAAAATATAGATAAATCTGTAAGTTTCTAAGAAGCCCAGCTTCCTATTTAAGAATCTATGTAAGGGGTTATTGCATTTGATTGTTGCAAATAATTCTTTCACTGCTGGAAAAAAAAAATATTGCAATTTCAGTCTTCAAAAATACAATGTAACTGACCTAGAAATTAATTAGCTCAGCTGATGAAATCAGCCAAGATAGGAGAACACAGTTCTGGACTGATTCTGGAGCAGTGCAATGTGGAAGTGGCTATGCACCAGAGATGGTATTCAGCAGGTTCTGACCAGTTCTGGAGAACCAGTAGCAGAAATTTTGAGTAGTTTCGAGAACCGGCAAATACCACCTCTGACTGGAGATTTTACAGTATCTTTCCCCTACCATCCCCGCCAAGCCACGGCTACAGAGCCAGTAGCAGAAAAAATTTGAATCCCAACACTGCTATGCACATTATTCAACAGTATCTCCAGGCAACAAAACACATCTTACCAAACACAGAAAAACTTCCAGTCAACATATACCTGTGAACAGCAACTATCCTCCCTTTCTTCATAGTTTATCACCAATGGAAAACTCTGTCTATTTTTGTTGGTGTTTCTACAAGCAATCAGATTAGATAGCTGGAGAGCAAACCATCATCTTAATTTTAACCCCATTTGTTATTCTTCCTTTGTATAATTTCCTCTAGGTTCATGGCGCAAAGGCATCCTGGAGAAATCAAAGGAAGAAAGCAAGACTTAGTCTCTTCCCACCAAGCTAAGAGAATGAGTAGAAACCAGGGCATTATGAGTATAAATGCATATATTTGAGAGAGCAGGATCTGTTATAGATACTTCCATAGTAGTCCTAGTTGAATACCAAGCCTTAAGATGTCTACCTGCTTTTGCTACCCTCCATGGAGGTTTTGTGGGAAATTCAGTCCAAGCCACCCTCTCCTCTGATCTATAGCATTTGATTTGGAATGTCAGACCATGCTTAAATGGTTTGTATAAAAGCATTATCAGCTTCTACATACAAGTCAAGAGGAAGACCCTCAAAGAGCCTTCTTGATATGGATGTCCTAAGTGTGGATTACAAACCTTTGGGAAGAAGAAAGGTGGCAATTTACAGGCAATCTTTGACTTACCACCATTTGTTTAATGATGGTTTGGAGTTTCAATGACCTCAGCAAAAGTTTAGAATGTACAGAAAGAAGATTACAAGACCCTAGAGAAGAAAGTTATAAAATTGTTTGGATTTTAATAAAATGCCTTGGATATTATATAGGTGCAGTGTGTTCTTTCTCCTTCTTTTACCTTTTGCTTATGCTGGGCTATTTTCCACTCACTCACTCCTTGCTAGCTACTTATTTTTGGTAGATACTTGGGATTCTGGCCTTTTGGAATCTACTTTTGCCTACATTTTTTTTAAAGTCTATTTTTTCATTATTTTCATTTTTTATTTTTTAAAAAAAGGAAATCCTTTCTCTTCTACCTGTTTTTTCTTATTGCTATTAGTATTATTTTCTCTTTTTTTCCCCAAGGGAGTAGGGTTTTTTCCTCGCTCATACTTTTATTTCCTTCTTATATTGGATTTTTTTTTTGTACCACTGAGGCTTTTTAATTGGATTAAGGTGTTGAAGAACCTGAAGAATTTTATTTTATTTTTTCTTTCTTTATATTTGATAACTTTTCCTTTTCCCTTTTTTGGCCTTATTTTTCTTTTTGGGTTTTTCTTGCTAATTAATCAATCGATTGGATTAGGGTGTACAAGAACCTGAAGAAATTTTTATTTTCCTTTTTCCTTCTCTATTTCTTACTTGGAATTACAATTGTTTATTACACAAGTGGATTAAGGTCTAGAAGAACCTGAAGATTTTGAATTGTCTACAACCTTATAATTTTTTGGTGAACTGAGTTGGAAACTAATGGCGCTGGTTCTTCAATTCCTACATCTTCCTCTTCACCATCTGGAAGATAATGTTCAATGCAGACAATGTTACAACAGGAAAAAGAACAGGAAAAGGTGACCCTACAGATGATTATGCAAGGAATTCAAAACATACAAGCAAGAACAGAGAATATTGAAAATAGGACAGAGAACATTGAACAAAGAACAGGAACTGATTAAAAGATGGAGAACATTCAACAAATGATGATGAAGTATGATGATTGACTACAAAAAATTGAAGAAGAAGATAAACAAAGAGATAAGAAGATTGGAGAGATGGATGGCAGATTAACTCTGGTTGAACAAGACTGGGATGCTGGGATGGGAGATTGACAGATCAGAATTTTATCTTAGATTCCAAAACATAGAGGAAGAAAAGGGACAAAACTTAGCAGAGATAATGACAGAATTTTTGGCTGAGGCACTGGAAATAACCAAAGAGAAGATGATGGATGGAATAGATGAGTTTTTTTGAGTTTTCACAAGATATGCAATGAGAACTAGTTTGCCAAGAGAAGTTCACATTAGATTCACAAAGAAAGCTATTAAAATGCAAATACTACAGGTGGCAAGAGAGAAAACATTGAAATACAATGATAAAGAGATTGTAGTCCTGAAACAAGTACCCAGAAGAGTGAGAGAGATGAGAAGAGAAGTGAGTATCGATTCTTGACTAAAATACTACTAAAAAAAAGAGGTGAATTATAGATGGCTGATACCAGAAGACTTAATGTTTACATGGCAGGATCAAAGACACAGAATTGATTCAATTGAGAAAGCAGAATTATTTTGTACAGAATACTTTGGAGGAAAAGATGAGATGGGAAAAAAAATGTCACTAATTGAATTCCAAGAGGACTGTCAAGCAGTGATTAAAAAAGAAGGTGCTTTTGGTGGAAAGGTGGAAGTCAGAGAACAAGAGGACCAAGATCTACAAGGGCTGCAAAATCTACTTATAAAGTATAACCATGGAAGAGAAAAAAACTGATTACAATTAATGTAAATGGACTTAACTCAGCTGTTAAAAGAAGGAAAAATTTCCATAAATTAGAGAAATTAAAATTTGATTTAATCTGCCTACAAGAAGTACACATTAAAAAGCAACATGAATAAATATTGATACAGCCAAACATAGGGAAAATATTTATGGCTTTGACACAATGCAAGAAAAGAGGAGTGGTTTTATATATTAAAGATACTATCCCAGATGATGATGGAAGACTCTTAATGGTGGAAATAATGGACAATAATATGAAAACACTCCTAATAGCAATCTATGCTCCAAATGATAATCAAGAAGAATTTTATAGAAAATTATATATGGAAATAATTGAACTGGACTATCTTAATATTTGTATGATGGGAGATTTTAATGGAATAGTAGATGATAAAAATGGACTGTACAACACAAAAAACAACAAAGCAAAGTAGAAAGACTCTCCCTAAATCCTTTTTTAAAATGATAGATGGAATTTAAAAGATGCATGGAGAGAAAGCAATGCTAAACAATACACTCTTTATTCAAACAGACACTCATCATGGTCTAGAATAGACATGATATGGATGTCAACAGAATTGATTGCTAATCTACAAGAAATTGACATAGATACAAGTACTTGTGCAGATCATAATCCAATGACAATTAAATGGAAAGGACAAAGGAGAAGAACCAGATGGACTTGAAATAATACTATATTAAAAGAAAAAGACTTTATGCAGAAAATGAAGAAAGAATTGGCTTTTTTCTTCAAAGAAAATAAAAAAGAAGATACACCAATGCAGAATTTATGGGATACAATGAAGGCTTATGCTAGAGGCTTGATAATAGACTATACAAGGAAAAGAAATATTATGAAAGACAAGCCTCTAAGACATTAGAGGATAAGTATAAAATACTTGAAAAAGAGTTACAGAAATTGCCACAGAAAAAGGACATTAAGTTAAAAATGGATACAATTAAACATAAAATGGGATTAATAGAAAAAGAAGAATTAGCACAGAAAATCAGAGGTGCAAAGCAGAACATTTTTGAAGACACAAATAAACCAGGTAGATGGTTAGCATATACATTGAGAAAGGAGAGAGAATCAAGAAAAATATTGCAATTAATAGATGATCAAGGCCAAGCTTGTTATGGAAATAAAGAGAAGAAAAAAAATAATGAGACTTCTATGGGAAACTGTATGAACAAGAGAATATAGACGATGAAAGAGTTAAACAATACCTGCAGAATGCTAATCTACCCCAGATACCTAAAGAGACTGAAATAATGTTAGAAAGTAATGATTACAAAACAATTTGTAACCAACTAACACGCTGTATGTACGTAAATGGAAGATGGCTTGATGTTTTTATGTTGTGTTTGTGTATGTTTGTCTAAAAATAAAAAAATGATGATGATGATGATGATGATGATGATGATGATGATAATAATAATAATAATAATAATAATAATAATAATAATAATAATAATAATAATAATAAATGAAATACTAATTCTCTGATAGTCATTTCAAAAAACCCTTTCTTAGTGAGCACCTAGAAGCCAAGAGTGAGCACCTACATGCCAAATTTCAAGGCTGTGCAGTTCTGGAGATTTTGTGATGATGCCTGAATGGTATTTCACTTTTATATGTATAGATTAAGAAACATCAACCAAAAGAATTAATGGACAAATCATACACAGATGGAGTGTGTGGAAATTCTAAAATATGTGCTTATTTAATTCCAAGATAGCGTAGGAAGTTAGCACCCATTCCTCTCCTAGAAAAATGAAATAGCCTAGGAAATATTAAAAAGGCAGAATATTCCCCCTAAAAAGAAAAGTAGAAATTCAAAGAGGCAGACACTGTCTCTGTCACACACACATCTTTGCTAATGGGCTATTAGTCTGGCATGGGGCAGTCTACTTTACATAACAAAGATCTACTCCAGGTAAAGCTACAATAGGAATTGCCCAAAGCCCTTTCATTACATCATCATCCAGCAAGGCTCAACCAAGCCTGGGACTCAGGACAGCCTACAGAGTTGTTCCTGCATGGCCCCATGGGAGTTGGACAACCAGTTAGAATACAAGCTCAAATTCAAATCCCAACAGAGGGTATAAAACTCAGGGACTCTCAGCATATTCTTCCTTCTTTTCCTTCACCAAACATCTTGAAGCATGTGATCATCATTTTCACTTTGGAGCTCCAAGCCATGAGGTCCTGTCCACCATTAAACCATCTTTCTAAACAGCCTCCATATTTTCAGTGTCTTTTTCCTCATTTGGAACTGATCCCAGAAGGATAATTCTTCCAATAATAGTCATATTCAGATCCTTCATTGGCCAATTCAGAATAATTTAAGCTTTCAAAGATGTATATGGATGCATAGTGAAGGTTTTAGCTATTTGCACAGTTGAAGGGTTTCTGCTGATCTTCTGGATAGTAAGGAAAGGGGAATTAGGGAGCCTCCATTCATTTGGGGGAATGGGCATTTTGACGTCTTAGATCTCTCTTGCTAATCTTTTTTAAAGTGCCCCCCAATTGCTGAGAAAGCTATACATTGTCAAGTGAGCAGACATCCTGTTCTATCTAATCGGGTACTACCCTTAAGTAAAATGTGTAATCCCATCATTGCTGATGTCCACTATATTTATTCAGTGCTGATGCAAAATCTTATTCAATTCTTACTGCAGAATTTCACAAATACAGGAGGTTTCATGTCCTATCGAGATAAATGTCAGAGTCTATCAGCATTGGCTCTCCATAAAGTTTCTGACTGGTAATCAGAAGGTTTACCAGTCTCCAGAAGTTCTCTTTTTCCAGATCTTCCTCTCCCAGCCTTGTCTGTAGATCTTTTGATTACTGTTGCATTGTGGGAAAAAGACTTGAGACCCAGTTGATCTTCTATTCTTTTTATTTTCTCTCCAAAACTGTTTGCCGGCGAAACCGCGGCAGCCTTTCCATAGCGGGCTGCTCGCGGCTCGTGGCCAATGACAGCTTTTCAAATTCCCCACCATCCGGACCAACCTATCTTAGGTGAATATGCAAATATATAACACCTCTCCCCACGTGGTCCAGTCCAACCAATCAGGCCTCCCCTATTTTACATAGTCACATAAATAGGTGGGGCTTTTATGGTTTTGATTGGACCTGCGCAATTCAGTTGTGGGTTTGTCTCTGGACTGTTCGGACATGGTTGCTGTTTCTCCTGTTCTCTTCTGTGGAGCCTCCTGGAAGATAGAGTCAGCCATGCTGCTCCCACCAGGCCTTTCCTGGCTGGTTGAGTCGGTTCAGCCACTCCTTCTTGATGGTTCTCCGAAACCTGCTCCAGTCTCTTCTTCTATGGCTTCAGGATTTCCGATCAGGTCTAATGTTAGTATTGGTTGTTGTATTGTTGTTAGAGTTTGTTTTGTTATTTCTTTTACTTGTGGAAGGTCTCCCCCTCCCCTCTAGTTTGTGTTTGAGGGGTCTCCCCCCTCTCTTGTTTGGCTATTTTTGTTTAATGTTTGAGGCGATTTCTTTGTTTGTGTAAGTTCTTTCCATTCCTCATCCTGATTGTTAGTGTTTCTCAGTGTAGTCCTCGATCTGATTTGGTCTATGTGTCTCCTCCAGCTCTTTCTGTCCTCTGTCTCTACCCTGTATGACCGGGGTCCTGTTATTTGGGTTATTGTTGCCGGTATCCACAATGGTTCTGTCAGGCGGAGCTCCATTCAAAATCCAGGAAAGAAATACTTAGACTCTTTAGTTTAGAGAAAATATATCTTTTACTGAAAGTGAAGTGGTAGCAACCAAAGAATTCTGAATCTGAGAATTTAGGCACACAATTCACATATAGAAAATGCTGGAAATGTTCCCACCCCCAATAGTTCAACTGACACTTCCAATTAGAAGTTGTGGATATGATCATGTGGCATCCTCAGGTGATGATGAGGCCTCTGTCCGTTGACCTTGGCATAGTTTGATAACGGGTTGCAGTTGCGCAGAGAAAGAAGAAAGCTAAGCGAGAAATAGAAACCTAACTCTATTTTATGCTCCCCCCTTCCATTTATACATCAGACGAATGTAACTCCTCCAGCTCACTTCCCCAGCTATTCCTACCTCCCTTTTCCACCCCCCTGTTACTTATGGCAGTCAAAAAGATGCAAAGCAATAGCAGAAGATCTTGAAGACTGACAGGTTCCCCCGTGAGTTTTTTTGCATAGACTAGGTCCCCTGTTTTGAATATGCGGCACTTACTGGAGGAATCTATTGGCTTTTCAGGGCTATATGTGGGATGTAGTCTGTCTAGGTTTGATCTTAGTTTTCTTCCCATTAATAGTTCTGCTGGGCTTTTATTTGTTGTGGTGTTTGGTGTAATGTGTTGTATACTTAGTAGCTTGTATGACTTTTCCTGTATATCTCCAGCTCCCAATTTGTGTAGTGTTTCCTTAGTATAATGGACCATGTGTTCTGCCCGTCCATTCGTAGCCGGCCGACCTGGCGCTGTTGGTGTGTGCCTTATCTCTTGTTCTACTGGGAACATCTCAAATGTTTTTGCCATGAATTGCGTCCTTTGTCAGATACAACTAAATCCGGCAATCCATGTGTCGTAAAAAGCTGCCTTAGTCGTCTAATAACAGTTTCTGTTGAAGGTGAGTGCATAATGCATACTCTAGCCAATTTGAGTAAGCATCTACCACTATTAAGAATGTGTATCCTTTAGTTGGCCCTGCAAGATCAATGTGGTTGGTGCAGGATCATCTTCTAAATCAGGTAGGGGGGAACGGCTCAGGGCATCAGCATGTGTTATGTTCTTTCCTGGTCAGTAGATCAAGTTGTAGTTATTGGCAGCGAGGAATTCAGACCACCTCATCATCCGCGGTGACAGTATGTTAGGTATAGCTTTGTTTCCTGCTAAAATACCTAGAAGAGGTTTATGATCTGTGACAAGTGAAAAAGTTCTGCCATAGATATACTCGTGGAACCGTTTTATTCCTGTTATTGCGGCCAACGCTCTCTTATCTAGTTGGCTGTAATTCTGCTCCGTTTTTGATAGAGTTTTTGAATAGAATGCGATAGGTGCTTCTTTTCCATCGGGTAATATATGGCTGAGTATGGCACCGATGCCGAATGATGACGCATCGCATGTTAGTGGAAGGGTTTTGCTGTATTGTATTAGCACACAGTCTGATGTAAGTAAGTCTTTTATTCCCTGGAATACTATTTCTTCTCATCACCCCCAAGTCCAGGTAGCTTTCTTATCAAGCAACCTGTGCAGTGGTTCTGCTATCGTTGCTTTCTGTGGCAAAAATACATTGTAAAAATTAATAAGTCCCAAGAAAGCTTGCAAATCTGTTTTATTTATTCTGCTTCCTTTATTGCTCTGATTTTGTTTTCAGTGAGGTGGATCCCTTCTTTGTCTATGAGGTATCCCAAGAATTTGTCGGTGGCTAATTGGCACTTCTTTTTTTTAACTTTAAGTCCCGCCTCTTTAAATTTTTTTAAGACATCCCTTAGGCGGTCTTTCAGTTATTCTTTGTCCTTGGCTGATATTAATACACCATCAAAGTATGGTACCATCCCCTTTATTCCTTGCAATAGGTATTTCATTAAGCTCTGGAATACCCCTGAATAGTTACCCCTAACTCCGAATTGCAATCTGTTGCATTTGAATGCCCTCCCTGTGAGTCACAGTTGTACTTCTGCTGTTTCTGGGTCAACTGGTAATTGTTGGTAGGCTTGCGCAAGGTCCAATTTTACGAAGATTCTACCTCTCCCCAAAGAGTGTAATAGGTGTTGTACCACTGGAACTGGGTATGTGCTTTGTTGTAGCGCATGGTTAAGGGTTGCCTTGTAGTCTCCATAGATACGTACAGACCCATCTGGTTTGATAGGGGCAACAATTGAGGTTTTCCACCTTGCATGGTCTATTGGTTCTAATATCCCCTGTGCGATAAATTTATCTAATTGTTCATCAATTTTGGGTTTTAACGCGAAAGGAACTCACCTCACCTTTAGCCTTATTGGGGCTATGTTTGGATTTAAATTAAATGAGTTAGGGGACCCTTGGTACTTGCCCAGTTCTCCATTGAAGACATCCTGGAATTCTTTCATTAGGTTCTTTTCCCAGTCTGTCTCAGTGATGTTGTTTATTCCAGTTACTCTGATTCCTAATGGTGCAAACCATTCGAGTCCCAGTAGGCTGGGGTGATCCTGGTCGCCTGTGGTTAATGGAAGGACTTTAGTGTGTTTTTTTAATTCAACTTTGAAATGTCCGGTTCCTACTACAGGAATTCTGTTTCCCTGGTAGTCTTTTAGTGTGAGTTTTTGTATTTCTAGCTCTCTCTTGTTCATATCAGGTATTAGTCTTTTTAGGGTATTCCACGATACCATTGATAAATACGAGCCTGAATCCACCTCCATCTCACATGGCTGACCTTCTATGGTGATTTGTACATGTACCTTTTTTGCATTGAGTGAGTTTGAGTGTCCAATAGTTATTGTTTGACGTGTTTCCTCTTTTCTATTGGCTTCTTTCCACCGCTTGTTTCTGTTTTCTTGACTCCTACTGCTCCCTATTTGCTTTTCCTTCTCCCTGGGAGGAGTATTCCATCTTTGTCTAGGGCTATAGTTATTTTTAGTTCGGCATGCCCTAGCTATGTGTCCCCGCCATTCACAATACCTGCAAATAGCATAGAAAAAACGGCATTTGGAATGTGGATGGTCTCCTCCGCACCCGGCACAATGGAATTCTGACTTCCTTTCCTTCCGCTCCCATCTACCCATTTCTGACTGGAGTTGATTTACCTCTTCTTCTTCCTCTTCGTCTTCTGATAAGGATTCGGTGTCTTGTGGTGGTGAGTTTTTGAGTTTCCTCTGGTGTCTTATTGTGTGTTTGACTAGTGTCTTTTGGGGTTTCCTTTATCAATTTATTCATTTGTCGCATGGTGACTGTCGATTTTTATGTTGCTTCTGCTGCAGTGGCTTCTTCTATTGCTTCTGTTAATGTTATTTTAGGTCTTGTTAGTAGTCGGCCCTGTAGTGTAAGGTCCTTTAATCCGAGGACCACGCGGTCCCTCATGGCCTCATCCATGTTTAGGAATTTGCATGCTCCGCCAATGTCTCTTAGTGCTGCAACAAAATCTCCGATGCTCTCGTCTTCCTTTTGGTCGCACTGATAAAATTCATGTCTTTTGATGAGGCATGAAACAGCTGGCGCATAATAGGCTCTCAGTAATTTTTCTAAGTCCATCCACACTATTTTCTTTACATTGTGGGGTGATGCCAATGCCTTTGCCATTCTGAATACTGTGGGACCACAGTGGGTGAGGAAGACGGCTCTCTTCCTATGTTCACATATTCCTTGGAGATTGCTCCCTTCTAGAAACATGAGGAATCGGTCGATGTAGACTTCCCAGTCTTCAGTTGTTGGATTGAATGGTGCAGGTGGCGAGTTGTTTCTGGCCATTTCATCTCGCTTGGTCCTTGTTGCCACGTACACAAATGGGCTTCTTTGTCTCAGTATCCCACCTTTGTCACCAGTGTTGCGTTGTGGGAAAAAGACTTGAGACCCAGTTGATCTTCTATTCTTTTTATTTTCTCTCCAGAAACTGCTGGTGAAACTGCGGCAGCCTTTTTATAGCGGGCTGCTCGCGGCTCGTGGCCAACGACGGCTCTTCAAATTCCCTGCCATCTGGACCAACCTATTTTAGGTGAGTATGCAAATATATAACAACTACCTCAGGAATGCTTTCCACTTTCTTGCTCCTGGGACATCTCAGTAACCCAGAACTGAAGTTGTAGTTTTGTACAGAGGAATTCTTTGAACAGGTCTTGGGAATTAAACTTTAAAGTAAAACGTTTTCTTATATTACTTGTACAAAGGCACGGGGCATCCTTTCCACTGCCGAATGACCCACAGTCACTCTTCATATAGCCATGCACAAAGGTCTAAGCTCATAGTCCACCAAAGGAAATTAGTTTCACCACCTATAAGCCAACTACTAATAGCAAACCTAAGGATGAAAGCTTTGTAGAGCTAGTTCCATTTCAGATAGAAGCTTTGAAAAGCTAGTGCCAGGTTCATAGAATGTGACTTACAATACATAACTACATAAACTCAAGTTTTCTTTGACAGACTATAATCCAAGCCAGGATTCCTGATACAAGGAATATATTGCCTTAAGGTCTTTTGAAATTTTGAATGGGATTTCTAGAAAACACCTGCTAGATAAATAAATTAAGAGGGAGGGGTAGGGGAAACAGAGGTAGAACACATGGCTGTAATTAGAATTCATGTGCTATTCTATTGGAATTAAAATAAATACTTCTCTATTCTAAACAGATAGCTGGAAGGGCTTTAATGTCAAGTAGTATTTCCCAGAAAAAAACAAGAGCTATAGCAGATAACAATAAAATATCAACTTATGATCCTGGAAATTGTGTCCAAGGAGAGCTCCCTCTGCATAAAGAGGGTGCACCTTTTTATCCATCAATACCACCGGGAATACATCAGAACACAAAGAACTTGCATCTGAAATTCTGACAAATGCACTAGCCTGCAAGATCCCTAGTTTCTTGACAAGGTGATACATCGTAGTGTGCTGGATTGGGGCCAGGGAGACTGAAGTTCACCTTCAGCCATGGAAGTGATTTGGATAAGTCACTTTGTTTTCATAGTCTACGAGGCAAGTATTGTGGGAACAATAGAATCCATATAATTTAAATTTTGCTAGCATAGAATATATAGCTCATGTTCAGAATGCATTTCCACTACTTTTCCATACAGTTGCAGGGGTTTGTCCATTACTGAATGCAGAATCTTCAGGATAAAACTAAGGTTTTTCAGCTTGTAGGATATACAAATGTACAATATTTTTAGGCTACTGAAGTATTTTTATTTCTTCTATCTTAGAGTCATTTCTGAATATCTTTACGAGATTACTCAGTAGCTTTGGAAATGACCTCTGGTGTGCTTAGATGTACTCCCAATGACTATAACTCCAGTAATTAAGATAGTATTCTTTTGAAGTGAAGTTTAGTTGCCACTTGGTGGCTGTAGCTGCTTACAACAATTCCACTGCTGATCCTAATAGGTCGAACACATTCCAGCAATTCCTAAAAATTAATTCAGTATTGTTTCAGAAAAAAATTAGATGGCTCATAATTTTGAATTTAAAAATTTAAGCTCCACATCATAACTCAGGATAGAGACATCTCCCAGGCTGTTAACAACAGTGAAGTTCAATTCAGTTGAATATGCTGTTACTTCCCAAAAATAGATTTTCTCAGTGACTGACAACTGCTGAATGGGGCGGGGTGGGGGGGACAGGGATCAAGAGAATCCACAGAAAGTCTTAAGCTCATCACTGCACTAAAACAAAACCTCTCTGCTTGTTTCTTTCTGCTTTCCCCTATTATTCCAAGTGATAGTCATTAAGTCCTCAGAATGTTTCTCAAAATCCTCTCTGCACTTTAAAATTCAAAATCTTGATTTAAAAATCAAACAATGTTGTACAGATTATTCATTAATACATTTCATTTTAGGTCCTCAACCCAGTGGTGGGATTCAATTGTTTTTATTACTGGTTATGTGGGCGTGGCTTGGTGGGTGTGGCATGACATGGTATAGGCATAGCAGAGGAAGGTTATTGCAAAATCCCCATTCCCTCCCCATTCTACTAACCTGCTTTCCAGCTCCATTCTTCTGTGCAGGGCAACAAAAGAAGACCCAACCAATCAGCTGGAATTCAAGAGGCAGAGTATAGATGGGGGCAGGGCCAATCAGAGGTGGTATTTGCCAGTTCTCCAAACTACTCAAAATTTCTGCTACCAGTTCTCCAGAACTGGTCAGAACTTGCTGAAAACCCCTTCCCCTCAAATAGTAAATGTCCAAAGCAGTTTAATTTTCTGTGTTTGGGACCAAATATTTACTATATTAATGTCATTCTCTGTTTTTACCAAAATCTGGAAACAATTTGAAAGTCTGAATTTCCCAAAACTGCCAGCAAGCCACCAGCAAGAAACTTCCATTTTGAAAATGTAAAATAAATTCTAAACAATGATTGTTTCCCTAATGTCAAAGGTATGATAGCATAATGAGCCATATATCATAGAACTGTGGTGTGGAATATTTGCATCAGAAGTTGTATGTAATCAGCCAACATCTCTTTGGCAGTCCCCAGGGGCTTCCACCTTGAGGAGGACAATTATTTATTTATTTTACATTTTGGAATGGTTGAGGAGATTTAAGGAGCAATCTGTGGGCTTTATGTCCTGCATAAACTCCTTAAAATTCCTAGGAACCCAACTTGTCCTGCCAAAACACTACACACTACAGACCTGCTTCCTTCAGAAGTTTATCTTTTGATGTGCTGCACAGTGCTGATACAGCCCTCTAGCTGTTGGAAATAAGACATGCCATTGAGAAGATTAATGTCCAATCCCCAAATGACAGAACTGCATCACTAACATCTATCAATAAAAGAACCCTCATTGGTTTTTTTTTCTGCTATAAACTATTCCTTCCCTCATATACATGCCAGCATGGTACTATACTATGACAGCTTGACAGTTTCTCACTATCATTGGGGGCTTGTGTAGCAATTGGACTGTCAATCTGTCAGCTACCTGCTCTGGGATTAAGTCACTGGAATATCCACATACACGTAATTCTACTTCTAGCCTGACCTTTGCAAAAGGTAGGCAACATTTTCTTCCCATTTCCATAAGCCACATCTAAAGTTGATAATTTCCTGCCCACAAAGGAGTTTACCTAAATCTGGTCTTGCTTAACTTGGAAAGCATTCTGCACTTGATAATTGTATAAATTAAAGATATATTAACGACATACATTACCACCTTAGTGTAGTAGCCACTAAGATCTGGGAAAAGCCAAAGCTGGAACATTAACATATTTACATGTATAAGATATATTTATTTTTAGAGTGCATTGTCCTTTCTGGAGATGAATGCTTCTATTTTGACAAACCAAGCGGTGATGGACCAATTCATTCCTTTTCCTCTTCCTTTAAGCCCACAACTGTCTCCTTTGACAAGACCTTTTCAACCTTAGCAGAGCCCTTCTCAGGGGCTGCAAATAAATGAACCCCATTAAGTCCCTTTGTCCCTTAGCCTGCCTGGTTTGTCTTGCTGACTCCCACATGAATAATGCAACAAAGGAGGGTCCTGCCTAGCTTATGGTGGGTGAGGAGACAGCTTGTCACTTCTCTCTGAAGCCTTATTGCCGCAGCACAGGTGCTTAGACTGACTTTCCACTCTTGAATTATTCACCAGAGATCAAATTAACATGCAAAGAAGTATTTCTGCATAGCATAAATATTCATGATGTTTCAGGGCTTGTTCTTTTTTCCAAGCCTACTTATTAAACCTAGGTAAAATGTAATGAAACAGGCAGGGGAAGATGCACATCTTAGCATGTTGTGCACACACATGTAAAATGCTGGTCTAGAAAAAGCCCTAGCACATTGGATCTCTGAATCTCTTTGGGCATGAAAGAGAGTTGAGGGAGACAGATAGACAAACTGAGAGAGCGATAAAGCAGGGAATAGTGCAATAAACAGTCAAGAAACAGTTGTTTTTCATCAAAGAATAAGGTCCCCCCCCCCATCCCCATCTTTTGCTTTGTCAGATCCTCTCTGTAAATTAGACTTCAGGCATATCACTTCTTGGAAGTACAAGTTTGAACAATTTATCTGATAGAAAAATCAGTGGAATTGCTTGCCTCCAGAGTTTGAGGTTTTTAAAGAGATTGGAAAAACCATTTGTCTGAACTATGGGACATAGCACAGTGGTTAGAGTGCTGTACTGCAGGCCACCTCTGCTGATTATCAACTGCCTGCAATCTAGCAGTTCAAATCCCACCAGGCTCAAGGTTGACTAAGCTCTCCATCCTTCTGAGGTGGGTAAAATGAGGATCTAGATTGTTGAGGGCAATATGCTGACTCTGTAAAACTGCTTAGAAAGGGTTGTAATGCACTGTGAAGTGCTATTGCTATTGTTATTATAGGGTTTCCTGCTTGAGGAGGGAGTTGGATTAGAAGACCTCCAAGGTCCAACTCTGTTACTCTGTTATATTTTTAGGTGGGAAAGATCTGTGCATACATTAGCTTTCTATTAAACTTATTATTGCTCTTACTATGCACAGGATCTAGTCAACTGACAGTCAGCACTAATTTGGCTGATATTTCACTAGGTAGGGATTAAGGGAACTCAATAGCAGTTGAATTTAGTCTGCTTGTGACAAGGTAGAGACTACTAGGCTGATTCCTCTGTTGATTCAGCCTCCCAGGCTCTGCTATTTGTTTTCCTACATCATAAGAAATAAGAAATTGGAAAAATCTGCTTTGACATCAACAGACAATTAAACTGAAAATAAAACAAAATGTCAAAAGGGATAATAAAGATTTCTGGATACTATTTTTTTTTTCATAAGCAGGAAGCAGAGAAAAAGAATAAAAGGGTAGGATCTGGAAAGAGGGAGGAGACTGCCTGGAATTAAAAAGAATCTACAGTAAAACTTCAACAAGACTTCTAAAAGATACATTTTAACTGAAACTTTATAACTAAACAGTAGAACTCCAGGAAGAGAAAGTGAAAAAAAAAGAGCAAAAAGAAAAAGCTTGCGTGTATTTGGATTACTTGGTGATCTTTGGATTCTTGGTTATTGCATTTGAATGACTAAAATTAATCGGGCGGTTGTATAAAAATTTATACAATGGCACTACTTCTGGATGAATTGAAAATGGAACTTAAAAAGTATAAAGAAGATGCACAAGAAGGGAAGGGGTTCTTTTGGCTTTGTTTTTCAATTCTTAGAAATGGACATTTGGAACTATGAGAAACAAGAAGAAATGTCTGCTAAACAAGAAGACTGGGACAAAGAAGAAGCCATCTTTAATGAACAAGTAATTCTATGTGGGAAGAAAAAGGAAAGGGGGGGGAAAGAGAATGGAAAATTTAAGACTTAAAAAAACAACAAAGAAAAGAAAAATAATTCAAAAAATAAGTATAATACTGGAAAGCAACAGAAGTGGGGAATACAGAAGAGAGAAATAAAGGGAGAGAGACAAGGGGGTAAAAAAGGGAGAGAAGAAGAGAGGGAAGAAGGAATGAAGTTACAAAGGACCGGAACAAGATTAGAGATAATGGGTGAAAATTTAACTGAAAAAGGGATTCTGTAAAGGTACATAAGATTGTATGGTTATACTAGTAATAGAAATAACTTTAGAAAATTGGAAACAATGTATGATTAAAATGAGGGATAAAATAGTAAGTGTAATTTAGTGAAATGTTTGTTAATAAAATAAGTGAAATAAAATAAATGAGAAAATTGAATTAGGAAGGGATGGGAACATTTTAATTAGTTAATGTTTTATAAAATGTAAGTGAAGGGGGGGAATTAACTATGAAAATCTTATAATTGTTCCCATAGAAGTGTAATATTTAATTGAAAAGTAATGTTAAAGAAGTTAAGATTTTAATGAATATTAATATTAATGATAGAATTGAATTGGAATGGAATGTGTTGTTTTAATTACATATATTTATAATTTTTCTTTTTTTAAGAATATAGTGTATATTTTCAGAATGTACCAAGCAGAATCCAAATGGAAGTTATGTATTATATTGAATGTTATAACTTTAGGGTATAAATTGAAGCCTAAATAAGAGTTAAATGGATAAACTTGAAAGATATAAAGGCGTCATACTCCAATCAGTAACTACGGGAGAAACTTTGTTTAATGAGAAAAGATAATAGATAATTGAAACAGGACAGACAAAAAATATAAATATAATGATTTGAATTGAGATGAGATAATTAAAATAAAATTGAGAAAATTAAAAGAGGGGAGAAGCTATGCAGAAAATGTAAAACAGTAATAAGACATGGAATAGAACATAAAAATGAGCATGAAATTGAATTTGCGTCTGTACGAAGAAATGTAACCTGGGATTACGCTACTTTCAAAAAAGATGTTTTATTTGTATTTTTTTTGTGAAAACTCAAATAAAATTTACACACACACAAAAAAAGAAGTGCATAGAATAACAGAGTTGGCAGCCCCTCAAATATTGGAAGACTGCTATCCTGTCTTCCCTGCTCGACTAGCCAAGCCCCAGTTCCTGCAATGGTTCATCATATGTTTTAGCCTTCAGTCCCCTCATCATCACAGGGAAAAAACATCCCCATCTCCAGGGATGGTTCTTAAGGTCTGTGGGTACCCAAATTGGGCCTTTAGTAAATCAGCGTGTAGGAGATAACCAAGCTGAGCCAAGACAGGAGTCAAACATGTCAACAGTCATAGGTCTCTGTGTGCCAATAAGAGATCTAAATCCAGCCCACCTTGAATTCCATCTTATTTACTGTCAATTTGCTTTGACTGTTAATAGGTCAATTCTTGTAGAGAGCTAAAGATTGCAGTAAGTCTTTATATTCATTTGAACTGTCTGGATTTTCTGTTTTTTTCCTGGTGTTTGACATTAATCTGAACTAATCACTTCACCAAAATTTTCAAGGACTCCGGAATACCCAAGCTTCAGATCCCAGAGATGCAGCAACAGCAAATGAGCCAGATCTCTGCTACCTTTCATATATAGCAGCCCCCCCTCCCCCAAACTTGGCAACTTTAAGACTTGTGGACTTCAACTCCCAGAATTCTCCAGCCAGCTTGGAGACCTCTGATATATAATGTTGAATTGCAAAGAGCCAATTTTATATTCCACCTTGGCCATGGAATTTAGTTGACACTTTAGGTCCTTGTACTGGTTTCATATATCTGAAGTACAGCTATATATGTTTCAATGAACCACTGGATTATTTTACTTAGAACCATGCTTCCATGCATAAAAATTACACAAATTCTTTGTGAACAGCAAAGAACTTTTTATTTTCTGAATATGTTTTGCATTGAACATGCTCTGCAGAAAAGTACAATTTAGCAGGTACCTCATTGCCATGCAATGAAATTACTGAAAGAAAAAACAACAACATAGACCAAATCATGAAATATAGATAAAATTGTGGCAGAAGATCTTTCCATTTATTATGTAAAGCACAAAATGGACTAATTCCTCCCCACTAATGATCCAGAGTTCCTCAGTTTTTATCTTACCCCATTAACCCCCAATTCAAGCAAACAAAAAGCTTCAGCCCCCTTTCCCTGGAATATTAGTATGTTTCTTGTGCTTCTTTTCAGTTGTATCACAAATGAAATGTCATTTGTTCTAGCTTGGCATTCTGAATCAGTCTTCCTCCTCAAAAATAGCGACTGCATAATGTCCAGCTGGAATGTACACAGCAGTTTCCACCTCTCCTCCACCCTTGCTTTGTTTCTGGAAATGAATCTCCAGAGCTTCACACATCAGTTCCCTTCCTAAGACATCTGGAATCTCTGTCAGCAGGACAGTACGAGCGCAGACGGAAGGATGGAGCTGAGATGGAGAAAAAATTGGAGACTGATGAATGCCATAGTTGAAAATAAATATAAAGCCAAGAACAAGTTGTTAAAACAAAAAACAAGATTCAAGAGATCCTAGTTTACAGATCAGATCCTTTAAATCGGGGCTTTTGACATGAGAGGGTTGAATATCCAATGTATATGTATGACAGGCCCATTCTACAGTAATTTTAATGGATGACAACATGTCTTTTAATACTTCAACTGGCACCAAGATACAAAGTTACCCACCACATTTGCATTAATAATTGAATGTATGGGTGCTATGGAATCACTTTTGCTCAACTTTTGAAAAGAGTTTTAAGCTGAGCTAAAGGAAAACTTTTTTCTCACCTTTATATACCATTTTTCTATGGAATTATTGGTGCTATAATGTATCAGAATTTTGGCACTGAGAAGGAAGATCTCTCTCAAATTAGGGCCAGAGTTGGCTATTGTTTAGGGCAGAGCCTCTCTGAGAATAGTGTCTGTCTCTGTGTCAAGAACTGCATGTATAAAAGAGCAGAGTGTGAAGTTGCACTTGCTTTCTTGTAGCTTTTGATCCAAAGACACTCAAGCCCCAAAATCTTGTGATATGGCTCCCAGAAATCTCTGAACACTTAATGCCAAGTTTTAATTTTTACAATGGGAAAGAAAAAAAAAGATTAAATATCACTGGCAAAGAATAATGTAAATGATATTCTGAATTAAAGTTAATGTAAATGAAATGAATTTTCCTTCTGCCCCACCTATTACTTTTAGAAAACAGCCATTCCCATTGCTGTAGTCTTTGAATGGGGAGCAAAGTTTGCTTAAGGAGAGAGGAGAAAGTAGTCTCTGTTCATTTTTTCCCCTCACCTGTAAATCTGCAACTTCCCCATGTAAGCAATGTGAAGCCTTGATCTGATGGGTCTCCTTTCCAAGCAATACCTGGAACAGTCCCTTTTCAACAATCTGCTGAGCTACTGTAAGGGAGGAAAAATTTGAAATATGTAACAGAGATCTGTTCCCCACATATCTATACTGATGCAAGACAAAGCACGTTCTACCAAAGCACAATGTTACTGGGTTTATTTCAGTTTTGTGCCCAACTCTTTCCACTAAGAAGGAAAATAAACATGCCTGCATGGAAAAGAAAAGCAAAAAGAAAAATGGAAAAACATGCTAAAAAACAATCAAACACTTATGGGATATTTAACAAAAATGCTGAAACATTACCAAACATTATACCGTTCTAAAACAATTTGATAAAATTAGAAATACTCCAGTTCATCTATCTTATAAAGAAAAAATAAATAACCAAATAGACTTTTAAAGGTGTTAAAGTTAAGAGATGTTGATTAAGGTATAGATGGAGTGTACTGAGCAAGAAAAAAGATAATCAATAAAATACAAGTATTTATTATAGTGATAAAATGGAAGTCATTCTCATACTAAACAGTACAAACTGCAGAACTACAGATAGTCCTTATTTAGCAACTGCCTTGTTTAGTAACCATTCAAAATTACTATGGTGAGGAAAAAGTAACTTTATCACCAGTTCCTGCATTTAAAACTCATGAAGATGTGTAAAGAAAAAGAAAACTGAACTAAGATAATAAGCACGGTGGTGGCTTCTCTTAATGAACAAGCTGCCAATGATCATTAAACAAGGACTATGTGTAATTGCTATAAGCAGTGTATGAGAGTTCATGAATTGGAATAGACATGGTAACAGGTGAGCCAATGGGAACTCTTTAGTGACTAAGAAAAAGCACCTGTTGTGAGCTAGACAGCTTGAAGCTGGGGCATGGCTTAGAGTACTGGTAGAGTATTAGAATAAGAGTTAGTTTGTCCTTGGGTCTTTGTTTCTGTGTTTATATTGCTTCTGTAATTATGACTTCTGGATTCTGAGTTCTGGTTCTGGGTATTATATAGATGCATTATACTTTATATTATTGTAAATAAACAATTTTCTTCTATAAATAAATCCTGCTGAATTACTGTATTTACTTGTGTGCTAATTGGATTGCTGCAAACTCTGACAATAATGCAGGGGCTATGGTACCAGTGGTTGTTTAAAAAAGGATTATGATAGGAATCTATTGATGGCTCACAGCTCCAAAGCTTGAAAATTTCTAGTTCCACGTGCTAACCAAGAGTGGATGGCTGTTCTTACAATTCTCAACCTGCCCTTGTGTGCTTCAATTGAAGTACCTTAGGGCGAATATGGAATCACAAATCCAGGAGATGATATAATCGTGAGACTCTTGTGGAAGGAGACCCTCGTGCTACTCCCCCCCCCCCCAAGATACATGAGGCACATTCTCTCTTTTATCACATTTTCTCTTACCTCCATCATCTACAAAAGTCAGCACTACATCATCCGAGTTTGGGAGTTGTTCCAGACGATCCACCTCACCACCTTGGTTCTTCCGTTTGCTGAAAAATAGGACTAGCTTGTCATAGAGCTGATCCTTGGGTAAAGAGAAAGCAGACAACCCAGATAACAGCACTTGCTGGGAACTCTGCTTCAGGGACATCTCCTGGAATCAGAAGGGATAAAGTCTTTAGAAAGTAGTGTTGAACAATACTGTAGTATAGCATTATCATTATTATCCCTTTTATTAATTAAACATGAAACTTTAAACATTTAAAAATGTATCACAAATATAACTGACTGGCGTTAATAGCTGATAGTTGATACAGGTTACTGCCAGCATCCTAGATATTAACCAAGTATTTTCTTAAGATGTATGATGTTCCCAGTAGCACAATTTTTTGCAGTTCTGCTGGTGTTATTGCAGGAAGCTACAATTTCTTAATATATTTTATAAAATTCTTGGACATGGTACAAGTGCCCTGATGTATCACTATTACATGCTTCACTCATAACTGTGTAGTTTTGATAGCCAGGTCATGGATGATGATGATGATTTACTTTATTCATTAAACATGAAACATGAAACATGTTGTTATTTGCATAGTCAACCAGATGTGCAAACTGGATTTATCATTTTTGTCTACCTATCAAGTTCCAAGCTGATGATGTTCAACATCATGCATACGTAGCTAGATTTTCAGGCCAGATTTAGCATTTTTGTCTACCTATCAAGTTTTTTCCAAAGACTTTGGGTAGGCATGATGGAAGCTGTTTCTAGTAAAGCCGCATTTCACAATTGACTGATGACGAATTTGTCAATGCCGATAGTGTTCAAGTGATGCTTCAGTTGTTTTGGAATTGCACCCAAGGCTCCTATTATATTGGGTACTATTTTTGCTTGCTTTTGTCACAGTCATTCTATTTGTATCTTTTCCAGTTCTTTCTCTTCTATTCTGTTGCCTCCAGGTACTGCAAAGTCCACAATCCAGACTTTTTTGTCTTAAGTCCGGGGTATTATGTGGCAGGAGCTTGTTTGTTTGAATTCAAAAGTCCCAGAGCAATTTAGCTTCTTTATTTTCTATGACTTTCTCTATTTTATGGTCCCATCAATTTTTGCTTGCAAGCAAATGATATTTCTTACAGATCTTCCAATGCACTATTTTCATGCTATTGCTTGTAGTCATTCTGGGCAATTTTCTTGCAGCAACTTACCAGATGGTCCATTGTTTCTTCAGCTTTTGCATAGGTGGCACTTACTGTCTTTTGCTATCTTCTCACTTTGTATGCACCTTTTTTATAAGGCTTATGCAGCCAGAATCAGTCCCTTGATCTCTTTCTTCAACTTTCTGCTCTTAGCCATCACCAGGTGGGCAACCTCAGGTGAAACAGCAGATAAGAAAAAAAGGAAAGAATGGATTTTCAGTGGCTGGACCATGACTTTAGTGCTTAGTGCCTTGACTTTTTCCTTAACTAATGGAAAATATCACCAAAAATTAAAATTCAAACAAGTTATGTAAGTGATAAGGAAAGTATATAACTTTGCAGTTTGAAAATGCAAGGGGAATGTTTTTGCTTTGTTTTAATTTGAACTGCTACTTTTTTTCAAACTCCTACATCTCACCATATGATTAGATATATCAACATTCCCTCTTCAACTTACCTATTAAGGGACTGAAACAATAAAATAGATCAAATGAGATATCTTTAATTACAAATTTGGGTAGATTGGATGAAAAGACAATGAGTAGGGAATATTACTTGCAGTTAGAGTCCCTTTCTATAATAGATCCTCCAATGCTGCATTTCTCCACAGTTAAAGGCTACAGAACTCACCTTTAAGAATGAGGGCAGCAACAATGTTATAGCTTCAGCCTTCACATGCATGTAGCTCCATTCATCTAGCTGAATACAATGCTGTCGTATTTGGATGATCTTCCTGGCAACTGATGGGGAAAAGCCAGAGAGAGACATATTCAAAGCAAACCAGTCTTTTCTATTTGCATCTCTTGTGTCAGTTCAAGAGTCCCTAACTACCATAATTTTTTCATTCAGAATTTTTGGACCATCTCATTGTTTGAATGAGTAGGCAGCATTTGGGGTTCTTTACCAATGAATTCAATACATGATGGAGTGAAAAAAAATCAATTTCTAAAAAGGTATATAATGGAGTGCCAAAAATACAAAAGGGGGGGGTTCATAAAGTTGAAATTTGTGCTTTAAATGCATTTTCTTTTGTTGATTCTTTTTTAAAAAATATTTGGAAAATATCTGGATCACTGTGCAAGATCAAGCAGTTGTGCCCAGGACCTGTAAAGGGGTGACTGCCTTGATCAAAATTTCCCTCCCAAATTCTCTAATTGAACTCAGTCTTAGTTCTTACTGAAATGTACAGATTGTTTCTATATTTTAGGCAAGATCATTTCCTCTGAATAGAAAATAAGTTCCTTGAATGAAAGGCTACAATGCGTCATTTCTACAAGTAGGAGAACTTTTCTTATTATTATTTGTTTTGGTATAGAGAAATGACACCAATTAAGACATTGGTTAAAATGATACAGATCACATTAAGAGAGCTGACTATTAAAATCCATTTTCCCTTTCATTTCTTCTGCTTAATATTTTTCTTCAATTTTAAAGGAATGAGCTTTACTACTTAAGACTAAACAAAGACCGCCATGGAAAAGTAAGCCTGAACTTATATCTTAACTGATTTGAAGTCAATATAAATCATGTTATTCTTACAGGATTTTGATTTTTTCTCCCTCCAAATAAGTTCATATTCTTTACTTCCACTATGATTCACAATTACTGGCCATCATGCTGATACAAGAATGTCACATTTGAAGTGGTTGTTCCTACCTTCAGGATCCTCAAAAGTGATGAGAGCTGATCCCCCAAGTACAGGGTATCGGATCTGGGGCAAGAAAATCAGCATTTCCGGCAAATTCTCCATCTTTCCCTCTTCCACAT
Source organism: Laticauda colubrina (assembly GCA_015471245.1). Classification (NCBI taxonomy): domain Eukaryota; kingdom Metazoa; phylum Chordata; class Lepidosauria; order Squamata; family Elapidae; genus Laticauda; species Laticauda colubrina. Next base: position 8,299,903 of record BLBF01000044.1, read on the forward strand.
GACCTTTAAACACCATTTCTCTGTCAGGAAGAGCAGCTGGAACCTGGGTAATGCAAAGCTATATACGCTGAACAGAGAATAGCACGATACCACATACAGCAAGTATAGAAGAGAAAATGTATAATTATTTGTAGATGCACTGCATGTGTGTGGGGGGGAGAGGTGGAATTTACAGATGTATGTGTAACGTATCTCTCAAAGTTCAACCATGGTGGTCAATGTATATTTAATGTTGATTCTATATATGTTGTGCACATTTTTATTATTACTTTCTTTTTTGTCTTGTCTATAGTTTTTGTCTTTCTTTTTATTGTCTTTGTAATTGTTTATTTTATATGTATCATCTTATCTTTGAGATAAATAAAAAAATTAATAGGAAAAGAAAAAACAAAACTATGTGGTTTTGAGAATTCCTCCAAATGAAGAAATCTGAAAAAGAATTCTGGCTGAAATGTTGAATAATTTGTATAGTTCTGAGCCAATGCTTGTCTATAGGAATATAAATAAAATAATATGGTTTTGCACAGCCATATTTTAAAAAAATCTTTAAACCTATTTGTCCTGATACCTTAAGAATTTCCTCCTGGACTGCATTGAGCTGCTCCAGATAATTCAATTCATTTTCCAATGCCTGTTTTTCTTGCATTAGCTGGTTTGAATCCTTCTTTTCCAACTGAAGCATTTCCTGCAGAGAAGAATGGAGGTCACCATATCTGAACAAGTGGCATTTCCTTTCCATTGAATGGCAGTCTAAAGATGCACTACTGTTTTCTCTGAGAAAACAGATTACAGTCTATCAACTCTAAATAGCTACAGAAGAAACCTTCTCCAGGGTATCATCTTTTTTTTTTTTTTTTTATTAAAGTTTTTATTAATTTTCTACAAACAAACAAACATACAAAACATTAAAAAGATCTACTCTCATATATACTTCCGGTGTATCGGTTGGTTCATCAGTTTTGTGCATTCATTTTATAGTGTCAATTACAATTATATTGCATAACCACTCATATTGTCAATCCATATTCTAATATTACTAAAGAAAAAAATAAAAATAAAAAAATCTTTTTTCTGACTATACTTTTAATCATTCATGCTTTGCGAGATAACAATACTTCAAACAATTTATTCTATCATCTTAAGGCCAGGTCCCACTGGCCGACGGATGCAAAACGTATGCAAAAAGGACACAGTGGACGAGCAAAATTTCAGGGGTGGCTCCATCCATTGTTATCCGTTCCAAAAAGTGCCCCAAATTTGCAAAAATAGAACGGAAAACAACGGAAAGGAATGGACTGGGGTAGTACATAGCGAGGATGTTAAACGGATGTTCCTAGGAAGCCTAGCAGATGGAAGCGGATGGAAGCAGATGACACATCTGAAGGGCTTTCAGGGGAGAATTGCGAAGCGGACGCATAGCGGATGCGTAGCGGATGATGCGGATGCATCACGGATGCCTATAGGATAAATAGCGGATGCATAGTGGATGCAAAGCATTCACTGCGCATGCGGGGAGGATGAATTGTGTCAGCTCTGCGGATATAAAAGGATGCAGCTCGCAACCAGTCACCATTCAGAGGAAAGACGTGCTGCCACAGATATCTTCGAATAACACCATGGTTCATCAGTCAGGGAAGAAGAGGAAGCCTGTGCCTACTCCTGCCAGCCCTGGCAAGGACAGAACCACCATCCCATTCCCTGGCACTGACTCTGAAGCTGCTGGTGCTTCTGCTGCTGCTGGTGCTTCTCCTGCTGGTGCTTCTCCTGCTAGTGCTGCTGGTGCTCCTGCTGCTGCTGCTGATGGTGGTGCTGCTGCTGTGGTGGACCAGCCCCAAGGCCTCAAAGCCCTGCTGCTCAAGCCCCTGAAGGCTCAAGCCCCTGCCAGAGGGAGGAAGAGGCAAGGGAAGGAGAAGGGAGAGAGGAAACAGTACACCGTTTCCGAGGACCATGAGGAGGAATGGCTGAAGGAGAACGAGTACCTGTGGAGAAAGGGCCACAGACTCTATCGCGACACCAAGAAAAAACGGGCAGCTTGGAGAGACAAGGCAGAGAGCCTGGGCTACACTTCAGACCTACTCCTTGGATGATGGAAGCACATGCACACCTGGTATGGCAAGCTACACTTCAAGAAATCTGGGCAGGCCACTGTCAAGCTCACTGACCGGAAGATGTACGTTATGGCCAAGTGCAGCTTCCTGGAGGGTGAGGTCTGCCACCGAGGAGCAGCACCTCTGAGACCCCTCTCCCTCAGACAGCCCACAGACAGCCACTCCTCTTCCAGCCAGGAGCCAGCTGCCCTGTCCAGGCAGGTGTCTTCGGAGGGCCCCATGGCAGAGACCCCCCCGACAGCTGCACTCCCCATGCCAAAGGACGTGGAGGATCCCCTGTCACAAATGGAGGAAGAAGCGGCAGCCACCAGAGACCAACCCACACCCACACCCAGCTCCACCTCCACAGAAAGCAGGCAAAGAGGCAGAGGCAGACTGGAGGGCCAGAGCCACACTGTCGTGCTGGAGATCAGGGATACAATCAAAACCAGCACAGATCTTCTCTCTCAGCTGGTCCACAGCGACATACCATCTTCGAACCGCAAGCCCTTCATCACCTACGTGAGGCAGACCCTCATGGACCTGCCCAAGGCCCAATACCAGGTGATGAAGGAGAAGATCACAGCACTGTTGCACCACCCTCCAGGCCCAGCTGAACCTGCTCCGACCCACTCCAGGACTGCTCCTCCACCCCAGGCGATGTCACAGCCCTTCCACGGCTTTCAACAGCCCCTCACCTACCAAGGCTACGAGTACCAGGACTTCCCACAGCAGAGGCAGCCCTTCCCAGTCCAGGCCCAGGTACATCGCACGCCACAGATGCCTCACCTGGCCCAGCTGCAGACCAGACAGCCCCACTACACTCCTCCTTCCTCCACCCCACAGCCAAGCCCCTCAACGGACAATCTGTCATCAGTCTTGGGCCTGACATCCCAGGTCCTTGATGAAGGGCCTCTCAACCTCACGGGACTGAGTCAGCTCTCTGAGAGCTTCCTGGACACACCATCCCCTGTTGTACTCTCAGGGCCAAGCACCCCAATGGCACCTCAGACCAGCACTCCAGCCACATCCACTTCCACAGTCCCTGGCCACTTGACAGCTGAGACCATGGACATGCCTCAGAGTGACTGAAAATAGTGCCAGAGACTGAGTTGTTACCTGTTCACTTTATCTTTGCTTAAAGACACTTTACTTGGTTCATTTTGCTTTTTTAATAAAGTCATACAGTTTACTTAAGACAGTTATTAATAAAGGTTATCTTTGCTTCACACACTTGGTTCATTTTATTTACTTAATAAAGTGTTGGTGAAAACTTTGAAAAAATGGTTAAGCCTTTTCATGCTTGTGGAATGGGTAAGGATAGTTGTGGGATAGGTAAGGATAGCTGTGGGATAGGTAAGGATAGCTGTGGGATAGATAAACCTCCAGTGCAAGCATAGTGGGATTGTATGGTCCACCCTCCCAGCTGCCACACATATGGCCCTTTTTTATCAATAACAATTTATTCATTGATCAACACATTTCAAAATAAACAAAGCTCTTTATTAATGCCCTATTCATCATAGGGCCACTCAACATACATGCCACAATCTCATCAATGTTATGAGACAGGCTCAAGGAAGCATCCATTAACCATCTATCATCCTGTCTTGCCACTCCAGTGCTCCAGCTGGGGAGTTGCACCAGTGTTTCAGGAGGTTACGCTGCTTCTTCCCTTCACGTGAAGCTCTGTTGGGGCCTTGTACATCCACAGTGTCTATTAGGTTTAGTCCTTGCCTCCATTCACCAGGCTTCATGTCCCCATTCCCTTGCTGACGGTCCACAAGCCTGTTCTGCAACACTGGGTAGCAAGTGCACATGAGATTGTGCAAGATGCAGCAAGCTTCCACGATGCTCCTCACAGTCCCTGGTTGATGCTGCATGGTGGTGAGAAGTACCTGGAACCTGTTGGCCAGGATGCCAAAGGCGTTCTCCACCACCCGTCTTGCCCTGGACAGCTTGTAGTTGAAGATCCTCTCTTCACGGGTGAGGTATCTTGAAGTGTAGGGCTTCATGAGGTAGGTTCTGAGGGAGAAGGCATCATCCCCCACGATGAAGTAGAGCACATCTTGTGTGTCATTGGGAAGGGGGTCTGGACCTGGAAAACCCATGATGAGGTTGCGTTCCAGCCCATCCTTGAGGTCACTGGCGTTATATACCTGGCTATCAGAAGCTGACCTGTTGCCTGAAGCATCGATGTACATGAACTTGTAGTCAGCATCAACCATGGCAGAGGATGATACTGAAGAAGCCCTTGTAGTTGTGATAAGAGGACCCTGAGTTGGCTGGAGGTTTGCAGGCCATGTGCTTCCCTCTATGGCTCCAACGGTGCGGGGAAAGTTCCACCTCTGATACTACTGTTCTGCAACTTTCCTCCAGCCTTCTTCAGTGGTGGGACAATGGAGGAGCTCCTCCACGTATTCTTTGATGATGGCCTGCACCACTTCTCTGACCACTTTGCTGATGCTGTTGTGTGGCACCCTCCAGGCATACTGCATGTTTCTGTATGTGGTTCCAGAGGCCAGGTAGCACAGAGTCAGTGCCACCTTCAGTCCAGGGTCCAGGCTGGGACAGAAGTTGGTGCTCGGCTTGGTCAACCTGGGTCTCAGACGCTCTACAAGTTCGTCAAACATGGCTGGTGGCATCCTCATGAAGTGCTGGAATGCACGAGGGTCTTCATTTCTCAGCTCCACCATCAGCTTGTCATACAGTCCAAACTCCACTCTTCTCCCGATCCATCGGCGGACCCACACAGCTCTTGGATATCTCCTTCTTCTCCTTGCGTAGAAAAGGTGAAACAGTCTGAACAGGGCTTGGTTCTAGTGTTGAATGATGGCAGCTACCAAAAGGAGTGTGTGATGATCCATGGTGGAGATCAATGGATGATGTGGAAGAGCAAGACCAAGGGTGAAGAGGTCTGTACATCACGGTTGCTGGACTGATAGTGAGATCCAGGTGATTTCCTCCCCCTTTTTATCAGAAATATCGGTTTTCCACTAGGTGTCCTTCTACATACTCTAGGCATCCTCCAGACATCCTAAATATTTGAGATACATCCCATATACAAACTTTTTGTCCGTTTAATGCTTTATATACGAGATGCATCTGCTTACATTCTTTCTATTTCCGTGGTACTAACGTTGTGTGGACGTTCCGTGTATCTTTCGCTTCCTCCCTCTTTCCGTTTTCAGCTGCAGCGGATGTGAGTTGCGAGGATGTCCAGAGGATGCCGAGAGGATACAGCGGACGTTTAACGGATGACAACGGATGGAGAACGTTTGTTGCCTGTGTATGTCGCGGATGTACATCGTACATGGGGGAAAGTTCATCCGCTCAAAAAGTTTTGTGCAGCTCAAAACTTGCGCGGATGAAATCTCAGTGAACGGATGCTCGACGGATAGAGCGTATGAAACACATATGCAGTGAGTACACAACGGATGCATCGCGTTTTCCAACGGATGGCAAGCTTTTTTGTCCATTTTACATCCTCTTTGCATCCGTTGGTGCAGTGGGACATGGGCTTTATGACAAGAGGCCTGAATTTAGGGAATCTGGCAGGAACAATTCTGGGAAAAACAGAATGTTGGAAACAGTAGCTGTACTTGCCTCATCGTACAAATTAACCAAATACATTTTAGTTAAAGGCATTTTGCAAATTTAACTGTGTCTTTTATTGGCTTATTGAACCTGGTCCTTTGAACCTGAAAAACTGGGTTGAACAAGCCCTGATTAAACTCAGGTGAGTGATTAAACACAGGCTGACACAAGTTATTCAGAATATGAGGTTGATCAAGCTTTTCTGCTCTTAAACAGATGGTGGCACATCTTCCTTGTTACAGGGCTGCATGGTTTCATTTCTACATTAGAAATTGTGACTTCTAATATATTCCAGTTGGAATGTCCAATTGTCAGAAGTGACATGATATGCACAGTTCACCTTATTTTATTTTATCCAAATGTCTGCAAGCAATAGCTTGCAATGTGCAATGGCAATAACTAGAGAAAATTCTGTTGTTGTTTTTTAATTAAGCCAGAGTTCTTAAGAAAAATTCTACAGATGAGAAGATCAAGGTTTTAGAAATCTCCACTTCAAATTTATTCACGCAGTGGATGCAAGAAGAAAGGAATTATGTAAAATAGGCAACAATGGAAGGCTTAACTGAAATGCATACAAGAATATAACTTACTACATCCAACTTCTTTCAAGTATTGTCAAAATGCTTCTTTCAATTTAAAAACACACAGAATCTATTTTTAAAATGTGACACATTAGAGCTACTGTAGTGGGCCTCATTGTCATTTCCTGGAGATTTCTGTAGGCAATCAGAAGTAATATAATGATCCAGTCAACATGTTCTTTCATTAAAAGTTTCTAAATCTAAATGCTAAAAATCTAAATTTACAGGAAGAGTTATATGTAATTCTGGATTTAAAATAGACAGACCTGGAATGTGGCTTCCTGGGCCTGGGCTTCATTTTCAGCTTTGAGAAGATTTTGACTGAGAAGCTCATATTCTTCTTGGAATTTGATCAAGTCCTGCACATTTGCCATTGTGTTTTCCTTCAAGGATAAGCAATCTCCTTCAAAAGCTTTCCATATATCCTGAAGTTGAAAAGACAATCAAGGGCAATCAGAAATTTTCTTTTATGCTTAAATTGAGACAAAGTTAATTTAAATGGCAGGCTAAAGTGAATATATTAAGAACAATGTTCCGTCCAGAAAAACACAAGGTAGACCGGGTTCCAACAGTAAAAGTCTTTATTTCAACAGTTAAGTGAAAACGGAACAGTTTGGCTCTTGCCGTGGCAGCCTTTATATACGGCTTGCCTGCTGGCTTGTAGCCAATGACAGTTACTTGGTTTTGCTGCCTTTTGGCAGCTCTTTTGGATTGGTTCCTAGTGAACCAATCCCTATGCTGGCTTTTCTAGCCAATCACAATCGAGGATTTGGAGTAGATTATTTTATACAGAACAAACAACAAAACCGTATGTTCCTGGTTCAACAACAGGAATTAATGATGGAATATTAATGATGGGGCATGCCTAGTGAACCTCAACTGTTAGCAATCATTCAAACTTGATCTGTACATAGGAGTGTAGATTAGGTTTTCCAAGGGATGAATGAACACCCACATATTTTATTTGAACGACTAAAGATTATTCTCTTCTCCAAATAAAATACCTGGCACTTTTTAATCTCATTTACGATTTGGACCTTTGTCATCTTCCAAGGTCCACTTGCAACAAAGCTGTCACTAGCCAAATGGTTGAAGGACTCCTGTGGATCAAAAGGTGCTTCACAGCCTTCTTCCTACAAAGGAAATATAAAGGTGACCACAAAGGAATGGGCAAGGGAGCTGAGGAGAAGGAAGCACTCCCGTCATGTGGAAGCATAAGAAAATTTAAAAGGATGTAGAAAAAGCCTTCATTTGTAATAACATAAAGTGTAAACGTTCTGTAAGTCAATTCCACTATGAATAAATTATAGTGAAGGCCCTTTCCACCTCTCATGGTCAAAAAGGAAACAAACACAGAACCCCCCCAATTCTTTTCTTCAAGAGTAATCAATTATTGTTTTAAGGTAATTGTTCCCAAACACATCATCATTTACAGATTTTTTTGCAGACTTCCATTTAATCCAGAATCCATAACATGAATGACTTCCAAGGTTTTAAGCTTATTAAATATCTGTAACTAATCAATCACATGGCACTATCAAGTGATACTGGTTAGTGGTGCCAATTGATAGCAACTTCAGGAAAACTATGAATATAAGAAGCTGGAGAAGGAAGAGGGCCTAAAGAGGGAATTAGAACATATTTGGAAAGTAAAGACCAAATCGGTGCCAGAGCTGATAGGAGCATTCAAGGCTGTGACTCCTGAGCTGGAATGGCTCCAATAAATCCCAGGAACAATATCAGAACTCTCTGTCCAGAAGAATACCATCCTAGGAACAATTAAGATACAGTAATAGATAGATGATAGCTAGCTAGCTAGATAAATAAGATGACATAGATAAGATAGGCAGGCAGACACATGATAGGTTGATAGATAGTAAAAAGATAAGAATATCAACATAAATAGACATATAGGCCAATGCTAAAACATAATGTGTGAATCATTTTAAGGTAAATAAACACTGCCCTCTTCCTAGAAAAGCAGATGCTGCTCATATACAGTATATATATATACACACAAAAACACAGAATGGCTCCTGAGATTTTCGGTAGTGCTTACTGTGGTTAAATCCATTGTGGTGATAGTCCTGAAAGAAAAAAAAATGAAGGATGATATTTACAATGTATTTCATAGGGGACTATCTCAAATCATTCTGCAACTGTATACAACTTTTGCACAATTTAATCTGCTTCATGAGATGATAAGAAATAGAGTTTACGAACTAGAATCCCAATTTCTTAATCACTGGAAGACTTTCTGGTTATCAATATCCCTCATCCTTTTCCCCAGTTTTTCAGTTTTAATAGGTCTAAAACTACAGGATTGTTTGAGTTCAGACATGCTAACTATAGTTTAACTATAGATTGCTAACTAAACCATGGTTGACTTGGCTTGCACTTTCCAGGAATTTAATGGACATGCATTACAAATCTCTGGGACTAGATTCATGCAATAATTGGATGAACTAAACACATATTTTTTTTCAATAGTTTTATTAACAATTTTATTAAATAGATAAAATTAATATAAAAATCCAGAACAAAAATACATCTTAAAACAGGAAAAAGCTGTGGGGGGGGGGGAAGAAATCCCCCTCTATAAGAAAACAGTAAGAAAAAGAATCTTCTCCCTGCATTCCTAGCAAATATGTTCAACATTAACTGTTATCGTTTTTTAAAATACAACCAAACATATTTTGATTTTATACCTCACCCCATTTTCTATTACTTCATCTCTCCAACTCTCCTTAACAGCAAAGATCCATTAAAAATTAACAAAAATAACTTACAATACATAATAAGTACATAATCTCCTTTTCCATTATATTGCTGACAGGGGAGATACCATAATTATGAAACAACCATATTTGATATTTCAAGTGTTACATGAATGTAACTTTTGGCAACTCCAGTTGTCTTTTTAAAAAACAGTGAACACTTAAAACAAGTAAATTAGTTAGTGGATACTTTATGATTTTCAAATAATCTCTAGTGATAAATAGTAAACAGGGTATAGGATCCTGGATTTTGAGATGGTGCTGGACAACCCATTTCTTCAATGCCAGCACTGATGATGTTACCTAATTTGGATAATGAAACGGCGGCAAGAAAACAATCAAGTTCAAAATGTCTCAATCTCCCAGGTCATTGATTGTCCTGAAGTTGTTTTTCTGCGTTTTTCCCTTCTCATCCAAGATGCGAGCTGAACTGAACAAGCTTCTTGGATGAGAAGCGAAACGTCTTCGGGGGGTGGGGGTGGGGGAAAGGCGGTCCACTTGTCTTTTGAACCCCTGAGACAATCAAGCTCAGATTGCACCAAGGATCGACGAAACGGCTTACTTACAGCGTCTTTTCCCCCCAATCTCTTCCGATCTAAGTACAAGTGCACCCCACTTTTCGGGAGGCTTGTCATAACTGGAGGAGAGGCTAACACTGTCGCGGTCACCGAACTCATTTCTCCATTTTTTTTTTCTAAAAAAGCGTGATTTTTGTAGGGAAGAAAGGAAACTTAAATACTTGGCCCGTCCCAAACTGTTTACCTGCAAAATCCGTGCTGCTCGGTTCTCGAAGTTCGCTTCCACTTTCGATTTTCAGGACCTTCGACTTTTTCCCGTCAGCCCCGTTTTTCGGGCAAGATTCTAGCTGATAGGAAACGGAGGCGAGCTTTTTTTTTATCAAAACTTTTTTTATAAAGGTGTCTTTGTTCCTCAGCTCTGAAGGCTTTAATCCAAAAAGGTCTAAGTCAAATTCTATTTCGGGCTGGACAATTTCTATGCATGCTCCTTCCGGAAAACCCTACTTCTGCCCCAACATCGGAGCGTTTCATAAATTTCAGGAAATGGATGTTGACTTGTTTGGTTAGCTAAGACTTGTTTTCATGTTAAGTTTATCCAATCTCTTAGCACAGGATAACAGAATTGGAAGGGATCTTGGAGGTCTTCTAGTCCAACCCTCCTGCTTAGGAAGGAAATCTTACACCATTTCATACAAATGTTTTATTTGCTGCCCAGCCTACTTTCGGGGACTTCCACCAAAAGCAATAATAAAAAAAAGAGGTAATTCTAATTCTTATCTTGGACATAAAACCCAAAGCGATGCATAGCTTTTTCCTATTCAGTAACTGTTATTCAGGAATTGGAATTAAAAGACTTTTAGTTTTTAAGAATATGATGGAAAAATTAAAGCTACAAACTTTCCCATTTTTACTTTACCTCTTATCTGCTCTTCCCTCTTCTGTTGCAAACTCATTCCCCATTTCCCCTCAGTTTCTCCCCTGCCCATGTGTAAACTAGTAGCAGAATTTCAGGCTAATGCATAACTCAAACATAAGCTTTCAGGTGCCAAGATATTTTTTTAAATTCTACCACAAAGAAAACAATAAAAAGCCCCTACTTAAAAAGTTTACTCAGGGTGCTACTCAAAAAAACCTGTCCAAATAATTTTTGTTCCTTTTTAGTATCTCATTTTATCCCAACCAGCAATTTGTACTAATGAAGAATATTGAAACCAAGGAGATAAACCTCAAGAAGAGCATAGTATGTGTACTGTAGTAATAATCATATGCACATTATCATTTCCTAAAATGTATTTCCCATTCTTTTATGTAGCACCTAGCATACTGTTCAATACTGGAGATTTATTTTTGTCTATTCAGTCTGACAATTAGGTTACAAGTCTTCAGAATTCCCTTCATCATAATTAGAAGCCAGATCTGTTCAAATTTTGTCCCAACATGTATTGGAATCAGACCACTTTTTGTGTATTATTCTATTCTTTATTGTACTTGACAATGTATTTCATTCGACTGTTTTAATACTGCCAGATCTGGGCAAAAATCCAGACAACCAGAAGATGGCAATATGGCTGTAACGCAACCTCTATTGCCTTCTTTGGTCAACTGGATTTCTGCAGGCTAGTTCTGGTAATCTAATTCTAATTAATCAATGAAGGAGGAAGCTTGCAATAATATTACAGAGAAACAGAGTTTTCAAAAACATTTATTGGTTCAGTTGAAAACAAATCAGAATCTGAGCTTCTGGAAAAACCACTTGTTCTTGCCTGTCTTGTATCTGAAAGAAAGAAAACATTTTTTGTTCTGTAAATCTGTGTTAAGTAAGCATCAGCCAAAGCAATTACTTCATATATGAAATGAGCTAAGCAATCAGTATGTTCATAATACGAGCTAAGCAATCAGTATGTTTATAATAGATATGATGGTTGATAATTTTAGGACTTGTAGACCTGACATATTCAGAGGTATGGAGTATGGAAGACTGATATAAAGCAAGAGACATTGTCAGAAACACAGAAGTTATACAATGCCATATTAACCATCAGAACATATGGTAAATTCCTTCTTAAAGTATTTCCTTTATTCGGGCAACTCAAAGTACAGGGAACCTTGATTTACAGCCATTTGTTTATGACCATGGAAAAGTGACTTATGACCACGGAAAAGTGACTTATGACCAGTATTCGCTTATGATCATTACAACATACCAAATCAAATGAACAAAATTTGGGTGGTTGGCAACTAGCATGTTATTTATGACAGCTGCATTGACCCTGGATTGCAGGGTCATGTAATCACTATTGGTAAAACCCAGTTACAGCTTATATGAAATTATTTTGCATCCATTTTTTCTTATACTTTTTTTCTCCCTTAAAAATTAATGTCTATAGTTTGAATTCAACTGGAAATATAGCACCATTCCAAATTCACCTTTCTTCAAATTTCACTTTGGCCTCTCGCCGTGCCTTACGTTTCAGGGCAGGATCTCTAAATACATCCTTGTTGACAATGGTTTTGTCCAGGGGAATATCAACAGAGTACCTAAACAAAACACAAGAGGTGGCAAAGTTACAAACCCAGAAGCACTTTTGCCCTCTTGTCTGGCTTTTATTTCAAGTTCACAGCTAAAATCAGAGCATAGGAGAAAGGAGTTTGAATCAACTATTGCTCTTGGTTGAAAAGATATAAATATAGCCCTACATACTTTCTGTTCCTCTCAACTCACCTGGTTGGCATCAAGTGGTTGTAATTGTAAACTTTAACAAAGGACTTAATTTTGGACCTCTTAGCAATCTTCTTCTTGCCCATACTGGCTGTTACTTTGCGTGGGTAACGATCAATACCTGCCACCAAGGCATGGCTGTATGGGCGGTCTGAAGTGCCATCATCAATGTTCTGTAACAGAAACTCATTAGAAAAGTCATAAGAGGCATCTACCACAATGTCAAGCAATGATACCGTTAGGTAATAAACTGCAAGTTTATTCAGGAGGGAAAAATAGTACTATTTTTGTTTTGTTCTGAACAGGAAATTATTTGGACTCAATTAAAAAAATCAATTTTGTACTTTTTCAGTTGATCACTGTGCAATTCAGTTGATCCATCAAGGCTGCCAGGCATGTGAAGTCAAAAGCATAAATGAAGCAAGCAATCTGTAAAGCCAGAGCTGCAAATGCTGAAACAATGGTACCCACATGTGACAGAACATCCTGTGCCCATATAGGCTTTACCAGCCACCTGCAGACACACCATGGACAGTCCACAACCTGTTAGATGTCAAGGTCCACTTTGAATACAATGGATGAACATCACCATCTAGGTCTTTCTTTGCTTTATTTACTTCAGAATTTACTCCTCACTTTTATGGGTTTAAAGAATTTATGTTATCATAAAATGTGCCTACATATATCACTCCAATTTTCAAAATCATAATTAAGTGGAAAAATGAACTCTGCATCAAGTTTGTTACTTTATATAGCTCAACTGAAATCAGAAATTAATTTTAAATCACGCCAAGTAGACACAATATAAGCTTATTGACCTCTCATCACTTTCTAAGATCACTTTAAAACAGAATTTTCAATTATGATATTCAAAGCCCTTGATTTTCTACCTTTGTTGTTCCTGTTCCCGATACTACTTTCTTTCTTAGTTTGTAACTCTTTATTAGATTGTAATATTATTGTTATCTAGTTTTTATGATCTACTCTATGCTACCCAAAGTGACTTTGATTTGATGTAAAGTGGTTCTGAAAATGGTGGTTTATTACTGAGATATTGAATAAATAAATCTAAGATAATATCAAGCGCATTCCATTACTTTGGGCACAACTTCTAGAAAATAAATTGACAATAGTCTATCTTGGAAAAGCAAAGCAGGATAAGATATGATTGAGATTTAGCGGAGTATAGAAAAATATTCTGGAAGAAGGCAGTGGCAAACCACTTTCATACTGCTGCCAAGATGACTGCATGGATATGTTTATGGTCATCCAGAGTTGAGTTTGGGAAGGCTTTACTGAACTACTTGGTGAAGGGATCCAGCTTTCTCACCTTAACAATAACAGCTTTGCGTCCAGAATAGCGTCCAGCCAAAACAAGAACGACCTTCCCAGGTTTCATAAACTTGCCCATCTCTGAGTAGAACAGTGAAGAAAAACTTTAAAATGCAATCACATATACATATCACATCATTATTTGAAAAATCGAGCATTTCCTTGCCATCAAGCCTGTCTATGAAGTTTCATTCATATATTAAGTATGGTTTCATCTGATAGTGAGACAAGGCTCTGAACAACTTTATCTTCAGCAATCAGGAGTGTTCAACGATGGTTAGGAGGAACTTTGATCATCAACACAGGGTCAAGTTAACCTCGGAGACCCCAGGGCCAAGGACAATGCCGTCCCACAAGACGCTTTTGCTTTATTTTTTATTTAAAAGTAGACGATACGTTTATTCCAGACGGAGGCAACTTTAACTATGAACGCTGAAGAAAAACATAAGCCCTGAAGAGAATATATTTCCTTCTCTCGTGCCGGCACACCACAGACCACGAGAAACGAAATTCCCTACCAAAGTTATTTACTTATTTTCAAACCTCCCAAACCATTAGAGACACATCTGATATCTTCTACTCTGTCCCACCAAGCTGACTTTTCAAACAGTTTGAGAGGATTATAACGGATGGCTCCACAACCTTACCGAAGGTATTCCGTCTATGGGACGAAGCCGGAAAAGGAGAGGCACGTAACTTCCGCCGACCTTTCACCCCCCCCTGAACACACTGCGCAAGCGCACTTTCGTTCCGCGGGCGGGGGTGGGAATGATTGTAAAGGGGTTTCCGTTTTCCTGAGAATTTAAAAAGCAGTTTCTCTCGTCTTTTTTCTAAGATTGAGATTTGCCTTTAGAAAATAATTAAGAAATCCAGGATCTAAGAGTATTTTTTTCAATTATGTGTTTAGCTTAGTATGTTTACTACCTAGACTACCCACAACAAATGCTGATCAATAATTCCTCTGCCGTTCTTTTCTCTCATTTTGTGTGAACATGATCCTTCGAATTAAAAGCGGAAAGTCAGATTTCGAGAGCTATCAAATCTAGAATGACAGCTGATTCCATTTAATAGATTAAAAAACACACGCACATGGTCATACAAACCAGCGTCAGATAAGCCAGGAGCCCCTTTCCCCTTTTCAAATTGAACTGTGTATTAAACCAAGGGGAAAGGAGTTAGCGCAATGTAAGCGGTACGATCAATTTATTTAACATTTCCTAAATACTTTTGCTGTAAAAAAAAAAAAGCCTTACTGGGGCTACTTGAATTGGGTCAAAAACAATTTAGAAACTTGCTGGGCATGGTAGAGGAAAATAGCCTATGAGTCAGAGAAGGACAGAAAATAATAGAGTTCTTTATTGGCCAAGTGTGATTGGACACACAAGGAATTTGTCTTTGGTGCATATGCTCTCAAGTGTACATAAAAATAAAATACATTCATCAAAAATCATAACATACAATACTTAGTGATAGTCATAGGTTGCTAATAAGCAATCAAATCAAACATACAAAGCAATCAAAATCATAACATACAATACTTAGTGATAGTCATAGGTTGCTAATAAGCAATCAAATCATACTAGGAAACTAAACAGTATAAATCGTAAAGATACAAGCAACATAGTTATAGCCATAAGCGGGGAAAGGTGGGTACAAGGAAGGATGAGAAGAATACTAGTAATACAGCCTTGGCAAATAATTTGACAGTGTTGTGGGAATTAGTTGTTTTAGCAGTGATGGGATTAGAAGAAAAACTCCTCGTGTCTAGTTCTGTGTGCAGTGCCCTACAGGCTCGTTTTGAGGGTAGAAGTTGAAACAATTTATGTCCAGGATGTGAGGGGTCTGTAGACATTTTCACTGCCTTCTTTGACTTGTGCAGTATACAGATCCTCAATGGGAGGCAGGTTGGTAGCAACTGTTTTTTCTGCAGTTTTAATTATCCTCTGAAGTCTGTGTCTGTCTTGTTTGGTTGCAGAGCCAAACCAGACAATTATAGAGGTGCAGATGAGATTCAATAATTCCTCTGTAGAACTGAATCAACAGCTCTTTGGGCAGTTTGAGCTTTCTGAGTTGGCGCAGAAATAATATTCTATGTTATGCTTTTTTGATGTTTTTGATGTTAGATGTCTTGAGATAACTTTTAAATAGAAACTTGAAAGTCTACTGTTGATACTGTGTTGTCTAATATTGCAAGAGGTGGTAATATGCGAGGGTTTCTCCTAAAGTATATCACTATTTCTACGATTTTGTGATTGTTCTGGTGGCATTTCCTTGATGGAGGGCTTCTTCAGCAGTGGGATAATAAAAAAGCATTTGAAACAAGAAGGAACATAGCACATCTCAAGTGATTTATTAAAGAAGCAGGTGAAGATGGGGGCCAGTTGGTCAGCACAAGCTTTTGAGCAAGGAGGGGCCTGATGTTTTTCCTGGCTTTTGTCTGTGAAATAGACCTGGCACCTCATTCTCTGTATTCGCCAGTGGTGGGCTCAATGGGATGGGATAGGTTGTAGGAAGCTTGGCTGTTGGTGTGTCTGAGATGGGGATTGTGGAGATGAGTGGCAGTAGTTTTCTCTTAAATCTACAGTAAAACACTCTCAAGTCATCTGCCAGTTGTTGATTTCTTTCAGCATGGGAAGGTTTGCTGTAACCCATGATATTTTTAAGTGTTTTCCACATGTTTGCTGGTTCATTTGTTGAGAACTGATTCCTGAGCTTTTCAGAGTAGCTTCATTTTGCTGCTCTGATTTCCCTTGTTAAAATGTTTCTGGCCTGAATTCTGAGAAAGATGATATCTTGAGTACGTTGTAATTATTTTGTTTATTTTTGCCAAAACAAGACATTTTCGCTGTTCTGGAATGATTTGCACTTATGTCATTTCTAAAGAATAAGTAAATTCAAGAATGTTTAAATGTTAGATATATCTTCTGTGTTGAAATATATATTTAAGTATGCAAATCTTTAAAATTTTTATATTAACAGTGAACCTTTTGATTCAACAGTTTTTTGGAATATATTTTAGAATATAAATATACCATAAAAATGTTTTTATACAACTTGTTCAAAATACTAACTGAAGAAAATACATATTGTATTTCATGATCAGAGCATCTGAAGGATTTTTGTGGATTGGCAACCTAATATCCATCCCCCATTTGTATTTCTGTCTTATTCAAATTGTTAAGGAACACCAAATACTTAAAAATCTTTTCCATGAATCCTCTTATATAGCCAACAGAAAATTCCCTTATTTGAAATATTGGAAACCCTCATCAATATTTTCTGATCATCTTCCATAATTTCTCAATTTTTTCACCCATGCCCCCATTCTAACCTTTTTTTCTCCTGTAAATTTCTGTCCAGCTTCTATTATTGGATATGGACATGGGAAAGAAACTGGCTTATTTGGATTGGGGTCAATAAAACATTTATATTTTGTTTGTCTGTGGTTATCTCAAGCCACAGCCACTCATTACATGCTTTTCACCCGTAATCCTTTGCTCTGGTTGAAAGCTTCTTTAAAGACTACTATTATAGAAATAGCACTTATACTTATATACTGCTTCATAGTGCTTTACAGCATCTCTAAGTGTTTTACAGAGTCAGCATATTGCCCCCAACAATTGGCTGCTCATTTTATTCACCTCAGAAGGATGGAAGGCTGAGTTCAACTTTGAGCCTGGTGGGATTTGAACTGCCAAATTGTAGGCAGCTGGCTACAGAAGTTAGCTTGCAGTACTGCACTCTAACCACTGCGCCACAGAGGCTTCTTTTTATGTTTTTATGTTGTTTTTATGTCAGTGGAACACAGCATTTTCATTTCCCCCCCTTGTTTTTGAAACAGGATATTAGTGGTGTTAACATCATGTTGACTAATACGATTAATTCAGAAATATTTGAGAGACACTGAACCTTTTGAGGATATATCATCAAAATTCTGATGAACAATTTTAAAGTTTTGTAAGTACAATCATGTTCACAACTCCAGCAGTTTGTGGGTGATTGTCTTCTAGGCTTAAAGCATATTTTTTTTACAAAGGAAATACATATTTCAACATATTCCATTTCTTCCCTGTCCCTAGAAAATCAAGTAAAATAGGTTAAGTATATTTTCCTGCAAAGGACGGCTTCATGCCAAAAAATCTTCAGACACAAATATAATACTTTTGTTTTATATATCATTTTTCCATATTCTATTGGAAAGATGTATCCATTTATTTCATTCTTTGTGAAAGAGATCTATCAACTTCAGAACTATATAGATTCTCTATGTAGACTGAAAGAGATCTTGCATTCTTCCTCAGCCAAATATGTACATGTGTCCAGGAGAAGATTCTTTGGTAGCCTAGAAATACAATTAGAATCATAGAGTAGGTAAAATACAATTAGGCCAGAGTCAAATTAAAGCAAAAGAAAAATAAGAACAAAAATTAAGGACACCAGACTGAATTTATTAAAAGCAAAAGATATTTCCCAATCAATTACTTCTTCCCATTACAGTGAACTGGGGTCAAAACAAATAATATATTTATAATTGAAGATACCCAAGGGCTTAGAGTAGAATGTTTTAAAGCACTCCAATAGATGAACCATCAATGGGTAGAAAAGAGCACCTACACTAGATAGGAATTTCAATCAGACAGTTCATATATGTAGATATATCACAACTACTTTAAAACAAAACTGCAGTTTATATAGCCAAGACGTCAGTGAGCCCCCTATGATTGTCCTCTTCAGCAATAGCACGATCAGAATCAGCTTTGAGACTGTAGTTTGTCTTCATTCTTACACATACAGGAAATCTTAAAAGACACGATACACAGTTACAAGTGCTGCATATATGGAGACTAAAAGATTACTATTCACCCAAAGGCTAAGAGTGCCAAAGTCTGAAATAGACATTCTTTAGACACATATTTTATCACTATTCTGAAGAAACATAATTCAAAAGAACATTATAGCCAAGCCTTGTTGCTTTAAGAGAGATAATGGAAGAATCAATAGGTTCAGGTTCAATGTTCGACAGTATGAATTTCCAAAACAGCAGCTTGATTGGTTGTGCATAACCAAATCAAAGAAGATTATTTTGTCTGCCATCGAGAAGACTTCTAGCATCAAGTTATTTGTTCTTTCAAGGAAGATGCTGATAGTTTTATTATTGACTTCAAGTTATTATTTTATTATTGACTTCAAGTTAAGATTTTATCTTACTCTGTCAAAGTAATTAAGATCCCAAATTGAACTGTCCTAGAAACAAGCATTATCATCTCTAATTCTTTCATCTAATTTGCATACTAATCTCTCAGTAATGAATGTATATAATTTTTGTTTTAATTAAGTTTGGTTGGAATCTAAATAAACTGTAATATTTACTTAAACAATGTATTTCCTTATCAGAAAGCCAACTGAAAATAAGGATACAATGGATTCTATTTCCTAGCACAAATGAATTCAATTGGAAAAAAACAAATATATTTCCTTGGAAGTAACTGGTTCTGCAGCATCAGTATCAAATACAGTAGTTTAAGGCCACTGGCCAGGCAGTATATTTAGAAGTTAAATTATAAATGTAGGTATCAATCCTTTATCCATCAGGGAAAGGACTCATAAAATGTGAACTAAAACATTAGCTATGTTTAAATATAATCTTGGTTCCATGGCAGGACAAAACTTTCCTAAATTCCTGTCCATATCTATTTGCAAGCAAGATGCTCTCTAACTCCACTGTCAAATTTGTCCATGCAGCAGATACCTTAAAAGATCCTGCCAGTCAGGATCCTGATGTATGTGATTGGAATCATCAGTAGCAGCAGGAGACTAGTCAACCAACAATGTTTCCTTCTGTAGGAACATATCAATATGGTCTCCTGGTCAGAATAACAAGTATATCCTTCCCACCAGCCAACCCCAGGACTGAAACAACATCCACTTGCCAAGCCACTCAAAAGGCATCCCTGATGTTTTTCAACTGCCGAACCGCCAAGTCCACAGGAAGGCTGAATTGTAGATTACTAAGACGGCTAAGGAGGTTAAGGGCTCCCTCAAAGCCTGTTTGGGCCATGTAACTCCAGGGTTGATAGTGGATTTGGATCAAAGTTCCTGATTTGCAGATAAGATTGAGCCATGAGACTAAACGCTGCTCATTGAGTGCCAGGCATACCAGTGCCTTCAGTTCCGAGTCTGCACTACGCTTGAATGGGTCATGTTCTGACAATACTGTGTGAATGGCTGACAGCAGGCTCTGCTTTGGGGTGGCAGGTACCCCACCCATCACTGGAAGGGCAAAAGACTGGGAGAGTTTGCGAGCTGGTGATTCCACAAAGGCACGGCCGTTCTTTGAACTGTAATACTTTACAAAGAGTTCCCATGGATGCATGGGCTGGGGAGAGGAGCCCAGCATAGGAAGCAAGCAGGCAATTGGAGCTAGAACCAAGCTCATCCCAGGAGATGGGGTGTAGAGACCATGAGCCAGCAGATCCCGCACAGCAGTTGTCAGTTCTTTACGTACTGCCAGTGTTAGTTCATCACGTCCTCCCAAGGAAGTATCCTGGATACCTGAATAGCTGATGACATGTTCTGTCTCACGCAACTGGTACTTTTGAGCAAGTTGCCTAACACGGGCCACGGCCATCTCTAGCTTATTCATTAAAGGGGAATAGTCCCTGTCAGATTGGTTCCTCTGCCATAACTGATGAGGGATTTGTCCTGTTGCACAACCAAATTGGCTCAAAGCAAAAATCTGTAGCATAGCAAGCATCCGTCGCATGAGATGCATCCCTGTTTCTCGCATCCTCTGGGCTTCTTCTGAGTTCACTGCAGAGAGAAAGTGAATATTTTTAACACAGTTGTATATACTTGCATATTATGTCACCATCTGAGGAAAGGACAGGAGGAGGAGGAGAAAGACTATGATTGCAGTTATATGCAGGGCTAACTTGGCAACATTATATGAAGTTTTGGAGACAAAAAAGTACTTGAGAATGAGGTTAGTGGGTTCCACTATAGTGATAGGGGTGATCATGAAAGAGGTTAATAATATTCATGTTGACTTACTCAACAGGATAACCTGGGCAGATAATGAAAAGAAAGCATGCCCATGTGGTTGTCTATATATGAAGGAGGAAACAGTACTGCTCCTTTTTTATCTCTTAGTGTTTTGCAGCATACACATAACACACTCCATATTTCAGAGCTTGGTATGTTCAACCAAAAACCAAGTACCACATATACTCTTGCAGCAACTACATTTTTTAGGATGAACTCCCCCCCCACCCCTCCCAAAATACATTTGGCTGTCTGATATTTAGAAATTTGATTTCCTTATACTGGTGGGTCATTTGATGCCTGCAAACTGATTTTCAAGACAAGAAAATAGTATAAGCCAGTGGTAAATCTCCACTAATGGGAAAGAAATCAAGGCTACAAATGGGCATCTGGAAAAAGATTAGCTGAACAGGATAACCAATTTCTACTCAGTTCTTTCCAAAAGATCTGTGATTATTTTTTTTTCACAATAGTATAAAAAAGTTATCAGTGGCTGCTTCTGCCAAGATGTCAGAGGCTGGACAGAAAAATAAGAATTGAGACAGATAATCCAGATGGAAGGGTTCTGTAACTCCCATTCCTCTCATTAACCTATTTCAAATTGCCATGTCCCATTTCTATAACAAGCAAAAGTCCTCCACCAATTTTTAATTCAACTGACCTTTTTAAATATGATATGCAAACAAATTCTTGCTTGGATGGATACCAACCTCGGTTACTTCTGTGATGTTGCTGCATATTTGGCTTGCAGGTGCCACTTCCAGTTTGTTCACCTGAACAGTCACAATGTCCTTCCTCTGGTTTGCCAGGACTTCCTTCTTCTACAAGAAAGAAAAAAAATTCACTAACCTTTACAAAACCAAGAGCTCAGTTTTGGCTCAAATCATATATCCAGTGAACCAAAGGCACAGTTTCACCCCAGCAATAATGCTTCTCTTTCAGTTATCTTTATATAAATAAATATTAATAATTGCAATGCATTATTTCTATATTCTCCAATTTCACATTCAGTGCAATCATTTGAGGATATCTCAGTTCTGTACAAGTCTTTGTAAAGAAGGGTTATTCCAATTTTTAGATAAGAAAAGCTGGAGTTGGCATGTAGTAATTGTATAATAAAAGTTGTGTAGTCGTTAGATCCTTTGTTAAGAACAGAAATATAAAGAATTGTGTAGCAATATAGTGATTAACTCTGCCATTCACTTGATTTCAGAGCCCCATTCCATTGTAAGTTTATTAATATTAATTTATTTAAATTTCTAAGCTACCCCAGCTTATTTAGTGGTTAAGGCACCAGACTAGAAACTGGGTGACTATGAGTTCTAATTCTGCTTTAGCTATGAAAATCAGCTTGATGATCTTGGACTAGTGTCTCTCAGCACAGCTCACCTCCCAGTATAGTTGTTGTGGAGAAAATATGAAGCAGAAAGAATATTAAATATGTTCGCTGTTTTGAGTTATTTATAAAAATGGTAAATATGGGATAATTTATACAATAAATATTATATAGAAATATAAAATCACTCATACAACAAAAAAAGAATGTGGGAAGAAAATAATCACCATCCCACAACTCCCAAAGACCACCATCAACATTAATCCTGAGAGAAATCAGGTCTTATGGGTTTGTTTAAATAAGGTCTGAGTGAGTTAATAGTCTATAACATCCTCCTGGAAAACTGAAATCACATGACATTTGTTGCTAAACACTACCTTTCAGATACCACATTTCTTTATTTTTATTCTTTCTCATAGAAAGCCTATACTGCAGAAAGAATGCAGAAGACCAACTGAAAGTGAATATTGCACTGGATGAGGAAGTAAGTACATCCTTGTTATTGTGAGGGCCAATGTTATTAAATCCTGCAAGAGCTCAAAACTGAAACCACTCTAAATATCAGTAATAATTAACTTTTCTTCCCAGAGAACAGCAACCTACTTTCATGGGCTTGTTTATAAACAGCTATCAAAAATAACCTTTCAACAAGCTAATTAGATAATTAGACTTGTAACAAATTTTGGTATGACTGAGTTCTCCTTATTTTTCAGACATTACAAAACCTAATATATCTGTGAAAATGGGTAACAATTGGGTTTGATGAACTGGACTCTAGCCTAGGAAAGCTGATTCCATAATTAGTTTTGTAGGATATTTCTTGCATGACAAGAAAACCAACACCACTGAAAAATTATGAAACAGGACTTTATCTGTCTCCTTTTGTTGCTAATTTTGGTAAGAACAAAAAATGTAATAATTTCTTAAGCTGAAGTAAATATTTATATTAATTTGGTATCACAATTCAGTCCAAAATTTCAGGTTATTCAGTACATTCCACATTTCCTTTCTGATCTGGTTCCTACTTGATTCCCTGGATTGTACCAAGTATGCAAGATATTTGTATTTTCTGACCCTGGATGAAATTGATAAACATTTCAAGGTCCCGGATCTGGGTTTTCAACTGATCCACCAGCTGTTCCTTTACACGTGCAGGGTTGATGATTTGTGCCACAGCAGCATCCACCTGCTGACGCAACTCTTCTGGGGATAGCAAGGCAATGTCCTCACTCAAGTTCATGTCCAATTTCTTAATTAGCTCCTCAATAATCACCTGTGAAGCACAGCAGGAATAAATCAGGAGTTAATCTCACACCTTGCTAAGGATTCTCTTCCCAAAATGACTAAATATCAAATGGCTCAGCAAAAGGCAAAGGAAAATTATGCCTGACTATATACCAATGAGTCTTACCCGCTGTCTCTCCATGACCATAGACTGAGGCAACGCATCATAGCTACCCTCCTGGTAGGCAAATGTTTCCAAGTCATCTAACTGTGCCTTAAGCTGCAGAATTAATTCTCGTTGCTTCTCCTTTCTAGCTTCTAGTTGTTCTTGCTTCTCATATTCATTCTGAAATGAAGACAAAAAGGTCATATTGTACCCTGTTTCTCCAACAATACAGCCTCCCCCAATAGGAAGTCTCAGCATGTTTTGTAGGCATGAAATGAAATTAAGCCCCTCCCCCCAAATTAAGGTCTATATTAAAACATGCATAATGGGGGGAGCGGGGGGGGGGGGTTTGCTGTTAGGAAGTACTTTTGTTGCACACCCGGATATGGTGCTGCCTGCGTTGACCCTGATACGAAGTGCCCCACCAACGCCGAGGTCAACATCCAAGCCGTCACCACCTGCCCACCCAAAGATGCAAGGGGGAGGGAATTAAGTCACCCCCAAAAAGACAGCCTAGTCATTTTTTCGGGGCTTAAAAAAAAAAAAGACCCAGCCTTATTATATGAGAAACACGGTATCTCTGTGTAAATTGGAGTATAGTAATTGTGGGAAGAGAGCTGTGTTAGTCAATGGAAGCAAAAAAAAAAAAGGAAACTAATAGCATCTTTTCTGATTAATTTTTTTAATTTTTAATTTAGCTTTCAGGGGCTGCAGTTCAATTAATCAAATTTAGAGTGGCTATGCAGCTTATAAAATGAGTTGCAACTTCAAATGCTTTTTCATATAATTGTTAATAAGAAAAGGCACTATCAGACTCCTATTGATTTTAAGAGTTAAGTTAGAATAAAGTTCTTAAAGAACGATGTGTGCATTTCAGACCTAATGGATATCTCTTGTTGCATAAAGCAGTCAACCTTGAATTGAAATTGCAATGTTCTTTTGGAGCATCTTTCTTCTCCAGCTCTTACTTCTGTCCACAAATCCATTAGTCTCAAGTGAACATCACTGGAAAGGGAAGTGGGGAAAAGATGCCCTTCAGCTACAACCTAGAAACTCTCCTGACAGTCACTTTATATGCCTTTTTAATCCAACAGCTTATAAAAAGTACAAGGAGATACAGAATACAGCAGACACTTGTTAGGTAAGCATAGTCATACATATTTTTTTTTACATGACAAGTAGTCCTCAACTACAATTGGGACTAGAATCTCAGTTGTTGAGCAAAGCATTCAT
The DNA here is from genome assembly GCA_015471245.1 of Laticauda colubrina. NCBI lineage: Eukaryota > Metazoa > Chordata > Lepidosauria > Squamata > Elapidae > Laticauda > Laticauda colubrina. Next base: position 8,324,514 of record BLBF01000044.1, read on the forward strand.
GAGGTGAGATACCCATGCAACTGTTTCATTCAATGATCACAATCCAGGCAGTCCCCAGTTGCCATTGTTAAGTGATCTGCAAAGTTGTTAAACAGCTGGAGCAAAAGAAACTGCCTGCAGATGGATTTCAGCCCTACTCCATGTGAAGAAAAGAATGCTTCTACAAGGCTGCAGAAGTGGACCTTCAATCTTTGCCATCTGAGCTCCACTGTTGCAGTCCAGCAGAGTAGTGCAGCTACACTCAGCAGGTAGCAGAGATGAGAGAGAGTCCTCTTGGTGGGCCACTGCAGCTTGCAACCTTTCCTGCTGTTTCTACATTGACTTTCTATGGAAACCAGCAAATAAGAAAGATTGCTGTCAGATGAAGCTCCATTCAAAATCCAAGAAAGAAAACCTTAGGTTCCATTGTTATAGAGAAAAGCACTTTTACTGAAAATTGAAGTGGTAGCATCAGATCTGAAGCAACAGGCATGAAAATCACATATAGAAAGTTATTCCATGTCCTCACCCCCAATATTTCAAACTGGCCAACCAATCTGAGATGTGTATAATGTCATGTGGGGCATCTTCAGGTGGTGTTTCAGATATCTGGTATGCCAAGATGGTTGACCTCGACTTACTCAGATAAGGGGCTACATCTACGCAGTAAACATAGTCAAGAAAACATCCCAACTTTTACATTTCACCAACTCAAACCTCCAGCATTCTTCCCCTCACAAAGTCCAATTATTCTTCTCTCCCCCCCACCCTTTCTCTGGCAGCCAGAAAGATAAGCAAAAGAAGGATTCTTGGAGGCTGACAGTTGCAAATGGTTATCACTTGGTAAGTGTGAAGAGGTTGCCAAGTCCCCAACCTTAGAAGATTTTCTAGATCTTGGAGAAGTTTCAGACACACATTTTATGTTATGATCACAGCATCCAGTTTGGGGGCTTGTTTGAGTTGAGCTATGACATCTGAAGTGAAAGCCTACCTATAGAGTGGTAGAATAGTCAAAATTAGGTTTTTTTGTCTTCAAGGACTTAAAATGGACACCTAACATTAGAGCCATCATTGAAAACATACAACAAAGAATGTATTTCCTTGCTAACTCAGAAAGCTCAGACTGCCCAAGCTGCTGATACAGTTCCACAAAGGAATTATTAAATCTGTGATCTGTACCTTTATAACTGACTGAAACAACCAGACAGGACAGACACAGACTTCAAGGGATCGATAGGACTGCAGAAAAAATAATTGCAATTGGCTTGCCTTCCATTGAGGATCTGTATATTACACGAACTAGAAAGAGGGCTGAAAAAATATCTACAGATCCCTCACATCCTGGATATAAACTGTTTCAATTTCTCCCCTCAGGATGCTGCTCAAGAGCATTGCATGCCAAAACAACCAGACATAAAGATAAGTTTTTCCCCCTGTGCCATCATCCTGGTGCAGTCAACTCGTCAACTTTTTGGACCTCAGGGACCACCAAGCTCATAATTTTAAATTCCAGGGACCACTAATCGATACATTCAGCTGCCAGGTGCACCGGAGACCTGGCTGGGGCAGGAGCGGGAGCTGCCTGACAGCTACGATCGAAGCACCGAGATGGCTTTTCAGCTACACTTTGTGTTGAAAACAGACCAGGCTTGGGGGCAGGAAGAGCATACAGCTGTTGATATTGGATTGTGCTCATGAAAGAAGTTTAGATGCAGTTGTGATTAGTAATGTGGGGTGGAGACGCGAGGCATTAGTAGAGCGGTGGATGTTAGGTTAGTTAGGAGGGGAGGGATATGCAAATAAAAGGCATTGAGAGGCAGTTGCTCTCAACGCTGGCTTTACACGGGATTACTGTTGTTGCCTGTTTGTAAGGAACATATTACAATAAACTTATCTTCTTGAACGTGAGTAACATAGTTTATTAGAAGAGTTATTACTTTTCCCAGGAGGTGTGACAGAGGCCTAATTTGTGGGTGTGGCTTGGTCATGTGACTGGCTGGGCATGGCTTGTATGTAAATATTATAAATATTTATATAAATATTGGAATTTTTTTTATAAAAAAAGCAACTTTTACCCAAAATCAGGCAAAGCAGGCAGGAAGATTGAGTTGCTCACAGAATCACAGATTCATTCAGAGATCTATCTATCTGCTATTGGCGAGCTCAGTCTGTCTCATAAAATTTGCCAGCTAGCAAATTCAAAAAATTAACTTACAACACACATGTATGTAAATTTTAATTTTTTTTATTAAAAAAAGAGCAACTTTTACCCCAAATCAGGTAAAGATGGCAGGTGGATTGAGTTGCTCACAGAATCATTCAGTGATCTGCCATTGGCTACCTGAATCTGTCACATAAAATTTGCTTGCCGTGTGTCTGCACTCAATAATAGAACCTCCAATCCTAAGGGAGGTTCAGCTGTGCTTAAAAGAAGAGCCGAAGATCTAAAGACTAGCTAGAAAGCAAGAAATCCAACCATTCCCTGCTTCCTAGCTAATCTAAATCTTCCAGAACAGCCGATGGTCGGAAAAAGGAAAAATAGCAATTCAGCAGGAAAGTTTGCCAGATAAGGAGTTGAGTGGGTGGGAAGGGTTGCTGCAAGGCCATGTGGGTGGCACAGCCTTGTGTTTCTGCGCAGCCTGGATTAATTGCTTTAGGGGGTGCTCTGGGGGTGAGATTTCTCTTCGGCCTGCCAAAATTTTCTTGCTGCCCACCGGTTGGCAACTGCTGCTCTAGTGAACATTTAACTCCAGCAGTGTCTCACTTTTCTTTTCTCATCTTCCCTACTATCTTCTCCTATTGGCTTCTTATAATTTATCAACTGTTGTTTGTAACTTATGATTAATGATTGTATTACTTGCTGTTACATACACTGTGACTACGCACCGGAGATAAAGGGTATATCCAATTACATTTCCATTCCATTCCTATTCCTAATTAAAGTAGGATTATGTATGCTTCACCAGTGTTAATAAATATTTATGTATTCTTAATTTCTTTTGAAAATTAAAAACACTTTTGATATAACATACAATATATATTGCATATATTCTTAGTTTATTATATTTGAAGCCAAACATTCATACTTGTGTTGTACTCATAAGCATTCTTACCTGGTCTCATTAAATAGTGAGTTTTGGCTCTAATCACAATGAATGCCCTTATATTTTATATTTGTATGTTTTTATTATTATTGTTATAGCATATACAAGAGGCAACAAGGTATCTATAAGGAGAGTAAATGTTTTTAAAATATTTAACTATGCTGGACAATACAGATAGTCCTTATGTAACGACCAGATACTTAACAACTATTCAGTTATGATGAACTGCTAAAAGGCTACTCATGATCTGTCCTCAAAGTTATAACTGCTACACATAAACACATACAGATACCAATCACATGATTGGTATATATATAAAGCAGCATATAAGTCTAAGTGCTACTGCTATTTATGACCCGTTGCAGCATTCTGTGGTCACATAATCACAATTTGTGATCTTTTTTTGTTGTTTTCTGGCAAAAAAAATATGCCCATTTGGGAGAGTGAATTTGCTTAACTACATGATTTGCTTAATGACTGTGGTGACTTGGTTTAAGACCATCATAAAACAGTAATAAAATTGAGTCATGCCACATGGTGACCTGCTTCAAACCACAACAACTTATGATCAAAATTCCAGGCTCAATTGTTTTCATTAATGGGGACTACTTGTATTCACTCCTGTGGCTTCACAGCAGCTAGACAAAATTTGCAATATTTTGGGTAACTACAATTCCATGGTATATCAGAAAAAAATTAATGTGCCATTTAACATCTCTTCCTAGGAACTCTTTTAAGAGGGATCTAATTAAATCCCCATATAAATTATAATACAGTAGTCCTTGCTAGTGACAATTAGCAATGGCAACTTAGTCATTAAGCAAAGCAATCTTTCAATGAAACCACAATTGTACTTATAAACTTCCTATGCCTTTCCTTAGCTTTATGCTGTGAAAAGTTTAAAGGTGAGGATTAACCAGCCATAAAATTATTTTTTCATCATCACCATAACTGTGAATTGTCTATAAGGACTATCTGTTCAACATGTCCCACATTACCAGAGGTGTTCAAAATACGGAATTTTTGGTATCTGCTATCAGTCATTGCCAAGGCAATATATCAAATTTAATTAAAACAACTGCTCTGTGACAACAGTAACTTGTTAGGGATTAACAGAATTAGTTGGCATGATATTGAAGACTCCAAACTTTATGCTGCTTAATTATATGAATATTATTTATATCTTTCTACTCACCCATAATACTTCAATGAAATGCCATATAATAAAAATGCATGAAAATTCAAAATGTCCTACACAGTCTGTATTACTAAACTTTACTTATTTACAAATCACAAAGTTACAAAAACTGGACATACTTCTTCAAGTACTAATTCTGAAAAGAAAAAAAGTCTTGTAAGTCTGTTGGACAATACATTTTATTAATTGGCTCTGGTTGAAAAAATATTTTCAGTGATTCATATTAAAGTCAGAGATTTAGAAGTGGAAAACTCCAAGTGTGGCTTTATAATAATTTATAAAATTTCAATTGGATTGGAACACACCTATCAGGAAAAGCAGAATGAGCTCAAATCTTAAGGTAATCGAAGTTCTGTCCTTTGTCAGTCAATTGATTATGAGAATATCATAGTAATAACAATCTCTTCTCCTCTACTGTTGATTTCAATAGCTTGACAGGACTTGCATCCTTCACTACTGTAACGATTTCTTTAATATGGGACTGGGAATCTATGGTTTTAAATCCCAACATCAAAACTTTTAAGTAACTGGGATATTTCCCACTGTGGGTAAATTTCACATTGCACAGAGCCAAGCTCAGGAAATCTTTGTAGTAGGTTAATATTCAACTATCTCAGGTAGCTCCGGATTTATTCCTATCCTATCTAAAGTAAGTCGGATTTATTTGGCAACGAAGTTACCTAATGTATCTTGGAAAAATCTCAGCCAAGGAATGTTGCACTCGTGACCTCCAGCTCCTGCTCACCTTGGCGTCGCTGCCCACTCCGTCCACCGCCGCGGCGGCAGAGCCAAGGCCAGAGCCGGGGCAGCCGCGGAAAGCGAATTCCTCAAGCTCGCGGAGGAGACGCTGTTGCTGTCCTGGGCCGGCCCGCGCCACTTGCCGGAGCCGGAACTGGACCTGTGCGAAGTGCGAAGCCAAAGCGAGGAGCGCCGAGTGAAGACGGCGGCGTTCCGCCTTAAGTGCCCGCGGGGATCCTGGTTCGGCTTCGATTTCCTCCCCGACTTCTTCCTCTCCAGCTTGGACCTCGGATACTGCGCCCACCGGCGCCCAGCGCTCCCCGGGACTCGCCGCAGTCTCCATTGCCACCGCTTCGAGGAGCAGCCGCTAACCACTAAAAAGGTCAACGGGGAACCGGGTCGGCAAAATGAAACGTCATTTCCGATCCTGCGAGAAACGAGAGAGAAAACCGTCATGCGGAAGTAGACGCGGCCTTGGGTTCTTTAACACGCGCAGGGGCATATACGTCATGGCTTGCGTTCGTATGATGTACGTTCCATGATTGACTGGAGGGGGCGTGGCTATTTAAATCAATTTTCAGCATTCGCACGACACATCGGAGACGAAGTTAACCACGGGGTTTGAGTTTGCGCAGTACATTTGACTAAAATGGGATTGATGTGTGACTCTCGTTGAAACGGCAACCAAGACAAGATAACGGTCAATTGCCTTAAAATAAATTTCAGCGACTCAGTTTGAAATTTGAATAGAAAACAAATGAGCAATAGCTATGTTTGCAAAAAGGATACATATTTCAGCCAAGAACTAGAATTTTCTTAAATGCATAATATGCAATACTGATTATTTCGAAGGGAGGAAGTGTACTTATATACGAACGAAAGATAAAAGTTATGTTCCAATTATATAATGTTTAGAATGCAGACATTATATTTGCAGAACAATCTCAAGCTTACTTGGACATTTCTTTTTCAAAGAGGCTTTCTTCAAGCATAGTTAAAATGTAAGAAGTTGCAACTTAGTGAGTTTCTAAAATGAAATGAATTAATTTACTGAGCAGAAATCTTGAATCTAATTCCTTAAGCAAATGTGCATTATCTTGAAAACAAATTTACACGATTCCTGAAAAGTTTCTGCCAAAATATTAAAAATAATTACTCTTAAATTAGCTTTAAACTGCCATACCCAAGAAAGTTTTTGTTCAACTAAACTATAAAGATCAAAGTGACTACAGTATCTACTTAAAATAAATATATTGCACCTATGATATATTATGGAATGTGTCAGGACATTTCTGGAAGAGTGCTGGGCAGCAACTACTGGGGAGGGGGAGCCTATGAATTTAGCTCCGCCTGGCCCAAGGGGATCATATAAGCCTGTCTGCCTGAAAGGGCAGGGAGGCTGAGGGACACAGAACATAATAAACGGCAGCCATCATGGCAAGGTGAGTGCTTGTGGTTTGATGGCAGCCCTTTGATAAGACTTGTTCTGTCTTTCTTTTTCAGTTGATTTGATTTGATGATCTAACTTCTCAAAAATAAAAATCTATGGCCTTGTCTGCTTGGTCAGGAAGCCTACTTCCTCAGATCTCTAATATTCACTATATTAAAATGTGATATTTGTGCTAGCAGCTGTAAACATTTAATTGATTAACTTTTCAATTATATTCCATTGTGTGATCCTTCTAGTATCCTTTTTCAAACTGAGCGGACAAAATAAGTCAGATATTTTACAGAATAGCAAGCAGATCTCTTTGTTCAGTGATCAGTTGAGGCTAATATTCCTGTTATGATTTGTGAATTAGGTCTGAGTAACTTGCTTAGGGGGGTTGAGCAAGTTTGTGCTAATTTTAATTGATTAATTTAGTTTCAGCTCGACTGTCAATTATATAGTGGAGACAGATCATTGTAGATTCTATTAATATTTTAAAGGAAGATGGAAACAGTATAAGGAAAATATATCTTGATATAAAAATTCTCATAATTGTCCCCTTGTATGTGTATACACACACACACACACACACACACACACACTTACTTAATGGGTGTAGTTCATAACCATATCTTTTGTCTATTTGTAACATCATAAGGGAAACATCTTTAGGAAGAGGGGTTCCTAAGTAACATTGTTAGAAGAAAAAGTGATGTAGTGCTTCAAACTATGCAATCCTACATTTTATGGACTGAGAAATTAATTTGAAAGGGTCAGTACAAGGCCAATTATCCCAACAAGTGACAACCCTCACAATCTGTCATGCCCTATCTTCTGCAAGATTTTCCTGGAGTTTCACATGATCAGGGGTTGTTCAAAGTCTTGTTTTTCCCATATACATTGTGGATGCATGATACATCAATAATATTTGCATCTATTAGTACATGCCAATAATTAAAAGCATACAATGAATGTCCAGTTTTTCTATTATTCCCCCGTTGCATGAGTCCCAGTATAAATCCAATCAATTATATTGTTATTGACAATCTGGTATCTGTGTGATCAGTAGGAAGAAATGCAATAGAACAGGCAGTTTGATGAAGGCTAACCAAGTCCAATGCTGTTTAATTTTCAGTAGCTTGGAGAACTCTTCCCAAAGTGACTGCAGTTTCTCCTATTGAAGTCTACTGAATCAAAAGACAATTGTTAGCATTATTGTAAGGGAGCCAGGGTTCTATTAAGACTCACCATACATCACCATACATCTCAGTAGAGCCAAATGTGTTACTGAGTGCCCATTCAGGGTCCATATTGATGTTATTGGGCATTTTTCAGATCTATTTCTGTAGTTCTCAGTTATACCCATATAACATGAAAGCAGGTTCTTTCACACAGGGGTGTGCAATCCTCTTTTAGGGAAATCTCTTACTCTAGGCATAGACTGGGTGAGAGTCATCAAATCATTGATTGAGGTTCAAAATGGCTTAATTTCAAAGTGGCTTCCATTCCCATAGTCAGCACGACACAGATTAGCTCTTAAAAGAATACTTTAAAAATGGTTAGTATTGTAATTTGGGCTGTTCACTGCTGACCATGGGAGTGGAAACAGTGGTGGTATTCTACTGGTTTGGTCTGGTTCTGGCATACTGGTAGCGCCAGAGATTTGCGGAGACCAAACTGGTTCTCTCTGTAGAGCTGCTGGAGCTGCTGTTGGGTCTACCCACCCACCTGCCCACCCAGGATCCCATACTGACCTTTATTCCTTACTTTTGAAGCACAGCAGCTGCTTTGCGTGGCACAGCAGATTGCCCCACATCAGCTGCTGAAGCGACAGGGAGAGTGCAGGATTGCAGGAGGTGAGTCAGAAAGCTTCTTTTAATGCACAAAGTATGTCCACCAAGCCATACCCACTGAACCTGTGATAAACTATTTTGAAACCCACCACTGAGTGGAACCCAGTTTGGAATTAAGCCATTTTGAACCTCAATCAAAGATTTGATGACCCTCACCCTCATGCTTAGCAAGAGGACCTTTTTCATAAGACATTTGGTCCTGGTGACCATTATGAATGGTTCCTCGTCAATTGAGCTATACAGATCAATAGCTACCAGATGATTCTGTTCTAAATAAAATAGCTTTATAAATGCATTTACATATATTTGTTTTAAGAATCATAAAATTCTTGTAAGACCAACCGTGAATAAAATATGAAATACATAATACCTTGTAATAATTTAAGTATGTCACTCCTAATAAATTCTTTGAAGTTTTTTGAAGTTGGCTCAAGACTTATGATTCAATTAGGATGATTGCTGGAATCCTGACAATGAAAATGTATTATAATTTGCCAGTTTGGTGTAGTTGTTACAATGATGGCTTAGAAACTAGGAGACTAGGAGTTCTAGGCCTTCCTTAGGTGTAAAAGCTACCTAGCTAACTTTGGATCAATCACTCTTTCTCTCCCCAGTCCACCACAGGTTATGGTTGTGTGGAAAATAAAAGGCAGGAATGTAGATAGTCCTTGACTTACAATAATTCACTTAGTGACCATTCAAAGTTACAACAGCACTGAAAATTGTTCCACCATTGTTTACACCTATGACCATTTCAGTACCCCTGTAGTCCATGAGCTCCATTCGAATGCTTGACAACTGACTCACATTTTTGAATGTCCCAGGGTCACGGGATCACCTTATGTACCTTCTGACAAGCACAATCAGGAAGCCAGATTCACTTAACAACCAGGTTGCTAATTTAACTGCAGTGATTCATTTAACAAATGTGGCAAGTGATATGGGGCAATACTCACTTAACACATTTCTCACTTAGCAACATAAAGTTTGGGCTCAATTGGGGTTGTAAGTTGAGGACTATCTGTTTTAAGTATGTTCATTGCCTTGAGGTATATAAAATGAGATAATAATAATAAAATCTATATAGAGGACATGACAGTACCTAGAGACAGAAGAATAGATGAGAACTGGTGAAGATAACAAAATACAGGACCTGCAAATAGAAGTCGCATGACTATGGCAAAAGAAAGCAAAGATAGTATCAATGTTATTAGGTGGCAGGTGCGATCCCAAAGCAATGGGAGTATCATTTGAATACCATTGGTGTTGACAAAATTACCATCAATCAACTGAAAAAGGCAGTTCACTTGAAACAGCTTACATCCTATGACAATACCATCAAACGATATCTGCCTGCTCCAGATCATTGGAAAGGATCTATCTGGATAAAAATGCCAGATCCAGTTTAAATATCTGTGCAGCCAACCATAATATGGAATAGTTTGAGGCTTCATATTTTTTTGGTGAGATGGCATTCACACTTTTACCACCCCTCTGTATTCTTATTTTGTTTCTTTAAGACAAGCAGCCAAAACTCTATGGTATGACCGTCCGCGATACATATTTCTGGAATTCTGCGTGGAAGACAGCAGGGATGTAAAAGTGGACCTTGATGATTACAAGGTAATATTGAGGTAAGAAAATATTGTCTTCTGTTTTAGGAGGGAAAAAACATGAATATGGTGTTAATAAGCAAATACAAATGTCTAGCTTTTATTTTCCATTGAATACTATAGAACTTATTTCTACAAAAAAATACATAGGATCGTGTTACGGTATAAGTGTGTCGATTTCTGATTCTCATTCACACATGATCAGTAATTAGTCTAATTCTTCACACAACTGCTTTCTTCTCTAAAAATGGAAAGTATGCCTTCAGAAGATGGTTTAGTAATGTTTAAGTAATATGCAGGTAGTCCTTGACTGATAAATCACAGTTGGGACCAGAAATTCCCCAAGGCAGTTGTTAAGTAGGTTGTGCACTGATTTTGCAACCTTTTTTTACCTATTGTTAAGTGAATCATTGCAGTTAAGTGACTCAATGGTCATTAAGCAAATCTGGCTACTCCCCATTTGACTTTGCTTGTCAGCAGCTGGAAAGGTCATAAATAGTGATCACATGATCTAGAATGCTACAATTGTCATTAATTCATGCCAAGTGCCCAAATAAATGCCAAATTTTGATCACTGATCCTGGAAATGATGTAATAATTGTCAGTGTGAGGAATGGTTCTAAGTCACTTTCAGTGCTGTAGCGACTTCAAACAGTCACTAAATGAAGAGTTGTAAATTGAGGACTACCTGTAATAGCTAGTTTACTAAGCCAATTATCTGCAGTAGCATCTGTGAAAACAGAAAATTTCAAATAAGTATTTTACTGTGTATCTTTCTGCAGCTGTAAGAATACTGATGGCATTGAAATATACAACGAGATTCAGTTTTATGCTAGAGTAAATTCCAAGGTAAGCAGATGAATGGAGAGGACCAGCTTAAAATACAAGAGTACATTCATTTTTCTTTGATATAGATAATCCTCAATTTACAATCTTAATTGGAACTGAAATTTATATTGTGAGTTGGTATGGTCATAAAGCAAGATGTCATGTGACCACACAGATTTATGACAGCAACTCTCCCCACTATGGTCATAAATTGAGAATTACAGGTCATTAAGTGAGTACCCACCACAATCTAAATTATTCTGAGCTGGTCCCTCCCAGCCCTGAGCCTCAATGAGTAACGGTCTATCATAACACTGTCACTTGCCTCTCTACCCACCTCAACTCTATCCTTTTGGCTGCCCTGTTTGTGAGAATTGTAAGTGGGAGACAACATTTAACAATGTTGAAAATTCCAAAAATGAAGATGATTATACAGGAAAATTTTTGCTAGGAAATGCACTTTTGGATTATTAATTCTCTAAACCTAACAAATTATTAGGTTTCAAATTTTCTCTGTTTTCTCTGACTGTAAAGAACCAGGTTTTTTTTTAAGAACAGTGATATAATACCATAGATGTGGTGATTTTATTATTACTTTTCTTTGTTGTATGGTGTAGATTCAACCGTTCAGTGATGTATTGAATAGAATGAATCCATTCTTGAGATTATGCCATTGCATATCTCAACTACTACTTTTTGGTTAGCTCTATTTTAAAAGTTTATTTTAACCAATCTTTTATTTCTATACTATTGCTTAAATCAAAATGTGTAAATATGTTTTATTTGTTTTAGCCATTTAGTCGTGTCTGACTCTTGACGACTTTATAGGCAAGTGCTCTCCATGCTATCCTATCAAGCACAGTTATTTTTAATTGTTGGATGTTAAACTTTCCATCAGCTGTGGTGGTATCAAGTCAGAGAGCTCTTTGCTTGCCCCTTCTTCTACTAAACCATTTCTAGCATTATTGCCTTCTTCAATGAATTTGTACATGACAGGACCAAAGTAAATCAGACATAATCTTATGATTTTAGTTTCTATTGACGTGTCTGGTTTTATATGTTCTGTTAGTTACTCTGGCTGTCCATGTATATGCAATAATGGATGGAGGGAACCTTTCAAAGCAAATAAAAGCAAAAATGTGGCCCTCACATGTGGATTTCATCAGTATTTATAGGACTAAATTAACTTAAATGTACACAACTAATTGCAATTGCAATTACTTGTAGAAGAATTAATTGGTAATTTTTTTTTGCTACAATATAATCACTTCAGGATTCCCAAAATAAACGTTCAGGCAGGTCCATCACACTCTTTGCACGCAAGTGGAAGGATAAAGTGCCATGGCCACGTCTGACCAAAGAAGATTTAAAGGTAGGACACCTGCCCTGGTTAATTAGGGAATCAATACACATAATTCTTGTTTAACAACCACTATTGGGCTTGACAATACTATTATTAATTATTAAGTGAAGTGGTCTCTAAGGCAAACCATAACTGTGCTTATAATCTAGTCTTAATATTTACAATTTTCACAGGTCTGTAAGGCAAAGAAAAGCTGAAATAAGATTATAAGCAATCTTATTTCAGCTTTCCTTTGCCTTACAGACCTGTGAAAATTGTAAATATGAAGACTAGTTGCAAAGTTACTTCTTCATACTATGAATGATTATAAAAATGGGCAATTGCTAAACAAGGATGACTTATACTACCGAATCTCAGTATTATACGGAGATATCAGTAAGACCATGTCCTGCTTGCTTAACCATCTCCATAGAAAACTTGACTTTTTTATTTTTAGTCAAAGGGGGCAGTTAACATGACTTAGTTGAGATTTTATACCAGTTAAAAGTAGGCAATTTGGCAAAATATATTCTGATTTAATACCAGTTCTTTTCCTGTTTGGTTGAAAAGATGGGGAAATTAGAATGCTATTGCTTTATTTTTAAATGCTACTTTTAGTAACAGTAATAGGAACAGAGATGGAACATGCTGTAGACAGTTGTTTATCTTATTTGCAGCCAGCATGGCTCACAGTGGACTTTGATAACTGGAGAGACTGGGAAGGAGATGAAGAGGTGGAAGCAGCCATGGCTGAACAATATGCAGAGGTGAGCACAATTATCAGATCAAGACAGAATTCCAAAATTTACCTGACTCACTCTGAATTAGAAAAACTGAAATCTGAGAAAGTAGAAAGTGGCTATTCTGTATCCCAATTATAGTGCTAACTAATAGTGATCGTAGGGATGATGAGAGGCTTTTATACATACACAGAATGCAATTATGCTATTTAGCAATGTCACAAGTAATAGCCAGAAAAACACCATTTACCAAAACAGGACTGTACTGCTATTGTACATGCCATAAATTCTTGTATTATTTATGCACCATTTATACATGAAGTATTGAATATTGCAAATGTTTGCTCATATTTAGGTAAAAGGTAAAAGGCTCTAATAAGAGAGCAAATAATATTAATCTTTCCCTAGTTCTGAGTTTTCAGAAATGATTGACTACATGCTAACCTGCCCTCTTTTTACAGAGCAAAAAAGAATCATGTAAATCCAGTTAGCCAGATTCAATACTGTTACTCATTGATTAACATAAATAATAGTAGATATTTTAATAATGTTTTATGCAAATAACTGTTAATAATATAGCTATATTATTTGGGTAGGAATATCCTCCATATTTCTCAATATTACCGTGTTTCTCCAACAATACGGCCTCCACCAATAGGAAGCCCCACCATGTTTTACTGGCATAAAATCAAATTAAGCCTCTCCCCCAAAATTAAGGCCCATATTAAACATGCAAAATAGGGGGGGAATGAGGGGGCTTGCATTTAGGAAGTACTTGCATGCCCGGATATGGTGCTGCCTGCATTGGTGAGGCACTTCATACCGGGAGACCTTCTGCCACCGTTACTTTCCCTTTTCCCTTGCTGCCGTGGCGTTAGAAGAACACCCAGCATTTGGCGCAGCCACGTGCGGCCAGTCAGGGCTCCTCCCTGCAACCGGAGCCCTGAAAAGACACTTGGCTTCAGGCGCTCCCGTCACTGCCTTCCAATGGAAGGCGCTCGCCCAAGAGGATCTCTCCCTCTCTCTATCTCTCCCCGCAAGGGGGGAGTCTGCACTGCAGCTGAGGAGGAGGAGGCTGCAGCCAGTTCATTCTGCTTGCTGAGAGGTGAGGAAGCCGCGGCTTTGCAGAGCAAGCACAGCGCTGCTCACCCAGGTGAGATTTGGGAATGAGGGGCAGGAGGAGGCATACTCGCACCCGCGGCTCGCTTTCCCGGCTCTGCCCAGCCCGCACGGCTCTGGCGCGGCCCTGGCGGGATGAGAGGAGGGTCCAGTGGGGAGGCGCTCACTGCCTTGGTGAGAGCTCTGCCGCCAGGAAGGAGGGCCCGCCTGTCAGCTTAGCCTGGGGCACCTTGCTCTGCAAAGCTGCGGTTTCCTTACCTCTCAGCAAGCAGAAGGAACTGGCTGCAGCCTCCTCCTCCTCAGCCGCAGCACAGATGTTGACCTTGCAGAGAGAGAGAGCGGGAGAGATCCTCTCGGGCGAGCGCCTTCCCTTGGAAGGCGGCGACGGGAGCGCCTGAAGCCAAGTGTCTCTTCAGGGCTCCGGTTGCAGGGAGGAGCCCTGACTGGCCGCACTTGGCTGTGCCAAACGCTGGGCGTTCCTGTAACACCGTGGCAGCAAGGGAGAAGGGAAAGCAACAGTGGCGGAAGGTCTCCTGAACATCCAAGCTGTCGCCACCCGCCCACCCGAGGATGCAAGGGGGGGAATTAAGTCACCCCCGAAAAGACAGCCTAGCCGTTTTTTCAGGGTCAAAAAAAAAAAAGGCCCGGCCTTATAATGTGAGAAACACAGTAAATAGCAGCACTGTTTGCTTTAATCTTTTTGTTCCCTTACAGCTCATGCAAAAAGTCACTAAGAAAGATCCACCCCCAGCTATGGATGATCTTGATGTAAGTATGCAGAAAATAGCATCTTTAACTACTGTATTTCTGAACTTCTGCTTGCTTGACTCCATACTATCAGTTTGTCAGATTTGCAAGTTTACATTGCTGGAGAGCTGGGATGGAATTTGGCTTGTGCTTCACTTGTATTTCAAGCCATTGTGCCAGAACTTGCAGAAGTTGATACAAACATTTTAAAAGTATCTCATTTCATAAATTTAGGTTATGTTTCTCTCTCAGTTAAATTAGTAATCTTTCTCTGTATGCGCTTAATAATTTTAGGATGATAGCTGAAAGGGCACACCTCTCTGACTGGACTGCTATCTTAGTTTACTACTGCTACAGTCAGCAGTGACATGGGATTATGCTACATACTGGCTAAAGCCTAGATCAAGGAAGCAGATGCGACATGGCAAAGTGTTTCAAATGCATTTATTTTCAATAATATAAAAATATTGCAATGTAATGTTTCTGGATGACTTTAATAAACAACTCTTTGCACCAAATCTGGGGGTGAAGTTGGCCCTAAAGACCCACCAATTGTTGTAATCCATTCCCTATTAGGTGTAGAAAGAAATGAGACTCAGATATCTTTGTAATTTGGATAATTACAAGAAACTCTTCGTAAATTTTTGTGAAAGAAAATGATCATTCAATAATCAAATACTAGCTTCAGCTTCAGCTGATTTTACTTTCAAGGAGACATTTATAGGTATGTGTTGCCCAGAGGTGGGCAACTTCTTCATTCAGCAATTTCTGACCAGTTCTGGAGAACCGGTAGTGGAAATTTTGAGTAGTTCGGAGAACCAGCCAATCCCGTTTCTGACTGGCCCTTCCCCCATTTATTCTCTGCCTCCTGTGTCCCAGCTGATTGGCTGTGTCTTCTTTTTTTGCCCTGTACAGGAGAACGGGACTGAAAAGCAGGTTAGTGGGGTGGGAAAGGAATGAGATTTTGCAGTAACCTTCCCCTGCCATGACCACCAAGCAATGCCACACCTACCAAGCCACACCCACAGAACTGGTAGTAAAAAAAATTGAATCCCACCACTGGTGTTGTCCCTTCTATTTCTTTGAGTGGAATTTCATTTGATCTTTGAAGTTCAGTCATAACTGGGAACTATCTGGAAATACTCAGCTGTTGAATAAGCTGAATAAGAACAAAACAACAACAACAATTACCTTAACAGGTCCTTGGTTAGGACTTGAAATGTTAAATTTTTACCAATGCCATACTGTAAATTGAATTGATGATGATGACAACAACAGCAACAACAATAATAGTAATAATAAAATAAAACACAACTGGGAACTGTCTATATACACAAATGCTATTTTAATAGCTCTTAGGTCCTTGGGTGGACTGAACTGATAAGTTTTTATCAATTCCAGATTGTTAATCAAATTGAAGATTAACAACATTAACAACAATAATAATAATTGAAAGCTTCATTTTGACTGCCCAAGAACAAGGTCTGTAGACCAATTCCATGAAAACAAAAATTTAACATGTAAGTAACAACAGCAAGTGCCGCTTATGCAGCGAGAAAGATAAACAATGGATCATCTTATCAGTGGCTGTAGCAAAATCTCACAAACTGATTATTTACAACGTCATGATCAAGTTGCCAAAATCATACATTGGAAGCTTTGCCAGAAGTTTGGGTTCAAATGCAGCAAATATTACTGGGAATACCAAATTGACAAAGTTTTTGAAAATGAACAAGTCAAGATCCTGTGGGACTTTCAAATCCAAACAGTAGACATCTGGCCCACAACACACCTGACATCACTATTGTAAAAAAGAAAAAAGTCTGGTTCATTGATATTGTAATACCAGGTGATACACAAATTGAGGAGAAACAGCTAGAAAAAAAGAACAAAACATTGTGACTTACAAGTGGAAATTGAGTGATTATTGAGGAAGAAATCAATGGTTTTACCAATAGTAATAGGAATCCTTGGAGTAATATCCAAAGGGCTGCCTAGATATATGGAAATTTTGACCTTATTAGACCTCAATATCCCGGCTACAAAAAAACACCCTATTTAGAACTGCCTAAATCAGATGCTACTTTAACACCTCTTAGGTTCTTAGTTAGGTCTTAAATTGTAAAGTTTTAATCAGTCCCACTGTGAATCAAATTATTATTATTATTATTATTATTATTATTATTATTATTATTATTATTATATTGATGTTCAGTTGATACCGTGTTTCTCCAACAATACGGCCTCCACCAATAGGAAGCCCCACCATGTTTTATTGGCATAAAATCAAATTAAGCCCCTCCCCCCAAATTAAGGCCCATATTAAACATGCGAAATGGGGGGAGAATGGCGGGGGGGCTTGCATTTAGAAAGTACTTGCATGCCCAGATATGGTGCTGCCTGTGTTGGTGGGGCACTTCATACCAGGAGACCTTCCGCCACCATTGCTTTTCCTTCTCCCTTGCTGCGGCGGCGTTAAAGGAATCCCTCAGCGTTTGGCGCAGCCACGTGCAGCCAGTCAGGGCTCCTCTCTGCAACCGGAGCCCTGAGGAAACACTTGGCTTCAGGCACTCCCATCGCCACTTTCCAAGGGAAGGCACTCGCCCTAGAAGATCTCTCCCTCTCTCTCTCTCCCCGTGAGGTCAACGTCTGCGCTGCAGCTGAGGAGGAAGAGCCTGCAGCCAGTTCCTTCTGCTTGCTGAGAGACAAACTGAAGGCGGCGACAGGAGCGCCTGAAGCCAAGTGTCTCCTCAGGGCTCCAGTTGCAGGGAGGAGCCCTGACTGGCCGCACGTGGCTATGCCAAACGCCGTGGCATTCCTCTAACGCTGCGGCAGCAAGGGAGAAGGGAAAGCAACGGTAGTGGAAGGTCTCCTGAACATCCAAGCTGTCGCCACCCGCCCACCCGAGGATGCAAGGGGGGGAATTAAGTCACCCCCGAAAAGACGGCCTAGCCGTTTTTTCGGGGGTCCAAAAAAAAAAGGCCCGGTCTTATAATGTGAGAAACACAGTATTTTCATTTTCAGTGAATAAAAGTTTGTAATAATAACAACAACAACAACAATAATACAATTCTAGAAGAAGGCAGTATTTTAGTGAAGCATTTCCCTAGCAGAAAATTATATGGGGGTAGACCCTTATGTTACCTTAATTAGGGAGCATATTTATCATTCTTTAGCATGCTTCTTGGTGACAATCCAACCTTTTGTGATTTTATAGCAGAATTCTTATGCCGGTATCAGATCTGGGTTACAAACATGGAGGAGCAGGATAACTAGCTTGCCTTAAAAATGGGAACTAAAATGGAAATCCAATCCTCAACTATGGTTTCCCCATACCTTTAATTCTTTCTCTATAGGAAGGTTTCTCAACTTCAGCAATTTTAGGATGGACTTCTATTTCCAGAATTCCCCAGCCAGCATTCTCTGAATAGAAATCAACATATCTTAAAACTAGATGCTGATAAACACTGATCTATACAAATTTATTCAATTTATATGCCACCCATCTCTCCTGCCTATAATATTAAGCTGAATGTTGTAGGAGCCATAAACTGTTGGGCTAATAGATCTGAGCTTCAAAAAATCCAGATCTCTTGACACAACAAATATATTGATAAAACTATCTCTATTCTTTGCTGTCATTTATAGTCATTCTGATTTCCAAAGTCCCAAGCCTACACATATTACCCTGCTGCTTAGGCTCAGTCAATGGTTATTTGTTCTATTAACAACAACAGAACCTCTTTTTACATTATATATGAAATCAGTCTCTGATGACATCCTCAACAAGGGGCTTTCTCAATCCTAAAAGCACTGTTTAATACCAATGCTGGAAACTTGTGAAGCAAGATCTCTTATGTTTTCAGTAAAATGAAACAGCAAACAATGAATTGTGGATTGTTACTGCTGTTTTTGCCTAGGCTGTTACGCTTTACATTAATGATTTTAAATTATGTATATTTGATGTTGTAAGCTGCTCAGAGTTCTTGGAGTGGGTAAGTATAATAACTATAACTAAGCAGTGGGGTACCCCACAGTTTTATTTTAGACTTAGAACTCTTCAACATCTTCATAAAAGATTTAGATGAGGAAATAGGAATTTGCAGATCACATCAAACTGACAGGAGTAGCCAACACTCCAGAAGATAGACTCAAGATGCAGAATGATTTCAACAGTTGTACACTGGGTCCTATAATTCAGTGGTGAGAAAAGTAAGGTTTTGTACTTAGCCAAGAAAAAACAAAGATATGGGTATAGAAAAGGTGGAATCTGGCTCAATAGCAGTAACTACAAGAGGGATCTTGGATTCCTCGTGAAGAATCATTTAAATCACATGTGTCAAACTCTATCATGTCACATCACATGACATTTTTGAGGGCATGGATTACATGTGACGCATCCAGCCCACCAGCTGCCAGTTTGACACCCCTGATTTAAATTGAACCAATAGCTGCAGCCACCAAAAATCCAATGCATTCCTAGGTTGCATTAACAGAGGAATAGAATCAACAGAATCAAGTTTATATGAAGTGTTAGTATCCCTTTAGAAGGCCTACATAAAACGATGCTTGGATTCAGTTTTGGTCAAAATATAAAAATGTTAAGAACGTGCAGAGAGAGTAACAAAGATGATTAGTGGACAAGAGCACTAGTCAACCAGTTGCCAACCAGTAGGGCGGGGACCACGAGAAAATTTTGGTGGTCCGCAGAGAAATGTCACCCCCAAAGCACACCCCAAAGCACTTAATCCAGGCTGTGTGGGAACGCAAGGCTTGTGTCGCTTGCATTGTGAACAACATAAGGTAGTGAGGGGAGGGGGGAAAGGGTGGAGGAGGGAAACTTGCCCCATGTGACCCACACACCTGGCTTGGCCACCGGGCTGTTTCTTTCTGCTGCTTTCTTCTGCTTTTGGCTGCACACAAGGAAAGCAGCAGAAGCAGCAGAAGTCTTTCTTTCTCTCCCCTAAACTGCCAGAAATGAATCTTTGGGACCCTTCAAGGCATCCTGCTCCAAGAGGCTATGCTGGCAAACACTCATTTCTGGTGGAATTTGAGGGAGAGAAAGAAAGACTTCTGTTGCTTCTGCTGCTTTTCTTGCATGAAGCCAAAAGTCTCTCCCCCCCTCCCACCCCCAGAATGGAGCTGGAGATCCTGCGATCCTGGTATCCTGTTATCCCAGAATGATTGATTGGTAGGAAAATGGGGTGGGAAATTTTCCTGCAGAGTTTTTGGGGGATTTTCCCAGGGTTTCTGGTCTGTGGGATTTAAAATTATGAGTTTGGTGGTCTCTGAGGCCCAAAAGGTTGGCAACCTTGGACTAGAGGCTAAAACGTGAAGAATGATTGCAGGAATTGGGTATGTCTAGTCTAATGAAAAGATGGACTAGGGATGATATGATAGCGGTGTTCCAATATTTAAGGGGCTGCCACAAGGAAGAGGAGAGCAACCTATTTTCCAAAGGACCAGAAGGCAAAGCAAGAAGCAATAGTTGGAAACTAATCAAAGAGAGAAGCAACCTAGAATTAAGGAGAAATTTCCTGACAGTGACAACAATCAAATTCTGGGTTCAGAAGTTGCGGGGTGCTTCATCACTTGGAAGTTTTTAAAAAGAGACTAGAGAGCAATTTTTTCTGCAATAGGGTCTCATGCCTAAGCAGGGGAATGGGTAGAAGAACTCCAGGGTCCCTTTAGACTGTGTTTAATAGCAACAAAGATGTTTTATTCCGCCGTTCCCCCCGCAAGGAGAGGAAATAGCCCCGCGAACATTTTCACTGAGTCCGACCTGCCACCCGTCTCTTGTCCCGGCTGAGCAGTCTTTAAAAGTCAATACTTAGGTCAGGAAACACAAACAGCTCATTGGCCAACGTTGGCTCCGCCCTCCTGACATGGCAAATTTTGACACACGTAGCAATTATGTCCCTCGCTGCCTGCCATAGACCGCCGGTCGCGCGTGCCCGTTGTCTCGGAGAGAGGGAGAGGGGAAAAATAATAATAATAATAAAAAAAAAATCGTTCGCGTCTCCGGGTTGGGTGACTTCCGTGACTTGCATGGCGTTCCTGTGCCAGCGGGACAGCTGGGTTCAGCAGGTGACGAAGGAGGCAGGCGAGCGGTTGGCCGCCGCTATTCGGGGCGGATGCATCGTTTGCAGCTTTGCTCTTCCTCCGCTTGCGCTGGAAAAGGATTCTTGCCATAGTCTTTCCAATCTCCAAAACTGGAGATAAGCGGTTTTATCCAGAATTGGAAAGGCTATGCTTAATTGATCACGTCCCTTTTGCTAGCACAAATTGGGATGAACAGTTGCAGGGTTCCCCCCATTCGGTTTTTCTGTTGCCTGTTGATGCGGGATTTTAGAAATCTGCAGGGCTTACCAGGACAGTCCGTGGTTCTTTTTTCATATTTTTGTTTCATGAATATGGAACAATGTTAGGACAATGCAAAAAAGAATATATTTAATTACTTGCATAATACAATATGCTGATATAAAAATCAGTTGCCTTTCCATTGTACCTTAGTAGGAAAGGAAAGCCCAGGAAAGCAGAAATGAAGAATGATGCTTAACTGCCCTTTGCCCAAGAATAACTCGCTTATGAGCGGAGGTATGACTCAATGTAATGATAGGAAAGTGCCTCAAGAGGCCACATTTATCGTATTTGGTCTCATTTTAAGAGGTTTCTAATCTGGGAACCATTTTAGAAGGCAACCAGAAGTGAAATTGCACATATTTAAAAAGTACGATATATGTAAGAAAATGGATTTATTATGGGTTATGAAGCTGGTATACATGGTATGGAATTAAAATGTAGCACAGAAATATTAAAATAGAAGTTTGGGATAAAAATTGCATCATTTGCTAAATGTAATATTTGTAACAAAATGTATGCAGTTCTCCCCAGAAATTTACAAGAAAGAAGGCTATTGTTAAAAACATACATTTTTTTCTCATTGTTCATCACTCTTGGCTTGCACATGATACACCTCTTTAATATCAACGTTCTATGTGTTAGTTGCCTCCACCAAAACTAAGGATCTCTTCCTTTTCCTGTTAAGTTTACTACCCAGGTGGTCTCCTGCTGCCCGGCAAAATTATCTACAGAAATTAATAGAAAGAACATTTTGCAAGGTTTTCATGTCATCCTGGAAGACACTATTCTTTTCCCAGAGGGTGGAGGGCAGGTAATAATTATTTTCAAAAAATTTTAGAGTTGTAAATTATTTTATATTTCTTAATGTGTTGCTTGATATTAAATCCAATTTTATGTTTTTAAAACCAAAACTTTAATTGGTCAATATATTTGTTAGGAATACATGATTTTTTTAAACTTTTTAAATATGTTTATTTGTATTTAGAAATTTAATGTGATATTTCAAGAATAAGTTCCATATAAAACAATTTTAACATAAAAAGATGGACTTGGATTACATAAGATGTATTACATAAGGTAGTTTGAAAATTCTGGAATGACTATAATTCTTCCTAAAAACTTTTGGTGTGAGATTCATAATAATTGAAACTTTTATTTGGAACTAATTAATAATATAAAAATGATTGAGCAATGCCTTTATTTGTGCAGTCATTCATTGTTGCTCTTGGATTAATAACATTTATTTTGGGATATCTATGAGAAAGATAGCATTTATTACGGTTGTTACTTTTTTTCCCAGAACCTTCCCACAAATTTGTGAATTAAGTTGATCTCTTTCATACATTTTGTTGAGGTTGTGTTTTTTTCTCAGAAGCTGAGAATTGGGATTGTAACTTTACATTTCTTCATTCCAGCCTGATGACCGGGGATTTATTAATGATATCCCTGTTCTCAGAGTCACCCGACAAGGTCCAGATGCTTTACACTTTATCCAGACACCACTTGAGCCAGGAACTAAAGTACAACTGGTGCTAGACTGGGACCGACGGTTTGACCATATGCAGCAGCATTCAGGTAAAGAATTGATGCATGTGATGTCCATCAGTTTTGGTGATTCAATACAGAATATTAATAGAAACCCATTAGAAAGTGTTTAAACAGCTGATAAATAATTATCTGTTTCAGGACAACATCTCATCACAGCACTTGCAGATCTGATGTTTGGATACAAGACAACATCATGGTAAGCAGGGTGCAACTTTGCTCCTGTCTTTCTTACTTGTGGATTCTAAAACTACAGCAGAGGTAAATTGCAAAATCTGTAGAAATGTAACTCAGGTAATGCTGACAGACTTAAAACCTGAAGGATTGTTATGAACAAAATCATTTGTAAAAAGAACTGATAACCATATGGTTTATTAGAAAATAAATATCAACAATTGGCAATATTTTATTTTAGGATAAATAAAAAATGCACAAATGTACGTATGTGCTTTTGAGTTATTGGAATTCTTGCTCAGGATAAATGATCCAGATATCAGGGAAAGGAGAAGTATTTATAGTTGCAGCCATGACGATTACATCTTAGAGTAAATCTTAAGATAAAGATTATAGAGTTGAATATATTATTATATAACTCAGGCATTGCTTTACCATAAGGATTCTGGGACATAAAGTTATGGTGGGGTTTGTAGTTTACCAAAAATCAGCTGCCTCTTTTACCTTTCTTTGATGAAATGATTGACAGAGCACATTCTGAAGCTAAAGAATGTAAGGTTCTTTTACCTGAAAGTAAGTTTTTAAGTTTTGAAGATTTTATTCAATCCAAATAGGTAATTTGGATTCAGAAGACTTTTCCCTCAATATGTAAATTGATGCATTCAGTCTGCATGTCTGTCTTCAGGCTGATTATAAATTGGAGATCTCATAGACATAGCTTTTGGCTTGCTTTTTCAGATTTTTTTCCCTGGTTTTTGTATATGTAACCTGCCAAGGAATTTTGTAAAAATTACATATTTGCATATGATGTTACTTTAGCTACTTTTAGTTAATGAACTATATTTTCTTTTTTTAAAATTACACACAAAAAACAAATGTCCCTCTCCACTTCCCCTCAGCTACAAAAATATACTTTCAATGTTTCTTGAAGCCATAGAGAAGAACATAATATCATTTTCTGTCTTAAAAATGCAAGTAGTTTTTAAAGAAAATGTCTTATGGAACAGCATCCTGCAGCCCACAAATACTGATATTTGTGCAATTCCTTTTGCCAATGAGCCTTAAAAAACTAGCTGTTTTCCTGGGTCTTGGGTCAATGTATCTTTGGATCTTTTAAAATCATTCATGAATGTTTTTGGTTTTGTTCCTTTCAGGCTACTGTTCATTTAATTTATATTATTTTTATCTTTTTTATTGAGAAGCTTCAGAGAGTTGTTCTGGAATTGGAATGAATGAATGAATGAATGAATGAACAAATGAATGAACAAATGAAGGTTATATAGAATGTTAAACTAGTAAATGAGATTAAAGACTGATTTCAGTATTTGCACAAGGATTAATAAACTAAGTCTCAGATAAACATGCATAATAATGCTGCCTCCATTTCATTCCAGCCTAATTCTTAATCAAAAGAAGATCATGGATAGCCAGGAAGAGACTTTGTGGATATATGTTTTCTTCCTAACAAATGAGGAGAATATATTATATTGCCTTTCTGCCCATTGCAGGGAGCTGGGTCGTCAGCGAAGCACTATTGAACTAGACACCTTGTCAATGACAGTAGATCAGGTGACAGCCCTTGAGCAGAGTGTGAATGAAAAAATTCGAGCTCGGGTCCCTGTGATGGTACGAGAGTTTGCTATGGGTGATCCTGAAGTTGAGATGGTAAGTTTGGGCTGAAGTAGTGGAAAAGGAAACTACTTTGTATTCTTCTCTAACTAGATACTGTACTACAGGTAAGGAGCCGTGGCTTGCCAGATGACCATACTGGGCCAGTTCGGATAATAAGCATTGAAGGTATTGATGTCAATATGTGTTGTGGAACACATGTCTCCAATCTAAGTGATCTGCAGGTGAGCCCCCACGTGCAAAGTTTTATAAATTGAATTTCTTCAGATGTGCATGTCAGGCTGTCCTACAGAACAAAAATAGCCTCTTTATGCTTGTAAAATCCTTTAATCTGACTCAATGTTTGTTTGTTCGAAAGGTCATTAAGCTCTTGGGTACAGAAAAGGGAAAAAAGAACAAAACCAACTTAATTTTTCTTGCTGGCAACCGGGTGCTGAAAAGTCTGCATCGGAGCCATTCCACTGAAAAGGCCATGACATCACTGCTTAAGCAAGTATTCCATTTTCTGTATATCACAAATAGGCACCTCTATACATAGTCACAAAAAACTATTTCAGACTTACTGGCCTGAGAAGTCCACTTAAGCAGTAGAAGGAAAAACAGTTGAACTTTGTGATTTTTTTTAAATCCAGAAATCAATGACGCACAGGTTAATTATTTACTTAAGAGGAACAGCTACTTTATTTAAAGATATTTAAAGTTTCATGATAAGTAATGTAAGCCTCTAAACAATTGTTCTGAAACAATTTTTTCAATTGTCCTGAAAAAAAATGGTTGCCAAATCATGCAGCAATTCCTATTACAATCAGTTCTTCATCCCATATTAACCCAAGTTGCTCTTTTCACATTTCTCTTCAAAGTTTTCTCTCAATAAGACACTATACACAGGGTTGAGATTCAGCCAGTTTGGGCCAATTCGGGTGAACCGGATGTTAATTTTACATCCAATTTGGCGAACCAGTAGTTCTAAAAACCAGCTGGCCCCACCCTGCCCTTCCCAGGAGTCCCCCCCCAATGCCCTGTTTTGGCTCTCAGAAGGTTCTAGGGAGGTTTCCTAGGCCAAAAACCCCGCACCCCATTTTGGACCCCATTTTGGACCCCATTTTGGACCCCATTTTGGGCCCTGCAATCTCCCGGGAGCAAAAATGGGGTGGAGGGGTGCAGCACCCCCCCCCATGCCCCATTTTTGCTTCCAGGAGGCTGCAGGGAGGCTTATTAGGCCCAAAACGGAGTGCAGAGGGAGGTGAAGAAAGAGAGAGAGAGAGAGAGAGGGATGGATGGGAGAAAGAAAGGGGAGAAAGGAGAAAGAAAGAAAAAGAGAAAGAAGGAAAGAAAGAGGGAGGCTGGGAAGGGAGAAAGAAAGGGAATGAAAGGAGAAAAAGAAAGAAAAAAGGGAAGGTGGGAAGGGAGAAAAAGTGAAGGAAAAGAGAAAGAAAGGGAGGGGGGAGAAGGAGTGAGAAGGGAGAAAGAAGGAGGGAAGGAAGAGAAAGAAAAAAGGAGGGAAGGGAAAAAGAAAAAGAAAGAGAGAGGGAAGGGAGAAAGAGGGAAAGGAAAGTGAATGAGATGGATGGATGATGGTTGGATGGATAGAGGGAGGAGAGAGAGAAAGAAAAGGAAGGAAGGACCACAAACCCTGGCACTAGACACAGCTTCAGAGAATGCTTTGAAACTGCACAGTAATCCAGGGCTAGAAGGGACATCGGAGGTCATCTAGTCCAACTCCAAGAGCATTGTTAAAGTGAGTTTCTCTCTTTTGACCCACCCAGTCATATGACCAAACCACGCCCACCAAGCCAGGACCACAGAACCAGTTGTTTAAAAATATGAGTCCCACCCCTGACTATACAGTCTTTCCTGAATCCTGTGGTTGCCCTTGTATTTTAGGAATGGTCCCGAAGAACATGTAGAAGCTGTGAAAAGACTGCAGAGCTCTCTAAAGCTGCTTCAGAAGGTAGGTTTATGTCATGGAAAGTTCATTTTCTGGCATGGAAAGTTTCAAGCCTGGCTTTACAGTAACCACAGCAAGATACATCGTCAACTTTATGTTAGAATAAGATATTGAAAAGCAATTTAAAGAGGAGCATGTTTAGGAATGGAATATGGAAATCAGGTTTGAGGAAGATGGGTTGGTTTGAAATGATAGTGACTATGACTGCAGTTTTCAGGATTCACTGGAAGGATGTCATCTAGCCTCCAGAAGGATCAGATTGAGAACCAGTTGCAGGCAGTTTAGTCCTACTTGCCCTTTCAGGACTATCCAAGGTCTGGTCTCCCAGCACAAAATTACATGTGATTAGAATCCAGATGGGTAGAGGACAGTTTGATCATGGAGAAACTCAGTGACATTTATTACATCCTTGTCCTTTTTTACCTTGTTAGGAATTTCTCTGCTCAGTCATTTCCTTAGTCAGTTAATCTTTGCTGAATGTAGCAATTGATTGGATGTAACACATCCATAATGTACTTCTTTTTTCAGAATAATGTGAATTTGCTAAGAGATTTAGCTGTTC
Source organism: Laticauda colubrina (assembly GCA_015471245.1). Lineage (NCBI taxonomy): Eukaryota > Metazoa > Chordata > Lepidosauria > Squamata > Elapidae > Laticauda > Laticauda colubrina. Next base: position 8,351,425 of record BLBF01000044.1, read on the forward strand.
TTACAGCACAGAACTTCAAAAACACCACAGTTGAACAGCCAGTATTTGTCTTACACAGGTGAGGGAAAAGACTCCATATGTTTAAGCTTGGCTAATTTGGCAGATAACCATGAGAAAATCTATTTATATGTTTGCTAAGAGTCAACACTTGTCTGACAATATCAGTATGGTGGAACCAACAAATGTCTTAGATAAGGGGAAATTCAAGATAATTGAAGTCACCCTCATCTCCCATACATCCACAAACATAAAATGATATTTAATTTTATCCACAAGAACATTTTAGTGTAATGAGAACTCTGTTAATAATAAATCCTTTGAAGCTCCATCAAGCAAAAGTGTATTTATATTTTAAATTTCCAAAAAGCTGAAGTTAATACAAATTAAATTATCAAACCAATATGGGCATTGATGGTTTCCTCTTTATGTGTCTGATGTAGCATTCTCTGCTACAGAGAATGGTATGAGAGTGTAAGTTTGGACTTATTTCTTATAAAGTTTTAAAAATAAGAAAGAATTTTTCTATTCTTCTTAGGGGATCATGGAATATCTTTCTCTTCTCTGCAGGAAAGATGGTGACTCTGAGTTCATGAATATACTTGCAAATGAAATAGGCTCTGGGGTGAGTTTTCTCTAATTTTTAAAATAGGAAATCTTCAACAAATACTTATTTATTGAAGATTTCCTGTTTTAAATTTAAAGGAAGTTCCTGTTTCTGATATAGATAGATGTTAACAATCATTTGTTCAAAGACCATTTGAAATATAACAGCAGTGAACAAGGAGATTCGTGACTGTTCCTGATAATGTGTGGCTGTTGCAGTGTTCCCATTGTCAGGTAATCACAATTCAGGACTTTTGCAACCAGCTCACAATGATGAGAGTTGCAGTGTGCTGGGTCATGTTCTCGCCATCTGTGACCTTCACAGCTGGCTTCCAACAAAAAATCAATGGGAATGATGGCAAGTGGTTATAAATTAAAACCATGTAACTGTGGGACAGTGTAACAGCATGGGGATCCGTCTAACAATCACAACTGGAACTGCTGCAGCTTCTATTATAAGTCTATACATGGTCATATTTCATGACCATGTCCCTTAGTGATGGAGCTGACAATCCTAGTTATGGTAGTTCTTGACTTAACAGCCATTATTTAATAATGATTGAAAGAAAAAATGACCTCAGGAAAAGTGATTTTCAACCTGTTCTTGCACTTATAACTGTCACATCACACACACACACACACACACCAGTCACATGATAACAATTTGGGTGCTTGGCAACTAATACGCATTTATGACCAGCTGCAGTGCTTTTTTATGACATTTTTGATGTTAGGTGTCCATTTTAGGTCTTGAGATATTATAGAACCTAGAAACTTGAAGGTCTCTATTGTTGCTACTGTGTTGTCCAGTATTATAAGAGGTAGTAGTATAGGAGGGTTTCTCCTAAAACCTACCATCATTTCTACGATTTTGAGTATATTTAGTTCAAGATTGTTCCAGTCGCACCACAAGGCTAGTTGTTCAGCCATCCGTCTGAATGTAGATTCGTAGTGGTCTCAAATCACTGTTGTATTATCTGCAAACTTCAGTACTTTAGCAGAGGGATCTTTTGAGATGCAGTCATTGGCATATAGGGAGAAGAGAAGTGGAGAAAGCACACAGCCTTGGGGCCTCCCTGTGCTAATTGTACAGGTGTCATGTGATTTTGCCAAGCTTCACCTGCTGCTTCTTGTCTGTTAGGAAGCTTATGATCCACTTAAAAGTGTGGTCAGGGATAGCTACCTGATTTAGTTTAGTTAGGAGAATATCTGGAATGATAGGGCCTGCTAATGAATTTGACTTACCATCAGAAGCAAAATCCTGATTTAAATATTTTCTACACAGTGGCATCCTTGAGCAATGATTGAATAGTACTTGTAAAAAAATTGTTTAGCAGCATTAAATCTAAAACACTATCCTTTCGACAGGAAACTCTTCTTTTCTTATCTGTGGGAGATGAAAAAGCAGCTGGGCTTTTTTTGCTGGCAGGACCTTCAGAAGCAGTGGAGAAACTGGGCCCCAGGTGAGTTATTCAAAATAGTTGAAGTACAATCAAGCTATTAATTTGGTGTCCATTGAGAATGGAGCTCTGGTCTGTTTTGTCAGTTGCCCAAGTAATGAGTAAGGGGAATCCAATCTAACTAAACTTATTGATTCACCTCTTGTTCTTCCCACAAGAGTTGCTGAACTACTGGAAGGAAAAGGAGCAGGGAAAAATGGGCGCTATCAGGGCAAAGCTACAAGGATGAGCCAACGATCAGAAGTGGAGGCCCTTCTTCAGGCATTCGCCAGGAAATAGAACTCAGAACAATGACTGGGTATCTGGACAATAGTGCAATTAGGGAAGAAGCAAAGTTTCAGCCATAATTGTTCCTCAAGGACTATTTAATAATACAATAATTTGTGTTTCTGTTTTTTGATTGTGCCAGTATCACTAGAAAAAAAATATCAGTGGTCTAATGATGTGAAGAGGAATATTACTAGATATGAAAGAGATAAAATATGTAAGAGAGATGTGGTATGTAAAACAAGCATGTCTGGAACCTTTATTATATGTCTGTAGAAAGAAACTTCACCATAAACCAAGCAGTTTTTTGGTATAGAGAAGAATTGCATTTTTCAGGGATGTGCTATGATAAATTTTCCATAAAATTTGTGATGCTTCAATATCACAAATTAAACATTACAGATGTTTGCTGATATATTGTTTCTAATAGTGTATATTGTCTTCCCCAAATTATCTTCTGCTGAACCATTTGTAAAGGAGTTTAACAAGCATAATTTTTTGCTCAGTCTTGGCTAATTTGGCCTCTGAATATGAGGACTGCTATGCTTAGAATTCTCAGCAATTGTCCAGCTAGCTGGACATTTTGGAAGTTGTATTCCTAACACATCTGGAGAGCACCAAATTGGTAAGATCATTTAAAATCCATTATATCTTAGGATCATCATCTTGCCCCTAACAGTCTGGGTCCTCATTTTATCGACTTTGGAAGAATGAAAGGCTGAATTTGTCTTGAGCCCATTGGGATGGAAGTCCTGGCTGTAAGCAGAATTAGCCTGCAATACTGCATTCTAACCACTGCACCAGCAAGCAGCATGATATTAATGAGAGGGAGGTGAATAAGTTTTCTTTTTACGTAACAGCCTGTTACTGTTCATTTGCTTATGTATAAGCTATTTAGTACATAACTTTGCTGAAGAAGTAACATGATATGATTCTGAATCATTTTCTGAAAATCAGGCATAGAAATGCGAGTCTAAGAAAGTGCCTGAATTGTTTAGGTGTTAAAAAATGATATATAAATTTAACCCTGCATCATCAGTCTGATGATTTATGGTTCTGCTTTGGTTCTACCAAACATATGATTACAAGTGGAAAAAAAAGCCTCCATTATGTCATCAGAACGTACAGTAACTTGATTAGAACATAGAATAACAGGATTGGAAGGACCTTGGAGATCTTCTAGTCCAACCCCCTGCTCAAGCAGGAGACTCTATACCCTGTCCATTCTCTTTAAAAACCTCCAGTGATGGAGCACCCACAGCTTCCACAGGAAAGCTTTTCTAGTGTTTATTGCTTTCACTGTTAGGAAATTTCTCAGTTCTGGGTTGCTTCTCTCCTTGATTATCCATTGTTCTTATGTAAGATTAAATATTGTCCAAAGTGATAAGAAAATGGTAAAGAGCAAGATTTGTGCCTGACAATGGTTGGAGATAAATGCACAGACATTCAGGTGAAAAGAGGGGGAAAAATCTATGATAAATATGGAAAAAGAACCAGGTGGGCAAAGGTGGGCAAGGGGAAGCAGACAATGCAAATACAGCAATTATTCTTCCAGGCTACTATTAAAAGTTTGATTGTAACTGTTTCTGGCTTGTTTGCAGACTAGTAGATAAGTTAGTCATCTTCTATTCTGGTTGGAATTCCTCAAAAGCTTTTCTAAGAGACATCCCAAATACCACTCCACTTTCTTTTCTGGATAAATATATATCTATGCTTTTCTTCCCTGTTCATCCAGTCAGGATATCAAATTATTTCTGTCTTAAGGCAGCTATATTCATTCAGTGCATGGAAGGGATTAAGTCTCTGTTTGGTCATTCACAAAACAGACAACAACGGATTTTAGTTTATAAACCTTTAGTCTTCAGAGTTGAAGATACATGTCCAAAGTAGCTCTACAGTAGGACATTTTTTCCTTATGAATCTTTCTTGTCTGTCTGCTGAAGGAGGCAGAAAATGCTATAGGGGATCAGGGCCACTGCACAGATATGGGCACAAGTGCACTTACAGAATGAGAGAATGTAAAAGAGGATCTCCTGATCAGTGGGTAGTTCAAAGGAATCAAACAGGTGCAGGACTAACAGTGAAAAAATGATGCAACTGAAGTGGAAGATCAGCCCTTGGCTTGGCTTCCCTCTGGACATTTCTGCATACATTGGGGAGTTGAGTCCAAATCCTAGACCAAACAAAATGCCCAGATTGCGTAACAGACTGGCAAAAGGGGTTGTGTCAATATGGACCCATTCAGGCCGTTCACACCACTTGTGGGCCTTCTCAATTGTCCATAAGAGATCTACACCCAGCATCTTCAGCAACAGGTAGAAGCCTAGGGCAAAACCAAAGAGGAAGCCAATAGTTCCAACGTATCGTGTGAAGCTGGCAGTATAGATGGAATGGACTTGTTCAAAAATCACAGCCACCAGTAATCCTGTGGAATAAGTCAATTATTGATTGAGTTGGCATTCTCTGATATTTACATGTAGAGTTTTATTCTTGTATTTATTCAAGACTAGGAATAGCTTACCTGAAATAACACCAGCAATCACTTGATGTGGGAAGTGTGCAGCAATGAACACTCGGGACAAGCAGACACAGACTTGTATAGCCCAGAATCCTGCCCAAAAAAGACCATGGAGCCATCTGGAATGGGGAAGATCAGGGCAAAAGCAGGAGTTCTTAATTGCACCAAAGAGAGACATCTTAGGCTAAAGGCCAATCTGTCCTCTGAATATTGTGCCAGAGCAAGAAATGCAATTTCATTTAGCTAATTCTACAATGAATTAGTTAAATGAAGATAGTCCTCACTTACCAAGTGCTTTGATGACTGTTCAATGTTATAAAAATACTGAAAACATAACATTACCGCCAGTGTCTGCATTTATGACCTTCACAGTATCCCTCAGTCATGTGATTATCATTGGAATCAGTTTGCATTGCCCTGTGCTGATCTGCTGGTTTTTTCCCCCTTCACTTTCAGCACTCAAGAGATTGGACAGGAAGGGATTACAAGAAAATAAGCAGGCACATACTGCTTACACTCTTGTAATCCCTTCTCTAATCTCTGTGCTTTGAAAGGGGGTAGGAAACAATATCTGCAGGCAATTTCTGCTGTCCTATTTTTGGAACTAGCTGTAACTTTGAGACTTTGTATGGTGTACCAGGGTGCCACAGGGTACAATGTGATTTTAAAAGAGTCAAGATAGTAGACATGATAATGAAATCAAAGTTATGTCTGTTTGTATATGTTCTGCACATGTGTATACATACAAACCTGGCAGAACTTTATGCATTCCACTGTTGCTCTTATCCTGATTTTTTTTTACTACCCTATATGTTTGTGTATCTATGATAAACTGACAAGATGCCTGCTGTGCCTTCACTTAAGGATTAAATAAATTTATCTAATCAGTTTGACAGTCAAAAATACATTTTGTTATCTCCTTTTGCATGGCATCTCCTCACAAATGGATGATTCCCTGAAACAATCAATCAGTCAGATGTTTTCATAGTTATGTTTTAATGCACATATTTGTCAAATGTTTCCAAAGGTTCCCAAAACCAATTAAACAAAGACAGAAAGACTGACACTGACCCTGAAACTCCACAAAATGAACAACTGTGCAAGGAAGATTATAAATGGAGGGAAATTCACTTAACACATATCTCACTGAGCAATATAAATTTTGGACTCAATTGTGGATATAAGGACTACCAGTATAATGCTTCAATGTTGAATCTCAATCTTGATTTCATGAAAATTAGCATTGCTGATTTAGAAGTCAACTTTTGAAACTGCTGTGTAAGAACACAGCTTATTTCATGTTGCATATCGATTTAGGTATGGTTTTTCTTCCATGATCTTATTATCAATATCCTCTCCTTAGAGGGGAATGTGGAGATGTACCCTTCTTTACAGGACAGGACAGCAAAAGAGGAGCTGTCTCAGTTATGTCCATATCTAAACATAAAGTTTCAACGCCCATCAGCACAGCAGGCATGCAGACCTTACCTGCCTCTCAAGGTGTTTCGCTTCTGTGGCAGTAGTTGTGAAAGCAGTGCTGTCACCATGACATAGTAGACCCCAGAAGACCCCATGGCATGACCAGAAGGACTACCTGAAGATGCATACAAAGGAATCAGTGAAAGGAAGGATACAGCTGCAATGAATTAAGAAAGGTACTGAGAAAGTAGGGGGTACAACACTTGCAATCTCACCTGGGCCAGTTTCACAGGTAATGGGAAACTGGCGGATTACTGGGGGTGTTACATTGCCATAGAAATCTGTCTCATGTACCCACCAGTAGGGCCTTTCTCCAAAGAGGATCCTAAAAGGAAGGAAAATTAAAAATAATCCTGATCCCAGTAAAGGACAAAGCCATAGCAGGCATAAGATATCAAATAGACACTTCACAACTCTGTGAATACCAGAGAAAATTTAAATTTCTGTAAATTAAAAAAAAAAAGTTTCAAGTTTCTAAGTTCAGATTTGCCTGCAAAACAGGAGTTCTAGAATTAAAAGCCTTTCAAATAGATAGACTTTCAAATAGGGATAGGGATAAATATTTCCTAGCACTGAGATTATGAAAAGTATAAACCAAAAGTATTAGACTCAGAAAAATTTATTACTCTGGCCACTCTTTTCTGAATTTTAATTTTTGCAAGTTCTTTGAGGATTGTTTTAGTAGAAAATTATCTTTAGAATTTTAAAATAAAATTTTAACAATCTTTTATTGTTTTCATTTAGCAAAATCTAATTTTTTCAACAAAATGAAGAATGCATGTTATAATGTACAGGTTAGAGTACTTGTCAGTATGACTTCTTTCATAAAGAAAATCAAATTCTAGTAGTTGTGAATTAACAAAATTGTAAGATTTAAAAATGCCAATGACTTTTTTGGATACAGTATTACATTTACCTATTCAGAAAGCAAGATGCCTTATATATAGTAAAATTCCCAATTAAATCAGATTGGAGACTGAGAGCACATTCTGGACATTTAGTATACGATGGTATCTATTTAAAAAGCTGCTTAAATTCAATATAAATTATTCCCAAATAAACATATATAAAATTGCAATTGTAGCCTCTTTCATAATATGGAGACAAAATTTCCTTATGATACCCAAATCCCAATTTGTGACAATCAGAGAATAAAAAATCCATGGAACAAATGGAGGCACAAACTATTTAAGCAGAACTGGTTAATGGGTGGGGGAAAGAGAAGAGAATAATGGCAGTCTTCAAGCCCGCTCCCTTTTTCTTAAGTGTCCTAAATTCAACTCTCCGAGGGGGCCTATATGAAATATAACTTGGAAATGATAAATGCTTATTTGGAGGAAAACTTAGTGTGACTGTTTTCTTTTTCACAATCACCTCCCTCTCCTTAGTCTTTTCTTGCTTCACAGCCAACAGTCTTTAGCGTTACATACAACTTACAAATTACAAATTGTCCTGGCCCTTCAAAAAAGAGTCAAAATCTGGAATATATAAGCATAACAGTTTTTTTCTAATATTACTGTATACTATATTCTTTTGCATGCTTCACATGTTACAAAGACCTATGTTCTGAGTTAAGCACCAGATCAACAAGTTTCAACAAGGAAGGGTAATAAAAGTCACTTTGGTCTTTGTGCTAGAAGAATAAGAGAAATTATTCTTGACCCCATGAGAGATTCTCACTCATGCTCACCACTTGAAAACAAGGTTGAACCAATCGCCGATGACAGCTACCCAGATGAGTCGGATTCCCACTGCTTCCTTCAGTTGGAACCAGATAGGAAAGAAGAAGAAAAAAGTTGTTCTGAGATCAGTTACTGTTGAGATGAAGAGAAACCAGTCCTGAAAGTCCATGAAATTCTCTTGGAGATAGCTGGTGGCCTGGATTCCTGCACTGTGCATAAGATCCATGGTGCAACTTCAGCAGAGATTATCTTCTCTCACTTTGGTCCTTCCTAGTTTCCCCAGCAATTGCTGGGCCTTTTTAATATCCAAGCCCTCTGATCTTTGATCTTTAACCACCTCTCCTGTCCAAACAATATTGACAGAAGCTTGCAGAATGAAGCAAGGTGTATTTGTGTGCAAGAGTCAATATCTTCTGTTTCAGGGAGCATATCTGCCCTACATGCTTGAGTTTGAAATATCACTGCCTTTTCCCATTGAATTCTGAATGGAGGTTAGATTCTGCTTAACAGAACACATTTGTTAATCAGACTACAATTCTAGTGCACCTGTGGAAAAAAAATATAAATATCTAAATATAATAATGTCTCAGTACGTGAGACAACTATTATAACACTCAGAGGAAAAATATTCTGCTTAATTCAACCATTATGGAATTTGTGCATAACACACTATTGTAAGGCATCAGCAATCTTCAAGAACTATTTTTAAAGAATTAAATTAGCATAAGCAATTCCAACTTTCTTCGTCCTATGAACTCGTTCTAGTTAAATGTCTAATTCTCAGACATTTTAGATACAAACTAAAAACTTTCCAGGTAGTTAATTGATTAATCAAGACAGAAAGGCATATTTAATCTGGCATACCTGAACTCAGAGAACTATCCACCAGAAATATATACAGTAACAGAATCAACGGGGTTTAAGACATTATTTTCTAAATTCTGTGCTAAAGCAATTTATTGATAAGCAGATAAAGACATCAGTGTCTCAGAGGAAAGGAAAGGGTAGGTGGTGATGATATATAACCAAAATAAACGCAGCATTTTGGATTTTAGGACTACATAGCACATTTCCAAATAACAACTATGAAATAGGATTACAAAAAGAAATCAGCTAAGATCCCAATTTCAATCAAGACCTTGAGCAATGCAGAATAGCGTTTATAAAATATATTAGTCCGGCTTTAGATTCATTCCAACCTGCCTTGAGGCTCGGCTTTGGGATGAAACAACCTGCTGTGATGGGTAACTTTTTCCAGAAATTACAGCATGTGGTTTCTTCTGGCCACTTCTGCCATTATCACCCATGATAGCCTTCTAGACTATTTATTTTATGAAAGGCTGAAAAAGCAAAGTATTATGGTTATCCCAATCTTCTTCATGTAATAGTTTGAGAAAAAATACTGGAAAATAGAAATTATTTTCCATACCAGTGGCCATCAGATTTTGACAGCACTCTTAAATAGATTTAGCCATTTAAATTTGTTCTGGTTTGGGTATGTGCAGGAAGTTCTCGCCATGTATCCATACATGGTTACAAACTTTCTTATTTTTTGGAAATTTTTGTATACTAGGAGGGACATTCAGACTGGAGTATAAAATCTGGATACTCTCATATAAATTATGGAGTATCTGAGACATTTCCAAATATTATCTGGATGTTCTGGACTTTAAAAATGCCCTGACCACTTTTTTGGGGTTTATATTTGGTGCTAGAGAGAACTTGGTTGGAAAATAGAACTGAGAGAAAATCCAATTTTATATGATTTAACTCTCATCATTGCTTAATTGCAAGGAAAAAAAGGCTTTAAGAATATCTCAGTAAGCAACCAGTTTGGCCTTGTTTACAGTACTTGCATGATTAGTTCCAGCCTCTCAATGACAATCCTACAGTCAACTCGACAGGACAGGTTAGGTCAGTGTTTTTCAAACTTGGCAACTTGCTATGGAATTTTTGAAGTCCACACATCTTAAGAGTTGCCATGTATAAAAATATTAGCCTAAATAATTTATTAATGTGAGGGAACGAAATTCATTAAAAGTCACATAAAATAGAGTTGTAAATTTATTTTTAATCCCCTAGGCTTTATTCTCTTTGGTTTTTTTTTTTTTTTTGGTTGTTAAAAAAAGTAAATACCCAGTAATGGAAATTTCACCACTAGCACTATAGTATCAAAAAAAATAGAAAGAAGCCAGATAAACCTATCAAAGGACAAGTTGCCTCATCTATCTGTCCTGGTAGCCTCTGCTGAGTAGCCACATCAGATAACAGAGATGGTGCATAAGGAACAAAAACAAATGTTGGAAGGTCAAGTTGCCATATGATCTCTGTACTCAGTTCAAACTTATTTATTGTCCAAGTACAATGGGCCACTGTCCCACTTTCTGTGTTCCAACTCAATCACTTAGGTATTGTGAGTCTCAACTGTTCTGTATGGAACTTGGCAGATTCCAAGTTCCCACTTCTGATTGGCCGAAAAGGCCACTCGCGGATTGGTTATTTAAGGACCAATCTGGGAAGCCCGCCAAATCAAAACAGTGTCATTGGCCACAAGCCGCAGGCAAGCCGCTATAAAAAGGGCTGCCATGGCTTGGGCTCTTGTTCTGTATTCTATTGCCTTGCGAGTTAAATAAAATAGTTGTTGTTTGGAACCTAGTCTCACGCGCTTCTTTCCAGACGGAACACAGGCGATGAGGATGGGATTGTCGTAGAAGGGTGAAACCGAAGCACGCTGTGATCTGAACCGAGTGAGAGAGATGGCTGGTAACAACACGCCACCCGCATCATTCAATCCTGATGAGGAGGATTGGGAATCCTATTTCAATCGCTTTCTTATGTTTTAGAAAGCAACGAAATGGAGGAAATATCGGACCGAAGAAAGAGGGCTGTCTTCCTTACACACTGCAGACCAGCCGTTTTTAAAATGGCGAAGACGCCGGCGAAACCCAGAGATGTCAAACAGATGACTTGGTCCGACCTGAACTGAATGCCCCAAGCACACTACACATTGGTGGTCTCGAACTTAATAAAAAGGCACAAATTCTATAAGAGAGACCAGAAGGAAGGTGAAACAGTTGGAGATTTTGTACCAGCTTTGAGACACATCGGAGGAGTCTGCGAGTTCCAGAACATGGATGAAGCCATGAGGGACCGCGTGGTCCTCGATCTGAAGGACACTACCCTTCAGAGCAAACTCCTGAACAGGCCAAACATAACTATGGTCGAGGCCATTGCAGAGACAACTGCCGCCGAAGCAGCAAAGAAGTCAGCAGCCACCATGCGTCAAAAGACCGCAATTCCAGACCTGCCAACCCAAATCAAAGAAAAGAAGGCAGAGGGAGGGAAGAAACAGCCCACAGCAACAGCCCACTATGAAGACATCAAATCCCAGAGTGATACCAAGGACGAAGATGAAGATGTCCATAGACTCCATTCAGATAGGAAATGGCATGAAAAGAGGAGAAATTGGTGGGAGTTTCAATGTGCGGGTTGCGGAGGCAACCATCTGCGAGCTGAATGCAGGTTCCTCGACGCAATATGCAGGGCTTGTAATAAAAGGGGGCACATCGAAAGGGTCTGCTGCACCAAAAAGAGCTATAGTCCAAAAAGACGCAGCAGCACACACACACACACCCAGACATGAAGAAAGACAAGCCAGCAGCAGATGGAACCGTAGTAAAAGAACCGGTGACAAGGAAGAAATGCATCAGTCACCATCAGCAATGCCAGGGCGGAAAATGGGAAGAAGGTTCAGATAGAGGTGAGCATTGAAGGGAGGCCCTGTGAGATGGAAGTCGACTCAGGGTCGTTCCTATCCATGGTATCCTGGAATACCATCTGGTGCCTGATACCGAATATTAAACAGAGAGAACTGCAGAAACAAAGACTGGTTTTAAAAGACTACCAGGGAAATTGAATTCCAGTAGTAGGCCTTGGACATTTCCTCGTCAAATTTAAGAACTACGCCGAAATCTTGCCTCTGACCATCGTCGACCGAGATCACCCTAGTCTGCTAGGGATCAAATGGTTCACGCCCTTGGGAATCGGGATGACCGGGATCAACCGCATCGCCACAGCAAACTGGGAGGAGAGCCTGCTACAAGAATTCCAGGATGTTTTTGACGGGACTCTAGCAAGTACAAGGGGGCTCCAATTTCATTTAGCCTAGACCCAAAAATATCCCCTATCCATTTAAAGGCCAGACGCGTCCCGTTCGTGTTAAAACCAAAAATTGACAAACAACTGAACAAATTGAAAGCTCAAGGGGCTTTAGAGCCAATCGACCATACCAGGTGGGAAACACCTATCGTCACACCGGTGAAGCCAGATGGGTCAGTGCGCATCTGTGGAGACTATAAGGCAACCCTAAACCATGCGCTCCAAAAAAGCGCATACTCAGTACCAGTAGTGCAGCATTTACTTGCTAGGGGGAGGAAAAAATTTTGCGAAGCTTGATCTCGCACAGGCGTATCATCAACTACCCGTTGATCCCATTACCACAGAGGCACAGACTATTGTAACACATAGAGGGGCATTCAAGTGTAACCGTCTCCAATTCAGCGCTAGCATTGCCCCAGGCATGTTCCAAAGCCTCATGGAACGCCTGCTAAATGGAATAAAAGGTGTTCTCCCTTACTTTGACGATGTATGGTCTTAGCAAAAAATGCCAACCAGTTAGAGACCAGATTAAAAGAAATCTTAACAAGATTTAGAAAAGCAGGCCTCAAAGTAAAAAGAGAGAAATGTGAATTAGCCACCAACCAGGTCAAGTTTTTGGGCTATTTAATCGATGAACAAGGCATTCACCCCACCGAAAAAAAAAGTGAAGGCTATCAAAGACACTCCTAGACCCAGGAACAAAACTGACCTTCAAGCATTCCTAGGCCTCATAAATTTTTACAATGTGTTCCTGCCTTTATTTTTACAACGTGTTCCTGCCTTATTGTTCCTATAAGGCAACAATAGCAGAACCTCTACATCGACTGCTAGATAAAAAAACCACTTGGACATGCGGCCACTGGGAACAGAAAGCCTTCCAAGGTATCAAGGACCTATTAATGTCGGACACTGTTCTCATCCAGTTTAGCAATACCCTGGCTTTGATGGTCACCTGTGATGCATCATCTTTTGGGGTTGGAGCCATCCTGAGCCACAAGCTACCAGATGGCAGAGAGGCACCGGTCGCCTTTTACTCCAAGACGCTCTTCAAGTCGGAACGCAATTACAGCCAACTCGATAGAGAAGCCCTCGCAATCATCGCCGGAGTTAAAAAGTTTCATGAGTACCTTTACGGTAGAACTTTTTCAGTAATAACCAATCACAAGCCCCTTCTTGGAATCCTGGCAGGCAACAAGCCAACTCCGAACATTCTGTCACCTAGAATGACGAGGTGGTCTGAGTTCCTCGCTGCCTATTCCTACATTCATTGATCCGGCAAAGCCATCACACATGCTGACGCCCTGAGCCATTCCCCGCTGCCCATCACAGAAGACGACCCTTCTCCAACTACCTCCATACTTCAGCTTGAGACCTGCCCAGACCTACCACTAAATGCGGTGGACATCACAAGAGCCACAGCCAAAGACCCTTTGACAGCGTGCATATTAAATTGGGTAGGTAAAGGCTGTCCAGAGGAGAACAAAACTGAGACTTTTAAACCATTTTGTACCAGATAGACTGAACTGTCCATAGAAAAGGGGTGCATTTTATGGGGTGACAAGGTGGTGATTCCGAACAATTTCCAGGAAGACATTCTGAGCATGTTGCATGAGGGGCACCCGGGCATAGTCAAGATAAAAGCCCTGGCCAGTAGTTACATCTGGCCAGGCCTGGACAAAGACATTGAATGCTGGGTTGCAACATGCCATGACTGTCAAAAATCGAGGCCTACCTCCCCACAGGCATCAGTAAGAGACTGGGAAACTCCCCAGGGTACATGGTCTAGACTACATATTGACTTTGCTGGGGCGATGAAAGGAAACACATTTTTAATAGTTGTGGATGCATACTCGAACTGGTTGGAAGTCATCCTCATGGCTTCCACAACCACCGAAGCTGTCATGAAACAGCTAGACAAACTATTTGCGACACATGGGCTACCTGATGTACTGGTTTCGGATAATGGCCCCCAATTTACAGCATTACAATTTGAACAGTATCTGGCTGCCCAGGGTATCCAACATGCCTTAACTGCGCCGGCTCATCCAGCTGCGAATGGCAGGGCTGAATGCATGGTTCGGTACACTAAGGAGGGCCTAGATAGAATGGACAAGGGGGACGTACAAGACAAACTAAACCGCCGCCTAACCTTGTAGCATATTACCCCTAGCAGCAGAACCATCAAAAGCCCAGCAGAACTCATAATGGGTAGGAAACTACGTTCCTACCTGGACAGATTACACCCCACTTCCACTTGAGACAAACCCCCCAATTCCTCCAGCAAATACCGTATGTTTGAAATCGTTGACCTAGTCTATGCCAAAAACCTTACCCGGGACCCATTGTGGCTTTCAGCCACAATCACCCAAATTACAGGCCCCCGGTCTTACCGACTAATCTTAGACGACGGTAGGGAATGGAAGTGGCACATAGACCAGCTTCGTTCCTGCAATCTCAAATGAAAAAACACTATAAAAACAAAAATAAATATCGATCAAGAAACAACCAAGGAGAGGGGGGGAAATACAAATAAATAAAAAAGGGAGAGACGAACCTCCCGTAACAAGACAACAAATATTACAAAAAGACAATCTAACTAAACAAAAAGAGCACTCACAATTAGATGAACCCCAAGTGAGAAGTCCGGGAGCAGGAGAGCGAAGTGAGGCCTTCCTGGAAGGAGGCAGCCAGGCCAGCTCGACCAACCTGGTCAAACCAGGAGGGAGCGGCAGACCCATCTCAACCGGCCCGAGAGACTCAGGCGGGAGCAGCAAGGCTTTCAGGAGATTCCATGGAGAAGGACCAGAGAAACAGCGATCCCGTCCAAACCGCTCGAAGACCACGCCAAGACTGAGCTGCGCAGGTCAACCAGGATTCGAAAAAGCCCCACCTATCTACATGACTACGTAATGCACGTAGACTGAACTAAAGGGGGAGGGGTGTTCTGTATGGAACTTGGTTGGTTCCAAGTTCCTCCTTCTGATTGGCCGAAAAGGCCACTCGCAGATTGGCTATTTAAGAACCAATCCAGGAAGCCCACCAACCAGCGGGAACAATCAAAACAGTGTCATTGGCCACAAGCCACAGGCAAGCCTTTATAAAAAGGGCTGCCGCGGCTTGGGCTCTTGTTCCGTATTCTATTGCCTTATGAGTTAAATAAAATAGTTGTTGTTTGGAGCCCAGTCTCACGCGCTTCTTTCTGGATGGAATATCAATCTTCTCCCTTATATAGCAAAAATTTGGACCTATGGAGATGTTCAGGCTGCATTATGACTCTGAAGGAGTCATCTATAAGCAAAGTTTAAAGAGATGTGAGTGGTCTGAATGGAATGGCCTGAATGTACTTTTGAAACCTGCAAAGAATAGTCGAGGGAAGAGGGTGCTTAATTTGTCCTCTTTCTTTGCTACAAAACATTTAGCTTGCACAAAAATCTCATCTCAGCAATTGCCATTTATATTTTCAGAAGCTTCCAGTTATGGCATTAAAACCTGCCTTCATTTGAGGACCTATATACTGCACGAGTCAAAAAGAGGGCTCTGAAAATATTTACAGACCCCTCACATCCCGGACAGAAACTATTTCAACTCCTTCTCTCAAAACAATTCTACAGAACACGGCATACCAGAACAACTAGACACAAGAACAGTTTTTTTCCTGAACGCCATCACTCTCTCCCTCAACACTGTCTAACTGTTTACAAACTCTGCACTACTATTACTATTAATTTTCTCATCATTCCTTATCACCCATCCCCTCCCATTCGTGACTGTATGACTGTAACTTTGTTGCTTGTATCCTTACGATTTATATTGATTTCCTAGTATGATTTGATTGCTTACTGTATCCTATGACTATTATTAAGTGTATGTACCTTACTTATGTTGTACCTTGACTCTTGATGAATGTATATTTTCTTTTATGTATACTGAGAGCATTTGCACCAGAACAAATTCCTTGTGTGTCCAATCATACTTTACCAATAAAAGAATTCTAATCTAAAAGATGAGTTTTTGAGAAATTTTTGTCAAGAAAGGCTCAATGAGTTCAATGTTTAATGTCCACCCAATCTTTCATTCTGCAGCTGCTGAGATTTCCTTTTTGCTACTTATATACAACTGCACAGCCAATTATAGTTACAGCCATTTTGGGTCCTGTAAAAATTTAGCCCTTTTTTATGAAAAAAAATTCCCTTGGAGTGAATCCCTAAAGTCTCATGGGATCCAATATGAGATCTGGGCTTGTCTTATGCTTTAAATATTTTCAAGTGGCTCTATAAACTTCTTACTGCATTCAAGCAGGGGAGGTTGATAAATTATCATTTCAAAGAAGGAAATATTTTTGGAAAAGCATCTGAAAAATGACCTCATGACTCTGCAATTCCAAAGGCATCAGGATAAGTCAGTGTTTTCGTAGCTTAGAAACATAAGATGTATGAACTTCAATATCCAGAATTCCTCATTCTGCAATTGTATATTATCCCAGATTGTTTTCAGGGAGCAAGTATTTAAATCAGTTAATTTATATAAATAAATAACCCAGATTGTAGATTACTAGTGGCTCCTCACTTTTAAGGCCAAGTAGCAGTATATGGCTATCATTTCTGTTGAAAGATAAATTACCAGACTTGCGCATTTGAAATTGTTTAGAAATTATTAACACCATCCTGCATTGAAAGCTGAATTTGCTGAACTTGTTAATGCCACTGCTGTGCAGAATTAATCAATTGATGGTTTGCATAATCTTTCATTACTTCATTTGAAGCCAATTGGTGTAGTGGTTAAAAATTGGCCTTGAAACCAAGAGACTGTTAAGTCTAAGTCTCCTTGAGGCATAAAAGCTGGCTTGGTGACTCTAGAGCTAGTAACTCTCTCTCCATGAACCCACGTTGTGAGGAAACTAGAAGGAAGGAATATAAGGTATATTCACTACCTTGAGATAGATAGATGATAAATTTGGGTGGGAGATACCTTTGACTCCTAGCAACTACCTGAATTAGTCCCTGCAATTTTCTTGGCAAATTTCAGATGTGGTTTGTTATTGCCTTTTTCCTAGGACTCAGAGAGAATGATTTTTCCAAGATCACACAGCTGGTTTTGTGCCTAAAGTGGGATTAGAACTCATGGTCTTTTATTTTCAAGTCTGGTACTTTAACTACAATTATTTAACAGATTAATTTCAACTGAATATAGTCTGGAAATCACTATCAAGCAGTCTCTCTTGTCCAAGATATTGATTCCAGGGTGACCAAACTTCCAAGAATGAAATGTATTAATTTGCATACCTTTACAATTTTTCTTTTTATAATCATTTAATTCCTTTGAGAAGGGGAGCTATCAGGATGATAGGCTATCATACCCGAGTTGTACAAATCTAGATGGCCACTAGATGGTAGAAAAGAGATATAGAAAATTATAATGCTTTGTTTCATCTTATGGCTGCTAGAATTTTTTTGTGGTCCCACTCTAGAATTATTATAGACTCCTTGAGCAGGGATCATGGAAGTTGCTTTTCATATCATGATTCGCATATATGCCTGTTTGTTTTTGTGACAAAGCCTCTTGTTACTTCTGCAGCTGCTGGTGACTATCTGGAACAGGCTCCTGGAAACTGAGTTTCTTTCCAAGTTTACAGGGTGCACAGAGAATACACAATGCTTTTCCCTAAACAAATTTATCTTGGAAAAACTGACATGTCACCTAAATGACCTCACTTTTCTTGGAACTCAAAAGCTAATTATTATGTATTTGCCATTGTCTGTTTTCATGAAAATGATAAAAGAGAATAGAGAGATGCAATATTTTAACTGTAGTCAGGCACAGTGATGTACCCAGCAACACTTCAGGCTCTTTCTAAAGTAATTTTATTTTCTGCAAAGATTTGTAAAGTATTTAAAAATGGCACTTATCAGCATGCATATCAATGGAGTCCATAGGAATTCAGGGATTGGTTCTGGGCCCTCCCTCTCTAGAGGGCAATTAATTGGAGGCTCAAATGTTTGCTAGCCTTTTGTGTAGCTGTGTGCAGATCTGATATAACTTCAATGGAGATGTTTTCCAGAGCACATATAGAGCAATAGCACTTATTATATGCCGCTTTACAATGCTTTATAACCCTCTCTAACCATACAGAGTCAGCATATTGCTCCCAACAATTTGGGTCTGTATTTTACCCACCTCGGAAGGATGGAAAGCTGAGTCAACCTTGAGCTGGTGAGATTTGAACTGCCAAATTGCAGACAACCATCAGGCAGCAGAAGTAGCCTGCAGTACTCATTAACCACTGTGCCACCATAGTTCATAGAGGATGCAATGGAAGAGTTATCAAGACCAATAAAACCTACTGACAATAATTCTGTCCTCTAGATCTATATAGGATCAAATGACATTGCCAGAAGAGATCTTAAAAGAATCTGTGGAGGCTATGGTGCAGGAAATTAAGCATAACTTACTTTTTTCATTGATCTTTCCAACTGAAAGTCATAGCATAACAAGGAAAATCTAAGATCCTGGAAGCCAAAATCTGAATATGCAAATGATATCTTCAAGAAAGGTCTGGATAATTCTATAAAAATACTGTGCCACTTTGATGAAGAACTGTGGGAACACACTGGATACATAAAATTGGGAAGGAAGTCACTCACTATTCACTATTCTCATTAGGAGGAGGTTAAACTAAGACAAATGGGGAAGATGAAGAAAGTGCAAAACTAAACATATGGTCAAGAACTCAAAGGGAGAAGCAGGAAGCCAGGTTAGGGACTCAGTTTCTGGGAATACTATGACATAAATGGTACTTTAGATTTCAGATATTTCTATACCAATTGTCAGAATATGAGAAATAAATAGGGAGAACTAGAGATTGTAATTCAGTACACACACACACACACACACACACACACACAATGTAACACCATCACTGAAGCTTGGTAGAATAATACTTATAAATGGTACTAGAAGGCTACAGCAATCAGAGCATGGGAATATGGTTGAAAATATTTGGATAAGAATAAAAAGAAAATACTGATAGTGTTTATAGATCAGTTCAACCAGTAGAGATATAGTCTTTTCAAGAGAAATTTTATAGTAATAATGGAAGGTTTGAATTATACTCACATTTGCTTCGAATTCAACTCTGCCAAGTGTCCAAGATTAAATTCCCTTTTTCTTTTGTTAGCAAATTCATTTGTCAGAAAGTAGAAGAAAGAATAAGAAGATAACTATTCTGGACATAACTCTCATCCATTGAAGAAGTGAAGGTGGGGAAAATGACTATATTTGAATTTGTGATATCTAGAGGAAGAGAAACTAGGAAAGACAGCGCTGCATACAAGACTTCAGAAGAGCACATTCTGATTAATTCTGAGGGTAAGTGATTGGATCCATTGACATAAAACCTTGAAGGAGAAGAATGTCCAGGAAAGATAGAAAATTCTACAAAACCAGTTATTGATGGCACATTTAAACACTATCCACACAAGAGTGGAAAATTGAGCAATTAAAGAGACTAGCAAAGATACATGGAGAGCTGTTTAAAATGCTAAAGAAAAAAATGATATGTATAAGAAATAGATGGAAGGGAGCCAAAAGTTAATACAAAGTAGTCTCCAGAATCTATTAGAATTGAGTCAGAAAAAAAAAATCTAAAGCTCAGAGTCAGCTAATAGCACTTAAACTTATACACCGCTACACAGTCCTCTCATTTGGTTTAAGAGGGTTCATATTGCTCCAACAATCTGGGTCCTCATTTTATCTACCTCAGAAGGATGGAAGGCTGAATCAACCTTGAGCTGGGGAGATTCCATCTACCAAATTGCTGGCAGCTGGTAATTAGCAGAAGTAACCTGTAGTACTGCACTCTAGCCACTGTGCCACCATTGCTCAGTTAAAGCTTGTGAAGAGATACCATCACCAACAACAATCACAATCATAACCACAAGTGTTTGCTGTTTCTATTAGTTTTCCTTGTGAGGAGTAAGTGGCAAATTGGTAATAGGAGATACTAAAAAGACAGATTTTCTTAATTTCTATTTTGCCTCTGTATTCTTTCAAATGAGAATGGAAACCTAACAGATTGTAGTTACTGTATGTCACAGGGGGAAACCGGACCTACAGCTTAAATGAGAAGAAGCTAAACTTAAATTAGCTAAGAGAGAACTTAAGTCAATTTAAATGAATTTAAATCTCCAGGGTCAGATGGAATACAATCCAGGGTACCGAAGTACCTGGCAAAGATTACTGCAAAATAACTTTGGGTAATCTTGGAGAAATCGTGGAGGACTAATGGGAACAAATGCAACCTATATCATCAAAAAGAAAACAAAGTACCCCAAAATTACAGACCTGCCAGTTTAACATCTATCCTGGATAAGGACTTCAAATGATCAAGAGCATCATGGTTGTTGTTCAATGGGTCCACTCGGTAAATGAGAGGCAGGATGCAGGTAACTGGTAAGCAACCTTTATTTCTATTAGTCTAGGAAAAAAGCCACTCAGCCATGGCACAAAGCTTCAGCCACTGATGGGACTTCGTTTTTCCTGCCAGCGTCTGGACCAATGAGTGGAGTCTATTGGCTGACTCCACCCCTTGGCCATATTTGGTCATATGCAACACCCCTCCCCTCTTAGTTAGTGTTCCTTCAACCAGCTCCCATCTACTGTACATAATTGCATAAGTAGGCAGGGCTTCGATGGGTGTGACTGGACCTGTGCATCTCACTTGTTCCTGGAGTGGTGGCCCGAGCCAATGGGTCCGCCACTGCTCCGGTCCTCGCCAGTGGAATTGTCTTGAAGCTTGTTACTGGCACAGGAGGGACCGTCGAGCCTGAGGCCTCAGAAGGACCCCGTGGGACTTCCACTTTGCAAGATAAGTGTCTCTGTTGTTGTTCGGGAGTTTGTGCCATTCAGGGTTGGTGTTTGCGATCTGTGGTTTTCAGTTGTTGCATGTCGGGTGATTGGCTGGTTGTCTGTGTTCGGGACCCAACCCCATAGCTGATCAATGTGTCGCTCCCATAGCTTCCCTTCCTCTGTCTCTACTCTGTAGGACCGCAGCCCCGTGTTTTCGACAACCCTCACTGGCACCCACATTGGTCCCCCAGTGTAACTGTGTGCGTAGACCAGGTCCCCTATTGTGAATTGTCTGCATTTCCCCATGGAGTCTGGGAGTGTTTGTGTTGTAGTTGGGATGGACCCAGTCTAGTACAGTCTGCAGCTGCAGGCCCATTAATAGTTCTGCCAGCTGTGGTGTGTTGTAGTGTGGGGTGTGATGTCCTAGACGAGGAACATTTAGTTAATCCTCTCCTGCCAGTTCCCTCGGCCCATACGCTGTAATGTTTCCTTAGTGGCCTGGACCATTATCTCTTCCTGACCGTTCTTGGCCAGGTGGGCAGGTGCTGATAGTGCGTGCCTAATCCCCAGTTCGGCTAAGAAAGCCTCGAACAGTTTCATGGTGAACTGTGGGCAGTTGTCTGAGACAAGGACATCTGGTAGTCCATGAGTGGCAAATAGGCGCCTGAGTGCTTTTATTGTTGCCTTTGATGTGGTGAATTGCATTAGATTTACTTCCAGCCACTTTGAATACGTGTCAACGACTATCAGGAATGTCTGTCCTTGACAGGGCCCCACGAAGTCGACGTGTATTTGGGCCCATGGTGTGATGGGTATTTCCCATTTTCTGGGTCTTCTGGCCTGATTTCCAAAGAAATTTCAGCTCAGTTTGCCTTAAGCTTGTAGACCCTGAGGAGGTATATATGTATGGGGTTGACAATTTACCTTATTTCAGTCTCTTGATTTTCCTCTCACATCAAGTAGTTCAGTGATGGGATTCAATTTTTTTTACCACTGGGCATGGCTTGGTGGGTGTGGCAGGGAAAGAATACTGTAAAATCTCCAGTCAGAGGTGGGATTTGCTAGTTCTCTGTACTATTCATTATTTCAGCTTCCAGTTGTTCAGAACCAATCAGAACCTGCTGGTATTCTGACACCTCTGAAGTAGTTGCATTGGAAATGGTTTTTCATCTAATTAAGCTGCCCTGCTATGAATTTTATCAGATGAATGTATTTATTCATATGGTATGCTCATCCACCCTTGAGATTCTGTGCTGAGGGGCTCCTCCCAAAGCAGATTTTTCCCTACTCTGATTAATATTTGGGTGTTGTAGTGGAAAGAATCTGGAATTAAACTTGATGCTTTAAAAAATGTAAATTATGCACTTTTCTCTAAGATATTCTTATCTTTGCAGTTCCTGTTTATGTAATACACAAAAATATATGGAGATGGACTCCAAATTGCCTCTCTGTATTTGTTTTATGCTGATTATGAGTTAATCTTTCAGTGTGCTCCATCAGCTGACCTTTTGCTTGGTTTTTCTTTGGCTATTATTGCTAAATCCAGGAATTTAGCAGTTAATTGTTAAGCAACTTATGAGAGATCTGATTCAAGCCCCCTACAAAGTCATAAACTAGACTTCAGTTTTCAAAGATTTTTGCTACTCTAAATCCTCACAATCCCTCTCCAAATTGGGTAGATTTTTCTCTTTTTGCAATGATATAATGCAGCAAAATGAAATAACTGAAACTCCAGTGATCAATTTTTCTTTTTATAACCCATCCCAACCAGGTTTGTCCTGTCTTCTCCAATTATATCATGATATTATCTTGTACATTCCCAAAAACTAAAGCAAAGGAAACCACCTTCTCCACTATGATTTGTGAATTCATGGAGCTCATTCAGAAATATGTAAAATAACAGATATAATCAATAAAGCAATAAAGGACATAAATGATGTGTGCCCAGCTTTGATAAAAAAAGCATTTTAAAGAGAGTGTTTCTTAAGCAGAAATAACAGTTTTCTATACTGTATAATATCTCAAAGCTCCATAAACAAAGCTCAAAAAATCCATTCACCCCATTAATAAAGTTGGTTCTTTCTATTCATATCAACATTTCAGATGTTAACTTTCAACACAGAATAGTCATCCATCCTTCAGGAGTCAAAAGAAGTGATACATTAAAAAGAAAAGATTATGCAAAGTTATAGAATAACTACTCATAAAAGTTCATTACCAAATTTAGAGCTCTGGTACTGTGGGAATTGTGAAACCTGCATTTCATCACTCCTTAAAAAAAGGGAAGGATGGAGGAATGCAAAACTGTATTGTAAAACTAATTAAGTATAGTTGATATTTACCACATTTACCACATTTACCACATTTCTCCAAAATAAGTCAACATAAATTTGCTAACAAAACATATGACATACTTTATTAATAACAAAATGCTTTAGATAATAGCTTTAGAAACTTTCCATGAAGACATTTACCAAAACCAAAACCTAGCTATACTATGCAGATGGGTACTGGCAGCTCCAATTCAATATAAAACAAAATCACTAAGCTGGAGAAAATTGGTGCAGTATATGAGGGCTGAATCCATCAACCTCTCTTCTTTGCCATCAGAAAATATACTGTACATTCTTCAACAATAGCAAACTACTGCAACAGTTACAAGTCTGATTATTTGACTTCACATTCCAACACCCCCAAGGGGATGTTCTCCTTGCAAGCAATTCTGGCAACTGGGTAAAGTGATAATCTTGCCTAGTCTCTTTTATCATTGTCAATCTATATCCCAAACATATCCCAAATGTCCTCAGAGAATGTTACCAGCTGACAGGACTGATCTTGATGACAATCATAAATGCTTTTCTGATGCCATAGAGAAATGTTTTGCACAAGCAGAATTGACCTATATTGGCAGTATTAGATGGACAGTAATAAAGGGATCCTGGTTGATATATTGGAGGCAAATAACTAAGCCTTACTCTGAAGCCAGCAGGGGCCATTATCCAAATGTGGGCTGATGGAGCACAACCAGCCCAGAATACCTAGGTAATAGGGTCCCCATGAATACTTTATTTTGGCCTCTATTACTCTGCATCATAGCAATTCGCTTATATATATTGCTGATCTTCAAGCTACAGTGTTTTCTTGTCCTGTGGCCTGAGCAATAGTGTGACACAGTAGGGGATTAGGGCAGCCACTGCTAAGGGCACAGCAGCACTTTTGCAAAAAGAAAACAGGTAAAAGAGAAGCTCCACCTTGGTGGGAGGCTTGAAGGAATCAAACACATGCAGGATAAGAAGTGAGATACCAATGCTGCCCAGTCGAAAATTTAGCCTCTGCCCTTGTTTACTTTTGCAGCTCTCTGTGTACATTGAGGAATTGAGGGCCAGTCCCAGTCCAAAGAGGGTTCCCAGGTTGCGCAAGAGGCCAGCAAAGGGGGTAGTGTCCAGATGCACCCATTCTGGATGCTCACACCATGCCTTGGCCTTCTCTAAAGTCCACAGTAGGTCCACACCAAGTACCTTGAGCAGTAGGTAGAAACCCAGAGCAAAAGAGAAGAGGAAAAGGGTGGTAGCTATATATTTCCGCAGGCTGGGATCATAGATGGAAGTGATGTACTTGAAAGATTTGGCCACCAATATACCTAACAATGAAGAAGAAATAACACTGTTTAGAATGTTACAGTAGCATTTTAAAGCTCTCAGAAATATGAGGCAACAAGTCTTGAAGTTAATTTGGCAAAACAACTTAAATCTGCTTCAGGCTAAAGGAGAGGGGAGTTCTCTCTAAAATAATATGCTTTATATTTTTACATATACACTATCCAATTTTGGACACTGTCTAAATAGACAGCTGGCATAATGTAAATCTCTCAACCTATATCTCAGCATACCATGACAAAAGACCTTGTATAAGGTCTGCACTGACCTGAGAAGACCCCAGCAATGACTTGGTGCGGAAAATGAGCTGCCAGGAAGACACGAGAGAGACAGACACAGACTTGGATGGTCCAAAAAGCAGCCCAAAGCACAGTTTGCAAAAAGCTGCCATTGGGGAAAAATAAAAGGGAAAGATAAATTTTTTTTTTCCAACCTGCAAATTATTTTAGAGATTAGAAAGATGCCCAAATGCTCCCTTTCTACCTACCCTGCTTGACTTGAACTAAGCACAGTTATTTTCTCTGCTGAACTATTTTGGACTCGAAGCTTTGCAAGGTAAAATGGCTGGATTTCTTTTACTTTTAAAAGTCGATAGAGACCAACCTGGCTTTAAAACACAGCATGTATTCTTCTTGAATCCCAATTCATATTTCAGGGGTTCTTTGAATTACAATTATTCATTTAGTGACCATTTGAAGTTGCAATGGCAGTGAAAAAAGTGACTTACAACCAGTCCTCAAACTTACAACACTTGTAGCACCTCCATGATTATATGATTGAATTTAAATGCTTGGTTGTATTTTAAATTGAATTTAAATGCTTGTATTTATAATGGTTGCTGTGCCCTGGGGTCATGTGACTGTCATTTATAATCATCCCAGCTGGCTTCCAACAGGCAGGCAGTGGGGTAAGCTGGAGTCCCACAATGATATGTGATTCACTTAATAGCTGCAATGATATAACCATTGTGGCAAAAAAGCAGGTGGTGGTCATAAAATCAGGTGTGACTTACTTAATGACTCTTTTGCTTAACAATAGAAATCCCTACAATGGTTGTAAGTCAATAACTACCGATACTGTCCCTTATATTCAAACTAATGAAAAATAAATCTATTTTATTTCAGTGCATCTCAGTTTTGTTTTTTACATTTTTGCAGATTTGTCAGATGGATTATTCTCCTTCATTTTTGCAAGACTGTTAGTTGTTAAATGTCAGTTTGTACTAAAATATGTGTATGAGTGAACATATCCTCAAACTGGTATTTTATCTGCACTTTTGCACAGCTCTTATAAACAGATTTTCCTAGCAATATATTTTGGCATGAATATATGCATTTGATATAAATTTCCTCTGTGTGGAAATTTCCTCTGTTTGTGTGTGGGGGTTGGTGAGTAGGTGGTGGCTGTGGGTGTAGATAAATATTTGACTGGATATTTACAAAAATATGAATTCAATTAATTAAATTCAATTTGGTTTGAAAAATTATTAAGTGCAAACTAAATGAATTTCTTCATACCTAGTTTAGACTAGCACACCTTTGTATTATTTCACCAAATGCTGTTGCTTACCAATGTTTCCATGATGGACGTTTCCTTCCCCGGGTGATAGAGAGAATGGCTGTAACGATCACATAATAAACACCAGCTGAACCCATTGCATGGCCAGAAGGACTCCCTATAGTTGGAAGAAAAAACTTTTGACTTTCCACAATTACTCATCATTATATAGCCGTTAAAAATGAGTGTGTGTAGGAGGTTTGAGTGGTTTAGGATCAGGCTAGCATTAGAGAGATCCAAACTGATTGGGTGAATTGGACCAGATCTTCTATCTCAGCCCAGCCTACCTCACAGGGTTGTTTTTGTGGCCTAGATCTCCATTAACCTTGAATCCCTGGAGAAAAGATGCAATACAAATCAAATAAACAGATATTTTAATCTATTGTTGGTGTTATATTGGAATTAGGAGCTTGAAAGATGAGCTTTAACAGGGAGGACATGCAAATCTTGAATGATTATAATGTCAAATAAACCACATTTCAGTGAAGGGAGGCACATGGGCTTCCAGATGGAAGGAATTGCTATACAACTCTTGATACTGTTTGGATAAATCCATCTTCCAAATAACTAGACTTGTTTACCTAACAGCTGATGCCTGTGATGAAAGTAAGCTCCAGCAGGTACAAATCCAGTTAAAAGCTGCACTCTACTTCTTTAATCACATTTTGCCAAGTGGGATGTTACTTTTTATCCATTTTTTTCTCATACTGTTCCACTTTTATTTAGTGGGGTTTTCTTAGGAAACTCACCTGGGCCAGTTTCACAGGTAACTGGGAACTGCCGGATTTCAGGGACAGAAATATTTTGATAGAAATTGGTCTCATGTACCCACCAGTAGGGTCTTTGTCCAAAAAGGATCCTACAGAGAAAGAAATTGTCTGAGGTGTTGTGAGTGAATAGAAAGAGAAGGGATTCCATTCAGCATCATCATTTAAGGCCAAAAAGCAATAGTGGAGTCACATGCGAATCGATTTTTCTGAACATTAAGATCCGGAGCTACTGATCTAGGAATTATGGGATTTAAGAATACTGTGCAAGAAAGTAACAAACATAATTCTGGCTTATCCACTGGACAAATGTTAATTTTGAAGGCTACACAACTTTAGTAACTGAAGTCCTTTTCCCATGCCATGAAAAATAACTTACTAGGCTTTAGCTAATTTATTAAAAAAAAAAAAAAAAGGGGGGGGGAGGAGAAAGTGGAAGAAAAAAACCCTGAAATCTTACATTCTATCAAGACAACAAGAAGGTTCACATAGTAAAAGATGGACTCTGATAGGAGTGGGATGTTCATTTCTGCAATGGTTAATCTCTTAATAAGGTAGTTGCAGAACCCAAGTTTTTTAAGGTGGAAGATGTTACTATGTAAGTCATTGTTTAACTGTGGTTGGTTGATTAATTCATAATTTGCTGAATTTGTGAAATTGACTAAGGTATAAACCATAGTTTACAAACTACAATTGGCAGTATTCACATAATACACTAAGAAAAAGCAGACAGACATGGGTTAACATATGTGAACCCAGCCTCCACATTCAGCAGCTCAGCCTAACAATGAAACTCTAAGTTCACGTGACAAACTGAAGTTTATCTACCTACCATTTAAATACGAGATTTAGCCAGTCACCAATCACAGCAACCCAGATGAGCTTGATTCCCACAGCTTCACAGAGGTGGAACCAAATAGGAAACAGGACAAAAAAAGTGTTTCGAAGATCGGCAGCAAAAGAAACAAAGAGGAACCAGTCCTGCGATCCTGGGTATCTTGTTTGTAGAAAGTGTATGGCTTGGATGCCTGTGTGATATAGAATATCCATGCTGGCTTCCATTCTATCTCTGGTTGAGCAACAAGCTATCTTTGGTCTATATTGCAGCTGCAATGTACCCTTTAACAGAAGCCTGCTGTCTTTTATCCCCTCTCGTGTGTAGCAGCTTGAGCTTTGAACCCAAAATTACTTTGGTCACAAAAACACCTCCTGGTCAAAGGTGCTTCCCCAAACAGCTTGGGACAAACACACTTAAAGCAACTTATATAAGAGGGGCAAGTAAGCTATCCAAACCAATCCATGTAACCATCATGACAAAGTTGTTTAATTCTTTGCAGAGTTGCTCCTTAGTTATCCTTCTGCCCCCACTCCTGAAAAAAACTTAAGGGAACATTGCTGCATTTTATCTATGTATCACTTCTGTTGAAATTAGGGTTTGCGTTTGTGGTATCTAAATTTGATTCTGGATCTTAGTGAATAAGCTCAAATGGACATTCTCTGAATGTCAGTTGGTATTAACCCATTGTTTGAAAACCTGAAGGCAACTACAGATTTAATTCTCATCTTACAAACGTTCATTTAGTGACCAAAGTTACAACAGCAATGAAAAAAGTTACTTTTGACTATTTTTCACATTTTTAAGTGTTGCAGAATCTCCATGGCCATGTGATCAAAATTCAGATGCTTGGCAATTACCATGTATTTATGAGAGCAGCAGTGTCTTGGAGTCAAGTGATCATTTCCAATAAGCAAAGTCAATGGAGAAGCCTGATTCACTTCACAACCATGTTACTAACTAAAGGCCCGGTCCCACTGGCCGATGGACGCAAAACATATGCATAAAGGACACAACGGACAAGCAAAATTTTTGGGGTGGCTCCATCTGTTGTCATCCGCTCCAAAAAGTGGCAAAAATTTGCATAAAAAGAATGGAAAAGAATGGAAAAGAACAGACGTGGGTAGTATGTAGCGGGGATGTTAAACGGATGTTCATCGGAAGCCTAGCGGATGAAAGCAGATGGAAGGGGATGACACCTCCGAAGGGGTTCCGGGGGATAATTGCGAAGTGGGTGCATAGCGGATGAAGCAGATGCATCACGTACGCCTAAAGGAAAGAAAGGGGATGCCGCGCGGATGTATATTGGATGCAAACCGTTCACTGCGCATCCTTTCTACTTCCGTGCTACTAACGATGTTCCATGTACCCTTTCTTTCCTCCCTCTTTCCGTTTTCAGCTGCAGCGGATGTGAGTTGCGAGGATGCCCAGAGGATGGGAGAGGATACAGCGGACATTTAACAGATGATAATGGACATAGAACGTTGGTTGCTCGTATGTCATGGATTTACATTGTACACGGCGGAAAGTTCATCCGTTCACAAAGTTTTGTGCAGCTCAAAACTTCTTGCGCTGATGAAATTGCAATGAACAGATGCTCAACGGATAGAGAGTATGAAACATGTATGCAATGAGTACACAACGGATGCATAGCGTTTTCCAACGGATGGCAAGCTTTTTTTTATGTTTTACATCCTCTTTGCATCCGTAAGTGCAATGGGACCGGGCCTATATGATTCACTTGATAAATGTGGCAAGAAAAGTCATGTTGCTGTTGTTCAGTTGCTAAGTCATGTCCAACTCTTTGCAATCCCTTCAATCATAGCATGCTAGGTTGTCCTGTCCTTTACTATCTCCACTGCCCAAATTCATGTTCATTGTGTGGATGACACTATCTAATCATCTCCTCTTCTGCCACACCCTTCTCCTTTTGCCCTCAATCTTTCATAACATTAGTGTCTTTTCCAATGAGTCCTTTCTTCTCATTTGATGGCCAAAGTATTTGAGCTTCAGAAGAAAGCCCATGAAATGGGGCAAAACTTAATAGCTGTCTTGTTTAGCAATGAAAATTTTGGGTTCAGTCGTGGCTGTAAATAAAGGATTACAGTACAAATTGCCTTTTAAAATTAATTGAAATAAATAAGATATGTTTTATTATTTTATCTACCAGTGGCTATAAAGCTCAAAAGCTGTAGTTGCCTTCAGTTTTCCTTCTATTGAAGAATACTTGCTCTTCCTCAAGGATTGCAAATTAGTAACCTGATAACACATTTCAATCATTTCTGTGCCCATAATCATATTATGAAATAATAACTAGTATTTTAATACATTTTCATATATTCTGTAGAACTACATGTCTGCTGTTCAGCTAGCAAATCTTAAAAAAAAAACTCCTGGGACATTGTTCTTCTCAAAAAGTACAACTTTATTGAATAAACTACATTGGCACAGAAGAAGTGAACAGCTCTGAGTTTCTGAGCAAAAGCCCACATACTTATTATTTTTCCCTTTGGCCATCCCCTTCAGTTCATTGCATTGTCCAATTGAATATGCTCCTTTTGTTATGAGAATGGTCTGCATTGTTCTAAACACCTGCTCATCGTGACCTTGGGGGTGCAGCAGGGTATCATGATCTACAGACAGATTTTGCATTATCAATGCTCTGGGATGGGGTGGAAGTGAGGATTTTGCTTTATCAGATAATGAGCCACTTGTTGTTGTCCCATTCCACTGACAGATTCCACTTCTTCAGCCAGGATTATTGTCTCAGTAATTCCAGAAGCTACAATAAAATGGATAGCCTCTATGTGATTCCAGAGCCCTGTCAGGCTCACTCTCTCTGTCAGGCACAGCAGTGTCAAACTGGATCTCTTCAAGGCCTGGATCAGCATTGTAGTTCTCCGTGGGCCACCTGGAGGGATGGGAGTGGGATGGATGCCTCCCACACCCCATTTTGGCTGGCAGAGTGTTGGAATTGGCTGTCCAGGCAAAAAACAGGGTGTGGGGGCATGCGTGGTCCCTTGCACCCTGTTTTTGCTGACAGAGTGCTGCAGGAGGCCATTCAGATCAAGAACAGGATGCGAGGAGGCTGCACATGCTCCTCCATGCTCCGTTTGCACCAGAGGCACTGCAAGCCAGTCCTTTGTTATTTCTAGGCTGGCTCCGCGGGCCACATTTAAGCATTCCACAGGCCAGATCTAGCCTGAAGGCCTTGAGTTTGACACCCTTGGTCAGGCAGGTCCCTGTCACTCTTCTCCCAATAAGGGAACCATCTAGCTGTTCAAAGCCCATGAACCACTTTTATTTCTTGTGTCTTAGCACCAACATTTGCACTGTTGGCAAACTGATCAGGAACTGGGTGCACCCCAAGTCTAATAGGGTTGTGAGAGTGCCCTTTAGTCCCAAGTAAGGCATTAGGATCTCCACTTGGGCAGTCATCAGGATGATGGCACCACCTATCATCAGGTAATTGGCCTCCTTGCTGTCACTCTCATAGAAGGCCAAGCCAGGCTTAACGGAGGCCAAAGTTCCCTCCTCCTCACTGGATTGTGGAGAGACCTCTGCAATCTGGATCTTTTCCTTTGGCTTCTCTGGTGATTCCTTTGCTTTTGGCCAGGTTAGGACTCGAAATACAGATGCTGGACCTAGAGCAGGGCAGTTGGCCACTTGCTGGCCTTCCTTACCACATGAGAAATAGGCTCCTGGGATTTGGTGGGGCTTCTCTTAGGGACCAGGGAGAACCTCCCTCCATCCCCCCTGGGGCTGCTGGGTATCTCTCGGCTACCCAGTCAGGGCTACTCTTGTGTGCATTATGATGCCAGTAGCCCATCAGATCTAGCTGCACATTAGTGGCCAGCTGGTACCATGCCTGGTGGTCATTAGGCACCCTTTGAGGTAGGCAGTTGTAGTACAGCTCCCACTTTACACTATCCTGGAGCTGGTAGACCAGCAGAAGCTCAGGCCATTGTCTCAGGTGAGCCACCAGGCTGCAAAACTCTCAAATGTATTTACTTATTTATTTATTTTATTTATTTTGTCCAGCAATTATAAGTATAAACATAATTATGGATACATGAAATGGATACATATAAGAAAAATAAAAAAGAAACAATAGGATAGGGAATGGTAGGCACGTTGGTGCACTTAATGCACGCCTCCTACAGACCTCTTAGGAATGGGGTGAAGTTAATAGTAGAATGTCTAAGGCTAAAGTTTTGGAGGTTTGGGACTCTACCACAGAGTCAGGTAGAGTATTCCAGACATGGACCTCTCTGTTGATGAAGTCGTATTTCCTGCAATCAAGTTTGGTGCGGTTTACCTTGAGTTTGTATCTATTGTGTGCTCTTGTATTGTTATGGTTGAAGCTGAAGTATTCATTGACAGGTAGGACATTGCAAAGTATAATTTTATATACTATACTTAGATCGGACCGAAGGCAGTGCAGTTTTAGGTTGTCTAGGTCTAGAATTTCAAGTCTGATGGAATAAGGTATTCTGCAATGAGTAGAGGAGTGGAGAACTCTTCTTGTGAAATATTTCTGGACTTTCTCAACTGTGTTAATATCAGATACGTAATGTGGGTTCCAGACTGATGAGCTGTATTTAAGTATTGGTCTAGCAAATATTTTGTATCATGATCAGCTGAGACTCGGGAGGCAGGGAATAGATGGGGGCAGGACAAATCAGAGTTGGTATTTGCCGATTTTCTGAACTACTCAAAATTTCTGCTACCGGTTCTCCAGAACGGGTCAGAACCTGCTGAATACCACCTCTGTGCAATCCCCATACCCTCTGGTTGCTTTTCTTAATTTCCTCTCTATTGTTGGACTGACAGAGTGCTAAGAAAGCATCATTGTTAGAACTTACTGCTATTTCTAGAAGAAACTTCTGATAGCATTTGTGGCTGTTGGAAGAAATGTCCATCTGGGTTCAGTTCCAAGTGGGGAGAAAGGGACTGGAAATATGGAGGCTATTTGGAAAGATGGTTTAATGGTGGACAGGACCATATGGTTTCATGTCCTAGACAAATCGAGCACATAGGTGAGAGAGGGAGAGAGATTTATATCTTCTGTTGGGTTTTGAACTTGCTTCCTGTTCCTGTGGCAAGAAATGTATCCTAATTGGTTGTCAGATTCCCATGGGATCATGCAGGGGTAACTTTGTAGGTTGTCCTGAGTCCCAAGCTTGATTGAATCTTGCTGAGGGATGTAATAAAGGGGTTTTGGGCAATTCCTATTATGACTTAATGACTTTGTCCTGGTTTATATCTAAGTAAGGGCTAATCCTATCACCCTGGAGCTGAAGATCTTTTTGTGTTGTAGATAAGCTTGCCCAGCCTTTCTGGGCTATTAACAAAGGTGGGGACTGCTTTCCAAGAGTGCGTTTCTCCTTTTCTCATCCAGGAAGATATAATATTCTGCCTTTTTAATATTTCCTAGAAAATTTCATTTTTCTAGGGGAAGGGTGGGTGCTAACTTTCTGCAAGGCAATGCTTTCACCTCTGTTCTCCCAACAACTTTCAAATGCTTGTGTGCATATAAAGTGAAGGAACATTGTGTCATGATTACTTGTTACCACCTCATATCTTTTCAGGATTCTGCCAAATACTTTCCCAGAAAATTAACAAGATATTTTCCCGGCGCCTTTTTCACTTTTTCTTTTGAGAAATGTAGGACAGGATAATGATGGCGTTCTTTCAGTCATCAGATGGCGTTCTTTCAGTCATCAGGCATAAGCTTGTGAAAGCCATAAAAATTCCAGCAAACTATCCATAGGGCCTCATTTTTAAACATGAAGTTCTGGAATCCATCATCTCTCCCTCCCTTTCTCTCTCTCTCTCTCTCTCTCATCTACAGAATGCCTCTCTCTCCCTCCCACCCCTTCTCACACACACACAAATTTAATTGTAAGAGTTCAAAAGGTATTTGCTGCTGCTGGGATTGCTGTTGCCAAGTAACCAGCAAAATAAAGAAACAAAACATTTTTTTCTTGGCTTAGCTACCCAAAACCTCAAATAACTTGCAGTTTGTGATTTGAGGAGCTTGAGGACTACAGAGCTTGGGAGCTCTATTGGTGGAAATTCACACCAGAATTTGCATTCCAGTTGATTTCCCCTCGAAGCAACTAAGACAGAAATCTCAAACTAGATTTCTTTGAAGGCCGGATCAGCATTGTAGTTCTCCTCCACAGGTCAGCTGGGGGGGAGGGGGGAGACACACAGGACAGACACCTTCTGCAGCACTCTACCAGCCAAAATAGGGCGCAGGGGGGCCATGTGCTCTCTCTGTGCCTTGTTTTCAGCCTGGATGTCCTCCTGCATCACTTTGCCAGCCAAAATGACAAAGGGAAGCCGACGGTTGTGGAGTACAAGAAGACTTGTAAATAAAATACCTGAATTTCTCTTCTTACTAAATATGGCTATATTCAACATCATATTTGTCTCTGAAACATGACTCAACACATCTCTCCCTGACTCCATTACCACAGTAAGAGACCAGCATGTTTACTAATCAGATCATGAAACCCATAATGGCGTTTGTTTCTATCCATAGTGGTGGTGTTGCTATCTTCTATAAAATGTCCCTACATCAAAAAAACATCCAAGTTACCCAGGAGCTTGCTATTCCTGAGACCATCATCTGTGAACTGTCCTTAAATATCACATTTCAGTTCTTACTATGTTACAGAGCCCCTGATTATGACATCGAACATGCAAACAAGCTAAATATACTACTAACATGGGCAGCATCCTGCCCACACACTTTTATCTTTCTTGGTGACTTCAATCTACCTCATATTAACTGGACCCTTAACGAATGTACAACTGAACCCATACATGCAACCTTCTTCAATGCTGTTACAAATCTGGGACTGGAAAAACTAGTAACCAACAATACTAGACTTAATAACTGCCTCGATCTCATCTTCTGCAATATTTTGAATTCAATTTATGGAATACAAATTAAAGAACCCTTTTCCAACATTGACCACAACATGATTGACTTTTGTGTCAACATACGTCCACACAAAAATCATCACAATGATGGAATCCCCAATTATAACTTCAAAAAAGGTAACTATGATCTTATAAACAATGATCTCTCATCCCTTGATTGGCAATTTCTATTCACTGGATGCAATACTGTTGTAGACCATTACAACACATTTTTTACTTGAAGTCAAAAGAGTCATCAAATTATATGTACCAATAACAACTCCCAAAACCAGAAAAAATGAATTACCCATAACAATAAGGAAGCTTCAATCCCAAAAGAAATCACTTCGGCAGAAAAACAAATCTGATCATGTTGCCAACTTCAAGTCGATACAAAAATTTATGCCACCAGATAAAGACTGAATGCACCAATTATCACATTAAACAAGAGGAAAACCTTCTATGCACCAATTCTACCCGCGCTTTCTACAATTTTCTAAACAATAAGCGAAAAGACTCAAGGTCCATCCCACCCCTGAAAGAACCAAATGGTAAAGACAGCATTAATTAATTAATTAATTAATTAATTAATTAATTAATGGTAAAGACATCATTAAAGCCAACCTCTTTAACACATTATTTGACTCAGTATTTGTAAATAGCAATGGATCATGCCCAGTATTTCCTAGTCAAACCACAGATGACTGCAATGATCCATTACATATTGATTTTACAGAAGACAATGTTGAAAAAGCACTACGCACTCTAAAACCATCTCTATCTATTGGACCAGATGGAATATGTGCCTACTTCTTAAAAAACTGCCATAGCCGAACCTCTAAGCATAATCATGAAAAATCTCTAATGATCTAGAGCCCAGTGTAACTACATAGCCAAAAAGGGATTCAAAGTTGTTAACCTAATCCTGCTTAGCTTTTTCTCCGGTAATATCACACTACTAATGAGCATACAAAACATTTACTGGACCAATACTTGAATACAGCTCATCAGTCTGGGACCTGCATTATGTATCTGATATTAATACAGTTGAGAAAGTCCAGAAATATTTCACAAGAAGAGTTCTCCACTCCTCTACTCATTGCAAAATATGCCACCAGACTTGAAATTCTAGACCTAGAAAATCTAGAACTACACCGCCTTTGGTCTGATCTAAGTATAGAACATAAAATTATATATTGCAATGTCCTACCTGTCAATGAATACTTCAGCTTCAACCATAACAATACAAGAGCACATAATAGATACAAACTCAAGGTTAATTGCATCAAATTTGATTGCAGGAAATACGACTTCAGCAACAGAGTGGTCAATGTCTGGACTACTCTACCTGACTTTGTGGTTTCTTCCCCAAACCCCAAAAACTTTAACCTTAGACTGACTACTATTGACCTCACCCCTTTCCTAAAAGGTCTACAGGGGGTGTGCATAAGCGCACTAACATGCCTACCGTCCCTGTCCTACTGTTTGTTTGTTTTTTCTTATTTGTATCCATGTCATTTATTCATAACTATGTTTATACTTATATCTATTATCTTATAATCGCTTGACAAAATAAATAAAATAAATAAAAAATAAAAAAATGCTGCAAAAGTTGTCCACATCAGACAAAGATCAAGACTGTGTCAGGAGAAGATTGAAGTCACCATTTAAACCATTATTCTAAACATCTTGGGATTTGGGTGGAAGAAAGACTGCATCAAGCACAGGGGTCCTTCGAGAACGGTAAGTGGGCTCTTCCCAAGCTAAATGTATTTGGATAGGCCTCAACTGAAGACCAGAATTTCCATTGCTAAGCAAGGTATTTGTTAAATGAGCCATCCCCGATTTTATTACCTTTTTGTCATGCTTAAGTGAATCACTGCAGTTGTTACGTGAATTGTGAAGAAGTCATTGAGCAAATCCAGCTTCCCTATTGGACTTTGGTTGTCAGAAGTCAGCTGCGAAGGTTGCAAATGGTGATCACATGATCCCAGGATTCTGCAATTGTCCTAAATACATGTCAGTTACCAAGCATCCAAATTTTTTATCATGTTACTGCAATGGTTGGAAACATGAGGACTGATTGTAAGTCACTTTTTTGAGTATTGTAACTTCAAATGGTTTTTAAATGAATAGTTGTAAGTCTAGATCTATTAGTGTCTGCCCAAAGAGTCATCCTCCTAACTTTAAGCCAAAATAATACTGTAGTGCAGGGGCGTCAAACTTGTGGTCCGTGGGATCATCATGTGCTGGCCATGCCCACCCCTGATTTAGTGAAGGCGAAAAAAGTTGTGATATGTCACGTGATGACAATGTAATGTTGCAAGTTTGACATCCATGCCAGAGTGTTTCATTTTTTTTTTCAGTTTGAGCTTTTAACCATTTTAAGAAAGTTACACGAGAAAATACAAACAAAATAAGTATAGAGAAAGAAAAATATTAATAAAACATAAGAAAAATCATTATAGAAAAACTGTATAGTGACACATTCTGTCTTCCATTTGTTTCCCCAACCATTATCCCCAATCACCAGGCACAGTCAAAATATCTGTATTTTTCATTGAGCATTGATAGTTATCACTATTGAATTTGTTCAAAGTACTTTGTTGTTTCAGATGGCCTCATAATTCTTCTTTAGAAATCATATATACATGTCTGAACCTGCCTTACTGTGTGAGACATTCCTATTGAAATTTGAGTAATTTTGTTACGCGAGTGTGTGTGTATACAGGTGTGTGTTTGTATGTGTGTGTACAGAAGTGTGTGGCTTATTTTCCCATTTTGGTCTCCAAATATAAACTTTCTATTATTTCAGTGCTGTGAAGATATCACAAGTCATTATTGTGGAAATTTCCTAAATTGTATTATCATAAAATCTAGTACTTCTAATAATCCTGAAGTTACAGCTATAAACTTCAGTCATTGGAAATATTTCCTTATTGGGGCTCTGTGGTGTTTTTTTTTTTAAAGGGAAGAAGATTAATGTAGACCCCTTTTTAAAAGCTTGAACAATATAAATTATAGATTGGCCTCTATTGACAAAGTACTGTCATTGTGAACAAGGGTACATGATGTGAAAAACATTGGAAAGCTGTACAAATGAGTGAGATACATGATTTATTTCCCAGATGAAGAGGCATTGTTTTAAAAGTCTTCTCTTGTTTCCTGTTTCTCAGCCTAGTTTTTCAGGATGAAAACCAACATTAGAAAAGGAAAATTAAACATTGTCAAGCTCTATCCCCACTTTTATCAGCAGAGAACATGTAATGTCTATCTCATACCAACTCTCTTTTGTTTAGAGCTACATTTTCCTGTTTATCACTATTCTATTGTCATCAGCTTGGGCAGTTTGTTCTCATTTTCCTGGAAATCTGGTTCACACAGCAAATATGTATTGTAAGCAGACAGTTCTAGTGCAGAACAATGTTGTGCGTATTGTGCCACTGGGAAAAAGCAGGGCTAATATTTACCAGCCAACCAGTGAAAATGCCTGGCTTATCTCTTGTTACCAATGAAAGTCCAGGCTTAAGGCCCTTGACCTGGTGCAATCTGCGCAGGCAGTGGCAAGTCCCTGAAGGCCAGGCCATTGCAAATGCAGAGCTAGAATTCAAAAAGATCGAAAACCAGTCATTTGCTGATCTTGTCTATTTTGCGCAACAAAGTTTAACTAAGTCTTATGTTAGAGTCCAGCTACTTATACTATCTTCCTCAGCAGCAGCATTAAAAATAAGGAGGGAGGGAATGATTGTGAAATAGTTGGATAAGAGCAGAGTGACTCCATCAGAAAGCATGCTCTGTCTTTCCTCCATTGCATAGGTTTTGTTTTTTGTTTTTTGCATTGTAAAATGTTTTTGTTTTTTGCATTGTAAAATGTTTTTGTTTTTTGTTTTTTGCATTGTAAAATTTTGGGGGATGTGAGATTTTAAAAGAAGATTAAACACCAACATCCAAGGTATCAATCTTCTTGGTTCTTCAGAACAACTTTATGAATCTGATAATTACAAAATAAAACCATGGGGAGACTCTAATCACACACTTTACTTACCTTTTAATCCCAATAATCTGAATCTTTTAAGAGTTTGGGTAGATTTTAAATTTGAACAGCCAGTTTTACTGGGAGCCTGAAGTCTGTCATGTGAAGAATAAGATGATATAGAGAAGCAAAATGCATACTTAGAATTAGAGATCCAGATATTGCTATTCAGCCTATCAGTATTGGTATTGGAAATGAATTTAGGGGATTAAAAATGAGTCAAAGAGATTAGAGAAATGTTTAAGATGCAATTAAAACAAAAATTCCATTATAAAAATAATAGAAGAAAGCAAAAAATATTTGGATTTTTTTTGGTTTTAATTCTGTTCTTGTTTCTCTATTATTTTCTATATTTTTGTTTATTTTGAATGTGAAAGGAGAAAGTAAAAAGCAATTTATTGCTTTGTACATTGTAATATAAAAGCAACAAATTGCTTTTCAGTTTCTCCTTTTCACTAAATTCACACTCCGTTTCACTCCTTTTCACAACAAAGAGAGAGATAATTTTGTTACCTTTTTGTTACTGCTATTAGAGTGTCAAAATCCCGAAAGACTTTATTGCATTTCACTCAAATAGAATTTTACTGAATCAATCTACATTCTTTCCATTTCATATCTAAAGTACCAAATGGCCAATGGATACCAAAATTTTTGTGCTCTGATATTCAACTATGCATTCATTTTGTTGTATGAGAGATGACCAGGAGATTATGACTAATATTATTACCATTATTACTGCTGCTGCTACTGCTGCTGCTACTATTACTACTATTGCTACTGCTGCTGCTGCTGCTGCTACTACTACTACTACTACTACTACTACTACTACTACTACTACTACTACACTAGCCAGCTGGCTCTGGAAGAAAGAATAATGCTTGACTCTGGCCTGACACTATTACTTATCTGTTCATGGAATTACCTATAGGCAGTGGTGGTATTCAGCAGGTTCTGACTAGTTCTGGAGAACTGGAAGCAGAAATTTTGAGTAGTTTGGAGAACTGACAAAACCCACCTCTGACTGGCCCCGATCCCATCTACTCTCTGCCTCCTAAGTCCCAGCTGATTGGCTGGGTCTTCTTTTGTTGCCCTGCACAGGAGAATGGAGCTGGAAACAGGTTAGTAGGGTGGGGAGGGAAAGGGATTTAGCAGTAATCTTCCCCCAGTAGTGGGGTGGGATTGGAGATTTCACAATATCGTTTCCCTGCCATGCCCAAACCACGCCATGCCTATCAAGCCACACCCACAAAACTGATAGTAAAAAAATTTGAATCCCTCCACTGCCTATAGCATAGTGCAATCTTGCACCCTATGCTTTTTAATATCTATCGGTAGTTCGATATCTACAAGAGTTTGCCTGGGTTAAAGTGTCTAGGTTCATAAAATGTATCTCTTTTTCTTATTGTTCAAACCAAGTAAAATAATGAAAACCCTGAGAAGGAATCAGATGAGCAAGATGTTGGTATGCAAACAGGATAGAGATGTTAACAGTATTTGTAAAGAAGGCTTTAGCTAATGTTTATTCAAGAGATACAGTACTTCATAAAAGTAGAGATGACAAATTGTTCAAACAGCTGTGGTTTGGAAAACATTTTATAGCTCCTAATTCCCAGCTCCTGGTAAATTATCTAGGTAAAGCTATAGACTTTGACCAAGGTACAACAGAGGAAAATTAAGAAATGTTATATGTTTGTTATCCAAACAAAAAGGATAAACAGTATAATCCATTTTTGGACTTGTGATGGTTGGCTAGTGACAATTTGTCATTAACTTCCTTGTTAGAAAGCACATCATGACCCAGGGAAGTTATTCACATAAAATATGTAGTATCTGAACAGTTCAGATTTATTGAGTACAATTTTTTGGTTTGTATTTTTTATTCCTGTAATGACTTAAACCTAATCGTACACAACTTTCTGAAGGATAGCCCAGTCACTTTTTGATTCAGGAAAACTAGATGTTTTTTGATAGATTATTCTAATGTTTACCATGGTTGTTTTACTATTTGAATGTCTTGATTAAAAAGATAGAATTAAGTAATTTTTAAAGCACGAATAAATGAATTTCTTTTTAAAATTCAACCATCTGCATATAGAAGTATTACTGGTTTGTTTTTTGACACACTAAAAACTTTACATTACTCAAATAGATTTAGATAGGATTGTGTTCTCTAGAAACAGTATTTATTCCAGATAAACTATTATAAACCTTTGTAAATACAATTATGCCCAGTTATGCAAAGATTAGGAAATTATCCTCCAAATTAAACACAGTTTAATGAAAACATTTTAATAGGTTAATGCTAATAAATACATTTATCCAGTTCTATTCAGACATCTTTTCTGTCATGGCTAAAAATCAGTAATCATAAATTTAGTGTGATCTGATCCTATTTTCTGCAAACTTCTACCATGGAAATAATCAACCCTAATCCTAATCCTAATCCAAACTCTTCATCATTTAGAAAGGCAAAGGATGTAAATGATACTGGAACTCCCAGCAGTGGTAAATAGGAAACCTGGTTCCATTAACTAATGCAAAAATTGGAGTGCATGACATGGACTTGAGGAAATAGATTTCTGTGTTTTGCTAGGACAATAGGTACATGGCCAAACAAGTGTGAGGGAACAGAAATGAAAGTGTATTGAAAGTGGAACTGGTAGTCCAATCACTCCTCCATATCACATATATTTTTCTCCTCTAGTTCTTCTTGAATCAGTTTGAGTCAATTGTCTTCACTGTTGAGTTCAAAATATGCAAGGAATATGATAAGTCCACCGTTGTTCACCCCCTTTTTCTTCTAGCTAACCAATTAGAAAGCTAACCAATTACAAAGAACATCCTTCAATTTGTTTCTGAACCGCCATCAGCCATGGACTAATAAAAATCCTCCAACTCACTCCACATAAAAATAAAATATTAGTACCAGTCCTTTCCATATTGGTGTCTGGACAGCAACAGAATGATGAAAATAACCTTTTTGCATATATATTTTATTTTTCCATT
Source organism: Laticauda colubrina (assembly GCA_015471245.1). Classification (NCBI taxonomy): domain Eukaryota; kingdom Metazoa; phylum Chordata; class Lepidosauria; order Squamata; family Elapidae; genus Laticauda; species Laticauda colubrina. The sequence continues at coordinate 8,393,223 of BLBF01000044.1, forward strand.
CAATTGTGTCTGATTCTTGGAGACTGCCTGCACAAGTCCCTGCAGTTTTCTTGGCAATTTTTTTCAGAAGTGGTTTTGGCCATTGCCTCCTTTCTAGGGCTAAGAAAAAGTATCTGGCCCAAATTCACCCAGTTGGCTTTGTGTTTTAGGCAGGACTAGAATTTACAATCTCCCAGTTTTTAACCTGATGATTTAACCTGGACCAAATTGGCTCTCTCTATATACTGGATGCAAACTCAACTTAAAAATGGAATTTCATCCAATATATGAAGAGAACAGAGAAGAAGTATGTATATGTGTAACAATCAGAGTTCAGATGAGTGCACCAAAGTTCTGACTTCTTAACCTGCTTGCCTTCATTCTGGCCTATACTGTGGTAGAGGGAATTAGTGGAGGGAGAATGAAACTTGGAAGAGTCAATGAAAATGCTGCTTCGGGTGACAAGATGCACATAGAACTAAATTAATATGATAAAAAGATTTTATTTTGAGATATTTCATTATATTACTCCAATATGAGGAGAGATTTTAAAATATTGACTCAGCTGGATTCTGTAAGTCCAACAGATAGAGATATTGGATTTTGTTTTGACTAAGATGATAATGCAGGAAGTACAACCACACATTTTTCATTCATTGAATTAGCAATCCTTAACAATCAGGACATATTTATAGTTACTTGAAAATTATTAGCAACTATGTTATTGCATTTTACTGCATTCAAAATTTGTTCTAACCAATATTGTCAGAATAGAAGACATGTAAGCATGAATGTTATACTCAGAAAGAATATATTTTTTGTTTCTGCTTGTTGGGTTTTACAGGGGTTATCAAAGGAGGAATTAAAAACTGAAGACTTACTGACATTGAAGATAACACACAGCTGTAGTTTCCTGTTAGACTCAAACTTGCCTATTCCACCCTACTGTCCTGCTTCTCACTGGCTGTGCTCAAAAAACAGAATGACTATTCTGGGAGAATTGTAATCTGCCTTTGTTGGCATCATACTTAGCCACAGATATCTTGATATTAAAGGGAGATTGTGTGCCATCTACTCTTTCTGTTGTGGCTCCCATGGGTGACTCCCATGGAGTCTGGGGAAAATTACCAAGCTGCAGGTTTTGCCATCCTATGTATTTCAGGAATGGTGAAATATAGAAAGAGAAATGATAGATTATCTGTGTTTTTGTTAGGTCCTTCTATAGTCTCATTTTTGTACCAGTTTCTGTAAAATCATACATTGTAAAATCATACATTGCAATATCCTACCAGTCTATGAATATTTCAGCTTCAACCATAACAACACAAGAACAAACAATAGATACAAACTCAAGTTTAACCGCACCAAACTTGATTGCAAGAAATACGACTTCAGCAACAGAGTGGTCAATTTCTGGAATATTCTACCTGACTCTGTGGTTTATTCCCCAAACCCCAAAAACTTTAACCTTAGACTGACTACTATTGACCTCACCCCTTTCCTAAGAGATCTGTAGGGGGCATGCATAAGTGCAGCAACGTACCTACTGTCCTTGTCCTATTGTTTCTTTTATTTTTGTTATATGTATCCATGTATTCATAGCTATGTTTTTACTTATACCTATTATCTTGTAAGCAATTGACAAATAAAAATAAAATAAAATAAATAAAATGAAAAATATATCTCTTTGTATTACATAGCTGACTGAGGGTGGTTAGTTTGGAGAATCAAGCCTAGTATTTTTTGAGACTAAAATTAAACCTTTCTAAATCCCAGGGTTTAACTATTTATATTATTTATTAATCTCTGTATAATCCAGTTGTATATTTTATATAAACAAAATTTAGCACTAACATGACAAACTCAAGAGGAATTCCTCTCTTTTCATGTAGAGTCAGCAGGATAAGCTGATGTATCTGTTTTTCACGTAAAACTCACCCACAAAGCAACTAGTGATAACTTGAGTGACACATTTCTATTAGCTTTCTGGACAGAGATGCCCTGTGCAATGGGGCATTTTCATCAAGTGGCAAGAACAGAGTTCAGAAGGTTAACCCAACCCATCCCATCCTGTCAATATTTATTCTGCAGAGCCCCAGTTTGGCTCATTTGTTTAATGTCACACAGAGACAGGTACAATATGAGTAGGCCCTTTTAAAAAAATTGACATGAATAAGAAAGTAGTTGACCTGTACTATTTTGAGGGAAAAAAATAATGTTTTTTTCAATCTCTTTTGAGCAATGTCTTCATGCTCTCTTATTCCACCCTTAAGAATGGGGAACTTCTTGTTTTGGTCCAATTATTTATATACAAAAAAAATCATAGTAATGTACTCCAAATTCAAAGCATGCATTTTATTTTATTGCCTCTTTGTTTGGTATAATAAATCTTTCTGTATTTTCTAAACTGTATAATTATATGAAACTGTGAAGAAAAAAGCGAAGAAGGTGGCCTATGCATTTAAGACAGGTCACATTCTTGGGCTATTTATATATCACTCAGGCTAGGAAACAACAAGGCTCCATCACACTCAGTTCCTCAATTCGTCCCATCTTGGTTACAGTAATGTCATCAGCTAGCTTGCAGTAATCCAGAATAATATTGTATGTCCCTGTGATTATCTTCTGGGCCTCTCTGCTTATCCAACCTCTTATTGTTTAGCACAGTGTCCTTGTTATATCTCAAACATTATATAAACCTCCAAAAAAGGAGAAAAAGGAAGGATGCTATAAGGAATGGGACACAGAGAAAAATTATTAGCAAGTTTGGCAGTGGTGTGTCACAGTTGCATGGCTCAATATCATATTATCTTTGCAACACAGAGAGAGATCATTAAAAAGAGCAATATTTGTGTGATGTTAAATCAAATATGAGAGCCAATTTAGTTGGAGTGCCCAACCAGGCTCCAGCATAGAAACTGGGAAAGTGTGAGTTTTGGTTCTACTTTAAGTATAAAGCCACCTGGGTGACCTGAGACCATTTATTTTCTTTCAACCCTAGGAAGGAGACAATGTCAAACTACTTCTGAAATCTTGTCAAGAAAACTGCAGGAATTTGTCCTGATAATTTCCGAGAATCAGACACAATTGAATGGAAGAAAAAAAAAGTGATGGGCAAAGTGTGGTTCTGAAGATCACTATCTTTATGCTTTCAAAAGCTGTTTAATTCCTGAACTATCAATGTATCTTGCATGATTCTGTCTACTGATGACTGGCCCTTGCTCTTCTGAAAGAAAATATTTATGTCACTGAAAAGTTGTTCTTATGTAAAATGTATTAGTGTGAAGCTAATATAGTTGTTTTTCTCTCTCCATATCTAATTATGAGCATGAGAAACAGTTTAGTATAATGGCTGAGAGATCAAACTAGAAACTAGGAGAATCAAAAGTTCTAGCTTTGTCTTAGGCACAAAACCATATCATGCACTTGGACCAGTCTGTCTTAGTCCTAAGAAGAAGGTAAAAGCAAACTAGTTAAAAAAATCTTGCCAAGACAATTGGAGGTTCAGTTAAACTCAGATTTAATATGTGTGTTTTAGGGGAAAGTTCCATTAATGACAGAGAGCCAAGGTCACTGTTCCACAATAGTTAGGGATGGGGAAGGAAGATACTGGGAAAATGGGGCTAGGGACTAATGGTTAATCAGGTATATTGTGTTTACATCCAACATATATTCAGCCACGAGGATCAAAGAGGAAAAAGGAACTTGAAAAGTTAGGCAGCAGGCTGTCACAAGGATATGTGGTAAAGAAGAGAATGGAAAGGAAAGGTATACTTGCCTTGTTCTAAAAACATCATAAACCTCTTCTGGATTTTATGTCAGCTAATACATCTGAAACATCCAAAATGCTCCAGGTTTTTCTTAGGCTGGTTGATGACTCGCCCAGAATGGCCTGGTCAAGATTCTAAACCACAATATATTTATCTTATGCTTGAAGCAAAATGTGTTTTCCATTTCACTCACCTTATTATATATTCATTGAAAAGCTGATCTGTTTTTTTTTTTTTTTGTGATGTACTTGGCCATAACAAGAACCAGTTTGGTCTACTGGTTAAGGTACCGGGCTAGAAATCTGGAGATTGAGTTCTAGTACCGCATTATCCACTTTGGGCCAGTCCAACTGACCTCACAGTTATTATGGAAAAAATAGGAGGAGGAAGATGTGCTGAATATATCAGCCTTCTTATTTGTAAAAATAATACAGATGAGATACGAATAAATAAAAACATAAAGCAGTTGATCCAATTTTCAAGAAAACAAAATTAATTTGTCAACAAAAAGGAAGTATTTGAGGCCAAATTATATATTACATAAGAGAAAAATCAAATGCTGCAAAAGAGGCATCCAGCATGCAATTTTTAAAAAGTGTCAATTTTCAGTTAGCGATGATTCCAGACTGATTTTCGGAGTTTCTCAAAATGGGAGAGCTGACCATCTTAAGCTTTTTCTGTTGAGAGAGCATGTATTCTGAACCACCTTTCCCACTCACTCAGAAGCTCTCAGCTCTTTTATACAATTGCCATTTCCTTCAATACAATAAGGATATAGGAATTTGCCTGAAAGTTAGTTCTAGCAGACAGTTTTGTCTAAAATTATTTATATGAGTGTGTGAGTGTGTATGTGTGTGCGCACGTGCATGCACATATGCATGGAAAGTTGTTTTGAATTAAGGTCATGATAGAAAGTGATTAATAACTGACGGGAGAAGAATATGTAGATGAATTCCATTAAAGTCTCCATTGTTTGGATTCAATTGACATTGGATATAACAAAAGCATTTTCTTTTGTATTTTATTTCAGCCTTGTACAGCTTAAGTCCATTATTTCTGAAGTACTACAGGCAATGTTCTTATATATGTAATTTGCATCAATTTATATCATTTGCATGAATTGCTACAGATAATTTAAAATCATAGTTACCCAAATAACAAAAATGGTATAAACAATAATAAACACTCCAATTTAATGGAACTCTTTCTAGCCAATTGAGATGAAGGTATTTTCATGAATATAAAACAGAATAAATATATTTAGGTTGGATGGTTGCAGCAAGGTAAAGGCTGTGTCAGTGAAATTGCCAAGCAGAGGATCAAGTCAAAGTGACCATGTTTGGGCATCAGTATCTACAAAGACAGAAAGTTAATATTTATGCTATTCCCAGAAAACATATGCAATAAGGCAAAAGAAGCACAATCCTAGGTTAAAAAGCTCCTTTTTGTTGCTGGGAAAATTACATAGACATATTCATAAAATAAACAGAAACTTTATTTCATTGGGTGGAGATTTAACCCTCCTGCTGTCTCTATTACAATTGGTTCCAGGATTAGTTGGTTAGGGCACTCTGATACTGTACTGTACAAATTCAGATAAGTCATATGGTTGACCAATAAGAATCAAAACTGTGTCCAGAACATAGGGCAGAGTTGAGGGTTAGGGTTAGCCAGGAGAGTTCCTAAAGTCAAAGGCAATTGGTTTCTTCTTCCCTCTTCTTTCGATCCTTAATTCAGTGTAATTGTTATTTATTAACCCTGCTGTTTTTACTTGGCAATGTCTTTCCTTTGACCTTCCAGGGTATCACTGTGGCCTTGACATTTTCCATTCTCAATCAATTATTATTTCTGAAGAAATATGTTGCATGCTACATAGGGATGATGGCCTTACTGACCTTACTGATCTTACCTTCATGACTCTATCATACTCATTTAGTCAGTCTAATATTTGTCCTACAATTTTCCATATTATAGAAAAATAAAGTTTTAGAAGAAGAATATGTATTGTCATTACCGCACTCTTTTATAGTAGGTATATTTCCTAAACATTAGTCAGCCATAAATCCTCAGATTTTGGTGCAACCAAATCTCACACATTTTCTAACTGATAACATATAACAGATAATCAGAGTTGGAAGGGACCTTGCAGGTCATCTAATCCAACCCCTCACCTAAGCGGGAGACCCTAAGCCATTTCTGATAAATGGCAGACAAACTATTTTTTGTATGACTGTCTTTCCTGTAAGAATAGTCTGCTTGAAAACATACTGCTCCCCAATCTAAATCTTCAGACTCTTTTTTTGTTTTATTTAGCTTTGCTTAGTATATTTTGTATTTTTGGAAAAAAATGACCCAATTTTCTATGTGATATTTAATAAAATAATACATTTACTTATCTATCTATCTCTATCTATCTGTCTGTCTGTCTGTCTGTCTGTCTGTCTGTCTGTCTGTCTGTTTGTTTATGTGTTTATATATTTATTTATCTATTTATCTATCCATCTATCCATCCATCCACCCATCTATATTTTTAGAAAATGCATGCTAAAAGAATAAATCCTTTCCAATCAACCTAGAAATTCCCTAGTAAATTATTCATCTTCCTGGGCTCTGAAATCAACCAATATAGTGACAGCCATCCTAGTATTAGGAGGCATATAGCTCTTGAAAAAACTGCAATGCCAACATGAGTAACAACTGGAAGAAAAAAGATATCAGACTACCAACCAAATGCAGATTAGTCAATGAAATAATTTTTCCAACTGCTACTTATGGCTGCAAAACCTGGGCTCTGAAAAAGGCCAATAGAGGGTGGATGCATTTGAACTGTAGTGCTGGAGTAACTATTACATATCCCAGGGACTGCAAAAATCACAAACAAAGAAATCCTATGCTATACCTTACTAAAAAATATTACTTGAAATGAAGATCACCGAACAGTCATACCTTAGTCATGTCATGAAAGCTGACTCATTTGCAAATTCAATTATGCTGGGAATAAAAAGCAGAAAAAGAAGTGGCTGTCCCAGCACCCACTGGCTGGACCTTATAAAGGATGACATCAGGATGACCATGGCAGGATAACCAAGCAAGTAGTGCAAGATAAAGAGGCATGGAGAGAACTGAGGTTGGACACATCTGAATGGCTGACAACAATGACAAAATTCCTCTTTTCTTAACGATGATTACTTGGTTATTTCCAGAAAATACTGCTGTATGATTATTACTCCCTCAGTTATTGAATATTGCAGGGGGAATTGGAGGTTATGTTGTGTTTCCTATGTTCTTCCATATTTTTGTTTTCAGCAAAACTGTTCAAGAGGAAAAGATGAAAGAATTAAGAGATATACTCCAGGAAGCAATCTTTCTGTTTTTTCCTCTTCTTGTAACTACTTGTGCTGAAGAAGGAAAACAAAATTGATGAGACATTATGTTGGAGATACCAATTTAGCAAAAGCTCTTGTTAGCAGATATGTATCCCAACATTGGTAGGATGCTGAAACAAACTTTAACATTCCATAGCAGCATTTCCCATTTTTTAAAAAAAGAAAATTTCCTGATGTAGTTATGTAGGATGCAATATATGTATCAGCTCTGCCTGGTTTGGCTTGGTAGCTCTCAGGCAACCTACCATCAAAGGCTAGAAAAAGGGGGTGAGGATGGAAGGGCAATAAAACTGTGCGTGTATGTAATGGGAAATTGGGAGCAGGGAATGAGAGGTGATAACAACCAGAGTAGCCTGGATCCAGTTTGTACCAGCATTCCAAGGCCAGGCTCTCTAAGAAAATATGCAGACTAGCCTCGAACATCCCAGCGTTCTCAAAATATTTTGGCAAGTTCTGGTTGGTTGGAAATGGACTTAAGAACCTAAGAACCAGAGGTAATATTCAGCAGGTTCTGACCAGTTCTGGAGAACCAGTAGTGGAAATTTTGAGTAGTTCAGAGAACCGGCAAACACTACCTCTTCCTGGAGATTTTACAGTATCCTTCCCCTGCCACGCCCACGAAGCCATGCCCACAGAACCGGTAGTAAAAATATTTGAATCCCACCACTGCTAAGAACCCTTTGTTTTAACCAAATGGAGTAAAGAATCTTTCTTTCCTAAGGGATCAGACAGGCAGGACAGACAATATGGGATTAACGATTAATTCTTTTGTGAAATAAAAAGGCATTGTGCAAAAAAACAGAACAAAATAAAAACAGCATTTTTTAATTGAGAATGTGACATCTGAGCTTACATATATGCATAAATTTCAGATTATCTCAAAAGATCTATACAAACATAAGGGATTTCTAGCACATTACAATTGTTAATTTATATGATAGTTTGTAACCCATCCCCTCTAAAACAGTCTCTTCCCTCTAAAACATAACCAACCTATCTCTTCCTCCTTTTTCCATCTCAGAAAATGTATCTAAATTTTACATCTAATGTAGTGAGTTATTGCTCATATGGCTTGAACCTTGGCAATGAAGATATTGAAGTGGTGGATAATTTCTGCCTTTTACAATCAATCACCAATAGTAAAGGAAGAAGCAGTCAAGAAACATGCTATAGACTAGCACTTGTTAGAATAGCCATGAAGGCCTTGGAAAAGACAATCAAATGTTGAGATGTGTATACCTACACAAATCAGAATCATACAAGCCACAGTTTCCCTCTAATGCTCTATAGAAATGAAGTTGCACTTTAAAGAAGCGGGGTAGGGAGAAGGTTGACACTTTTGGTGTTGGGGAAGGTTCCTGAGAATTGAGGACAGTTAAAAGAAGAGATGGATCATCAAAGACATCAATTCAGAGTTCTCACTCAAGGCACAAATTACCAAGCTGAAATTATCCTACTTCAGACACATTACACTAATACCTACCATGTTTCTCACAAAATAAGGTCAGGCCTTAATTTTTTTTGACCCCAGAAAAAATGGCTAGGCCGTCTTTGGGGATGGCTTAATCCCCCCCCCTTACAACTTCGGGTGGGCGGGTGGCGACAGCTTCGATGTTGACCTCGGCGTTGGTGAGGCACTTCGTATCGGGAGACCTTCCACTGTTACTTTACCTTTTCCCCGTGCTGCCGTAGCGTTTAGAGCAACACCGCAGCATTTGGCGCAGCCATGCACGGCTAGCCAGGGCTCCTCCCTGCAACTAGAGCCCGGTGGAGACACTCAGCTTCAGGTGCTCCTGTCGCTGCCTTCCCTTTGCCTTCAAGGGCAAAGCCAGTTCTTTTAAAAACGATACCTCTCCTGCCCGAGAGGGTAGCCCAACCCAACATGGGAAGGCGAATCTCCTGGTACTGCAGTGCATGATCGACCCACTCCAAGAGAAGCGCCCAGCTGCCATCCCTGCCTGGCGCTGGGCAGAGCGCAAAGAGCTTCACTTGGGGTGCCCAACGCAGCTGACAGGCAAGCCCTCCTGCCCGGTGGCGGAGCTCTCACCAAGGCAGCTCTTGCCTCCCCACCAGACCCTCTGCTCATCCTGCCAGAGTTGTGCGGGCTGGGCAGAGCTGGGAAAGCGAGCCGCGGTTGCGCACCCACCTGACAACTGAGGAGTTGGGACGACCTGAGCTTGTCTTCCTTCCCAAGTCCCTAAAAGCCCGAACCTGAGAGGCTGCCTGAGGCAATGATAGTGCCCACCCATCCGCGGACAGGGAGGTGAGGAGACATCAGCGCCACTTCCCTGGCCGGCGGGTCTGGTGGAGAGAGCCTGAAGCCGCCCGTCCTTTCCGCCCCTCGCCCAGCCCGTCCCCACCCCCACGCATCTCCAAATGTGCCAGCAGCTCCAAATGCTGCAGCGGCATGGGCATCGGCACTCATTCGGCCTGCGCCACATCCTCCTCCGAGCTGAGCCCCGCTGGCACCAGGCAGAGATGGCAGCTGGGCACTTCTTCCGGGGTGGGTCGATCCTGCACTGCATCCCCGGGAGATTCGCCTCCTCACGTGGGGTTGGGCTGCCCTCTCGGGCAGGGGACATGTCGTTTTTAAAAGAACTGGCTTTGCCCTTGAAGGCAAAGGGAAGGCAGCGACAGGAGCGCCTGAAGCTGAGTGTCTCCACCTGGCTCTGGTTGCAGGGAGGAGCCCTGGTTGGCCATGCATGGCTGTGCCAAATGCTGCGGCGTTGCTCTAAATACCACGGCAGCACGGGGAAAAGGTAAAGCAACGGTGGAAGGTCTCCTGATACTAAGTAGCCCACCAATGCTGAGGTCAATGCAGGCAGCACCATATCTGGGTATGCAACAAAAATACTTCCTAACAGCCAGCCCCCCGCCATTCCCGCTCCATTTCGCATGTGTAATTTATTTGGGGGGAGGGGCTTAATTTGATTTTATGCCTATAAAGCATGCTGGGACTTCCTGTTGGGGGAGGCCATATTGTTGGAGAAACATGGTAGCTCTCTGGAGAAGTATTTAATGCTGGAAAAGGTAAATGGAAAAAAGAAAGGATGATAGGTAGTTTAGAAATTGTTGGTGGATACAATTGTGCTTTTTATTTTTTGAAGAAAATGGTGTGCTTGGGTAACATTGGGTTAGGTTTAGTACTTTGGTATTGGTACTGACATTGTCTGGCCTCTAGGTTTGTCCAACAAAATTTAGGTTGGGAGGGATAGGGCAAGTGGTATCATGCAATATACTGAAGTTTCGTTTGTGTTGAATACTTGGATGATATACTGCTAGTGTACTAGCCCTTTTGGGTTAAACTATGACATGCAAAACCCCTGTTGGGTTATGTAGCTGTAACTGGGAAAAGGGGTCTTTTAGATAACCTGGGCCCAAGCCATGTAGTGGTAATAAATACCACCTTGAATTGCATCTGGAAGCAGATTGGTAAGCAATGCAAAAAAAATGACACATGTGTATGTCTGGACTTGTGAAAAATTCTGAGGGTCATTGCCCTTTCACCAAGTGAAGTTTTTGAATACTTGATAGATATTTGAATAATCTTGAATATGCAAATATGCAATTAGTACCATTCACATTGACATATTTTCTCCATACATCTTAAGGAAATATACAGTCTATTTAGATACTCCCATTGGGTTAATACACACAAACCTATATATTTCAATTTATAATGCTTAAATCATGTGTATGCATCAGAAATATTCTCAAATATATATGAGGACAGCACAGATCAGGCAGGGAATCATAGCAAGACATTGTGGTACCCTTAATAGATGATCTACTAATGCCACCTCCGGTACATATTTTTGAAGAATGAACCAGAAGCACAATTCTCTCCAAAGATGTAAATTAACATTATTTTTATCTATTACATGTACCACCAAAAATAGGTAGTGAGGGTCATTCCTAGTGAAGACCTGATGATTCAAAGAAAATGCATTCTTTTTTTTTTCTCCTTCTGTCTTTCCCCAAAATAACTAGTATAAATTAAGATTGTTGGTCTTATGCTTTCTTTCAATTGAACAATATTCTAACCTGGAGTTTTCCCTAGATGGGTTAAAAAAAAAATCCTTTCTTCCCTTCCATCCCTCCCTCCCTTTTTATATTACAACATCACTCAAAATTTCATTTATTGCTTGTTATCCAAAAGTTTCCATCACTTGTGAAGATGATTGATGTAGTTTTTCTAATACATACACACAAATTAAAACAGGTTTTTTGTTTCGATTCTTGTTTAAATTAGGATAAAATTTAATCTGATCCTACAATGGCATGAAGTTCAGTAAGGATGAAGTATCCAAGTTAGCTTCTAGAAGATTATTTTGATGAAATTCTTATTCCTAATACAAGCAAAGACACTGATTTATCTTTTTGTATTAGAAGAATCAGAATTGTATTATCATAATTAGCAAAGGCTCAATTACTCAACAGTTCTTTTTATAGACAGCAAAATGCAGCCTTCTTCCCAATGCATATTAATACAATTATTTTTAAAATAATAATAAAAATATTTCAAATACAAATACAAAACATGATGGAGCATAAATGAACATTTTAATGTCAATCACTACATTTATCTGAATGCATCATTTAAGAAAATGATCTTAAATTTGAAATGGGCCCATCTGGAAACAACTATAGTTAGCTGATTCTGCAGCTTGTGTCCTGGCCATCATTACATGATTTGTCTGGAATTCCTGTGCAAAACCAGAGGGCTTTTGAATAAGCAGTGTTTTCCTACTGAGAATGGTCTGTCCAATCCATCCATTTGTTTCCAGCAAATCATTTGATGTGGATGAAAGCTTTTGGCCTGGAATTACAGTATAATAAGCTAATCATCTTTCTGTATCTGAATGGTGATTTCAAAAGTCAGTATATTGTTATCACCATTTGAAAGCATTAGTGCAATCTAATTATCATTTAACTGAACAAAACTTTGCTGGATTCTTTCTCAAATATGCAAGACAAATGATATCCTGGCTCAATTTAGGTACCCACTAATTTTGCATAAAATTAAAATCCATATATGCTAGAACATTTAGAATATCAGTTAATGACATTCAAAGCCATAATGTGTAAAAAGAATGGGTGATTGTCAGTTGAAAGCAGAAATTCTCCATTGAGTTAGTCCAAAAAAAATCCCAGCCACAAATTAAAAACAATGAGAGGTGACCAAAAGTAAGGAATAGAATAGACAGAATAGAAATGTGGAACTAGGAGTGCTCAAGCCAGTCATTCCTTAGCCTTTACATTTTTTTAAATGTTAAGCCAGAGTATAAATGTGTATTCTTGTCATGGATTTGTCAAATTCTCAAAAGCATTGTAAGTGAAAGGAGGTAGGCTGGGAAAACATGTGACTGTTTGTTGCAAGCAAGCAATTTGGTTGATATCACATTTGCCTGCATCTTCATCATCTCTGAAGTAGATGCTGTCAAGGGAGCTGCTAGAAGGATCAACATCAAAATAGTTATAAGGCCGAAGTAAAAAGCCCACTCCATTGCCGACTGTCACAGTAGTTGGGATGTCTTCAGCATGTGGCACATGTAAAAACCCAACTGAGATCCAGGCCACAAGATCCTGGGAAGAGGAAAGGAAAAAAGAAAAATTAGCAAGAATTAGCAAGATTAATGATTAGTAAAAAAAAAACAAAAACGTTTAGCTATGACACTTTTCTGATAATATAGAATGCAGTTGTATTTCATGGAGCTGCATCCCTTGTAAATGATGATCTTGAAACTGGCTGCATGTAAATGAAAGTCAGTTCATATTATTTGTTCAGATGATCTGCAACTAGATTGTAATTCATGCATCAGATATGCACTGTCAACAGACCAATATTGTAATGTTTTATGTTATTTTTCTTTCCTCTACTGTATACCTCTTAACATTATCTAATTCCTTTCTTGACTACCTACATTACATTTCCATTTATTTAAATCAATTTTTGGTTCTCATTTGCAAATTGTGCAAATTTCAATTTTTTAAAAGAGGTCTTTTTGCCTTGAACAATTTCTTGATCACATAGAACTCTCTCTCTCTCTCTCTCTCTCTCTCTCTCTCTCTCTCTCTCTCTCCCTCTCTCTCTCTCTCTCTCTCTCTGTTTGTGTGTGTGTGTGTATGAAAAGCTGCAAGATGTTTAGTGTAGCACCATCCTTTGCCTTCAAAGGGACAAGGCTTAGATTGTGACACTGTGCCTACCACCTTCCAAATTAGGCAGAGCTTTGAAGATGTTCCTAAATCTCACATTAAACAAATTATTCAATGGAGTACTATAGTGCTGATGCCATATATCCTTGTCTGAGATGTATTTATTAGCTGGACAACTTTTACTACAGTCTTGAGTATTCAAAGCATTCTGAAGAAAAGTAATCAATTTTCCTTTTGAATATACTTTTTAATTTTCTTTTTCTAGAGGTTGCTCTTTTGAAGTCAAATGAACTTCATACATCAATACCTCTCCCCCCCCCCCCCCTTTTTTCATAATATTTTTGTCTGATTCCGGAAAATAACCCTAGTTTTTCTAGTGCTAACATAGGGTTTGTTTCTTAGTTGGACCCATGTGTTTTGACCATGTTTCAGACTATTCTGATCTCACTTCTATTGGCCACTTGAGCTCTTGTAGCCTTGTAATTATCTTTCAAGTTACTAGATACTGTACTTTGGAGCCTTTTTAATTTGGTCTCAGGGAAGCCCAGATTTTAATTGGTTGCACTCCCAAGTTTCCAAGCCTGGCTTTGAAAGACAAATCAGTTCAGCTAAGAGATAAATGGCATAGAGTCAATTGATGCTGATGCAACAGATTTTTCTCCTGGTTTGCTAGGTCCTTCCCATCAAACTCCACATTTCTTAATTTTAAACATGGATTTATTGTTTTGTTTATAACTCAACAGAATAGCTGGCAGGTGTAGGGAGAGTTGTCTCTAATCCCATATACTCTTGGAGTCCTCAAGAAGTGACTATTCACTTAACCTGCTTGGTGATATTATTTACTTATTTTAATTATTTATATGGCTACCCAAATTGCAAATAATAACTTTGAATAACTGAGGATTAAAAACACAAAATGAAAGAACTAATAAACAGTAAAGCCACAAAATCATAACAAAATACAATACAACTAAGACCAAACCCCAATTATATAACATTCCCAAACTATTTCACAAATTCATTCAATTCACTTACCCAGGGGATGAATGGGTATTGAAAGTGTTATAGCAGACCAACAGGGCTGGGCCATCAAAGCCTGCTTTGGAAGGTAGAGTTGGAAGAGTGGGCAAATGAAGAGGACGGGGGGGGGGGTAGAGGTATCTCTTCATGACTTCATGGCTGATCTGTGAGACTGGAGACAGTTCTCCTAACATTGAATGTAATAGATTGAATGGAATTCATGGACACTGTTTTTTATTGCTTACAATAATTTTTTGAACTACTGGAGTCAAATCTCAAGACTTTCTTCTCTTGAAAATTCAATAGTGCTGGTACCATAGCAGATTTCTTCCTGTTAATGTTTCAGCTCTTCCATGTAAAGCATAATTGGGTCATCTTGCCACTTACCTCATTGACTATGGTCTCATTGTCTATGAAGTTTGCAAAGGTTACCAGGGGATCCCATGGATCATTCTGGTTATAGATGCAAGTGCTTGTCAATTCTTCTTCTTTCTGCTTAGTGACAGACAGCTTGTACCTAAAGTGGACATAAAATAGGGAAAATGAGAGAGAAAATGTGAGGAAGGAGAGAAAAAAACCAGGGTTTTATTGTGTTCCTCAGAAGTGCAAACTATTTCTCTAATTTCCTCAATTCTTAAAAAAAATAATACAATGATGAGTCTGTGACCAGATGATCATGATGATCATTTGACCTTGGTTATAGATTTTATTAATTCACATGTATTGCTTTTTTAAGTTTAAAAAATATATTTTGATGGTTTTCTTTAGTTTTTAAATTGTCGTAAGTTATCTGAGTCATGCAGCTGATCAGTGTACATCAAACAAAGGAATAAACTGCAGTGCCTTTTCTCCTGACATCATTCTTTAATTTAAACAAGATGCTATTTATCTAAAAGGCAAACATAAGATGGTGATAGGGACCTACCTGCCCCAGCTGATAGCCTTTTCCATGTGGCTACTTTGTGGTAAGTGCTTGCCTGCAAAGCTGATGATCTGGATGCGATAGCTCTGTTTGTGGCCCCACTGATTTTCACTGTTAGAACTGAAAAGCAGGTACCGTGGGATTTTGCCATCAAGTGAAAAAGCAGCTTTTTCTTCTGTTTCCAGGACTTGCTGGGTAAGGATTGGTCTCTGGATTATGCGCTCTGTGCTCCAAGGGGCCTGCACAGATTCATATTCCATGTCAAGGTCCACCAAAGAGTTCTTGACTCCTAACAACAATCAAAAAGAATGAAGCAAACACTTCCTGTTTTGGAGTCCTGCCTAAGGATACACCTACTTAGAAACAATGGATTAAACACAAAGATCAGTTTAAGACTGTGGACAGAATGGCTTATCTTATGTTTGGGAGAGTTTCTTACAAATTCACAATACAGCCTTGTTCAATTATAATTTCTCAGGATCTGTGGCTCAACTATAAATTGGGAACAATGGAAGCCTACTCAGACAATTGTTATAATACCTTACACTACATTATAGGTCACAGGTCTCCATTAGCAACTTTAAGATTTGTGGATTTCAACTCCCAGAATTGCCAAGTTTGGGGACCCCTCTTATAGATTTTCTTCTGTGCAAACAAACGTCAACCAATAAAATCTTTGTCATGGGGCACCTATTCTATTTGGAAGATAACATGAGAGATGTTTTCAAGGGTTGCTTTGAAATTCTCTTCCTTCAGTGATGATAGGACTGAGATCCATTTGCTTTTTGTGGTCTAACTTAATAGAATATATGTGAAATAATTATTTGCATTGTACAATCTTTTTTCCTTTCACAACTCCTATAGTTATTATGATATGGACAGACTTCAGCTGATGGATCCCAGGTGAGAGAAATAAATTCCATCAGTGGTACAAAATGCTTCCTGGGTAATATTGCAGGTTGTTTATTATTCTATGGGCTGGTTACATATGTACAAATGTGTTAAATTGCCAGAGGTTCTACAACTTGAATTATAATAATAAACAGAAGAGAAATCAGTTAGATTCATACTTTAAGGAAATATATACTTTGGCCATAATAATAATAAATCATACAAAAAGGGTGTTACAGGAATAGTGCATACAGTGTTATGCTTATTAGTAAAAAATAAGATATAAAAGTGCACTCACTGGAAGAAAATGGCTTGCAAAAATCTGCAAAGTAAAACTGTGTATTCACATGGTCTATTAGGAGGAGTGGTCACAATTCTGAAGATTTTGTTTTTAAAATTACAAACTTACACAAATGGATCGTAATGAGTTTCAGGATGGAAAAATACAAAATTGAGCAAAATGAAATTGACTAATTTATGCATCCTTGATTTAAAAGAGGACACTAGTTGGGCTTTGCCCAGAAAGCCTTGCCAATCTATAGTTAATCACTCATAGAGATCTATATTTAGAAAGTCCTGGAATGGCTCAGTGTTATTTTCTGCACACAGAATGAGAACAGAAGAGATGAGATGTCTTTTCCCAAGATCAACTCTTTCCAAATAAAGAGCAAAGTAAAACTTTCTCAGATTGAAAGAATAATTACTAACTCTACCTCTTCTCACAAGAAGGGAATATAGTGAAATGCAGCTTTGTTGCTTATCTAAAGTTCACATATTTTGTTGGCCCAGAGCAACTTTTCTGAATGACATAATCCATTAGATACCAAATCCATTGCAGCTTCTTGCCACATACATGCAGAAGAGTATCCAAACACAGAATGTATTTTCAGGCTGAAGACTGGGCTTTATCTTCCAGAGCTTTCATTCCAAAAAATATACAGAACCAAGGTAAATAAGCTTGACACAAATTAAATTTAACTTCATTGCATTTTCATTTATATATAATCATGATTTACAGAAAATAATTACATCCTAAACACTGAATAATGCATTATTTATTCACAATAAACATTTACAATGCTATGATAACTTCTGAGGCCAGAGCTGTCTTTCAGAGAAAGGCATTTGTCCCTACAACTGAGGCATAAAGGCAGCTGCTGTAGAAAGGAATCCACATATTTGATAATCTTCTGGATTCTTTTGCAAAGACGTTTGCAAAAGGTGATCATGTGACCCTGGGACACCACAACTGTTCTAAATACGAGTGAGTTGCCAAGCAACTTTGATAATCTGACCACAGGAATGCTGCAACAGTCATATGTGTGAAAATGGTCATAAGTCATTTGTTTCAGTGACATTGTAATTTCAAATGGTCCCCAAAATGAGAAATGGGATATGCAGGTAAATCAAGGACTATTTATATTTCACTCTTTCAGCTTCAATCTCTCATAACTTTGTTCAAGAACTGGACAGTATGCATAGAGCCATTTCCCTCTCCTTATCCCCACCTAAAAAAAAAAAAAAAAAAAACCAGCCCTGTGAGGTAGACTTTCATAGTTTAGGATGAACTTAGCTTAAGCTTATCCATTTCCAATTCAATTTTTAACCATTAAATCTCACTAGTTCCATCATTCATCATTGATGCCAAAATAAATCAAACAATGATTTAGGCTGAATGAAACTCATTTGAATTTCTAAATTGTCTCCCTCTCTCCCTCCTTCCCTCCCCCACTCATTTATCTACTGTATCTTCTGCATGCAAAGTCATGGAAAGCTCAGGATTTATTTGGGGTTGCAAACGAGATAAAATAAACCTTATAGTAGGAGAAGGCTGACCAAACCACCATAGAATGGCAGTTTATGGGAGTTAGGGAAATATAAGAACTTACCTTCTACATCTAAGTCAACTTTATAGTTTATCAGATGGTTGTGCATGGTTCCAAGTGTGTACTCCCCAACCTTGTTTCCATACTGAGTACCACCTTCCATAAAAAATGAAGAGCTTATGTATCCTGTAGCATGGACTTTGACTTCGATGGCACCATTTTGATAGAATACAAAATCCCAGACATAGTCATAATTAATGAGGGTAGAAACAGTCCTTAAGACCAAAGCATATTTGGCTAACCCCTCATAGTAAAAAGAACCAAAATTAGAAAAATGGCGACGCAGAGGGACACCCATGTCATGTTCAAAGATGCAGAAGGAGTTCTTGTTTAGTTTGGGAGTGTCAGAGTCTATTAGGTAATGCCGATCGACATATGTGGCCATGTAAGGGCAATCCACACCCCGGACTAGTTCATAAGAAAACTTTCCAATGCCAAGGCTACCATCCATGTATCTGGTCACCATTCCTCCGGGACAATTGGAACCATAAATGGCAAGAGCTTCTTGCAGACTCAACTCATAGACAATCCTCTTATCTTTAAATCTGATGTTGAAAAGACGTGGCCCTGTGTTCACATTCATCCCAAAGGTAAAGTCCCATAGCTGATAGGTAACATGGCTGCCAGTTACAGTGTAGCGCTTTCCTTGGGTCTCAAATTGAAATGGGCCTCGAGAAGGTGCTACAGGTTCAAATCGCTTCCTAGAAGCATATTCCATCTCGAGCTGACTACTCTTCATTCTTGCCTCCTTCACCTGTCCATTCTTGAACTCTTTTTCCAGATGGACCATATCCTGATAATAGTGTCCATTATAGAATACTTTCCTCAGCTTCCATTCAGAGATGTTCAGACTGCTGTGATCCACCAGCATCTCCAAGCCAATAGGATGGATGTAATATCCACTGCCAATCACATTCTGGAAGAGGACAAACCAGGTGGCTCTTTCACCAGACTCAAATCCTCTTGGAGCTGTGGTTAGAGTAGCTAAATCAAATCTCTCATAATTACAGCATATTTTGAGAAAATTGGAGGTGTTGAAGAGTTCATGAAAAATGAACAAGTCAATATCTTTATATTCCCTCTCAGTCACTGGTCTGCTGTGATATGGAACCTTCTTGCCAAATTTCCGCATTGTAATGTCTCGATGGTACATTGGATTTGGAAGTGGACTTACAACAAATTCTGTAATGTTTGGATCTGACTGGCTTCCAAAGTATACCACAGCCAATGCCTGCCGGGGTAGTTCTTCCCTTCCACGATCAAGAAAGCCCAGAACTTTGGCTTTCGGCGGGAAATATACATCCATATAATAAATGCAATTATCTGATGGTTTTGCATGAAATGCATCTTCCAGGTACACCCCGAGATTCTTCTTGAGATATTTCACCACCTGAGTCATTTCATCAGCTGTCAGATCAACAAAGACATCACTTTGTTCTCTGTTGGGCCTCTCAGTGAAAATTGGTAGTTCAGAGTAGACACAACTGGTGACTTTTTTTTCCTTCTTTGTCAGCAAAACACAGACTAAAGCAAAAATTGTAGCCAGAGCCAGCACCAAAACAACAACTAGAACTTTTATATTCATGTTAGCACAATAAAGGCAGCAGTGATAGCACACAGCCGGTCTGTGCTTTTCTAACAGGAAAGTATCTGGGTGGGTGGATGAGAGGAAGAAAAAATATTGCTCCATTCAGAGTAAGAGGAGGGACCTGAGCAAAGAATGCCTAGGGGCTTTACAAGAGACCATAAAAAGGCGGATTTTCATTTGGTTTCTTTTTCTTCCCCACGCCTTCCCTTCCTCCCACCATTTCTTCTGTATCTGCTTTGATACTAGCCTTATAAGCTTCTCCAGACCAAGGATGCTTGAAGAACACACTGGGCTTGGGTCCAGAAAGGTCAAAGCAAAGATCAGTTATTGCACAGAAGCTTCCCAAGAGCACTGGGAACATTGCACTAACTAGGAAGAAGGTTCTCAGAGCCAACTCACACATAAATATCCAGTCAGGTTATTCTAAGGATATTGTGTTCCCGTTATTTCCTTGCTTATTTCCAGAAGCACAGATCTAAATCTTCAACTGATAATCCAGTTGCCCTCTATTTATAATCTAGCTGTTCTAGTGTCTTAGACCTTTCGATTGTAAGACTTAAAAGGTTGATTGAACAAGACACTATCAACTGGAATATAAAATAATAAAATAAGGTATTTTGGTTGGTGGACATCTAAGACATCTAGCCTAGGAATGCTTTGATTTGTAGTCCATCTACTAAAATTTTTATGTCTATAAGAAAGCTTATTATTATTATTATTATTATTATCTCTTTTATTCATTAAACTTAATCAACTGAACATTTTAAAATGTATCATAAATATCATTGACTAGCGCTGATGATTGCTATGGGTTGTTACCAGCAACCTAGTATCAACCAAGTATCGTCTTAAAAAGTACAATGTTTTGAAAAGCACAGTTTTTTGCAGTTCTGTTGTTGTTATTGTTGTTGTTGTACACAAAAAGGACAGTAAACACAGCAGACAAGTTTCGTATCACAAATCACTCGTCGAACACTTCCCAAGTGTTTAGGACTGTGTGATGTATCGGCGGATTATGCGAGCAGATCCCAGTAAGGTGGCCTTCTGCAGCTGACTAATGGTGATTTTGTCAGTGCCAATTGTTTTTAAGTGCTTGCCTAGATCTTTAGGCACAGCACCCAGTGTGCCGAGTACCACTGGAACCACCTACACTGGTTTATGCCAGAGTCTCTGCAGTTTGATTCTCAACTCCTGATATCTGGTGATTTTTTCAAGTTGTTTCTCATTGATTCTGCTATCACCAGGCATGCCAATGTCAATGATCCACACTTTTTTCTTCTCCACAATCATATCTGGGGTATTGTGTTCCAGAACTTTGTCAGTCTGTATTTGGAAGTCCCACGGTAGTTTTGCTTGCTTATTTTTGACCACTTTTTCAGGGTTATGATCCCACCAGTTCTTTGTTACAGGCAGATGGTAGTTGTGACACAAGTTCCAGTGGACCATCTGAATGACTGTGTTGTGACATTGTTTTTAGTCTGAGCAATTGTCTTGCAACAGCTCAGTATGTGATCAATGGTTTCATCCCCTTCTTTGCAGAGTCTGCATTTGGGGTCATCAGCAGATTTTTACTATTCTGGCTTTGATTACATTCGTTCTGATGGCTTGTTCTTGGCCTGCAAGAATCAGACCTTCTATTTCTTTCTTTAATGTTCCGTTGGTCAGCCATAACCAGGTCTTTTCCTTATCTACTTTTCCTTGGATCTTTCCAAGGAACTGTCCATGCAGTGCTTTATTACACCAGCTGTCAGCCCAAGCTTGCATGGCTTTTTATCTATATTGATTCTTGATTTGCTGCACTTTGAGCAGCTTCCTCTTGTTGACCTCCATCAAAGCTGGTTCAACGCTGTCCTTTACATAATCTGCCAGAGCGTGCTTCTCTTCTTTGACTGTCTGCTTCACTTGCAAAAATCCTCTGCCGCCTGCTTTTCTGGGTGTCACTGCATGGGTGCAGCACATAGTGTATGGTCATCAGCTTTCTTGTTTTCCTATTCAAGCTGTCCAGCTCTGTCTGTGTCCAGTTTATGATCCCAGCAGTATATCTGATGATGCGTATAGCCCAGGTATTTATAGCCTTGATGGTGTTACCAACATTCAGTTTGCTTTTTAGAAGTTTTCTGACCCTTTGTGTGTATTCTTTGCTGACCACATTTTTCACTTGCCCATGCTTGATATTATCCAGCTGCAGTATGCCCAGGTATTTGTAGGCTCCGGGTCGTGGCACTTGATAGTTTGTCCATTGGGCATTTCAATTCCATCACTTTCTACGATCTTCCCTTTCTTCATTGCCACTCTGGCACATTTGTCCAGGCCAAACTCCATGCTGATGTCAGTGCTGAAAATTCGAACTGTATTGATCAGTGCCTGGATTTCAATTTCTGATTTTCATATAACTTCAGATCATCCATGTATAGCAGGTGAGAGATTTTCTGTGAATTTTTAGCAGTTTGATAACCCAGATTCGTTTTCTGTAAAATTGTTGACGAGGAGTCATGGCGATGATGAACAGCAGAGGTGATAAAGAATCACCCTGGAAAATTCCTCTTTTGATGTTGACCAGTCCATAGCCTTCATTTCCAATAAACAGTTCTGTTTTCCAGTGCTTCATCACATTTGCAGTGAAAATACCAATGCACTTGCATATTCTGATGACATCCAGGCACTTGATGATCCAGCTGTGCGGTAGTGAATCAAATGCTTTCTTGTAGTCAGTCCAAGTTGTATGCAGATTTGTTTTTAGGCTTTTGCAGTTTTCTAAAATCATTTTGTCGATCAGGAGCTGATCTTTTGTGCCTCTGCTTCCTTGTTTGTTTCCTTTCTGGCAAGATGTTATTTGCTTCTAAGTAGTCCTGGATCCTGTCAGCTATGATGCCGGTCAGCAGCTTGAACATGGTTGGCAGACATGTTATTGGCCTATAATTTGCAGGTGTTGCCCCTTTTGTTGGATCCTTCTTTATCAAGTAGGTTTTCCCAGCTATTAAACATTCACTGATGTTTCCTGTCTGCAGCATTTCATTGAATTGTTCAGCCATTTTTCCATGCAGGCTGGTCAGGTATTTGAGCCAGAAGCCATACAGTTGATCGTTGCCAGGCAATGTCCAATTCTTGACTTTTTTCACCCTGTTGCTTATCATTTCAGTAGTTATTTCCAGTTGATCCATTTTGTTCTTGGAGAATTTCATCTCAAAGTCTCTGATCTACCCAGCATTTTTGTTGTAGCATTTCTCAGTCTTCCATAGGTCTTTCCAAAACTGAGTAGTTGCTGTTTTTCCAGGTTTTTCAATTTTCGTATCCCCCGTCTGATTCAGACTCTGATAGAATCGTCTTTGGTCTGATTGGAACAATTGATTTTGCTTGTACTGGATGACTCTGGCTTTGTATCTTTCAATTTTTCTTGCTGTTGCTGTTATTTTGCAGTTTTCTAAAATCATTTTGTCGATCAGGAGCTGATCTTTTGTGCCTCTGCTTCCTTGTTTGTTTCCTTTCTGGCAAGATGTTATTTGCTTCTAAGTAGTTGTTGTTGTTATTTGTTTGTTTATTTCTCGTGTTTGTGGAGGGTCTTCCCCTCCCCTCTCGCTTGTGTTTGAGGGGTCTTCCCCTTCTCTGGTTTGGTTATTTTTTTGATTTAATGTTTGAGGTGGTTCATGTGTGTTTACGCGTTCTTCTCCTTCGCCCCTTTGGTTGTTTGTGTTTCTTAGTAGTGTTCTTGATCTAAGCTGGTCTATGTGTCTACCCAGCTTCTTCCATCCTCTGTCTCCACTCTGTATGACCGGGGTCCTGTTACCTGGGTTATTTTAGCTGGTATCCATAGTGGGTCCCCCATGAGGTTTTTTGTGTATATCAGGTCCCCTATCCCAAATGTACGGTACTTACTGGATGAGTCTGTTTGGTGTCAGCCTTCAAGATCTCTACTATTGCTTTGCATCTTTCGGCTGTCATAAGAAACGGGGGGAGGGGAGGAAGGGATAAGTCTGGGAAGTGAGCTGGAGGTGTTACATTTTTCTGTTGCGTAAATAAGGGGGGGAGAGCATACAATAGAGTTAGGTTTCTATTTCCTGCTTAGCTTTCTTTTCTCTGTGCAAGTGCAACCTGTTATCAAAGTATGCCAAGGTCAACGGACAGAGGCCGCATCATCACCTGAAGATGCCCACATGATTATATTCACAATTTCTAATTGGAAGTTTCATCTGAACTATTGGGGGTGGGAACAATTCCATCACTTTGTATATGTGAATTGCGCGCCTAATTTCTCAGATTCAGAATTCTCTGGTTGCTACCACTTCACTTTCAGTAAAAGATAACTTTTCTCTAACTTAAAGAGTCTAAGTATTTCTTTCTTGGATTTTGAATGGAGCACCGGCTGACATTATTCTGAATCTCCCTCTACTAGCCCACCCGGAGAAAACACCCAATTTTCTTCCGAGGGAGCCTGAACATCATGTCATCTTCAACTAGTGATCAGGAAGATCTGGGAGCCATTGGAGGGCAAGATTCTTTGCTGGTACAGGAAGACCAATCGTTAACAGAGCTCAATCCGGGAGAGGATCCAGCTGTGAAGCCCAGATGGTCAGTGAGGGTTGGCTGGAAAGATCTGGAGAAGGACCCCCCTCCCCTGGGATCACAACTCCCCACCGGCGTGGAAAAGAGGAGCCATGGCAAGAGAGAGAAAAGAGGGAACTCTTACTGGATCAAGCCAGGAGATTCCTGAATGAAGCCTTTGAACAACCCCAAGCTGCACAAAGGTATGAAGGGGAAGGAGGAGTAGCACCCGCTAGAAGAAGCAGAGCAGCCCCCTCTCCCATAAATCAACCTGAGCCAGCAGCAGCCCCGGGGCCCACAGCGGGGGGTGTAATTCCTAGAAGGCGTAGAGCTCCTAGACTGCCTCCGTTAGAAATAAAATATGAGGGAAATCCCAAAACCTTGGGATTTTTCCTAGCCCAAGTTTGGAGCTATATGGAAGAATACAGGGAGGATTTTCTCTCAGAAGCAGCCAAAGTGAGATGTGTTACCAGGGCTCTGGAGAGAACAGCTGCAGAGTGGATGGTGACCCTGCATAATGATAATGCTCCCCAATTGATGAATTATAACCTGTTCATGACTGTGCTGCGGGCTAGGTTTGAGGACCCACTGGCAGAGCGCAAGGCCCGGATTAAGATGAAGACCATAAATCAGGGACGGAGGTCAGTAGCTGACTATACCCAAGAATTTAGACAGTTAACCGGTCATATCCGAGGCTGGTCCCAGGAAGCCCTGATAGAAATGTTTCAAGATGGTTTAAATGAAGATGTGTACCAGAGATGCATTGCTAGAAGAGACCCAAATGATTTGCAGATGTGGTACTTGCTGGCAGAAGAAGTGGAAATTGATTTAACCCGAAGCAGATGGCGGGGAGGTTCTGGGTGGAGCAAGCCTTCCCCCCCACGTCCTCAAGAGGTCCCCAAACCTCAGAGGGGAGGAATGGCGGCAAGACCCAACCCCTTGGCCTGCTTTTGATGCAGGAAGGAAGGTCACCAGGCTGTGAACTGCAAAGTCAAGCTGGAACCAAAGGGGGCACCAAAAGAAGGGAAGAAACCTGAAAAATCCCCAGCGAAGCCTCGCGAAGCAGCACTAAAGTCAAAAGAGACGGCAGAGGTCACCCCTCCTGCAGGAGAGGAATCAGAAACCCCAGTTACCCCTGAGGAGGATGATTTTGACTCGGAAGATGACTTCCTGGTAAGTCCAAGCATGGGCCCTATGACCATTCCGGTGAAGTTGAGGGTACTCAATTCAGGGGTCGAAGGGGAAATGCTAGCCCTGTTAGATTCTGGGTGCACAAGGTGTATAATCAACATGGAAATAGTGGAGAAAATGGGCTTAAAACTAAAACCTTTGAAGATGCCCATTTCCTTTTGCCAATTAGATGGATCAGTGGCTGGAGGTTGCCCTGCACGTTTTATCATGGAACCTATAGAAATGATCATGGGAGAGCATAATGAGATTCTGCGCTTTATTGTGGTCCCTGGGATGGAGCAACCATTAATACTGGGATTGCCCTGGCTCCGGAAATGGAACCCCCAGGTTAACTGGAGAAAGGGGTTGTTGCGCATACACACCAAGCAGCGACCGGAAAAAGAGGGGAAATCTCAGCCGAAGCTCCAGATACTAATTGAAATAGCTTCCACAGGTACTGAACCCATGAAAGGGGAGGAGAAAATTCCCAAAGAATATTGGGATTTAAAAGAAGTGTTCAGTGAGATGGCCTCGGATGAGCTTCCGCCTCACCGGCCAACAGACTGTGCTATTGAAATTTTGCCTGGGGTGAAGCTCCTGAAACCGAAGTTGTACTCAATGACACCACTGGAATTGGAGGAGCTAAGATTGTTTATAGATAAAAATCTGGAACGTGGTTTCATTCAACCTGCTAGGCCCCGGGTAGTGGCCCCAGTGTTGTTCCGTGAAAAGAAAGATGGTTCCAAACGCTTGGTGGTGGACTACAGAAATTTGAACGCCATTTCCGGGGAAAACGTGTACCCCCTTCCTTTGATGAAGAACATGTTGGTCCACCTAGCCAAGGGGAAGATTTTCACGAAGTTTGATTTGAGAGAAGCATACTACCGAATTCGAATTAAGGAAGGGGAGGAGTGGAAGACCGCTTTAAACTGCCCGATGGGTTGCTTCCAATTCAACGTTTTCCTTTTGGTTTACAAGGGGCCCCAGCTGTATTCATGCAGATGATCAATCAGGTGTTACATGAACATTTATACAGGGGGGTTCTGGTTTATCTTGATGACATCCTTATCTACACGGAAACTCTGGATGAACATGTGAAACTGATGCGGTTGGTTCTATGGAAACTGTATCCAAGTGTGAATTCCATCAAGAGAAAATTGACTATTCGGGATATCTCATTTCATCTAAGGGCATAGAAATGGATCCAGTGAAAGTGTGTGCCGTATTGGAATGGGCTCCACCACGTACCAGAAAACAACTTCAAAGCTTCTTGGGATTTGCAAATTTTTACCAGCAATTTATCCTGACGTTTGCTAAGATAGCAATGCCCATCACAAATCTCTTAAAAACAAAAGGGGAGGTGAAGCCAAGGCCAAGCAAGCCGTTGGAGTGGTCCATGGAGTGCCAAGCAGCTTTTGAAAAGCTAAAACGACTGTTTGTTGCAGAACCAGTGCTAAAGCACCCGGATGTGGAGGCTCCTTTTGTGATTCAAGCCAATGCGAGTGATGTCGCTGTTGGAGCGGTGTTACTTCAAATCAATGAGAAAGGGACCTTACAGCTTGTGCGTATACCTCCCGTAAACTGTCTGAAACCGAGAGAAGGTGGGCCATCTGGGAAAAAGAAGCTTTTGCAGTTCGTTGGGTCTTACTGACCTGGAGACATTTCCTGGAAGGAGCAAAACATCCATTTGAGGTATGGAGTGATCATAAAAATTTGGAAGTCTTAAAGATGCCTCGGAAGCTGTCCCCTAAACAAGTTTGCTGGGCCCAGTATTTCAAGCATTTCAATTTCTCACTGAAGTACATTCCAGGGGGGAAGAACTTCATGGCGGATGCTCTCTCTACCCCAATATAATAGTATGCGCCAGGAGGTGATAAGTCCAATTGTTTCGACCAAACATCAAGCTGCCCCAGTGATCACCAGAGCCCAAAAGAAGAAACAAGAAGTGGATTTATCGAATGACTTGACTGAACAACTAAAAGAAGCTTTAAAACTGGATGATTGGTTCCTGGCTCATTCAAATGACTATACAGTTAGAGATGGTTTGGCTTGGATGGGGACCAAGTTGTATGTGCCACAGGTGCTGAGGGGCCAAATACTACAACAAGCTCATGATTCTAATGCAGCTGGTCACTTTTGATTTGTGAAAACCTTACACCTGGTTAAGCGGCAATTCTGGTGGCCTACTTTAAAGAAGGACATTGAAGCTTATGTAGCTAGCTGTCCAATTTGTGCTTCGGCAAAGAGACCTCCTGGTAAGCCAGTAGGGTTGTTTCAAAATGTAGCTAGACCAACAGCCCCCTGGAAGGAAATCTCTATGGACTTTATAGTAGAATTACCCAAAAGCAGTGGAAACACGGTTATCTGGGTAGTAACCGATTTGTTTTCCAAACAAGTACATTGCATATCTTGTTCCAAGATTCCATCTGCTAAGACGCTGGCTAAACTGTTTATTTCACATATCTATAGGTTACATGGCGTTCCAGAACACATAATCTCTGACAGAGGGGTCCAATTTACCTCAAATTTTTGGAAAGAGTTCCTGAAGTTGATAGGCTCTGCCCAGGGTTTAAGCTCTGCCCACCACCCTCAAACCAATGGGGCCTGTGAGAGGACTAACCCAGTGTTAGAACAGTATCTTAGATGTTACATAAATTATCAACAAGATAACTGGTCTGATTTCCTACCATTTGCCAAAGTGGCATATAACAACTCTGTACATAGTAGTACTGGATTTACTCCATTTAAAGTAGCTTTGGAACAAGATTTTGTACCCATACCTGAACTTCCTTGTGAAAGGCCTAACATCCATTCGTTGGATGAATGGATAACTCAACTCCAACTTAACTGGCCAGTAACACTCAAAGCATTAGATGAGGCCCATCAAGCTCATAAGAAGTTTGCAGACAAGAAAAGATCTCCACAGAAATTATATAAAGTGGGCGACAAAGTTTTCCTGTCCACCAGATACCTGCAAACCACCCAAAAGTCAAAGAAACTTGGTCCTAAATATGTTGGTCCTTTCACGATTGAACGGATTATAAATCCTGTAACAGTCCAGCTGAACTTACCGGAAACTCTTTGACAAATTCACTCGGTTTTCCATGTCAGTTTGTTAAAACCTGAACATACTTCTGATTTAAGACCCAACCAGGCTGACCCTCCCATACCAATACTGATTGAAGGTGAATAAAATTTTGAAGTTAAAGAAATTCTGGACTCTCGCAAATGGAAGGGTCAGCTCCAGTATCTTGTAGCCTGGAAACATTTCCCTTCTTCACAAGCCGAATGGGTTAACAAAACCAACGTTAAAGCCCCTAAGTTGATCAAAGCATTTCGTTCCAAGTATCCTGATAAGCCCTAGGCTTTTCAGGGCTGTATGTGGGGTGTAGCCTGTGTAGGTGAGACCTTAATTTTCTGCCCATTAATAGTTCTGCTGGGCTTTTATTAGTTGTGGAGCTTGGTGTGATGTGTTGTATGGTTGGTAGTTTATAGATTTTTTTCCTGGATGTCTCCAGTTTCTAGTTTGTGGAGTGTTTCCTTAGTATAACGGACCATGCGTTCCGCCCATCTGTTTGTAGCCGGCCGGACCAGTGCTGTCAAGGTGTGCCTTATTCCTTGTTCAGCCAGGAACCTCTCAAATGTTAGTGCCATGAATTGTGGCCCGTTGTCAGATACAAGTAGATCCGGTAAGCCATGTGTTGCAAAAAGTTTTCTTAGCTGTCCGACTACGGCTTCTGTTGTGGTTGAGTGCATGACACTTACCTCCAGCCAATTTGAGTAAGCATCTACCACGATCAAAAATGTATGACCTTTCATTGGCCCTGCGAAATCAATGTGTATTCTCAACCATGGTCCCCTAGGCGTTTCCCAGTCTAGTATCGGTGCAGAAGGGGGTGTAGGTCTAGATTCTTGGCATTGTTTGCATGTTTCCACCCATCTCCCAATGTCCTTATCCATCCCTGACCACCATAAATAACTCCTGGCTAAAGACTTCATCCTTATAATGCCTGGTAATAAATTAAGTATTTGTTCCCTCAGTATGTCTGGTATGATCACTCTGTCCCCCCATAGAATGCACCCTTTTAATATCAAGAGTTCTGTTTGTTGATTCTGAAATGGCTTAACAGTCTCGTTATCTTCAGTGTCTGGCCACCCTTTACCTACCCAATTTAAAATTTGCGCCAGGTCTCTGTCTTTTGCGGTTTCCTTCGTGATGTCTGCTGCTGTTGTGGGTAGGTTTTCCAGCATCTCGATTTGCAGGGTTGATGTGGTTGGTGCAGGATCATCTACTAATTCAGGTAGGGGGGCAGGCTCAGGGCATCAGCGTGTGTAATGTTCTTACCTGGCCGGTGGATTAATTTGTAGCTGTATGCAGCAAGGAACTCGGACCATCTCGTCATTCGCGGTGACAGTATGTTTGGTGTGGCTTTGTTCCCTGCGAGTATTCCTAGCAGGGGTTTGTGATCTAAGATTAGAGAAAAAGTTCTGCTGTAAATGTATTCTTGGAAACACTTGATCCCTGTTATTGCGGCCAGTGCTTCCCTGTCCAATTGGCTGTAATTTCTCTCTGCTTTAGATAGGGTTTTTGAGTAGAAAGTGATCAGTGCTTCCCTTCCATTGGGTAATGTGTGGCTGAGTATTGCCCCGACGCTGAACGGTGATGCATCACAGATTAAGGTTAGTGGCAAGGCTTCACTGTATTGAGTTAGTACAGAGTCTGATGTCAGTAAGTCCTTGATTCCCTGGAATACGTTTTTTTCTCGATGCCCCCAGGTCCAGGTGGCTTTCTTATCCAGCAGCCTGTGTAACGGTTCCACTGTCGTTGCCTTCTGTGGCAAAAAGGCATTGTAAAAGTTTATAAGTCCCAAAAAGGCTTGTAACTCTGTTTTTTTTCCGGGTCTGGGAGCTTCTTTGATTGCTCTAATTTTCTTTTCTGTGGGGTGGATCCCTTCTTTATCTATGAGGTATCCCAGGAATTCAACTTTGTCGGTGGCTAGTTGGCACTTCTCTCTTTTCACTTTAAGTCCCGTCTCTTTAAATCTTTGTAAGACTTCCTTCAGGTAGCCTTCCAATTGCTTTTTCTCTCTGGCTGATACCAGTACATCGTTGAAGTATGGTACCACCCCCTTGATTCCCTGTAACAGATGCTCCATTACACTTTGGAATACTCCTGGGGCCACACTGACTCCAAATTGCAGTCTTTTGTGTTTGAATGCCCCCCTGTGAGTCACAATTGTTTATTCTTCTGCTGTTTCTGGGTCAACTGGCAATTGTTGGTAAGCTTGTGCAAGGTCGAGCTTTGCAAAGACTTTTCCTCCCACTGGGAGGACCACCGGGACGGGGTATGTGCTTTGTTGTAGCGTGTGGTTGAGGGTGACCTTATAGTCACCGCAGATGCGCACAGACCCATCTGGTTTAATCAGGGTCACAATTGAGGTTTCCCACCTTGCGTGATCTATTGGTTCCAATACCCCTTGTGCGATGAGTTTAAAAGTTGCTCATTGATTTTCAGTTTTATCACGAACAGAACTCACCTTGCTTTTAGCCTGATTGGGGCTATGTTAGGATTTAAATTAAATGAGATTGAGGACCCTCGGTACTTGCCCAGTTTTCCATCGAAGACGTCCTGGAATTCTCGCATCAGGTTCTCTTCCCAGTCTGTCTCGGTGATGTTGTTTACTCCGGTCATTCTGATTCCAAGGGGTGCGAACCATTCGACCTCCAGTAGGCTTGGGTGATCCCGGTCTACTATTGTCAGTGGAAGGATTGTCTTGTATTTTTTTAATTTGACTTGGAAATGTCTGAGTCTGACTACGGGAATTTTGTTCCCTTGGTAGTCTTTAAGGGTGAGTTTTTGTCTCTCTAATTCCTTCCTTTCTATATGTGGTATCAGGCTCTTGAGGATGTTCCACGATATCGTGGATAGGTATGACCCGGAATCCACCTCCATCTCGCATGGCTGGCATTCTATTTTGACTTGTACCTGCACCTTCCTTGTGTTGATTGCACTCGAATGTCAAATGATTATCGTCTGGTGTGTTTCTTCCTTTCTGCTGGTTTCACTGAGCCGCTTATTTCTAGTTTCTTGGCTCCGATGGCTCCTTGTTTGTCTTTCTCTCATTCTGGGTGTGTGTGTGCTTCCTCTTTGTCTAGGGCTGTAGCTATTTCTGTTCCAGCAGACTCTAGCTATGTGTCCCTGCTTTTCACAATGCCTGCACACAGCATTGAGGAAATGGCACTCGGAACGTGGGTGGTCCCCTCCGCACTCGGCACAGCAGAATTCAGTTCTCCTTTCTCTCTGGTCTCATCTGCTTTTTTCCGACTGGAGCCTATTGATTTCTTCTTCCTCCTCATAGGTTTCAGACAGGGATTCAATGTCCTCATGGTATGTCATGGTGGTGAGATTTTGAGTTCCCTCTGTCTTCTTTTCTTGGGCTGTGCTAGAGTCTTTCAAGACTACTTGTGTTGCTTTATTCATCTGCCACATGGTAGCTGCTGATTCCTGTGCTGCTTCCACTGCGGTAGCTTCTGCGATAGCCTTGGTTACTGTGATTTTGGGTCTGGTCAATAATCGGCTCTGTAGAGTGAGATCTCTGAGTCCAAGGACCATGCAGTCCCTCATGGCCTTGTCCATATTGAGAAATTTGCACGCTCCGCCAATGTCTCTTAGAGCCGCAACAAAATCTCCTATGCTCTCACCTTCCTTTTTGTCTCGCTTGTAGAATTCGTGCCTCTTCATGAGGCTTGAGATGGCTGGTGCAAAATGGGCTCACAGCATTTTGTCCAAATCTGGCCACGCCATCTGTTTCACATCCCGGGGTTTTGCCAATGCTTTGGCCATCTTGAAAACTGTGGGTCCACAATGGGTTAGGAAAACGGCTCTCTTTAGGTTTTCGGATATCCTTTGTAGATCATTGCTCTCGAGGAACATGAGGAATCTGTTGATGTAAGAGTCCCAGTCCTCTGCCACTGGATTGAATGGTGCGGGTGGCGAGTTGCTGCCGGCCACCTCGTCTTTGCTCGGGCTTGTTGCCACGTGCTCAACTGGTCTCCTTTGTCTCAGTATCCCACCTTCGTTGCCAGTGTTATGTGTGGGAAAAGATCGACTCGAGACCAGTTAGACTTCAACTCTTTTTATTTCTTTTGCAGGAGTGAACTGCTGCTGAGCCGCGGCAGCCTTTTTTATAGCGGCTGCTAGTGGCTTTCGGCCAATGACAGTTCTTCAAATCTTCCACCGACGGATGGGCCAATCCAATTGCAGTATTTCAAGTATGCAAATATCTAATAGATGTGATTTCGCCCGGCCTGAGAAAAACAGCAAACCAAAGCAACAATGTAATTTCAAAGATGTGGCCTGGATGTTGAAGACCAATGAGTGAGCTAGTTTGAGATCCTACTAGACCAAAAACCATTCACAAGATGAAAGTTGCATATCAAGTAATGAAGCCTATCTAGCCCACCAAGAACCAGTTAAGAATACGGCCAAGGTGAAAAATAAAGCAAGGGGCTATTTTCAAAAGGGTCTAGATAGGGGCCTTTCTATCTAGGAAAGTCACAAAACACTGGGTCATGAGCCATCTCCCTCAGGTTGTTTTGTGAGTATATGAGAGAAAAAGAATGTGTGTGTGTGTGTGTTTAAACCACAATATTTCCACATTATGATAGAAACAGAAAAAAAAATTAGGGAATTAACAGAACACTGTGTGCTGTTTCATCAATTAGCAAGAACTATTTGACTGTTCCCAAACTTGGGGGAGGCCTGATACTTCATTGGAAATCAGCTCATGATCACTGACCAAAGCTGTGTCTCTGGCATCTCAAGATGAATAGTACACAAAAAGCTGATAAGTGTGATTCTATATTGTTGTCATAAAAAAATACCATTAGGAAACAGCAACACAAACAAAAATTCTTACTTTAAGATCAGATGTTTATTGTTTCTAATAATTTGGAACATAAGAAATAAATAGATATAAAAGATATAATAGCAATAATACACTTATATTAATAAGCCATTGCAATGGGGTCCAATGACACATAGCAAGTCCTGCAAGGACTGCCATAAATCAAAGGGCCCCAAGCTGATCTCCAACCCTATACTTTTCTTCTAACCACATACACACTTCACAACTTCACTAAAGGCCCTGTCACACTGCCCAACAGATGCAAAACGTTTGTAAAAAGGACACAGCGGACGAGAAAAATGTTCCATCCGTTGTTATCCGCTCTCAAAAGGGGCAAAAATTTGCATAAACAGAGCGGATAACATGGAAAGGAACAGACGGGGGGAGGACGCAGGGCGGATGGAAAGCCGATGCTCCACGGAAGCCTAGAGGATGAAGCGGATGCAGAGCGGAAGCCTAGTGGATGCAGAGCGGAAGCCTAGCGGATGCCTAGCGGATGCCTAGCGGATGCCTCGCGTTCACTGCGCATGCGGGGGGGATGTATTGCGTCAGCCCCGCAGATATAAAGGGAAGCAGCTCCCAAGCAGGTCACCATTCAGAGGAAAGACCTGCATCCAGACATATTGAGTGCCTTGCCAGCCTGCCCTGCCTGCATGCCTGCCTGCCAGCCTTGCTGCCTGCCTTGCTGCCTGCCATCCTTGCTGCCATCCTTGCTGTCTGCCTGCCTGCCAGCCTCCCTGCCAGCCTTGCTGTCTGCCAGCCTTGGTGCCTGCCTGCCTGCCTGCCTGCCAGCCTCCCTGCCAGCCAGCAACCCCACAACCATGGGGAAGAAGAGAAAGCCTCAACAATCTGCTGCCAGCGCTGGCAAGAGGGACAGGGCCAGCCTCCCACCCCCTGGCCCTCACACTGCTTCTGCTGGGGCTTCTGTAGCATGGGCTCGCTCTTCTGCGGCTGGGGCTTCTGCTGCTTCTGCTTCTGGAGGAGCTGATGATGATGCTTATGGCGGTGGTGCTTCTGCTGATGCTGCTTCTGGCGGTGGTACTTCTGCTGGTGCTTACTCTGCTGTAGCTGCTCCTCGTACTGCTGGTCCTGCTGGTCCTGCTGGTCCTGCTCGTGCTCCTGGTCTTGCTCATCCTGCTCGTCCTGCTCGTGCTCCTGGTCTTGCTCGTCCTGCTGGTGCTGCTGGCGCTGCTGGTGCTTACTCTGCTGCTGCTGATCCTGGTCCTGCTGCTGCTGGTGATGATGATGATGATGATCCTGCTGGTGCTGCTGGTGCTGCTGCTGCTGCTGATGATGATGATGATGATTCTGCTGCTGCTGCTGCTGCTGGTGGTGTGGAGGAGCAACCCCTACAACCTGGAAGCCCCTCTGATGAGGGCCCATCTGGTCCTGCCAAAGGGAGGAAGAGGCATATGCAGGAACGGGAGAGGAGGCAATACTCCATTGAGGAGGAACACAAGGATGAGATGCTGGAGTGGCTGAGAGAGAATGACTATCTATGGCGGAAGGGACACAGGCTCTACAGGGACACCAAAAGGAAGCAGGCTGCTTGGAGAGAGAAGGCGGAGAGTCTGGGCTACACATCGGATGTGCTCCTCGGCTGGTGGAAGCACATGCACACCTGGTACGGGAAGCTGCACCTCAAGAAATCTGGCCAGGCCACGGTCAAGCTGACAGACAGAGAGACCTACCTCATGGCCAGGTGCAGCTTCCTGGAGGGTGAGATCCGCCACCGAGGAGCAGCAGCAGCCCCTCTCACGACCCTCTCTCTCCGGCAGCCTGCTGAGAGGCAGTCCTCTTCCAGCCGAGAGTCAGCTCCTGTCTCCAGGCAGGTTTCTGTGGAGTGTCCCACGGCGGAGAACCCGCGGACAGCTGTTTTAACCATGGTGGAGCGCCTGGAGGACTCCCTGGTGCAGTGGGAGAAAGGAGACGGCATGTCCACCACAGCCCTACCCGCATCCACCCCCAGCTCCACCTCCACAGAAAAGCAGAGAGCCAGACAGGAGGGGCAGAGCCACACTGTCCTGCTGGAGATCAGGGACACCATCCGGAGCAGCATAGATCTCCTCTCTCATCTGGTCAACACCGACTCCTCATCCTCCAACCGCAAGCCCTTCCTCACCTATGTCAACCAGACCCTCACGAACATGGAGGAACCCCAGTACCAGGGGGTGAAGGACCGGATCACCGAGCTGCTTCACAATCCTCCAGACCCAGAGGAACCTGCTTCCACCCAGTCCAGGTCTGCTCCTCCACCCCAGGTGATGTCCCTCCCATTCCAACGCTTTCCGCAGGCCCTCACCAACCTGGGCTACGGCTACCAGGAGGTCCAGCAGCATAGGCAGCAGCCCTTCCCAGTCCAGGCACAGAGTCATCGGATGACACCGTTGCCACCGGTTCTACTGATGCCACCGATGCCACCCACGCCACCCACGCCACCCACGCCACAGATGCCACCCACGCCACAGATGCCACCCATGCCAGTCCTCACCCAGCTGCAGACCAGACAGCCCCACTACACTGCTCCTTCCTCCACCCCACAGCCAAGCCCGGCCTCAGTACATCTGTCCTCGGTACTGGGGCTGACACCTCATGGCATGGAGGAAGGAGCTCTCAACATCACGGGGCTGAGCCTGCTGTCTGAGAGCTTCCTCAACACACCGTCACCTGTTGTCCTCTCAGGGCCAGGCACCCCAATGACGCTTCAGACCAGCACTCCAGCACCAGCCACCTCCACAGCACCTGGACCCTTCACCCCTGAGACTGGGCACACCTCCGAGTGACCGATAAGAGTGCCAGAGACTGGGTGGCTACCTGTAGACTTTATTTGGACACTTGACTTGGGTCATTTTTCTTTTACAGCTTGTTATTAATAAAGTTTATCTTTGCTTCACACACTTGCTTCATTTATTTTTTTCAATAAAGTCTTGGTGGAAACTTTTAGAAATGGTTTAAGCCTTTGCATGCTTGTGGGATGGGTTAAGATAGCAATGGGATGGGCAGGGATACCTTTGGGATGGGTAAGGATAGCAGTGGGATGGGCAGGGATACCTTTGGGATGGGTTAAGATAGTTGTGGGATAGGTTAAGATAGCTGTGGGATAGATAAACCTCCAGTGCAAGCATAGTGGGACTGTATGGTCCACCCTCCCAGCTGCCACACCTATGGCCCTTCATTATCAATAACAATGTAAGCATTGATCCACACATGTCAACATAAGCACAACTCTTTATTAAATGCCCTGCTCATTGTAGGCCCACCCAACATACATGGCCCAATCTCATCAGTGTGATGAGACAGGCTGAAGGAAGCATCCATTAATCATCTACCATCCTGTCTTGCCACTCCACCACTCCAGCTGGGGAGTTGCACCAGTGTTTCAGGAGGTTGCGCTGCTTCTTCCCTTCACGTGAGGCTCTGTTGGGGCCTTGCACATCCTCAGCGTCTATCAGGTTTTGCCCTTGCCTCCATTCCCCAGGCTCCATGTCCCCATTGCCTTGTTGGAGGTCCACGAGCCTGTTCTGCAAGACTGGGTAGCGGGTGCGCATGAGATTGTGCAGGATGCAGCAAGCTTCCACGATCCTCCTCACGGTCTCTGGGCGATGCTGCATGGTGGTGAGAAGCACCTGGAACCTGTTGGCCAGGATGCCAAAGGTATTCTCCACCACCCGCCTTGCCCTGGACAGCCTGTAGTTGAAGATCCTCTCTTCACGGGTGAGGCATCTGGAGGTGTAGGGCTTCATGAGGTAGGTTCTGAGGGAGAAGGCGTCATCCCCCACGATGAAGTAGGGCACATCTTGTGTGTCGTTGGGCAGGGCTTCTGGATCTGGGAAGCCCATGATGAGGTTGCGTTCCAGCCCCTCCTTGAGATGACTGGCATTGTATACCTGGGCATCTGAACATGAGCCGTTGCCTGAAGCATCGATGTACAAGAACTTGTAGTCAGCATCAACCATAACGAAGAAGATGATGCTGAAGAAGCCCTTGTAGTTGAAATAAGTGGACCCCGACTTGGCTGGTGCTTTGCAGGCCACGTGCTTGCCATCTATGGCTCCAACGGTATGTGGGAAGTTCCACCTCTGATACCACTGCTCTGCAACTTTCTTCCATCCTTCTTCAGTGGAGGCGCACTGGAGGAGCTTCTCCATGTATTCTTCGATGATGGCCTGCACCACCTCTCTGACCACAATGCTGCTGGTGTTGTGTGGCACCCTCCAGCCGTACTGCATGCTTCTGTAGATGGTCCCTGAGGCCAGGTGGCGCAGAGTCAGTGCCACCTTGAGCCCAGGGTCCAGGCTGGGGCAGAATTTGGTGCTCTGTTTGGTCAACCTGGGTGTCAGCCGCTGCACAACTTTGTCAAACATGGCTGGAGGCATCCTCATGAAGTTCTGGAATGCACGAGTGTCTTCGTTCCTGAGCTCCACCATCAGCTTGTTATGCAGTCCGTACTCTGCTCTTCTCCCGATCTATCTTCATACCCAGACGCTTCTTGGCTGCCTCCTTTTCTTCCCGTAGTAGAGTTCACAGAGCCTGTAGATGGCTTCGCACTGTTGCAGAATGATGGTGGCTACCAAAAGGAGTTTGTTATGATCCATGGTGGACATGACTGGATGCTGTGGAAGAGCAAGAGGCAGATGAAGGCTGCAGAGGTCTGCACAGCTAGGCTGCTGGTCTGAAAGTGAGATCCAGGTGAGTTGCTCCCCCTTTTTATAGGCAATATAGTTTTTCCACTATGTGTCCCTTTGCATCCTCTAGGCATCCTCTAGACATCCTTAATATCCAAAATAGGTCCCCTCTGCGAATGTTTTTTCCGTTTTAAATGCTTTCTTTGCGTGCTGCATCCATTTTCATCCTTTCTCCGTCTGTACTACTAACGCTGCGCGTCCGTTCCACTTTCTCCCTGCATCCGTTTACCGCTGGAACCGATGCGAGTTGCGCGGATGCACAGCGGATGCCTAGCGGATATAGTGGATGCGTAACGGATGCAGAACGGATGTCCCCCGTATGCCTAGCGGATGCAGAATGGACGTGTTAGATACATTTTCCGCTCAAAAGTTTTGAGCAGCTCAAAACCTTTTGAGCGGATGAAATGTCATAGACGGATGCTCGATGGATAGAGAGGAAGCAAAACGGAGGCAGTGAGTACAGAACGGAAGCATCGCATTAACCAACAGATGGCAAGTGTTTTTCTCCGTTTTACATCCTCTTTCCATCCGTTGGTGCAGTGTGACAGGGGCTTAACTGTCACATTCTGTAAACAGCTGTGTACATTACTTTCAGTTCCTCATTTCCAACAGGTTCATTCTTCTTGTTTTAAACTTATCCATCCAAGTGCATATTTTACAAAAATGTGTTTTCACAGTCAGCAATGGCTCAGCAGGATTGCAAATAGTTCTTCTATATTTTGAAACCATCCTAGCTGAAAACTTTGGTTCATGTCTTTTTCTTCTAGGGCCTGCTATCATCCATAGGACTTATTGAATTTAATAGATCAATAAGCTATATCTTTGATTCTCACAATCACCACTTCTTGTTCATAAGAACAACACAAAATGAAACATACAAAGCAATATCTGCACATAAGCTATCTTATATCAATTATGGAAGTAGGTGAAATAAGTGAAATAAACCAAAATCCTAGGACTTATTGAATCTTATAGATCAATAAGCTATATCTTTGATTCTCACATTGTGTAGCCCCTGTGACAGAGATAATGGTAAAAATATGGTGATTTCTATGTTTTTAGTAGCCCCCACATAATCAAATGGGAAGACATTGATTGAGTACAAGGAGGAATTCACAAATAAGTGGTGGTACAAAAGCAGAAAGTACATGTTCTTGAAAACTCATGGAAAACACAGTGGTCAATTGGTACTTGTATTCCAAGTACAGATAGGTGGAATCCATCAATTGCTAACATGGGTTGGACAGAATACCAAGCTATTACATTGAATAAAATGGAGGAAAAATCTGAAATCTGTAAAAAGATGTCTTAATTCAGCTTCATTTCCTTCTGATTTATATATAGAAATCAAGTAACTTAAGGCTAGAGCATGAGAGTGGCAGAAAATGGGCCACATTTATTATTAAAAATTGATATTTTGACTGCTATACCCAGGACTTATTAGATATGGCTTCTCAAACTACTTGCTGATTCCTGCCAGTTCTACAAAAGCATCAATAGGTCTTTCCTATTACCTCAGGTTGCAAAGTTTCAAATTCTTCTTATTTTGATGGAAAATGTATAGCAATGTCATATATTTATTTCCCACATATCTCCATAAATATGCAGAGGTTACTTTAGGTTTTGAAACAAAAATATAGCAAAGAATGATAACTTAAATATATGAAAACCTTACAGTGGCCACCCAAAGGTTGGGGGAAGATTCAGAGTTGTCCAATTCTCTAATTCAGGAGTGTCAAACTTGCGTTGTCATGTGACATATCATGACTTCCCCCCCCACCCCCCACTTCACTAAACCAGGCATGGATGTGGCCAGCACGTAACACATCCAGTCCACAGGCCATGAGTTTGACAGCCCTGCTTTAATTCAAAATTTAAAATATGGAGTATTTTAAAAAGGACTATTCTGGAAGGGTGATTAAGTTCCTATTTATGACAACCAGCTGAAAAACAAAGTTAATCTCTCTCCTAGGTTTGAACAACAATCATTAAGTAAGGGATACTTAGCTCTAGGATTAGTCCTAAGTATGTTGCAATTGGGGCATAATCCTAATCAGAAGTTACCAGTTTTGGAAAAGCAGTTTAAATATTCCAGAGGTTTGTTCTAGGGCAAATGTTCATAGTTTTGCTGTGAATTTATTGTGATCATGAATTAGCTTTATTATTATTACCTTTATTGTCAGAGTACAACATGTGTACAATGAGCCTTCCTTTGTGCACCTTCCCCAACACAACTTACAGTGAGGACAGAAGTCTCTAACTCAGTCCCAATCTTATTACACTATGTGACCTTGTTGTACAATGTGCTGGCCCCACAAGTTTATCAAACTATGTTGACATGAAGTTATTTTCCATTCAGAAGCCTGACAGCCCACGGGTAGAAACTGTTCTTCAGCCTGTTGGTGCTATGCTTCTGTATCTCCTACCCAATGGTAGGAGAATGAAGAAGTGCTGGCTGGGGTGTGAATTGTCCCTGAGAATTTTCCTCAGTCTTCTGAGGCAGCGAGTCCTTGCAATGTCATCTAGTGCAGGGATTGCCAACATTTTGGATCTCAGGGACCACCAAACTCATAATTTTAAATCCCGTGGACCACTAATATGAATTTTGACTGACAGTGGCTTGCTGATGTTGGTGGGAAAATTGGTCCCATATTCCAGAGGTGCAGCAGTCACAGGACTGGCACTTTGGTCATCCCCGGAGCAGCTGATCCTCCAACCAGGTGCACCAGTCTGCCATGGACTGGAGGAGCTGCTCTGGGATGACCAAAGGGCCAGTCTTGTGACTGCTGCAGCTCTGGAATATGGGACTGACTTTCGCATCAATGTCAGCAAACCACCCTGGGGCGGATTTCCCTCCTCTGCTGTTGGTCTTACTTTCCAGTTCCAGCTCGCATGGCTCTACTCAAGGTAAGGTTTGCACTCAGCCGAAGGGTGGCGGGTCATGTGGGCGGTGCAGCCTTGTGTTCCAGTACAACCTGGATTAATTACTTTGAGGGGGACATTTCTCTGTGGACCACCAAAATTTTCTTGTGGATCACCAATGGCCCCTGGCCCACCAGTTGGTGACCACTGATTTAGTAGTATCAGGGAACAGCCCATGATGTTTTGTGCTGTGCTCACCACCCTCTATAATGTCTTTCTATCCGCAGCTGTCAAGCCAGCATACCACACCATAATGCAATATGTGAGGACGCTTTCTATTGTGGACCAGTATTGTATATGCAAAAGACGACAACACACACATGCTTCATTTGCAGATTCTGGCTTGTTGATTTTTATTGCCACAGAAAAGCTTCCAAGGAATCCAAAGATACAAAATAATAGCAACTAAACAGGCAAGGGGAAAG
The DNA here is from genome assembly GCA_015471245.1 of Laticauda colubrina. Taxonomy (NCBI): domain Eukaryota; kingdom Metazoa; phylum Chordata; class Lepidosauria; order Squamata; family Elapidae; genus Laticauda; species Laticauda colubrina. The sequence continues at coordinate 8,434,469 of BLBF01000044.1, forward strand.
AAAGTTAGAAATTGTCAAAACAACTAGTATGAGCATTTAGAAGACTAACTGTAGTTTAGCAAACCACATCTTGGCATAATGTGTGATTATTAAAACAAGCATTTCTTATAGATTTCTTTATACAATATATCTGCAGTGTCACTGTGATCTGTCCAGAAGATACAGTGTATTTATTGTCACCTGTGGTAACCAAAGAACACCAGAGGTGGGATTCAAATTCTTTTACTACCAGTTCTGTGGCCATGGCTTGATGGGCATGGCAGGGGAAGGATAAAATCTTTGTAAAAAATCTCTGTAAAATCTCCTGTCAGAGGTGGTATTTGCTGACTCTCCGAACTACTCAAAATTTCCACTACCGGTTCTCCAGAACTAGTCAGAACCTGCTGAATACCACCTCTGTTGACCATGCTTGTCTTTCTGGATAACAGTCAGAAGAACTTAATTATGAGTTCTGACAAAGAATTCTGGAAAACTTAGTTTCATGGCATTTATTTTTTTTTTTAAAATCTTGATTCATAGAGGAAATCTAGAGAATAAAATATAAATGTACTTGTAAAAAGAATTAAGAAAATCAGAAGCCTTTTATTTTCTTGGTATTTTTTGCACATTACTTTTTTCATAATTTTCTCTTTATAAATTTGTATTTTTATTCTTTTAAATTTTTTCATTCACACAGAGAGAGAGAGAGAGAGAGAGAGAGAGAGAGAGAGAGAGAGAGAGA